>CM069859.1:31961693-32689193 GCA_036172795.1 Pelodytes ibericus | reverse complement strand
GTTCAGTCTATTCTAGCCCCCTTTGTACCATGTACATTTCACATCCTCCATCCTCCCCTCTCTTTTTTCCAGTCCAGTCTGCAAAAGACACTTTTTTATTCAAATGCCTGAACTTCAAACTGCTTCTCCCAAACCTCTCACTATTTCCCATGCGTTATAGCAATGTATTTCACATAAGAAAAACAGAGGTGCACAGTCCAGGTAACACTCAGGGCTTTATTCATTAAAAAGCAAAACACAGGGAATTGATAAGGGAATTTCAGACTTAAGGCCAACGTAGCCGAGCGCAAGAAAATCTCCCATTCAACTGAGTTAGAATGAAACACACAGTGCTCTTTAACAGGCATACATAGAAAATGGGTTTGTTTAAAAATATAAAGACATTGTAACCGTGGGCTTTATTCATTGAAAAAACGAATTGCAGGCTATTGAGAAGTGAGATTTTAAGTTCAAGGCCAAAGTAAATTCTTAAATTCAGCTGAAAACATTCTCTCTTTCATGAATAACAGAGTGTTAATTTTTGTAATACTTTTAATCAAACCCATTTAATACGTGTGCCTGTTAAACAGCACTATGTATGTCATTCTAGACCTCAACCTCTCCATCTATCTCTGCACATGTGATACAATACAATCAATCTTTCCTTCTATTTCGGAAGCAGTACACTTGGATTGAAACATTTTTAATATAGTCAGATTGCCAAGGGTTACAACATGTATTTTGAAGGCAATACTGGCCAGGGACTAATCAGCTAAGTACCATAATCCTCCTTATAGGGTAAATTCTTACTTGACCTCCAGCTATATACAGCACATGGTAACAGCATTAAAATGTGACCCTCCTCTCCGTCGCTTGCTTCTCTCCATTGGGTCAGCACCACATGAAGATGGTCAGGCAAGGTACAGCTCCGACGTGCTAGACTGTGACTTTATTTAGCCATCCCATCCTTGCACGGGGGGGGGGGGGGGGGGGGATGAAGCGGGGGGAATACCAAAGTATAATTAGGAGAATGCAGCTGTTGATTAACAGCCGGATTGTACGATTTCACCGAAGGTTGGAGGATTAAATGAAAGTTAGAGCGACGAGCGCAGGAATTGATGCATTCGTATGAAAGCGGTGATTTTGCGTTCCCAGATGTGCGGCGGCGGACTCAAAGGTAAACAACAACAACAAAAAAATATAAAAAAAAAACCAGCATTGAAAGAGGCAGACTGTTTCATATAAAATAAATAAATACCGAATAAATGCACTAATCCCCCTGGATTTAATCTGAAAACTTCTGCGTTCCAGATTAATCTTTTATTATTATTGTCTTTGTTATGAAAATGATGTCTAAAATGTCTTTGCCCATCTTCTAAATGAGATATACAAGTGTAGACTGTGATATAAATTGGATGGTTTAGAGGCTTAGGTTCCTACATGCTGAATTAATCAGGACTTTCACTTTCAAACGAGGCAGCTTTTATTTGGCATTTTGTTTATTTTAGCTTTCCCCCTTTATTTTTGCGTGGCTTATACTTAACTTTAATTCATAGTCTTACTTTCTAATGCAATGCAGATAATGGAAACATGAAGGAGCTCGCATCAGGACCAGAATAGGATGTCTCCCCTGGCGTGATGTAAGATGCTATCTTACACTACAAAAGGACGAATAAAACGTCTTTTAAATAGGCTCATTGTATTTTGCCGAGTAGAAAAACATACATGTGGCGATTAATTGAGCTCCATTTTTGGAAGGTAGGAATAAATGATGAATTATAGCGCTTTAAACAGTGTGGCCTTGTACCTTAATTCCTTTTTTCTTCTTGCAAAGTTTTTTGGTCGGAACTGAGGGATGGCAAACCTCCCACACACCTCAGGTGATGAGGACTGTGACTCCCATAAGGCTCAGCCAGCATGAGTTTATACCAGCTGATAAAGACATGGAGAGCAGACATATCTCATCATATTCTTTTGGCACAGGGATAATGGAGGGATGGAGCTCTGTGGATTTAGGCTGCCTCCAGGCCGGTAAAAAAAAGATGATAAAGTCAGTGTTAAGTTTTTGGAGGCAATAGCATAGGTATATATTTATTTTAAGAAAAGGTGGCAATCCTATGTGGATTCGAGGACCACATACTTGTTCCATCAAAATGTTACCCACATTCTGAACTGCAGAGAGGTTTAAAACCCAATATAACCATAAGTTGGAAGGATTTATTATGTTACTATCCAACCTTTGCCCTCTAGCTGTTTCTGTACTGCAACTACCATAATCCCCTGCCCTTCTAAAAAGCTGGTGGGGAGTTATAGGGTTTGTAGTTCTGCAGCAGATGGAGGGCCTCAGTGTGATGCTGAGGTAATATGGGTGCTAGTAACAGGAAATTGCCAAGCCAGGAGAATAGATCTTCATGGCTTCTAGGCCCCCGCCATCTTATTTGTCTATATTAACCCTTTAATTCAATCCATAACATGATATTTGCAAGAGAAAACCCCATCCTGCACCCATATGAAATGAGGAATCGTGCTTGACATGGAGTTTCTTCAACCAGATAATGGCAGGGCTTGGCAAATCCCAGGAACCAGGGAGTATTGGCTCCTAAAATTCATACGGCTGGCTCCTAACATTTTAACTTGTTAAATGGAAGTAACATTATGCTGGCTCCTAACAATACCTAAGCTGCTCCTGAATTGCTTGTTTGACTCCTTGCAATTAAACATGATGTGCATTGATTAGTCCTGTCTTGGAAAATCAACTTAATCTATTTGTCATTTCACAAATTAACAATAGTATCACCAAGTGTGTCCAAAATGGGATAATGTCATGTTCTATAGGCATTAGATAACATATGCCCCCAGCTGAAACATAAGTATTTCCCCTCACTTGGTCACTTCTACCAATTCACTCTGAAAATGAGTATTTAGCATTGTGTGAGCAAAAGAAAGTCACCTGACAGTGACTCCTGCACCAGCAGTAGGCTTTTCTGATTGGCTGACGGTGGTACATTGAGGGAACTTATAGATGACCAACGCTGAGAGGTGAAAAGGAGAATCAGACTGGAGCTAAACCAATGAAACTAGTGAAATAGCTCAGTGGGTTAATGAACTGTGGAATATGTTCAATCTACACGGCTGAAAGTTGGATCACCGGGGTGGTAAACACAGCTCTCCATTCTTCGAAGGTAGATAACATTTTGTACCATTAATTTGGACAATGGTAACATCCCATGATTTAAGACTGTCAGTTTCTGATTAAATGCTTCATTATCATTCCAACCAGTTACATGTAAGTGGAGCTGACATATTGGGGATCATATATAAAAGCAGTTTGCGCCTGTTTATAATGCGAATGCCCACCAAATTTCTGGAGTTTGCTCTGCTCCAGCTGGTTACGTACCTTTTCGGATGTGGCAATGCTTATTGCGCTGGCGCAGCCAATGTAAAAAAATATACCGGAGCGGAAAAGCAACAGATTAGTGTCAGGGAGCCTTCGCCAAACACTGTGTGCTGAATGTCCATCTCCCACACTGAAAAGTGTTGGGAATTATAAAAAGGCACAATCGCTTTTATATATAGCAAAGGGCGCTTGTGGCTTTTAATTTTTTTTTTTTTTTTACAGTGCAGGAGTTTTTATACACGACCCCCATTAAGACAATAAACCTTCCTTCTATTAAAGAGGAAACATTATTTTTTATGTTCAGTTAAACCACTTTTTAGTTCACAAACCTAGAAAGTATAACATTAGAAATATTTCTCTATTGTAGCAACACACTAGCTATTCAATACAGTGACATCTTATTATATCATGCTTTAGTCTACTATAAGAATGAAAGGTTTCCACTCTAGTAGACTGATTTAAATGCCATGTAATTAGGGATCAAACCAGTTAAAAAATGTTGCAGCAAATTCATTGTCACAAATAATAGTCAGGTTTTTGAACTGCAGTGAATAGAGTGAACTTGTGTTACTGTGTCAGGTGCACATTCCAGATTTCCTACATTAATTAAAATATATGGAAGTCACACGTATAATTGTTTCTTTTACAATACCCTGTAATTAACAGAGAAAAGGGATCAGCAGTAAATAATTTTTAAAATCTCATTAAACTCGGGATACACAGTTTAATACATTTCTTTTGAGGCTTTTAAACATATTTTATTTACTTAGCTCCAGTCTTAGCATTTAATATAAGTATTTCTTATTAATTTTCATTAGTGCCAGATTGCCTTTCAGTTCGTTATATTGTTGTTGTGTTTTGTGTGGTCTTACCCTTTAATTAAACTATCGTTGCTTGTAAATGATGCAGCCTCTAATGTAATGTCTACACAATTTCTGTACTTTAGGACTGTAATTTCTTTTAATTACAGGCTTTTTTTCTTTCTTTCTAGAAGCAATAATTTATATGTTAAAGGGTGGTTCTGTTTTCACAGTTATTCATTGATCTGTTCTCTGTTTGAAAATTGAAAATGTCACGTAGAATTTGGTGCCATCTTCGCAGATATGGCAGATAGGGCATTAGGGATCATGCCTAATTTGCAATACACTTTTTATCACAAATATATGTTTATGAATTTTCATATTACAAAAAATGGTCCCCCTACACAAGAGATCCTGCACGTTTGTAAGTCTATTTGTGCAAAATGCGTCAGGTACAAGGGTTTTTTTCCCCCCCAGTGCCCCCTGCCTGGCTTGTATCTCTGTTTAACATTTACAGTATGTGCATTAATTTGCTGCTTGCATGGAAAGCTATGTTAAATCTCCAATTTACTTGTATATGCTATGTTCCAAAATAATAGTGTTCGCCGGTACCTACATTGCATTGACTGAGATACATATGGCAACAGTCTTGTGTTTGGGCAAGCCACCACAGTAAAACATTAAAGGAGATCTGGTGGCCAGGGGGTGCTTATAATAAAATATTGTATATGTATTACCATAGAACCAACAAACATGACATGCTATCACATAACAATGCATCATGCTATTGTGAAGCACAGAGTAATGGGATCTGGGTTAGATTGCTTTATTCAGAGAGGTGTGAACCCAGGTAGGTACTCATCTCTAAAATGTATAGCTTAATGACAAAAGCATGGAAGGTGCTTTAACCCCAAAGTGCAGTGATGGCTAACCTTCAAACTGCAGATGTCTGATATCCCATGATGCTCAGTAAGTCATAAGGCTGCATTAGCATTGTGGTATATATCATTCCCAAACATCTGCAGTGCCGAGGTTAGCAATCACTTCCATAGTGCCTATAATCCAAGCACCAGGAAGCACTGGTAATATAGTCTACTTGTTACTTGAAGTGGAGTATTATAACTGCACACATCCTTTCCTGACGTAATAACATTGGTTATTACATGTAGGAAGCTCACTGAGAGGAGCCCATTTTTTTTCTACTCTCCCGTCAGTACGTTATACTTTTTTCCCTAAGAGCCCCCCAAAAATGTGCAGAATCATTGCTATGCTTCAGTACGCTTTATACACAGGATAGTGAGAAGGTCTGGTTGAGTGGCCTGTGTGTTTAAATGTTACAGAAACATTACACAGAATAACAGCTGCAAATAAATAGCAATAGCTATTGACCAGCTTTGATAGCAAAGTGCACGACTACGGAACAAAGCTGGTCATCTCTTGGTTGGGGATACCTTTCTCCATTGTATTACTCTTGTCTTCTAATTAAATATGTGCACATAACAATGTACTGTAAAATGCATATGAAGCCAGCCAGGTTTATTCATAGACTGGAAAGCTACCTGTTTCATTACATACTTATTTTTTTTTTAGTAATTAAAAAAAAAAAAAATATATATATATCATAATATACACAATAATTTTTATTTCATTTGTAAAAAATATAACTGTGCCCTTGTTTTTCTGTGACTCTTTTAGTTTGGCTTTTTGAAGTATGTATATATATGTATATATATATATATATACATATACACACACACACACACATTGTTTTTAGAAAATACAAAAACGTTAATTTGTTGAGGTCTAAACTTCATATATAAGTATATAATATACATTTGAATAGAAACATAGAATCGGCATATCTATTCTGCCCACTTAAAAACAAATACATTTAAAAAAAAAATTAAGAGACGGAGAGTCTCAAAAATCAGTAAGGAATCGCTAATTTGGAAACGCAGTTGGAGAATGTTTCCAATTCAGCTATTATGGCCTGATTTATGTTGTCCCTTTTGTCAGTTCATCATAGTTCACATTTTTAATTAATAGAGCCCACTTTTTATTGCACTAACCTTAAATTCATCTGCCTGACTCAATATTGCCAGCCCAAAGCTCCTCTAAAGAAAGAAAAAAAAAAAAAACAGCATTCACATGTCTCTTGTGGCATCCACTACATTCTTCACCTTCCAGACCCTAAAATAGTGGCTGTCAAACGCTTGTTCCAGGCATGGTATAGTCACCAGGCCAATGCCTGCAGTGATTTCACTACATCACCCATAATCCTCGGTGCCAGCAGAATCTAATTCTAAATGGCTGACAACCTCGCGTTTCAGTATTCGCACATTTACTGCAGTTGAAACTTCACCTGCCATAAGTGGACAAGTTCGAAGGGTAGCGTTCCAGAAAGCAGGGTGAAGGATTGTGTTGAATGTGGTTGAATCTTGCACGGATGTTTTGATCTGTGTCCACAGATACCCAGTAATTACCAGAGTCCCTGGTGAATTTCGGAGCATTATCATGTTTGGCTGTCTAAATGAAAGCATCCAACTACCTTTAAGCTGTGTTATATCACTGAAAATGAATGGAGAACATTTACACGTTTATTAGCACAATACAAGAAATGTATTGCTGCTTGGAAATTACAGGCGTATATTTTTTATAGTTGAATGAAGCCTCTGACCGAGCAACATTCTTTGCTTTGATTTCTTTAGTTCTCCATCTTTGTGCAGCAATCTTGAATCAATCAGGGATTGACAAATATTTAGTATACTTTAGGAGCCAAACAGAGCAATAAAACAGGCAGTCTAGTGCTTTTTAGGAGCCAGGTATGGTATGTCCATATGTAAAACAGTTAAAAAAAATGTTAGGTGCCAACAGTGGATCCCTGACTTTTGGGTTTGGTCAAACCAGGTGATAGCTTCCCTGCATTGCCCTGTGTCTTTTAAATGGCAGGCTTGTTTGAACCTTCTTATGGTTTGTTATGTTTAAGACAACCGGTAGGGTTGCCACCCGGCAAGTGGCACCAGGCCAATGTTAAGCCTATGGAGACAATAGCAAGGCTGGTATTTTTCTGAAGAAAAGGTGGCAACCCTACCAACAGTTCATCTTAACGTTGCATACTAGGTGCCTTAGCAAAACCGAGATCTTTATTGCATTTCACAGACCACACTAAAACAGCATCTCCGGACAGATTAGAAATGGATGCATGACGCGTTTCACATTCTTTCTGTGCTTAATCTACAGCCACTTCCCTTTTGTGCTTGTTCTAAAATGTCTTTAGATTATGCGTATCTTAAATGTGAAACGCGTTAGGAATTTATTTCTGTATCTGCAGCCGCCATAGGTTATACTTCCTATGTTACCTACAACGTATGTTTTCTTTGCTTTATAACTGAATATTAATAGGTGCCGGATTAGGAAAAGCAGATAGGAAACCCAAAGCAAGTATATAATGTATTACTGCTCTGCCAGCTTTTTCTTCTTCGAACATTGCTCCTCACATTGGTCCTGTGCTTGCACTATGTGCCATACATCAATACCGTGCAGTGGATCGTAGAAAGAAAATGAATATTTCAGCCATTGTCAATGGTTTTGTGTCCTTGAATCACATCATTAAGGTACATCAGATTTGTACCGGATGAGAGATGACTTTTGTTAAGTATACCAGCTCCTAAGAGCAGGCATTCCTCTCACATCCCCCCACATCCAGGATCTTCGTTAGAAGGGAAAATATCATCCAAAATAAATGCATTCGTTTATTGTTGGATAATTTGCTCCACTGATCTAATCTATTTCCATTCGTTTATGAAGGCTGTTGGACGACGTATGATATTCAAAAACAGCAATAAATCGAGCATTATTTCCTTGCAGAGCGTGTTATTATACAATATATAGCGTTCAAAGCATTCGGTTTGAATAGAAACTATACATGAAACCATAACAAGGAGTGTTTCCCAATATTGGAGTTATTATGTATGGAATACTATGCTAATCCATACTTCCCAGTAACGCGGGTGTTCAGTGTGCGTGGCTTGGCAGTGGAAGTGTGGCCAATACCGTGCTTGTACTGTGGCACCATCATTTAAAGCGAGACCGCTACTGCCCATCTTCCCATGCACAGCATTTATTCTCCCGTGTCCTGAGCACCGGAGAAGGAAAATCTGGACTGCGGCTGATCTTGCTTAAAGAGAAACAGTTGGGGTGTATGCTGGTATGGGGGGTGTACTTACTAATTAAAACATAATATGTGCTAAATTGATAATTTGGCCAAAATATGTCAGACAGATTTAATGCATTTATTTTGATGTTTCCCAAAGTGAGTTGCTTTCAGTCCAAGTCAGTTCAGAATCTGAAATGTGCATGGGAAGACATGTCAGGTGATTTCCTGCTGAAACTTGATACCTGAATCCATTAGGTATAGCAAGATGTGGCTATTCTGTCACAATCCACGATTTGCATATTGTCTTTCAAAGTATCTGATACTTCACATGTTTTGTACATAGTATATAAGCCTATATTTATAACCATATACATATGTATATATACACTACCATTCTAAAATTTGGGGCCACATATATTTCAGTATTTTCCATGAAAACAAACAGCAAATACATTCATCTGCATTGGAGAATATTTCCAACTCGGCTACATTGGCCTAAATTGTGATATTCCCTTCTCAATGCCCTGCTATTCTCTCTTTATTGAGTAGACCCTATAGTATCCAGCTGAAAACTATCGAGCTGATTAAAAAGCTAATAACACTGTCCTTCTTTAGAGCCTAAATCATTATTTGTAACTGTCTCAAAGTCTTCACTGTATTTCCTATATGAAGAGGATGCATATTTAACGTTCTAATTCCTCTTTGATACTGTATAGAGGTCACGGCCAGCCCGGAGCTCCTGAAGGAAATTAACTATTAACGTCCCACGTTCCTCTGAGCTTTGCTGTCCACCACTTTTTTTCTTCCAAACCTCTGTTAAACCCTTGGATGGCTAGACAGATATAGGCAGTGTCAAAGGAGTTAACCCCTTGGGTGGCTAGACAGATATAGGCAGTATCAGAGGAGTTAACCCCCTTTATGCACACACTCACTCACATACACAAAGAGTGTCACTCTCACTCACACTGACATACACACACTCTTACTCACACTGACATACACACACTCTCTCACACTGGCATACACACACTCACTGGCAGTTTTTTTTTTTATGAAGGAGGGACTGAGCCAATCACGGGAGGCTTCTTTCACCTGATTGGCTGAGACCTCCTTCTATCAAGCTCACCCGGAAAATAAAAAACGTGCCGCCTTTGCCAGGGTGCCTCAGTCTGCCCCAGTTCAGTCCTGTTCTTGTACACAGTAGGATCTCCTAACAGTGCAACAGATATTATGATGACATCACTAGAGAGACAGGAAATTCCATTAATTTGAATGAAATAATTTTCATTGGCTCCTGCAGCAAAAAAAAAAAATTACTTTTACTCAGCTAGTTTGGGCAGTCCTGATTTCTTGCAAACTGCTGTAATTTCACAATTTCATATAGCTGTAAGTATTTATTTTATATTTTAAGCAATGCAAATTATAAAAGCACATTAGCATGCATTAACATTTGGAAGAATCATTTTGGGCACTTTAAAGTGAGACAGTCCCTTTAAAGCTAATAATGAGATACTGTATTTAAATAAAGGTTTTCTTATTCAATAATAATACATATCAAACCGCACATTAATAATGCTAATGACTGCTTTAAAGTACATTTAGTGTCTGGAGTGTCCCTTTTAAAGTTGTATGCTACAGCACTCTGTCGGTGTAACATAGAAATATGCAAGGTTCAATATGCAGAGTGATTCTACCAAGTTCAGATTAGTTCTAAATTAATTTAACCCCTTTGTGACGCTTGGACGTACTATGCCGTCCTGATTTTAGTGTACCTAAGAGATGCTAGGATGACATAAAACATCTTTGCATTACACAGCACATCGTGGGTGCCCGCGATGAGCTGTTCTTGGATCCCGCTGCAGGGACTTGCAGCGGGATCCCACCTGTCAGATGAGGCCACTTTGAGTGGCCTCAGCCTGACAGGGAAAATGTAACCGGTGCTCAAACCGATCACTGGCTACATTTCACTAAATTTCGCTGTTCGTGCACGCCACCATGACATCACACGTGACTTCCGGAGGTCTCACGATCTTTAGGCAGGGTCTCTTAAGACCCTGATCGAGTCTCTGCCATAGTGTTCCTGGCTACTGATCACGTGATCGGTGGCCAGGAACATAGTGTGACGCGTTGGTGCTTGCGTCGTCTCGGAAGCAAGCACCATGCGTCACAATGGGGCTAATTTAATACTCGGTGGGAATTATTAACTACAATAAAATGGATAAGAGAACTGCAAAAAAAAAAAACAGGCCTTAATTGCGAAGTTGGAAAGATAGAGCAGTTGGAGAATGTTTCCAGCTCGACTATTAATGTCTGATGTTTGCAGTGACTTTTATAAGATTATCTCCCCCCAATATGTTTTGCATTAGATTATCTATGTGTCCAAGGATAATTGCGTCACATGTCCTTCCTGCTCCTCCTCATTTGGTAGGCAGAGGAGCACTTTAACACTTAAAGGAACCATGACCGATATTGTAAATTGCTGTTGTCGTAATGGAGGGATATCTCGGTTCCTTATGCAATAAAGCACATTGTTCTTTTCAGAAAATGATGAAGGGGACCTTATGTCTTAGAAGCTCTGCTCCATTTCACCAGCGACTTGACAGATTAGAAAGAACTCCTCCGAAATCCAGAATTATTAGTGCATTTTCTCCCAATACTCACGATAGATGACAAATGACTTTATGCTGCAACACACAGCAATCAATAAGCTGGTCTAGAGCTTTATCATGCCTTCTGAATCTGGATGCAATTCAAACACCGTACCATCTGAGGCACAAATGCTATCCAAATCTCATTTATATCTCAAGTAGCAAATTGACTACTGTTCGTCTGAGGAAGGAGGTGACCTGGGAGAGCACGAGGGTGTGGGTTTGCTTGTCACTGGATCTCAAATATGAGCTATCAGATAATTCATTGTTATTAATTGATCTGAAATAAAATGTCATGCTATTGTATCTTACAATGCTTCCCCGGGGTATAGGGACAATCTGTATTCAGTTTGCAGATATATTTAAACGTCTTTTTATTAAATAAAGGCACACAGGGTTATGACCAGTAAAAGTAGATTAGGTAAGAGGGATGGAGGGTGAGTCTGTCTGCGTTGGAGTCAAGACGTTTTTTTTTTGTCTGAGATGAGCTGAGATGACCTTTTTAGTATGCCAGGGATTCCCCCCCCCCTTTTTTTTCTCGATCAGAAAATATTGGTGTGTGAATGGGATGAACTATGTGTTGTTTTTCAACCTAATTAATCTAATCTAAACTTGAATATCAATCAAGCCCACCGAATTTGAAATAAAACTTGATTGTTTTCCACAGTGGGGATACAGTATGTACATTGAAAGTGGTTTTGTAGAGACTTACTATTTGGTTTAAATGGAAGAATTCACAATAAATAAATGAAGTGTGCATTTTATTTGATTGGCATGAACTGTTACTGGTAGACTATTTATAATGATCACTAATTGGTATTTTCTTTAATGTCACAGGAAAAGAAGTCCTTCGATATCTAGAGACCAGAATCAAAGATATGACACAAGGGATGACATAGGGGAACCATCACAGTATGCTACATCTGATAGCGCAATGCCTAGGTCACCATCGGATTACTCTGACCGGCAATTACAACGCGGACCTCCGTTGTATGATGATCCCGAGCATACTGACTACAGGAGAAGTCGGCGACGGTCTAACGAGTATTTGGTAGATGAGGAGGATATACAGGACAGGGAAGAATATGAGCGGCAAAGACGAGAAGAGGAATACCAAGCCCGGTACAGAAGTGACCCAAATTTGGCCAGATACCCAGTTAAACCACAACCCTACGAGGAACAAATGCGAATCCATGCTGAGGTATCCAGGGCTCGACATGAAAGAAGGCACAGCGATGTTTCTTTGGCACATACAGAACTAGAGGAATCTCGTATGTCCATGTTGAGGCTGGAGCGGCCATCCAGGCAGAGGTCTGCATCAGAGCGTAGAGCGGCCATGGAAAGCCAACGTTCTTTTTCTATAGAAAGAACTAGAGATGTACAGGGGCCAAGTCCTGGTCGGCCAAGGACCTCAAACCATAGCCCCCCTACGCCTAGGAGGAGCCCTATTCCTAATGATAGGCCAGAGATGAGGCGCACAGATTCCTTGCGGAAACCCCACCAATTTGATCCAACTTCTGCCGTGAGGAAAACAAAAAGGGAAAAAATGGAAACCATGCTAAGGAACGATTCTCTCAGCTCAGACCAATCTGAATCTGTCCGGCCGCCACCGCCCAAGCCTCATAAAACAAAAAAGGCTGGGAAAATGCGTCAGATTTCACTGAGCAGCTCAGAAGAAGAGTTGGCATCTACACCAGACTACACGAGCTGTGATGATGTTGAAATAGAGAGTGAAAGTGTTAGTGAAAAAGGTAAGCTCCTCCACATGCTCCTCTTCGTACTGCTGGATAGTATTTTGATGGTTTATGTGTGAATAACAGAACACTCTGTGTTGGCTGTAATTTTGATGTAATACATTGATGGTATTGGATTATGATCATTACTGGAAGCGACTCAGTGTTTTCCAGTTTACTAAACTGGACAAGTAATGAGGTTAGATGGTAAATGAGAAATGGAGCCTGGCTCTGTATTCACTTCTAAAAAAATGGATTTTGCCAATCTAATGTCCTTCTATATCACTGTCACATGGTATAATGTTATTTCCACCTTACTAACTCTATTCTCCTTGACCCTCTGTCCTTCCTCCTGAAGTCATTTCATATGCTACCTTTACTTTCTTGACCATTCTCCCATCCCATAATTTCTGTTGTGCTTTCTATGTGTCTTCTTCTGCTGTCACAATCTTCGAAATGTAGAGTTAGGCAAACCTAGAGCATTTGTGGGGCACAGTGCTCCATTTGGAGCAAACAGCAGCAACATTCTGCTGCAATCTCCTGGTGATTGCTCTAGATTAAAGGACCACTGTTCCAAAAAAATTACTTATTTTTAATTGAAAGATTGTATCAAGTTTAGACGATTTATACAAAAATTCTTTAATGAAGAATACAAATATAGTGCCATATTAAGCCTTCTTTACTCCGTATTGTTCTCTCAGGGGGCAGACATGTTGTTTAGAATCTTGAGTCAGATCTTCACTCACTGTGGTTCAGATGAATAAATATCTGACCCATCCGACCAAAGATTCTAAACAACATGTCTGCCTCCTGGTGGAGCTATATGGGGTAAAGATGACTCAATAATATTCTTTCTTTGTATTCTTTCATTAAAGTATTTCTGTATAAAATCTTTCAATTAAACAGAACTTCATTTTTTGTTACAGTTGTCCTTTAAGCACTTTGTCACAGAACTTCTCTAAGTTTTTCCTTTACAGTTGTCTTCTGGCTTTGAAAGTTCCCTCACTTTATGGCCTGTTTCGGTGGTGAGAGCTCTGTTTTACATTGTACTGTGCCAACAAAATGATGGAACAGGCTTTCCAATAGAGGTTCACTGTGTTGATGATGACAATACAATTGGTTTTGTGTTGAAATAGATATTTTCTTTTGGGAGACTTTCCCAGATTGTATTATATATTTTTTATCACTATTATTTCATCAGTGCTTACATGCAATGCAATACAGCGAATGTAAAATGTGAGTTGGTAGGGTTGGGGGGGGATGCAATTGCCTTTTTGACTTCCCTCTAACAGGGCTAATTGGTCTGGAGAATGACCAGTTTTCACTTCTAAATGACCTGGAGCATCACCATTTCTACCTTTCTGTGCACTTGTCTCTATATCAATCCCAATACCTTATCTGTCAACATACAGTGAGGGACAAAAGTATTTGATCCCCTGCTGATTTTAAACATTTGCCCACTGACAAAGGAATTATCAGTCTATAATTCTCATGGTAGGTGTATGTTAACAGTGAGAGACAGAATAACAAAAAAAAAATCCAGAAAAACGCATGTCAAAAAAATGTAAACTGATTTGCATGTCAGTGAGTGAAATAAGTAACGTATTTGCTCGATTATAAGACGACCCTGATTACAAGACGACCCCCCCAAACTTTGGAAAAGTTTGACACTTCCGTCTATTATGACGGACTGCCGGTCCGTCATAATAGACGGAAGTGTCAGGCGGCATGGAGGATTATCGTGTAGACATCCCCCAGCTACCCCCACTAGCCACCAGGGAGAGACAAGGTGAGGGGGATGGAGGAGGGGGTACATAGAGAAACAAGTAGGGGGGGGGGGAAGAGACAGAGACAAGGGGAGGGAGGGTGGAAGAGACAAGGGGAGGGAGGGGGGAGACAAAGAGAGACACAAAGTGAGGGGGGGGAGAGAGACAAGGGAAGGGGGGAGAGACAAGGGGAGGGGGGAGACAAAGAGCGATACAAAGGGAGGGGGGGAGAGAGACACAAGCGAGGGGAGGGAGAGAGACAAAGTTGAGGGAGGGGGAGAGAGCGGCTGCCCGATTCTCCTGGTGGCTAGTGGAGGCAGCGGAGTATGTCTGCACGATATGCCCAGACATCTTCCGCCGGGACTTTTATGATGAAGCCGGAAGGACTCGATTTGAGGTCAGACTATAAGACGACCTTGAATGTAAGACGAGGGGTCTTTTTCAGAGCATTTGCTCTGAAAAAAACCTTGTCTTATATTCGAGCAAATACGGTATTTTACCCCATTGACTTAGTACTTGGTGGCAAAAACCTTGTTGGCAATCACAGAGGTCAGGCGATTCTTGTAGTTGGCCACCAAGTTTGCACACATCTCAGGAGGGATATTGTCTCACTCCACTGTGCAGATCCTCTTCAAGTCATTAAGGTTTCGAGGCTGATGTTTGGCAACTCAAACCTTCAGCTCTCTCCACAGATTTTCTATGGGATTAAGGTCTGGAAACTGGCTAGGCCACTCCAGGACCTTAATGTGTTTCTTCTTGAGCCACTCCTTTGTTGGTTGTGTGTTTTGGGTCATTGTCATGCTGGAATACCCATCCACGACCCATTTTCAATGCCCTGGCTGAGGGAAGGAGGTTCTCACCCAAGATTTGACGATCTCTTTGATGTAGTACAGTTGTCCTGTCCCCTTAGCAGAAAAACACCCCCAGAGCATAATGTTTCCACCTCCATGTTTGACGGTGGGGATGGTGTTCTTGGGGTCATAGGCAGCATTCCTCCTCCTCCAAACATGGCAAGTTGAGTTGATGCCAAAGAGCTTGATTTTGGTCTCATTTGACCACAACACTTTCACCCAGTTCTCTGAATCATTCAGATGTTCATTGGCAAATTTCAGACAGGTCTGTACATGTGCTTTCTTTTTAGCAGGGGGACTTTGCCGGTGCTGCTTGATTTCAGTCCTTCACAGTATAGATTGTTCCCAATTGTTTTTTTGGTAACTATGGTCCCAGCTGCCTTGAGATCATTAACAAGATCCTCCAGTGTGGTTCTGGGGTGATTCCTCACCATCCTCATGATGATTGAAACTCCACAAGATGAGATCTTGCATGGAGCCCCAGACCGAGGGAGGCTGACAGTTATTTTGTGTTTCTTCCATTTGCGAATAATCGCACCAACTGTTGTCACCTTCTCACCAAGCTGTTTGACGATGGTCTTGTAGCCTTGTGCAGGTCTACAATCTTGTCCCCGACATCCTTGGCAGCTCTTTGGTCTTGGCCATGGTGGATAGTTTGGAATCTGATTGATTGGTTGCTTCTGTGGACAAGTATCTTTTATACAGGTAACAAGATGAGATTAGGAGAACTCCCTTTAAGAGACTGCTCCTCATCTCAGCTCATAACTGGTATAAAAGACACCTGGGAGCCAGAAATCTTGCTGATTGATAGGGGATCAAATAGGTATTTCACTCATTGACATGCAAATCGTTTTATAACTTTTTTGACATTCGTTTTTCTGGATTTGTTTTTGTTATTCTGTCTCTCACTGTTAAAATACCATTAACATTATAGACTGATCATTTCTTTGTTAGTGGGCAAACGTTCAAAATCAGCAGGGGACCAAATACGCTTTTTCCCTCACTGTATCGGTCTATCTGAGCCTATATTTGATCATAATGAGTAGGCTTATAAAGTTGCACCATGGGCCACTAAATTGGTTTTGCCCACCAGGCTAAAAGATGCCAGCCCTCCCCTGGATATTGGGATCCATTCAATCCATGTTTTGTTTGCAGTCTATGGTATGCAATGAGGAGCAGTTAGTGAATACCCCTGTTATATATAACAAAATACAAGACGGTTTACTTCAAATCTTCATTAACCTCCCATTCTGCCTCACTAACCTGTTAGTTTAGTTTATATCTCTAAAATTGGATTAAGATAGGTTCTATATATTACCTACTTTGGTATCAATACTACAGCACTGTAAACTTCCTTCTTTTTTGTGTGAACTGTACAAATCTATTGTGTTTTTGAAACCAAACACCTTTTGCAATACTCTTTTATGATGCCAACATGGGAGATTGCTCCACAATATGAAAGTATCATGTTTAGTTGCACATATAACTGTTCAGCTCAGGATTGACACATGTTCCTGACACCTTTCCTCTCAACAGCATATTGTATGGTCCTGGCATTACCACAAAAAAAGGAGGCCAGGAAGTGATGTCACTTGGCATAGAGTGGTGTATCATCCAAAAGTTGGTTGTGTGACTTAATCGATACCCTCCCATTTCTATTATATTATGTGATGCGAAAGTGCCTGGGATTCGGGGTACACCTAGTTCCTGTCCCGTGCTGGCTCAGTACTGGAGTGTTTTAAGCCATCCCCAGGAGTCGCAGACTCTTTTGGAATCTGATTTCCAATGCGAGCCCCCCAGCTTGAAAGGAAATGTCAGGATACCAGTCTCCCTCACCCTTCCTCCAGGGGACACCCACCTGCCACAGGGACCCCCGTCACCCATGCATCCAGCCGTGCTAGAGCTCCAACGTGTAGTGGGCTGCATCCCCGGGCCTCGAGTAACGTGGGTGTCGCGTCCAGCACGCACTTCCGTGTTGCACATAGCGGGGGAGGTGGGCCGGTTGTGTCCTGATGTCTGATGCTGATCCCGTATTAGAGGATGCGGGGGAGGTGGGAACAGAGGTGGAAACCTCTCTGCAAGGTCCCATATTATCCTGTGAAGGTGGGTGTAAACCTGGAGCTGGGGGGGAGGGGGGGGGGGTGGAGCTGGCAATAGCAAACCATATAAAAAACCCTCACACTGTTCAATCCTTGCTTGATTATTGAGCTTCTAAGCCTGGTTCTCCCTGCATAGTTCCCTTGTTCCTGTGTTGCTGTGTATGCTGTGATTGACTTCCTGATATTGACCCTTGGCTCGTTTTTGGACTTTCCTGATCTCTCCAACCCTGACCCAGCGTGCCTGACCATTCTTACTCTGAGTTACCTAACGGGACACTTTGTCTGTCCATTGGACTTTCCTGGTCCTCAGGGGCCCTGGCACTCACCCTGCTCTACGCTCCCCAATCCCGCAGGCCCGACAGGAAATTAGATGATAAAATAACCATATCAACTGGATACGCTGAACGCAAAAGGTGGACTGTGCCTTTAAGGTGATGCTCCAATTAGTGTCTGACCTTTGAACTGAAATGTTATTACCTGCAAGGTATAGGACCCTGTTTGCAGAGGTGCCGTTTTCTGCTTTAGTGGATCTAGACGACTCTTTTGAGAGTGAAAAATCGTCCAACGTGTCCAGGAACCTCACATGATCTCCTGTAAACTGATTTTGATGGTCGGAACGAGTTAAAAGATTTATGAAAATCCTTTCTTTCTCCTCTGTCCACGCGCGTACAGGCATCTGGATAGCTCTGTCGATGTATAGATAGGAATCTCCGTTCAAGGTCAGCCATAAATAGATTGGTGTAGATGCCATTTTTGTCCCAGAGGGAGTTGTCATTGTTTGTAGGTAGATATTATTAAAAGGGAAGTAATAATGATGAGGATGATGGATTGTAGACAGTGGGTGATCACACAGTGATTTTATTGGGTGTTTGGTGAGGTGTATTTAATCATGTCACTGTGGGCCATTATTATTTTTGGATATAGCTTATGAAATAGAATTACCTACAACATAACTCCCCCTGCTTTTATGTGACAGACCTTCCCATTAAAGGACAACTACACTTTTTTTCACTTGTGCATTAGAGGGACAAGTGGAAAAATTCATAGTATGAGTATAAAATGGCATGGACTTTTGATAGCCCATGCCAGTTTATCCCCTGACCGGTTTCCCCTGGGAGGCAGGCAGCACAGACCTGTCGGCGACTGTCTCTCTGCTAGTGCATTTGTTTTTACACGGGGTCAGGAGAGGGGATCTTAATGGGACTGTATCACCTAAATATTGTTTTTACTGTAAATGTAGAGCATGTAAAATGGCTGAAAATCATCTATACATTGTATTAGCAAAAATCCAAGCAAATACCTAGATTAGGAAAAAAAAAATGTTTTAATTGTGTCTGTGGAGTCTTCTGGTTATGACATCACCAGTGGCACGGTATGCAAATGAACTGCTTTTTAATGGGAAATGTGTAATTTGCATACCAGGCCACAGGTAATGTAATAAACAGGAGACCCCACAGAAACATTTAAAACACAATGTATAGATAATTCTCAATAATTTTTTATGCTCTACATTCGCAGAAAAAACAATGTTCAGGTGATACAGTACTTTTAACTAGGTCACCTCTGTTGATCGTCTTTGAAAACGAGGGTCTCTCTCTGATTGGCTGTGAGACTGCTAACACGGTCATCGCACACCAGCCTCCCCGCTGGCTCTGCCTCAGATCTCAGGATTAACCTGTGTGTACTCTCAGCCGAGAATTAACCTGTGTGTATCTCAAAAGAGACATGTCTGGTTTACTTGGGACAAGGGCGCACATTTTTTTAACCCTTGCAAGGACACGTGGGTTAAAAAACAAAAACAAACTTTAGTTGCCCTTTGAGAGCTGGGGGGTAAGGGATTATAAAAATAAATACAAGCAGTATATTAGTATTGATGATAAAGGAGATGTATGGCCATTCTGAGTTACTAACCAGACCCATAAAGACAGGTTTGAGGATACTGTAGTTCTCCAGATATTGGTGTAGATTCATTGCCGGCTGTTAAGTAAGGAATAACATGATTCAACTGCAATGGGGACTGTAAATATCCAGTGCGTTAAATCACTGGTATTGTGATAAGGGTACCCTAGTGCCCGCCTCCCCCCAAAAAAATAGTAGGACTCCAGCTGGCCCCATTAAAAAAACAGATATGGCTCCTAGTGACTGCAGACCAGCGCGATGCCTGCGGTCAGTAACTATAATGGTTGGCCCCATGGGGCCACAGACCTGCCCATGGCCCCAAAATAAATCAGCTAATGGGCAAGCCGCGCTATGCCCCAATCCCCCCCTTGTGTCTGGGACTGGCCAAATACCCCTGGCACAATAATTTAAAAAAATAAATATGTCCCCTATCACTCCGCCTCCCTCTACCTTGCCCAGGTAGGGAGTATTGTTCAAAAACTGCCCCCAAATTTGTAAAAAAAAAAAAAAAAAAAAAGCTTTAAGTGCCCACCCTCTGCAAACAAAGGGCGCCCTGTATGGAACAAATATACCTGTATCCAGGTTCCAGTGATGATTTGTGCCAATCTTGAATACTCAGCTTCTGGCCCAGGGAAACACTTTTTATTTAATCGAGCCTTGGGGCATAACGCCAGCCCCAAACTCGTAAGGGCCACAGGTATATGTGAGATTTGTCCCTGTGGGGTTCAGCATATTATTTTACATTGGGTCCATGGGCATCGTGCCGGCATGTGGCCAATAATTATTTATAGTTAAAGACCACGGGCATCAAGCCGGCCTGCAGTCTCTAGGGGCCACATCTCTTTTATTTATTGGGGGCCAATTATTTTTATGATTTATGATGGACAGGTTACTGCTCAAGGGAGCACTGTGTGTGTTCCCAACAGCACTGAAAGGGTTCAAATGTGCATATATATATATATATATATCCGGTGTAAAGCAACCAATTGTTAAATTAAATTAAAGATATTTTTACCGGCTGTCATTGAATCATTTGTGCGGTAATTGCCGGACAGAACAGTCTTTCAGTTCTGTTTGTTTAAGGGCTACGGTAACCTCTATTTAGATCATGGCGGTTTATAGCTGGTGCGCCTTTTTTTTTTTCCCTAACGCTAATGGCTTCAGCCATTGAATTATCAATGCCATTAATTTACCGCTAGTGACACTTTCTGTATTAACAGGGGTTATTGAATCTACTCCATTTGAGTAAGACTACAATCATCATCAGCCAACCATACACTGACTGTGTTGAGGGAAGTAGCCATTGACAGGTGACAAACTACAGTTACCCTTACTGTTGGCTTCTGACGTGGTGCTTTGACAATGGGCCTTTGTGGTGTCCTGCACTGTAGGTTTGGTGGCAGCTAGGCCAGTGTGAGGCTGAATTTAAAATGAAGAAGTTATAACATGGTGAGTTTAGCAGCCTCAAATTGCTTTTCCATCCCATAAGTGAGCAGGTACAGGGCACCCAGGATCTTGCTCAAGCATTTATTCTGTAATGTCACATGCTGATGAACTGATGAACCAGTGCAGTGTATCTGCACTGAACCTCTTGCAAGAAAACAAAAGCAGAGGGAGGGCTTGAACCTTTGCATATATACCAAATAAAAGCCTTATCCAAAGTAAAGGTTAAACGCTAACAGGTGAACCAAAGCTTGATGCCTAGAGTGTCCCACCAAGCTCACTCACCACACTCTAAATATAGTGGTAGTCAAATCTCACAACACTTACCCAAACGCAGCAGTCTAGATTGTTGCCAAACACTTTTGAATGTTTTCAAGGAAAAGCTGCACCAGTCCTTAGCAAGCAAACAATACTGGACCAGATACAATATGTTGCTTGCCTGTCCCAGAGCTTGTATCTTCCTGCATTATGGACTCAGGGACTGAGCTGTGTGAAGAAAGAAGAGATCAGTGAACCAGACATGTATCAGCAGTGGTTACACAGGCTCGGGTGGCTATGTCATAGAATTGGGAGGGGCCAGGCATATCTGGAATCTTTTGATTGGCTGCATTAATCAAATTAATAAAAGTAGGGAAGAAGTACCTGTACCACTCCGAACCATAGGCCACTGGACCTGGAATGTAATTAATCAGTGGTTATAAGCCACACATTATTCAAGCTGCTATATACAAAGATAATGATACCTTGGGATGTTTTAAACACAGTTCCAGTAATTTAGGAAGACAATTCCACATATTCTTTATATATAGTGTCTGTTCTCTTTAGGAGTCATTATTTCTGTATTGTTTAGTTGTGATGTTTAAGATTGTGCAGACTGTTTGCCACGATGGATATGATTTACGACCTTCAGAATGAGATACGTCTTTCTTATAAATGATACTCTTATGGGGAAAGGAAGTTATGGGTGATGTTCATTCATTAATACCAAGACTGTAATTAACTGATGGACAGGAGTCATCGGAAATGAAATCATGCTTCGCTTAGAAAATAAAACACGTTGGGATTGTCCTATTGGGAGAAAAAAAGTCTAAATTATTATATTAAAACAAGTAACTTGTATGAAATGCAGACCAGTCCACTTATATATGGCACATGGCAGACCAGTCCACTTATATATGGCACATGGCAGACCAGTCCACTTATATGTGGCAAATGGCAGACCAGTCCACTTATATGTGGCACATGGCAGACCAGTCCACTTATATGTGGCACATGGCAGACCAGTCCACTTATATGTGGCACATGGCAGACCAGTCCACTTATATGTGGCACATGGCAGACCAGTCCACTTATATGTGGCACATGGCAGACCAGTCCACTTATATGTGGCACATGGCAGACCAGTCCACTTATATGTGGCACATGGCAGACCAGTCCACTTATATATGGCACATGGCAGACCAGTCCACTTATATGTGGCACATGGCAGACCAGTCCACTTATATATGGCACATGGCAGACCAGTCCACTTATATGTGGCACATGGCAGACCAGTCCACTTATATGTGGCACATGGCAGACCAGTCCACTTATATGTGGCACATGGCAGACCAGTCCACTTATATGTGGCACATGGCAGACCAGTCCACTTATATATGGCACATGGCAGACCAGTCCACTCATATGTGGCACATGGCAGACCAGTCCACTTATATGTGGCACATGGCAGACCAGTCCACTTATATGTGGCACATGGCAGACCAGTCCAATTATATATGGCACATGGCAGACCAGTCCACTTATATGTGGCACATGGCAGACCAGTCCACTTATATGTGGCACATGGCAGACCAGTCCAATTATATATGGCACATGGCAGACCAGTCCATTTATATGTGGCACATGGCAGACCAGTCCACTTATATATGGCACATGGCAGACCAGTCCACTTATATGTGGCACATGGCAGACCAGTCCACTTATATGTGGCACATGGCAGACCAGTCCAATTATATATGGCACATGGCAGACCAGTCCACTTATATGTGGCACATGGCAGACCAGTCCACTTATATGTGGCACATGGCAGACCAGTCCAATTATATATGGCACATGGCAGACCAGTCCATTTATATGTGGCACATGGCAGACCAGTCCACTTATATATGGCACATGGCAGACCAGTCCACTTATATATGGCACATGGCAGACCAGTCCACTTATATGTGGCACATGGCAGACCAGTCCACTTATATATGGCACATGGCAGACCAGTCCAATTATATGTGGCACATGGCAGACCAGTCCACTTATATGTGGCACATGGCAGACCAGTCCACTTAAATGTGGCACATGGCAGACCAGTCCACTTATATGTGGCACATGGCAGACCAGTCCACTTATATATGGCACATGGCAGACCAGTCCACTTATATGTGGCACATGGCAGACCAGTTTACTTATATGTGGCACATGGCAGACCAGTCCAATTATATATGGCACATGGCAGACCAGTCCACTTATATGTGGCACATGGCAGACCAGTCCACTGATATATGGCACATGGCAGACCAGTCCACTTATATATGGCACATGGCAGACCAGTCCACTTAAATGTGGCACATGGCAGACCAGTCCACTTATATATGGCACATGGCAGCCCAGTCCACTTATATGTGGCAAATGGCAGACCAGTCCACTTATATGTGGCACATGGCAGACCAGTCCACTTATATGTGGCACATGGCAGACCAGTCCACTTATATGTGGCACATGGCAGACCAGTCCACTTATATGTGGCACATGGCAGACCAGTCCACTTATATGTGGCACATGGCAGACCAGTCCACTTATATATGGCACATGGCAGACCAGTCCACTTAAATGTGGCACATGGCAGACCAGTCCACTCATATGTGGCACATGGCAGACCAGTCCACTCATATGTGGCACATGGCAGACCAGTCCACTCATATGTGGCACATGGCAGACCAGTCCACTCATGTGGCATGTGGCAGACCAGTACACTTATATGTGGCACATGGCAGACCAGTCCACTTATGTGGCACATGGCAGACCAGTCCAATTATATGTGGCACATGGCAGACCAGTCCACTTATATGTGGCACATGGCAGACCAGACCACTTATATGTGGCACATGGCAGACCAGACCACTTAGACCAGTGTTGACTAAGCTTGTCGCTCCAGGAGTTTGGGAACTACATCTGATCTGACTGAGAATCATGGGATGTGTATTTCCCAAACATCTGCAGTGTCAAGGTTAGCCATCATTGCTCTAGGCTGCTAAATTGGGGAGGTGCTATTGATAGGGCTGGCACAGTGAACAACTCATATAAAAAAAAAATGTAATATGCCCCGATACACTCCAATACCTTTCAATGTTTTGCCAAAGAAAAAGAAGTTACATCCAAT
This sequence comes from Pelodytes ibericus, assembly GCA_036172795.1. Taxonomy (NCBI): domain Eukaryota; kingdom Metazoa; phylum Chordata; class Amphibia; order Anura; family Pelodytidae; genus Pelodytes; species Pelodytes ibericus. The sequence continues at coordinate 32,664,989 of CM069859.1, read as the reverse complement.
TTGACCCAAATTTGGCAAATTTTGAGTTTTTTCAGTTTTCCAAATACAATTTGAAAATTGAACATTTTAGGGACAAACAAAATCCAGTAAAAATTCATGACTGCTTTTTTTTTCTTTTCAAATATGCTTTAGTACATGGTACAATTACCACGTCAATCAATCAGTCATGCAATAAAAGATGCACATATCCCATACACCACTTAGTAACCCTCTAAAAAATGTGGGAATTGCCATGTATATAAATATACATACAATAACATATATTATTTAACACACCGCCATAAGAGCTCTTGTGGTATAACAATACATGTTTGTTATTATTAAAATTATATTGTGAATATGTTTTGATTATATTATGCTATATAAATAATATTATAATTATTCTAATATATATATATATGTATAGCATACATATGTATATTCAGTTTTTTTATTTATTTAACTTTTTTATTATTATCTATTTAATTAAAAAAAAAAAAAAAAGTATTATTTGGTAGGGGAATTGGGCTATTTTTTTTAAGCGAAAAGGTTGCCTCTTGTGAAATGATGGAAGGTTCATGGTTACCTTTTTTTTTTTTTTTTTAAGAAAAAATATCCTTGAAATGCCCCACATGACATAATAGGGAGTTTGAGGCCACCATGCTGAATTCCAAATGAATTGTTGGAGCTCTGATTTTTGATTAGAAAAATCCAAGCCAAGACTGTGCATGGGATGTACCATAGACAGATAGTCCAAGTGGCAGACATTGGGCAATCATATCAGTGGCGGGGGAGGGCTGGACTCAAAAACAGCACTGAGCCACTGATCATAGCTGGACTCAAAGACAGCACTGAGGCACTGATCATAGCTGGACTCAAAGACAGCACTGAGGCGCTGATCATAGCTGGACTCAAAGACAGCACTGAGGCGCTGATCATAGCTGGACTCAAAGACAGCACTGAGGCACTGATCATAGCTGGACTCAAAGACAGCACTGAGGCACTGATCATAGCTGGACTCAAAGACAGCACTGAGGCACTGATCATAGCTGGACTCAAAGACAGCACTGAGGCACTGATCATAGCTGGACTCAAAAACAGTACTGAGCCACTGATCATAGCTGGACTCAAAGACAGCACTGAGGCACTGATCATAGCTGGACTCAAAGACAGCACTGAGGCGCTGATCATAGCTGGACTCAAAGACAGCACTGAGGCACTGATCATAGCTGGACTCAAAGACAGCACTGATCATAGCAGCACAGGAACAAGCAATGAGCTCCAGATCCACAGAAGCAGGGTTCTACCACACCAGACAGGATCCAAGCTGCAGACTGTGTAGAGAAGTCTCTGAGACAGTCCAACACATAGTGGCACGGTGTACGATGATCGCAGGAACAACATACACTGAACAGAACAACCAAGTAGCTGGCATTGTGTACAGGAACATCTGCACAGCATATGGGCTAAACACCCCCAGATAGGAGATTCCATAGAAGGGCATGGAGAATAACAAGATTCTGTGGGACTTATGGATCCAGATGGACAGACAGCTTCTGGCCAAACAACCCAACATTGTGGTAGTAGTCAAGCACCAGAAGACAGGAATGGCGAAGAAGGAGTATGAGAAGCTGGAGAAGTATCAGGGCTTGGAAGAGGAACTAGAGAGGATGTGGAACTTGAAGGCCAAAGTGGTCCCAGTAGTGATAGCAGCACTCGGGGCTGGGAGAGTGGCTCCAACAGATTCCAGGAATGACATCAGAGATCTCTGTCTAGAAGAGCGCAGTGCTAGGAACAGCTAAGATACTGCACAGAACCCTCAAACTCCCAGGTTTCTGGTAGAGTACCCAAGGGTGAGGAAGACACATACCACCCACAGGGTGAGAAGAAGATTGATAAAAGTCCCCTGTGTGGGACTGAAATGTTGATCTTTGTAAAACAGATCTCTGATGCTTCATGATATCAAATCCCCCGAGTGCTCCTTTTTTCCCCAAACTACTACAGTGTCTGCTGGGAATGCGTCAGGGCATCAACCTCATTGTGCCTGGAGTGCACGGACCAGGATTTCTATATATATATCACATACACACTGATTCACATGACATGGTGTGTCTGTTTGCCAATCATGGGAGGAAAGTATGTGTGAATAGCAGTGTGAATGAGTATGCAAATGCTAATGTGAACAGAAAGGATGGCAGTAGAGCAGGAATGAATGAACAGTACTCATACAAACAAATAGTAAGTATAACCCTGTAGTAAGAGGGAGCAGGCAGACAGCGAGACAGACACAAGATGTTGGATCTGTAGTCAAAGTAAGAGCACAGAAAATGCTGAAGTATGATAAGTAGGTGGTTTGTTCCAGCACATTATATCGGGATTAAAGGAAAGCATTAGGGAAAGCTTTTTATATGAGAAATGGTTATTTTTAGGATCTAATCCCTTTTTGAATGCCCATATAATTTTTTCCTTGAACAAAGCAATGCTTGAGAAATATGTCCTGCTGGTCCAGAGTATATCTGACGTGCCTCACAGCTGAGACACTGTAGGTCTGGAGGCAGGCACACGCCGACAGTGTCACCATGCGATAGCCAATCAGCGTCCATGCCAGTTTATCCTGAGAATAGGGACAACAAACTTTTCACTTAGAAGCACAAGTGAAAAATAAAGTTTAATCTCCCTTTAAAAGAAAAAAAAAAAAAAACATGTTAAGGATTTCTATGCATCAAGCTGCCTAAAACGCTAACAAATGTATAGATTTATTCCACCACCTCATGGTGACATCAGATCCCACTATCCGTTCTTGCTGCGCGCTAGGTGTTGTTCCATTACATTGCCAGTATTTGGGGATAGCGCTCCAGCAGAAGAAGATAAGATATACAGGATAAGTACTTGTTTTAATTCACCAGCGGGTCTGTAGATGAAATGTTTACCTGGAGTTGAACTTCATGTTTTGCGAATGACAGGTTCGCTTTAAGAGATGCAAACAGAAGAGGAAATATTTATAGTAGTCATTAACCTATTGCTTAAAAAATGCAACACTAGACTGGCTGTAGCACAACCTTTAATTCAATCACTTAGACATTCTATAATGGATATTTTTTCTGCTGATTCAATGAGAGCTCTCAGCACTTCCAATAATCCTTCCCTTTCACAGGGAACACAGTGACTAAAATGTCATAGCCCATTAAGCAAATGTAATATTTGTCTGTTAATTTGTAATGCGAGATGTATATTTAAATCAACTTATTGACCAATGAACCCCTCACGTCCTCAGTTTTGTTTCTCACGGTTCCAGTCAGGTAACTGGGTGGAAAAAAGAGAGCGTTATTATATAGAAGCCATTAGTGGATTGTCTGTGTGCTGAGATGCAAATGAATGGAGTATAGTTAGCCTTATCATACAAAGGGTTACTTATCATTCTCATGGTAGCCTCCAGATTGGAAATGATCAGAAGATAGGCGCACACACAGAATCCTACAGTGTGCACTTTCTGATCAGAAAGAGGATAATATAGGGCAAGGAATGTTGGATAGCTTGCAAGGAGCCTATGTGGAGAGGGCCTAGAGCAATGCTCTGCATAAATCAAGATACAGATCTCAAAGTGCCGACACTACATACAGTACATACAGTACATGTATACACACACTTACATACTCACACACACACGCACACACACACTCACACACACACATTACATGTATACACACACTTACATACTCACACACACACACACACTCACACACACACACTCACACACACACATTACATGTATACACACACTTACATACTCACACACACACACACACACACACTCACACACACACATTACATGTATACACACACTTACATACTCACACACACACACACACACACATTACATGTATACACACACTTACATACTCACACACACACACACACACACACACACTCACACACACACATTACATGTATACACACACTTACATAATCAACAACCACACATTAATTGAATACACACACTTGCATACTGACACACACACATTACATGTATACACACACTTACATACACACACACACACACACATTACATGTATACACACACTTACATAATCAACAACCACACATTAATTGTATACACATACTGACACACACACATTACATGTATACACACACTTACATACTCTCTCACACACATTACATGCATACACACATGTACATACTCACACACATACAGTACATGCTTACACGCATACAGTCCATGTATATATCCATACAGTCCATGTATTCACCCATACAGTACATTTATACACACACTTACATATTCACACACATTCAGTACATGCTTACACACATACAGTCTATGTATACATCCATACAATACATTTATACACACACTTACATATTCACACACATACAGTAAATGCTTACACCAGGGCTTGACAAACCCCAGGGGCCAGGTCGCCATGGCGACCAGGAAATTAGACCTGGCGCCTGGGTGCCGTCAGCCTCTTGGTCCCTTTGCCATCCCTTTTTTTTAAATTATTTTTTCGGAGCGCGAGGGGGTAAAGTCTGTGCCATCTGCACAGACTGCAAGCTCCACCCCCTCGCGCAACGCATTTCTGAGTGCCGGGTGTCGTCACGTGACATCCTGGCACTCAGCAGGAAGATCGGCTGCAGCACGAATGTCCCCCTCCCCTGCATTGAGGTGGTATACATGTGTATATGTAAAGTAGGTGTGTGTGAGGTGTTTGTATATATGGATATATGTAAAGTAGGTGTGTGTGTGAGGTGTTTGTATATATGGGTATATGTAAAGTAGGTGTGTGTGAGGTGTTTGGATATATGTGTATATGTAAAGTAGGTGTGTGTGAGGTGTTTGGATATATGTGTATATGTAAAGTAGGTGTGTGTGAGGTGTTTGTATATATGTGTATATGTAAAGTAGGTGTGTGTGAGGTGTTTGTATATATGTGTGTATGTAAAGTAGGTGTGTGTGAGGTGTTTGGATATATGGGTATATGTAAAGTAGGTGTGTGTGAGGTGTTTGGATATATGTGTATATGTAAAGTAGGTGTGTGTGAGGTGTTTGGATATATGGGTATATGTAAAGTAGGTGTGTGTGAGGTGTTTGTATATATGGATATATGTAAAGTAGGTGTGTGTGAGGTGTTTGTATATATGTGTATATGTAAAGTAGGTGTGTGTAAGGTGTTTGTATATATGTGTATATGTAAAGTAGGTGTGTGTGAGGTGTTTGGATATATGTGTATATGTAAAGTAGGTGTGTGTGAGGTGTTTGTATATATGGGTATATGTAAAGTAGGTGTGTGTGAGGTGTTTGTATTTATGGGTGTGTGTTTATCAATTGCGTGTATGCTTGCGTGATTGTCTGGCTCCAAAATTCTTTTGCTGGCTCCTAAAATCTAATTAAATTTGTCAAGCCCTGACTTACACAGATACTGTCCATGTACACATCCATACTGTCCATGTACACATCCATACAGTCCATGTATACACCCATACAGTCCATGTATACACCCATAGAGTACATGTATACACACACTTACATACTCACACACATACAGTACATGCATACACATTTACATACTCACACACACATACAGTACATGCATACATACACACATACACACACAGTACATACATACTAACACACATACAGTACATGCATACACAATTGCATACTCACATACACACAGTACATACATATTCACACACATACAGTACATGCATACACTCGCATACACACTTACATACTTACACACAATACATGCATACTCACACACATACAGTACATGCATGCACACTTACATGCTCACATACAGTACATGGATACCTACACTTACATCACCCAGCTTGGCATGAAGATGTGAGCCTCCCCTGTATGGCGCTCGCGCTCCACCCACCCATGATGTCATGCTCCTCCACCGGATCTGTTGGCATGCCGCTCACAGATGTATCAGCGCTGGTACCATCAGCGTGATGACTGCGCGCCGCAAAAACAAACGCAAAGTAACTGGTCACTCGGCGGCAACCTGGCCACATGTCACAATAGAGGGCTTGGCTTGCCTGAGGTTACATGGCCTATAGTATATCAAAACATGCAAGCCTGCGGTAGGATATGCTGCCAGTCTGGTCATTATATCTCTGGGATGCTCAATACGCTGAAATTCATGCTGTAACGTCATGCTCCTTCCTACGTTAATTGTGACTGATCCTGCATGTTTGTGTTGCTTTGCAGCCCAAGAGTTATCCTGCTTAACATTCACTGGGTTCCTGACTGATAAAAGGGAACGGTTGCAGCATACTGCTAAACGGAAATTTAGTGCTGCTTGTTAGGAACAAATGCCTGATCTTCTGATTGCACATCGAGATCATAGACAACTTGAAACCCTTAGTAAGGTGGTCATAATGAGCCCACCCATTTGCCCAAGTCTGGCCAATCCCATCCTTCCATCCATTACTTACACACACACACACACTAAATAATACCGTCAGCAAGGAGGGCAGTCAGAACCTTCCAAAAACAGGAGAGGACTTAGGATTCATACAGTCCTTGGCACAAATACTTGAGATCCTTGCCTACTTTTCAAATTTCATTGGCGGAATCATTTGTTTTGGTGGCCCTGTCAAGGCATGAGAACCTTTTTGATCGACACAGAAGAGTGTCTGTTCAAAACTGTCAATGTTTGACCACAATTGGAATGGGAGGTAGACCTCTCAGAGGTAATGTTGTTTGAAGGAACAGGGAGACTGTGCTGCCTTACAATTTGTATAAGTTTTATTTTAGTCATTTATAAAATAAATCATATTTACCAAATTAGTGACTGTAGGAGCTGGATCTAACACCCTATCCAAGGCCCCCATTTCAAGCCTACCGCATAGCCAGCATATGAGAAGACATTGATAGATCACCTGTACCACCCTACCAGAGACTGAAAAGATCGCTGTGCTTAGGGGTAGGGTTGGCACCTTTTCTCCAAACAAATGCCAGCCTTGCTACGTCCTCCACAGACTTAACATTGTCATTATGCCAATTTCTTTTTTTTTTACTGGCCTGCCGGTAAAATACCGGTTGGGTGGCCACCCAGGAGTGGGATGATATGCCACCACTACTGACATACATCTATCTATATGTGCTGATACATCTTTTACGGTTGATCTAATAAGACCATATTTTCGCAGAAAGGGAACGTTAGTGAAAATATTCATTGTGCGGACTGATTTTGGCACTGTGTTATGATGTTTTTAGTTAAAATCAGACGCCTCCCGCTGTTGTTAAAGAGCTCTCTGATTGACTGACTCTCCAGGACCAACTGAAGATAGTGGAAGAAATGCATGATAATTTGTCTACATGTCATTTTCTCCTGAGTTAATGTCCTGAATTAGGCAAAAAAAAAAAAATTGTCAATAACGACCATATTTTTTTTAAGGGTTTTCAGTGTTCATTTCACTTCAGTGATTCCAATATTGTTTGCTTTTAACATAGCATTTTTTTTTTTAAAAGGCTGTATAACAAGCATTATTGCACTAGCAATATAATTATTTTTGTTTCAATACTTTTTTTTTTATTTTTTCACAACACATACTGCTTGAATAATGAGCACCTTCATACAACTCTTCCATCAATAAGCACAATTAATTCAGGCTTTTAGTTTTTTTCCTAAAGCAATATCCAAAGTTTGGGGGGGGTCGTCTTATATTCGAGCAAATGCGGTATACTTAGTAAATTAATATTGCACATCGTTTCATACATTTTTCAGCAAGTGCAACATTATTGTTTCCATACAACTTTCGCAGAGCAAACAAGAATCCATAGACATATAAGACAAACACTACAAAGCTCCTAACGTAGAGGGGAGAACCGGGGCTGTTGGGGAATCACATGAGGCTATATCGCGTCTATAGTGTTTTAGCTCATTGATTAATCTAGATATCACTTCTTGCCATACTTAAGTTTAATTAAAAGCGTGAAGTGTATGTGTTTTAAATAGAATTTCTCAAATTAAAGAGTACAAATAGTTTACCTTAATGAGCCCTCTCTGTATAGGTTTATCAGGAAGTGGACATTGTTTGGAATCCTGGTTTAGAATCTGACCCAAGATTAAGGAAGGTCTGACCCAAGATTCTAAACATGTCGTAGGAAGCATTGTTCGAAAGCAATGTTCATTTCTTTGGAAGCCTTATGAAGACTTCAAGGGTGCTATGTGCCAGACACCACTGACTTATGTGTCGTCTGATCCAAGCTCCAGTTGAGGACTGACTCACCCACACACTAATGACATGCGAGAGTTGGTCAAGTTTTGCTGCTCTATCGTTTGCCAAAGACCAGGGCCAATACAATATTAATGCTGCATGATCACAGCACCGTTGAAAAGGAAGTCTTAATTCAGACAGAAGTGGCCTTTTGCCTGGTTAAAACTGATTTTAGACTTCCTTTTAAATTACCATTTGTTCCTTTTATATGTTACAGGGTTATTGAATCAATATTTGATCCATCTATGATCACCAGGAAGTGGTGTTAAATAACATGCTATTTGATACTTGTGAGTAGGTTTGCCACCTGGCCGGTATTTTCCTGACAGGCCGGTAAAAAAATTGGCATCAGGCCAATGTTACGTCTATGGAGACATTACCAAGGCCAATTATTTTGGAAGAAAAGGTGTCAACCCCACTTCTGAGCCTAGGGCCTGTTGGCAGCTACCCATAGATATGTATCGGTGTGATATTTGTAGGCAGTACTATATAAAGAATCATGTCCTCTGGAAACACAAAAGCCTATATCATGCCGATCATACCTCAGTATGAGAAGTGCTCATTGCTTTCATTGCATGTATACAGTCCCCTATTCATAGTTAGAGTCAGTCAGGAAGATGGCTGTCCATAGGGCTTTCTGTACTTGTGTATCACATTAAAAAGTTATAATTGGCATGACGGAATACAGGTAAAATTATGTGATTTGTGTTATTGTGGCAATAGTTTTTCCATTATATGGAGTGTTCCTTAAAGTAAAGGTAATTCCATATACTGTACATAGAGTAGATGTTCCAGGTCACTCCAGGATATAATGGGGTGATGCTTATTCCACTGTCAGTATAATAATGTCATTTTTATTGTAAGTCTCATACTGAATTTCCTGGAATCTCATGGAATTGCAACCAGTCTATCTGTATTTTCATTCCGATATCCTGCTTCTAGTTTGTGAATGGAGGTATTGAATACAGGGAAATCCTATCGGCATGCCTCCTCCATGTGAATAGAGGTATTGAATACAGGGAAATCCTATCGGCATGCCTCCTCCATGTGAATAGAGGTATTGAATACAGGGAAATCCTATCGGCATGCCTCCTCCATGTGAATAGAGGTATTGAATACAGGGAAATCCTATCGGCATGCCTCCTCCATGTGAATAGAGGTATTGAATACAGGGATATCCTATCGGCATGCCTCCTCCTTGTGAATAGAGGTATTGAATACAGGGAAATCCTATCGGCATGCCTCCTCCATGTGAATAGAGGTATTGAATACAGGGAAATCCTATCGGCATGCCTCCTCCATGTGAATAGAGGTATTGAATACAGGGAAATCCTATCGGCATGCCTCCTCCATGTGAATAGAGGTTTTGAATACAGGGATATCCTATCGGCATGCCTCCTCCTTGTGAATAGAGGTATTGAATACAGGGAAATCCTATCGGCATGCCTCCTCCATGTGAATAGAGGTATTGAATACAGGGAAATCCTATCGGCATGCCTCCTCCATGTGAATAGAGGTATTGAATACAGGGAAATCCTATCGGCATGCCTCCTCCATGTGGATAGAGGTATTGAATACAGGGAAATCCGATTGGCATGCCTCCTCCATGTGAATAGAGGTATTGAATACAGGGAAATCCTATCGGCATGCCTCCTCCATGTGAATAGAGGTATTGAATACAGGGAAATCCTATCGGCATGCCTCCTCCATGTGAATAGAGGTATTGAATACAGGGATATCCTATCGGCATGCCTCCTCCTTGTGAATAGAGCTATTGAATACAGGGAAATCCTATCGGCATGCCTCCTCCATGTGGGTAGAGGTATTGAATACAGGGATATCCTATCGGCATGCCTCCTCCTTGTGAATAGAGGTATTGAATACAGGGAAATCCGATCGGCATGCCTCCTCCTTGTGAATAGAGCTATTGAATACAGGGAAATCCTATCGGCATGCCTCCTCCATGTGAATAGAGGTATTGAATACAGGGAAATCCTATCGGCATGCCTCCTCCATGTGAATAGAGGTATTGAATACAGGGAAATCCTATCGGCATGCCTCCTCCATGTGAATAGAGGTATTGAATACAGGGAAATCCTATCGGCATGCCTCCTCCATGTGAATAGAGGTATTGAATACAGGGAAATCCTATCGGCATGCCTCCTCCATGTGAATAGAGGTATTGAATACAGGGAAATCCTATCGGCATGCCTCCTCCATGTGAATAGAGCTATTGAATACAGGGAAATCCTATCGGCATGCCTCCTCCTTGTGAACGGAGGTATTGAATACAGGGAAATCCTATCGGCATGCCTCCTCCATGTGAATAGAGGTATTGAATACAGGGAAATCCTATCGGCATGCCTCCTCCTTGTGAATAGAGGTATTGAATACAGGGATATCCTATCGGCATGCCTCCTCCTTGTGAATAGAGGTATTGAATACAGGGAAATCCTATCGGCATGCCTCCTCCATGTGAATAGAGGTATTGAATACAGGGAAATCCTATCGGCATGCCTCCTACTTGTGAATAGAGGTATTGAATACAGGGATATCCTATCGGCATGCCTCCTCCTTGTGAATAGAGGTATTGAATACAGGGAAATCCTATCGGCATGCCTCCTCCATGTGGATAGAGGTATTGAATACAGGGAAATCCTATCGGCATGCCTCCTCCATGTGGATAGAGGTATTGAATACAGGGAAATCCTATCGGCATGCCTCCTCCTTGTGAACGGAGGTATTGAATACAGGGATATCCTATCGGCATGCCTCCTCCATGTGAATAGAGCTATTGAATACAGGGAAATCCTATCGGCATGCCTCCTCCATGTGAATAGAGGTATTGAATACAGGGAAATCCTATCGGCATGCCTCCTCCATGTGAATAGAGGTATTGAATACAGGGAAATCCTATCGGCATGCCTCCTCCATGTGAATAGAGGTATTGAATACAGGGAAATCCTATCGGCATGCCTCCTCCATGTGAATAGAGGTATTGAATACAGGGAAATCCTATCGGCATGCCTCCTCCATGTGGATAGAGGTATTGAATACAGGGAAATCCTATCGGCATGCCTCCTCCATGTGAATAGAGGTATTGAATACAGGGAAATCCTATCGGCATGCCTCCTCCTTGTGAATAGAGGTATTGAATACAGGGAAATCCTATCGGCATGCCTCCTCCATGTGAATAGAGGTATTGAATACAGGGAAATCCTATCGGCATGCCTCCTCCATGTGAATAGAGGTATTGAATACAGGGAAATCCTATCGGCATGCCTCCTCCATGTGAATAGAGGTATTGAATACAGGGAAATCCTATCGGCATGCCTCCTCCTTGTGAATAGAGGTATTGAATACAGGGAAATCCTATCGGCATGCCTCCTCCATGTGAATAGAGGTATTGAATACAGGGAAATCCTATCGGCATGCCTCCTCCATGTGAATAGAGGTATTGAATACAGGGAAATCCTATCGGCATGCCTCCTCCTTGTGAATAGAGGTATTGAATACAGGGAAATCCTATCGGCATGCCTCCTCCATGTGAATAGAGGTATTGAATACAGGGAAATCCTATCGGCATGCCTCCTCCATGTGAATAGAGGTATTGAATACAGGGAAATCCTATCGGCATGTCTCCTCCATGTGAATAGAGGTATTGAATACAGGGAAATCCTATCGGCATGCCTCCTCCTTGTGAATAGAGGTATTGAATACAGGGAAATCCTATCGGCATGCCTCCTCCATGTGAATAGAGGTATTGAATACAGGGAAATCCTATCGGCATGCCTCCTCCATGTGAATAGAGGTATTGAATACAGGGAAATCCTATCGGCATGCCTCCTCCATGTGGATAGAGGTATTGAATACAGGGAAATCCTATCGGCATGCCTCCTCCTTGTGAATAGAGGTATTGAATACAGGGAAATCCTATCGGCATGCCTCCTCCATGTGGATAGAGGTATTGAATACAGGGAAATCCTATCGGCATGCCTCCTCCATGTGGATAGAGGTATTGAATACAGGGATATCCTATCGGCATGCCTCCTCCATGTGAATAGAGGTATTGAATACAGGGAAATCCTATCGGCATGCCTCCTCCATGTGAATAGAGGTATTGAATACAGGGAAATCCTATCGGCATGCCTCCTCCATGTGAATAGAGGTATTGAATACAGGGAAATCCTATCGGCATGCCTCCTCCATGTGAATAGAGGTATTGAATACAGGGAAATCCTATCGGCATGCCTCCTCCTTGTGAATAGAGGTATTGAATACAGGGATATCCTATCGGCATGCCTCCTCCATGTGAATAGAGGTATTGAATACAGGGAAATCCTATCGGCATGCCTCCTCCATGTGAATAGAGGTATTGAATACAGGGAAATCCTATCGGCATGCCTCCTCCTTGTGAATAGAGGTATTGAATACAGGGATATCCTATCGGCATGCCTCCTCCTTGTGAATAGAGGTATTGAATACAGGGATATCCTATCGGCATGCCTCCTCCATGTGAATAGAGGTATTGAATACAGGGAAATCCTATCGGCATGCCTCCTCCTTGTGAATAGAGGTATTGAATACAGGGAAATCCTATCGGCATGCCTCCTCCATGTGAATAGAGGTATTGAATACAGGGAAATCCTATCGGCATGCCTCCTCCATGTGAATAGAGCTATTGAATACAGGGAAATCCTATCGGCATGCCTCCTCCTTGTGAATAGAGGTATTGAATACAGGGAAATCCGATCGGCATGCCTGCCCTTGTGAATAGAGGTTTTTAATACAGGGAAATCCGATCGGCATGCCTCCTCCTTGTGAATAGAGCTATTGAATACAGGGAAATGCGATCGGCATGCCTCCTCCATGTGAATAGAGGTATTGAATACAGGGAAATCCGATCGGCATGCCTCCTCCTTGTGAATAGAGCTATTGAATACAGGGAAATCCGATTGGCATGCCTCCTCCTTGTGAATAGAGCTATTGAATACAGGGAAATGCGATCGGCATGCCTCCTCCATGTGAATAGAGGTATTGAATACAGGGAAATCCGATCGGCATGCCTCCTCCTTGTGAATAGAGCTATTGAATACAGGGAAATCCGATCGGCATGCCTCCTCCTTGTGAATAGAGCTATTGAATACAGGTAAATGCGATCGGCATGCCTCCTCCGGAAGTTTGATTATATGGTGTTGATTCACAGTTCCTTGAATATGAGCTCTACTAAAAACATGACTTCAATAAATAGCCAGATCAGCACATAATGTGACAGAATGTGGGTTTATTTTCCCGCAGGCAACGGTTCAATTCCTAAGGTGGAGTTTTTTTTATTGCAAACCAAATAAAGTCGGGTATTTCTTTCTTAGAAAAAAGAATCAAAGTCTATGTGTGTGGAACTGTTAATCAGTGTGCGTGTGTGTGGAAGTGTGACTCTGTATGTGTGTGTGGAAGTGTGACACTGCGTGTGAATGTATGTGTGTGTGTGTAAATGCGACTATGTGTGTATTTGAGGGTGTGTGTATGTAATTGTAACTTTGTGTGTAAGAATGACTGTGTATTTTTGTATGTGTGTCTGCACGTGTGAATGTGTGTGCATTTAATTTGAGTATTATTTTTTTTGCTGGGGAATCTGTTTTTAGGAGCCAGTTACAGGTGTTTTTAGGAGCTGGAGAAATAAATGGTCCTTACATAGAGTTCCATGTAAAACAATCAAAAAAGTTAGTAGCCAGCAGGAGGGATTTCAGGAGCCGTGACTAAAAATCTAGCGTATGTCTGGGAGGCCATCCATACAGACCATGATGGTCAAAAACTCTGCTGAGTCAGAGAGGGAGAAAAATGTGACTGCCCCTGAAAATCCAGGACAGATGGCAGGTATGGTGGTGTCGTAATCTGACTCTGTTAATGTGTAATATAAAACCATTGTAAAACAAAGCCTAAGTTGAAAAAAAATCCTGCCCATTTGAAGCAGTCACAATGACAATGCTATTAGTTACAGACCAGCTGCACAAAATGACAAAATATACAGAGGGAAATGTTTTATATTTAAACTGACAGTAAGGGGGTTTCAGTAAATATATTTATATTCATTCAAGCGATATCAAGTCCTGGAAGCCTAGAATACAGGATTTATTTCCCTACACACCCAGTCATTATCAAACAAAAAGGCATTGATCACCTTAAAGTGGGAGTAATGCCAAATGGTTTAAACATTAGTGCATTGATCCTGTTCTCATCATTTAATGTGTTTTTTTAAATTATATTTTAAAGGGACACTACCACTTACATAAGATGTAACTAGATAACCTGATCATTTAAAACAAACACGTATATAAATCATATGCCACTGTTTTTTTTTCTTTATGTTTGGATTAATTGCATAGTAAACGTAAAAATGAAATTAGGTGTTTATCTCCTGGCTCCATTTTGTGAATATTTCCCATGATGCAACATTGTCCAAAATCTTCTAGCCAGTCTCACTTTACAACTGTGGCCACAGCCTGCATGATGATGTCACAAGATACACCCCTGTTCTCTTACTGGCTCCTGTGTATCACTAGTGGGCAGGACTATGTGGCTGTGTACAACTTCTTTTACCTGCCTTCCAAAACAAAGAGAGGAGATTGACCTTATCAAACATGATCATAACTCCGCCACTTGTGATTTTATAGTTACATTCCTCTCCCAATTAATGCAAGTCTATGATCAGAATTCTGACTTATAGACTGCATTCTGTGTCCCCAGCCCCAAAGTGATATTTTTTTTTGCTGTAAAGCCTCTAGGGGGTGGCACCCAAAAACACTATATTTCCCAAAATGGTGGTGCCCAGTCACACTTGTTTAGTTACATATTTTATTAAATACAGTCACATAACAAAAACAAGACATATCTGAAATCAACAATGCAAAATAAAATAAAAAAAACCTTTCATTTTTTGGTGGGAGTTTCCCTTTAATAATGTTTTAGTTTTTTTTAATAGAAAAAAATCAGTCCTTATGTAGAGAGAATCCCAGCAGTAGAAAATTGCCCCTAAGAATAACTCCAAATAGGTGTGGCCTGCCCACGATTGACAAATTACATTAACAAATCAAATTTTTCAGCCAGTAGCACGTCTGGAGTTCGCTACTTCCTTCATCCAAGCTATCACAGATTGCTCCTTCTGTTTCGTTACATGTTCTAAGCCCGACGGAAGGTTTGGGAAGGTGTATCAGCTGATTTGGAGGAGTGGGAGGTCACAATTATCAAGTCGACTGGTGCTTTCGCTTACAGAGTATTGAAGGGAACAACATACTAAGCTAGACTAACAAGAACAGACTGGTACGTGAGGTAGAGAGTCCTGCTCACAAGCTTACAATCTAGAGGGAATGGGGCACATGAACAGGTCAAAGGGAAGATGGTGGTAGTAACAGTATTAGGGATGGTTGGAGCTCAGTGCGTTTGGCCAGAGATTAATATATATAATATTAAATGTGTTCTAGTTGGGTGAGTTGCAAGCTTCATATTCCTAACATTTTTTGGAGACAGTGAGAACTAGGTGGTATTGGAAAGAGGTTAATTAACTGGTATAATAGGGGATGGGTAGTAAGCTTCCTTTAAGAGGTGAGTTTTAAATGACTTTTTGAAGTTTGAGAAGGGGAGAGATGAATGCCCCCCCCTCTGACACTTAGTATGACATACTAGTTTTTGCTATCCGACTGATAGGACAATAATGGAATACCTGTACGTTGCAGAAAGTGTGCTAGTGCTTGGTTTCCTCTCACCTATATCAGTGATGTTTGCTAAACAAAACATGATAGAAAGATAATTTACAAAGTACTAAGTCAGCAAAACAAGGACAGTCATTTTTATATAATTTTAATATTTATTTCTCTTTAACTCCGTTAATGCTAACAGGACAAGTTACAGGTCTGGCCAATTTGCTTAAGTCAACAAAACTAACTTTGGTTCAAGGCCTTATAACAAGAATTTACATACTAATTTAGGTTTAAAAAAGGCTTAAATCCATCAAGTTCAACCCTTCTACCTATCATTCCTGCTTTTCATCCAAAAGGAGGCAAAAACCCCTAAGGAAGCGAATTGTGCCACTTTGGGAAAACAAATTCCTTCTTGACTCCAAATGGCAATCAGATTTCTCATTGGATCAAGACGCTCTATTATTAAGCTTATTCTATTATTAATAGCCCTGCATGTCCTGCTTTTCTAAAATAAAAATAAAACCATCCAGACCATTTTTAAGTGCATCTATTGTAGTTGATAGCACCACCTCTCTTGGCAGTGACTTCCATATTGTCCTTATCGTAAAGAATCCCTTCCTTTGCTGTCTATGAAATCTTCTTCCAGTTTGGAAAAATTCTGTATACAAGTGATTTTAGTGGATGCAAATAACTCCTCTTTTTAAAATCAGATTAAAATATATTTTGTATATGGAACCGGTATTTTATGTTCTGTATATAGGGAGCGCTCAGTCCAACCTATCACATTAGTGCAATAAGCATCCCCAGGGGAAAAAAAACGTGCACAGAGTATGTTTTCAAGCTTAATTTTGCAAAAACTAAAAAAAAGCAAAAAGTAGAACAAATAAAAGCATATTTATTATAGTGTGAGCTTTAATATACATATATATTTGTCCAGCTTTTATTCCACATGCTGGAGTGATACTGCTGAACGATGGGAGCGACAGCTGGGGCCCGTGTATCACCTGGGCCTGCAGTAAGCACAGTTGGCATGGATCAGAACAGATCAAAACATGTACCACTAATGCTGTACCAAACAGTTAACCCCGAGTGTCAGGCAGATGCATTGTGTACTTCTGTGGTATTCTAAGGGCTTAGCAGAGCATTACAATTAATGAGCAGGAGGGGAGGGACAGAATATTTTTACGGTTAGTCTGTAGCGTTCTTGGAATATTGGCCTGATATATACTGGCAGTGAGCAATATATTGTGAGGAAATACTAATGTATCCATGGAGGGTACAGAGCATGACGTAAAGAGATTTCAAATGAATTCATTGTTACATTTCAACGTTTTACCAGGATTTCAGCAATAGGAAGATAATATGTGGGTAATCCGTACAAGGCTCTAAAAATAGCCAACATTGTAATGAATTTGGAGACGTGAGGAATGTGGTCAGTGGCCCAGTCAGTGGCCAGGAGTAAATCTAGTCAGTGGCCCAAGTATGTGAACTATTCCAAGTGTACCATGCTGTATAATTCTCGCACTCTTTGAAGGGGGCTAACAAAGCCACCTTTCCTTCACTGCTTAACCCTTTCTTGGCACTGGTAAACCAGTAACAGATTGTATTGATATAGTTTACAACAAATATATTGAGATTACTGTTATACAGCGCTACTGCATATGTTGGCACTTTCTTAACCAGCTACTGCTAAGTTTTATACTTAAAACTACTGTATTTCTCCAATCCTGGAGTCAGAAGGCCCTCATACTTCATATTCAGTTCATATAGGGATAAGCCAACATGAGGAAAACACCAGAGTGTTCATTGACCCTCTACCCACATGTCTATCACAAAGCATGCACTGAGAATGCATTTATACATGCATGTGTGCATTGCTGGGTATGGACCATAACCCTTTACTTACCGGATAAGAGTTCAGTGAATTAAAGGGATACGATAGGTGGAATGAGGTACTGATGCTCTACCCTACATGTATGTTTCTTTTAAACATTATAATGACAAGAGGCAGTTGAGCTATTAAGGTTCTTCAGATGAAACCCAGGACCCACTAGGTCAGGGGTGTCCAAGTTTTTTCTGCAAAGGGCCACTTAACCAGAAATGTATGTGTGCGTGGGCCACATTCATTTTTCATTGAGAGAAAATTATACACGCACACACACAATATATATATATATATATACATACATACATACACACACACACACACACACACACACACACACACACACACACACACACACACACACACTCATATTAATGGGCAGTGTGAGTGTATAACAGACTCCACAGCAATAAAACTTATGGTAACATGCAGTAAGTGAGTGTATCACAGACTCCACAGCAATACAACACATACATACACAGCCACACACAGAGGCACACTTACACACACACACACACAGACAGACACACTTAGACACATTCATACACAGTCACACTTACACACACACACAGTCAGACGTACACATCCAAACACAAATTTAAGGATAAAAAGCATATTATCTGAAGTAATATTGTTTTTTTCCTTTCTATGTTTTTTCCATTTTTCAGTCCTTTGTGGGCAGTATACTAATACTAACACACACACAGTCACACTTACACACACAGAGTCAAACACACAGACACTGAGAGTCACACAGAGAGTAAAACACACACACGCAGGGAGTCAATCACACACTTAGATTCCTTTCTTTATTTGTTTTTACCGGGCCTGTGGGATCCAGTGCTGCGTTTTTTATCTTCCCTCCCTCTAACCCGTGCGCATGACGTCATGCGCAGGGTAGAGGGGGCACTATGTGCTCCACATGATCCGCAGCGTTCTATGTGAGAACTTAGTTCCCCGCCACTGCTTCAAGCTACACATATGGTGAGAGGTGTGGTAACCGCTGCAGCTCTCATCTCGATGTCTCGCGGGCCGCACCTCGATGTCTCGCGTGCCATATGTTGGACGCTCCTGCACTAGGTCATGACTAAAAAAAGATTTGTGCGTTTAAAGATAGTGTAGCATAGAATATTATACTGTTGTGAAAATACTTTTCGGTTTGTTTTTATTATATTTATAATATATAATCTTTGTTTGTACTTGCATGGTAGCTAAACAGAATTGTTGTCAGTAGATTTTATATTATGGCTTTTATTCTGCAGAGGGTTTTACATGTCAGTTAGGTCGGCTGATCAAAGATGTGTAAAGCAAATTACACATTTGTATGAAATCTGAGTTCAGTTTTGATCTTAAAGCCATTGTACAATTATACAAATTGGGGTAAACCTAAAACAGTTCAGTTCAGGACAACTGTCAGCAAAAAGAAAAAAATTATATTTAATTTATAAGACTTCGATCCAGGTCCCCTGCACAGCTGGTGTCCAGTGGGGGCAGCATCCTCTGCTTCTGCCAGGCACTTCCGCCAGGACTTCTATGACAGAAGCCGGGAGGTCACGTGACTGCGCGCATCGCATAGACATCCTCCACTGCTGCCCGGTACTTCCGCCGGGACTTCTATAAAGGACCGACCTCCCCGCTTCCATCATAGAAGTCCCAGCGGAGGATGTCTGCGTGATGCGCACAGACATCCTCCGGCTGCCCCCACTGGACATCAGGGATGCATTGTTAAGTTGGGGGAGGGGGTGTTTGAGCAACAGGAGCATAGTCTGGGGGGGAGAGAGCAGCAGAGGCAAAGTCTAGGGGGGGAAGAGAGCAGCAGGGGCAAAGTCTAGAGGGGGGAATAGAGCAGCAGGGGCAAAGTCTGGGGGGGAGCAGCAGGAACAAAGTCTAGGGGGGGAGCAGTAGGAGCAAAGTCTGGGGCGGGGGGAGAGCAGTAGGTGCAAAGTTTAGGGGGGAAAGCAGCAGGGGCAAACAAAGTCTGATGGGGGAGAGCAGCCGGGGTAAAGTTTGGGCGGGGAGAGCAGCCGGGGCAAGGTTTGGGGGGGGGGGGGAGACCAGCAGGGGCAAAGTTTGGGGGCAACATAATCTGGGGAAGAAGCATGGGCAAGTCTGGGGGGCAGAATTGGCTAAGCCTGGGGTGCAGGTGGCTGTATTGGGTATTCATTGGCTACATCTGGGGGCAGATTGGCAAATAAAAGGAAATAAAGACAAGAAATGCATTTTTTTTCTGTCGTTATTGTTATTATTTATAAAAAAGCAGTTTACATGTGAATGTTTACCAGTAAAACTTTTTTCCTATAGGGTAGTCCCATATTCAGGAGTCCCCCCCCCCCCCCCCCCCAATAATCAATATTCAAAGATTGGGGGGTCATCCTATAACCAGGGTAAAATGTTTTATTTTTCAGTGAGCAGACATGTTGTTTATACTCTTGGGTCAGATGAAGGAAGATCTGATCCACGAGTCTAAGCAATGTTCGCCCCCTGATAGAGCTATACAAAGCAAATACGTACTTTATGTGTATTTTTTCATTAATGCATTTTTATTTAAAATGCACACGCGTGATCTATAGATTAACCCCATTCATGACCTTATGATGAGTTAACTTGTCATAAGAAGCCGCAGCATTAACGACCTAATGACAAGTTAACTTGTCATGCACTCTGGCTGGCAGAGCGCTCCATGCGCACCTCCAGCCGGTCTGAAACGGGTCCAGGACTATGCCTCGCACCCGAGGCAAAGTTCCTGGACCTGATTGGTGGGATTCCAATCATCTGATCACCGCGATAACTTGCAGTCAGTGACTTTGCCTCTAATTCATTCTCTGTGCTTCACGTTCTTATAGAGAGTGACCTGTAAGTAAAAAATAAATAAATAAAGAACATCCTGTAAAAAAAAAAAAAAAAGTAAACCCCTTTCCTTGCTGATTTTTACATTTTCTTTCAAGTTTTTTTAATACATAAATGTTATTGTAATATATTCATTTAATTATAGTTAACCCCTGCATGCCCATTCTGTGCTTCCTATGGCTCTGACATTGCACTGGTCAGAGGTTTTTTTTTTTTCTGTGGGTTTTTGTTGGAGGAGGGGGGGGGGGGGGAGGTTGGGAACCTATATATTTTTATTTTTTAGTGAATTAGTTAGTTGGGATAAGTTAGTGTTGTGTAGATTAATATTGGAAAAATAACGGGGAAAAAAATTTTCCCCCCCAAAATGTTCCCCTTTTATATTAATTTTTTAATATAAATTATTTTTATGTATAGGGTATCAAAAGAAAACTCTAACTGTCCTCTAAAAATACAACATATAACTTTTATGGGTGCGTTAAATGACAGAGAGGAGAAGATTACGTTTCAACAAACACAAATTAAAATCCCTCTGGTCACTGGCCCAGAAAATCCCTGGTCCTGAAGGGGTTAAACATACCGTTGGTCCTTTAAGGTAGCGCCCCTTTAACACCACTAAAAAGAGTTTAAAATCCCAGTCATTGATTAGCCTAAAAGAATGCACAGTAGAATCTCCCGTTATATTGATGGATCTCTCCCAGAGCCTTCTACCTCCACCCACTCAGATCAGCCGCCCACTCAGCTCAGTAGCATGGGTATGAATGTGACTGCAGCACTGCAGAAACCACACACTTCTCACACTGCAGAGGAGATAATAGATCAGCTTGGCTGAACTTAAAGCCTGTGTTCATTATCAGGCAGGCTGCTTTCCGCCTGTCTCCCAATCACTTACTTACACTGTGGCTATTAGGCCCAAAGTACATCTTATTAGCCACAGAGTCAAATATATATATAAAATGCTTTTTTTTTTTAAGTACGTAAAGCTGGTTTTCTGGAATCAGTAATGCAGATCAATAGAGAGAAATGATAATAGCATAATTGTAGTGATTATATAGATAAATATTTAGATATACACCGTATATACAAGGGATGGATAAAGTAACGGACACCTATAAATACATTAACACATCCCAGTAGCCCTGTCTCCTAAAATCTCTAGTATTGGCTTCTAACTTTTTCGATTGTTTAACATATATTTTCTTTAAAATGCAGTTTCCCAGACTCCTAAAAATATCTAGGCTGGTTTGTGAGCTGGTCTCCCCGCCTCGTAGAGTCTATATATGCTTGTCAAGGCCTGCATTAATATATAGGTCCTAATTACTAAGCCTACCTTGCTTTTAGTATGGCTTCACTCCCTTCTTCTTGCTGCCATACAAGGCCCAGCCTGTGAGTAGTGGGGATATTGCACCATTCTTCAAGAAGAAAAGTACAGAGAACTTTTGAGGAGTGAATGAGATGAACATGTATTTTGATCCTCAGATCAAGCAATGGCCGCCCATACTGTTACTGATCCCCAACATGTTTCCACTTGGCATCCTTTATCCTTCGCTGAATCTAGTCCATTTTTGGAGGGTTTAACAAGTTTCCGTGTCCCTTGTGTTGGTGTGGACTTGACACTGTGTATTGTGGGCATCTGTGGGAAGGGATATGATATGTCGATACTGCTAAGTAGAGTAGTAGGAGGAGAGTAGAGGAGAGACATTGGGATGTCCGATCACATGTATCAGTCTATGCAGCCATCATATTTAAATGCATTGAACTTGAATTACCATTTCCTTTCGATGCATGCAGTTGTTCATGCCAGTGTAGTATCTGGTATTTCTTAGGTTAAAGCCAACTTATTCTTGGCTCGTAGCCAACTTATTCTTGGCCCATGTCACCTGTTTGTGACATGGGCACTCTACCATGTCTATCTGTGCACATGAATGCAATGCCGTGTGTGTATGCATAGTGTCCAGTTCCACCTACCACTGATAAACAGCAATATTTTATACCAAACACTTGATAAACTAGCGTGGAGCCGCCCACTGATCTGTAATGTGGATACTAAGTATCTCTAGCAAGTTGTATATTCACAAATATGAGGCAGACGGCACAGAACACAGAGGAGCAAGTGTTATTAGTTGTGTGAAACAGCCTCACTGATCCAACAAAAATCAAATTGTGTGGTTTACTAAAGATGCAAGGGGGGAGCGTGGTCACCAAAAGTAATTTCCAAAAAAAGCAAGAGGGTCTACTCAATAAAGAGAAACTTGAGGCAATCGAGACGTAAGACCAAAATAGCGGAGATGTAAAAACATCTCCAGTGCAGCTGAATGGGTAGAATATTCGGCTACATTGGCCTAAAGTTGGAAATTACCTTCTCAATTCCCTGCAATTCTCTCTTTAGTGAGTATACCTTATGACAGGGCTCGACAAACCCCAGGTCGCCATGGCGACCAGGAAATGAGACCTGGCGCCTGGGTGAAGTTACCCTCCCTGTCCCCTTGCCGCTGCCATCCGATGTTTTTTTCTTTTTTCGGAGCGCGAGGGGGTAAAGTCTGTGCGTATAGCACAGACTGCAAGCTCCGCCCCCTCGCGCAACGCGTGTCTGAGTGCCGGGTGTCGTCACGTGACATCCTGGCACTCAGCAGGCCGATGAGTGAGGACATGCTGCAGCACGGATGTCCCCTTCCCCTGCAGTGAGGTAAAGCAGCAGGGAGGGGGGACACATCAAGAAAAGACTGTGTGAGGTGGGTGTGTGTTTGTATATATGTGTATATGTAAAGTAGGTGTGTGTGAGGTGTTTGTATATATGTGTATATGTAAAGTAGGTGTGTGTGAGGTGTTTGGATATATGGCTATATGTAAAGTAGGTGTGTGTGTGTGAGGTGTTTGTATATATGGGTATATGTAAAGTAGGTGTGTGTGAGGTGTTTGGATATATGTGGATATGTAAAGTAGGTGTGTGTGAGGTGTTTGGATATATGTGGATATGTAAAGTAGGTGTGTGTGAGGTGTTTGTATATATGTGTATATGTAAAGTATGTGTGTGTGAGGTGTTTGGATATATGTGTATATGTAAAGTAGGTGTGTGTGAGGTGTTTGGATATATGTGTATATGTAAAGTAGGTGTGTGTGAGGTGTTTGTTTGGATATATGGGTATATGTAAAGTAGGTGTGTGTGAGGTGTTTGTATATATGGGTATATGTAAAGTAGGTGTGTGAGGTGTTTGTATATATGTGTATATGTAAAGTAGGTGTGTGAGGTGTTTGTATATATGGGAATATGTAAAGTAGGTGTGTGTGTGAGGTGTTTGTATATATGGGTATATGTAAAGTAGGTGTGTGAGGTGTTTGTATATATGTGTATATGTAAAGTAGGTGTGTGTGGTGTTTGTATATATGTGTATATGTAAAGTAGATGTGTGTGTGAGGTGTTTGGATATATGTGTATATGTAAAGTAGGTGTGTGAGGTGTTTGTATTTATGTGTATATGTAAAGTAGGTGTGTGAGGTGTTTGTATATATGTGTATATGTAAAGTAGGTGTGTGTGTGAGGTGTTTGGATATATGTGCATATGTAAAGTAGGTGTGTGTGTGTATATATGTGAAGAAGCCGTGTGTGTTTATGAATTGCGTGTATGCTTGCGTGATTGTCTGGCTCCTAAATTTTTTGGCTGGCTCCTAAAATCTAATTAGATTTGTCAAGCCCTGCCTTATGATTAAAAAATGACAAAATCACATAAATACTGTTCATTTCTCTAAAAACTCTTCTACTATAATCTTATTTTTTAAATTGTATAGGTAGGAAAAAAATCACGGTAGTGTGCCTTTAAAAACACAAGGCTATAATAATAATTAAAAAAAAATCCTCATCATTTACTTAATTCATCCGTATTACTACTCGTTTAAAGTAACGTGTGGATGATATAATTATGGTGTGAAACCATTTGCTGACATGTCACGTCTCTGGGGGGCTTTGAACTCACGGCACAGTGTAATACAGGCTTCATTTCTGTTTTCTACATTGAATTAGCGATAAAGTTGCATGAAAATCTCCTTGTGTCGCCTAAAATCCGCACAAAAGGCAACTCTTCTTCGGTGCTTCCATGCGGGCAAGGGTGCAGGTTCCAGAATGCACTGCTGCTCTTGTATGTTTGATTACAATTGGCCAATGAAGTGATTGTTCTCAGGGTTCAATTACTTCTTCACACAACATTGCACAAACATTTCATTTCAGACAAGTGCCAAGAAACCATCAGCAGAATTATAAACGCCACCGCTCCAAAAGGGTAAAGTACACCGAGCAAAGCTCCTCCAGTGGCTGTCGGGAAAAATGCCAAATTGTTCTACTATCGTTATAACCTTTATACTGCGTTTTACTGTTGTTCTTTCTCTCGTCTGTTTGTTGTAACGTATTGTTTTTACATGGATTGTGTCACCTATTAAACAGGAATTATTTCCGGAAAATTCCTTATTATCAGTGTAAAGCAGTGTAACCAGTGGATTATGTGGTTATGTTACTTCCATCTAACCAAATCAGCCGCCCCCGGCGAAGCCGGTTTTTTTTGGGGGAAAACGATCATTGTGCGTTTCAGATGCCGGCATTTTGCTCGTCGTTTACCAACACTAATTTAGCGCAGAGCCGTGGGATTGTCACACACCAGGCTATTAATTAGTACACACTCCCGCGTTCTCTGAGCGGGTTGATGTGCAAAGTTCAGGGTTCAAAGGGGGGCTGTACACATGTTTGAGTTTACATCCATTCACATGTATTACCTGTGGTCCCTACTAAGCGTCTAACGGGGTATTTATGCATATACCATTTGTGTATTTTATATTTTAGTGATTGATCTCCACAAGCTGCAGCAACCTGTGTGCTTCTCTGCTCCCACACAAGTTGTCGATACTTTTTTATTTTTAAATACTTTTATTTATTTTTTTGTATTCAAAAAGTTTTGCAATGGCTTTAAAAATGAAAAGTACTTTACTTTATAAAGGGCTGCATGATGGAGATTTGTGGTGACAGGTCATTTTTCACAAAAGCAGCATTATATTTATTAGGGGACAACCATAACCGGAGGAGTCCGAAATCAAAGTACAGATATCACCAGCACTCGAAGAGCAGCAATAAAATAATGTTTACGAACTCTCTAGTGATCCCAGAAATTCCTTTATTTGGAAAATTAGAGCCAGCGAGTTATTGACGCGTTTCACACTAGAGTTTCTTATTCCCACTCTAAATGCATCAAGCATTGCTTTCCCCCCTTTTCCCTGGCTCTATCTCTATATTTCTTTGGTGATGTCCACAAATAAACGATTTTTTAGGTTTTATATTTTAGAGTTTATGGATGTTAGTGTGGTGCTACTGTTAGTAAAGTAACCCCTGTAGGTAAGATATGGAGGGGGAAATACATAACAACAGATTTGGTCAGGAGGAAAGAGAACAGATTGGGGGAGGAGAAGGATATCCTCAGTGTATATATAATCAGTGCTGCCGCACCTGCAGTAAACATGGAGAGTAATCACTGGGGAGGGCTTGAGTCAAATATTAAAAATGTGATTTATGTAGAATGCCTGCATCAAATCACACAGGGATAAAAAGCCTGTGCATTATACAAGCAGTGATCTTCATCTTGCACCAAAGTGAGTTTGGGGACCAGACTGTCCCTTTAAATCTTTAAATATTAAAGAAATGCTCATCTTACCTCAACTCATCTGCAACTCACTTTTAAGTTACATTAACATTCATTTATATAGCGCCAACTATTTATATAGCTCTTGGTTCAGAGCATAGATGGGAGGTACAGACTAAGTTAGAGATAGACTAGTCAATGCTCACACACTTGCAAGCTAGGGAATATCTCCCATCGTCCTTTTTGCATTGTATCATACCCGGTGATATGTCTGGCATCTTGCTTGATTCGTTTAGAAGGACTGTTTTGGTTTATTCCAAGTGCCTCTGTTCTCGGGATAGATCTGGCTTTTTTAACATGCACTTCTAGTAAGCAGTCTGTCCCCCCGCCATACTGTACATTGTCCTACAGCATCAGCAGGTGACAGGCATTCTTTGCCCATCATGTGAAATCCAGTGATTTCTTACAAAATGAGTTATCACTCCATGCTATGTTGTTTTATGGAGATGATTCATCAACGCGTCTACAGTAATGTGCAGCTTGATGAATCATTGTCGTAGACTAACATAGCAGAAAATGATATTGTTTCATGCTACAATGCTACACCGTGTCTCCATTTGAGGCACACACCCTAAACTGGATCGAGAATTTCTAATCACTTGTTTATTTTCTTCTGTTGGGGCTGTGGTTTATCCGACTCCACCTGGTAATATCTGTTCCGTATTTGGGGATTATCTAATCATTACAGAAATTGTGTAATATCTGCTCGTAATTGTAGGTCTCATTTTTTTAAATCAATGTGTTTTTTTTTTTAACGGTTCCATTAACTGTGATTTATAAAGGGAACTACTGAATCTTTTTGGATATTTAAAGAGGGACTAAATACTCATGCTGTCTTTTAATCATACAGAATATATATACCGTATATACTCGAGTATAAGCCGAGTTTTTCAGCACAATTTTTGTGCTGAAACATGCCCCCCTCGGCTTATACTCGAGTCAGTGGGGGAAAAAAAAAAAATCTAAAACTTACCTCGTTCCTGCTCTGTCCCCCGGTGCTCTGAAGCTGCGTGGCTGTGAGGGAAGCGTTGTGAGCTCCCCTCCAGCCGCGCGGTCAATAAAGTGTGTTTTTTTTAAAACAAACTTTATTGACCGTGCGGCTGGAGGGAAGCTCACAACGTTTCCCTCACAGCCACAGAGCTTCAGAGCACCGGGAGACAGAGTAGGAAGGAGGTAAGTACTGGGGTCTGGGGGAGGAGGGTGGCATAACGAGCATACTAAGGGGCAATATCCTGGCATATTGGGGGCAATATCCTGGCATATTGGGGGCAATATCCTGGCGTATTGGGGCAATATCCTGGCATATTGGGGGCAATATCCTGGCATATTGGGGGCAATATCCTGGCATATTGGGGGAAATATCCTGGCATATTGGGGCAATATCCTGGCATATTGGGGGAAATATCCTGGCATATTGGGGGCAATATATTGGCATATTGGGGGAAATATCCTGGCATATTGGGGGAAATATCCTGGCATATTGGGGCAATATCCTGGCATATTGGGGGAAATATCCTGGCATATTGGGGGAAATATCCTGGCATATTGGGGCAATATCCTGGCATATTGGGGGAAATATCCTGGCATATTGGGGGCAATATATTGGCATATTGGGGGCAATATCCTGGCATATTAAATGGCATATTGGGGGCAATATTTACCAGTAGCTTCCTCATTTTCCACCCTAGGCTTATACTCGAGTCAATATTTTTTCCCAGTTCTTTGTGGTAAAATTAGGTGCCTCGGCTTATATTCGGGTTGGCTTACACTCGAGTATATACGGTACTTCTCCTATAGAACATCGTTCACAAGTGATTTTGAGTTATTTTTGGAAGGTGCTGACTTCCAGGCTGCTATAGTGCCAAGCATGCCTTCATCTCCTTCCCACTCATTGGTTGTTCCAATAACAGAGCATGATGGGGGAGCCACCGATCTTTGCTCCTACACCTCTGGAGAAATTAACCAAAATGTTAAAAATAAATATATGGTGCTAGTCAGGTATACTACCTAAAACAGGGTTTGACTAACCCCAAAAAACAGTCTACCAGGCCCAACAAAAATTACAAGTCCACTTGTCACTTCTCTTGTCATCACCCTCTCTACCAATATGGCGCCTGTCCATACCGTGCAAAGCCCATGCGCAGTATTCATTGCATCTCAGGACAGCAGGTTTGGCAGGAGAACAAGATATATCTACAAAACTAGCTAGAAATATCTTCTTAAACAATACTGGTATTTTCGCTTATTAAATAATTACGTTATTTGCTACAAAAAGTAGCATAGTTGATGTTTGCTTTATTTCCCTGGTACATTGCTTTCAGACATTGTAAATGTCATTGGACAGCATTTGTTACAATAAGACCAGCCAGGAGGCAAACAGTAATAAAGTTCCTTAGATGTACTTTAACTCCCCCCCCCCCCCCAAAAAAAAAACCCAGAGTGTTGTATATTTGAATTTACTCGCTCCAATAATTACGGCATCATTTTTTTATGCTTCTCTTTTCTAGCGCTGATTTAAATGCGGAAACAAATCCAGAGTTTAAGCCTTTAGCGGCTAGAGAGGGTGTTCACACTGTTGTTAATAGTACATCTATGTGGTTATTCTCTGGTTATCAGGGATATCCTGGGATGGTTACTTTTTAACGAACATCCAGGTCAGGATTAACCAATATAATGATATTCATTTTATCGACCTCAGACGGATGAAGGGCTGGGTGGAACCCACCTAGAAAAAGTTGGACAGATTCTAGCAATGGTGCATTAGCGCACTGAGTGACTGTTCACTGATGAATTGGCTTAAAAAAACATGATTGGAAAATAATTTAAAATGCATTTAAACAGAGCCAAAATTTTAATAGTTTGACATTTTGAGTGGTCACGAGGAGAGGGTAGTCAGTGGTCTATCAGTGAAATATACCAGCAGCTGTGCTTTGGCCAACACTGACTGCATTAACTACAGCTATCCCAAGAGTCGTATGCAACATTACCCTAAACATACAATACATTTGCAATTACATATTTTTGCCTCGTTGTCTTCATTAATTCCACGAACTGCAAATAATTGAGACAGTGTCAAATTAATGACTTAATTAAGGTAAATTGTTTCTACAGTCAAAATGTAATCTCACATGCAAATGTATTATTAGTAAATAAATGTCCTAAGCAAGCATCATTACGCACCGCACCTCTGGAGATATTTACTTAGCGGTTACAGAAATGAACCAAAATGTAAAAAAAAAAAAAAGAAATTAAAAAATATTGTGTAAAAACTTAGATTTGTCATTGTTTAGTAAATAAACCAGGGTTTGACCAACCACCAAAACCAGTCTGCCAGACCTAACAAAATGACTTCTGATATATAATGTTTCTTAATTCCTGTACAGGTATACGTATTTTACAGTTGCTCCTTTCAGGTAGAACAAGGCAAGTTTCTGCCCTGCAATGCATAATTACTGTTATCGCTCACCCAGTTGATGGGTCTACCAAGGATTTGTAGTTAAGGAAATACCAGCAGAAAAGACAGGTCCACCTAAAACAGACTCGGAGACAGGTAAAGTGTCCATGGCCAGGTCTCTGAAGGTCCATAGATCAGCATTAAATTGTCCAACACAGGGACAATAAGTGAAGACAATGAACAAGGTTGGTGCTTATCTCTCAACATCACCCAGATAATCACAGGGATAAAAAAACTATAAAAGACAATCAGGAATTAAGATAGTAAAATAGGAGAAGTCCAATAAAGAGTGCAGGCTATATAGAAAAGAGTCAACGTTTTTTCACAACTTAAATCTTTGTCAGAATCCTTCTTATTACATTCTTAGAAGTGCTTTGAGGTGTTATTTTTTGTCCTTATGGCAGATAATATGTGTACTACCTATAAAATCGATGGTTTACAAATGGGTATGACAACCCAATCAGCTATTCATTAAACAACAACTGGTGGCAAAAATATACTGTTTAACTGAAATATTGCATGAAGTGTAGGCATTTTAAATAAACATTCTTTAATGACATAAATCAAACACCTTACTGACTCCTTGTAGCTCTCTCAGGAGGATGCTTGTATCGCTCTCTCAGGAGGCAGACATCTTGGGTCAGAACATGAACCATCTGACCCAAGATTCTGAACAAAAATGTCAGCTCCCTGATAGACCTATACAGGCACAGAGGGTTCATTAACCCCTTCCCATAACGACCAAAGCACCATCCGGTGTCTGTGTGTTCCTGGTTGGAGCCAGGAACACACAAGCAGGCACCCGATCAGGCTCTCTATAGACCCTGTCGGTCCCTGCCGACGTCACGTCATGCTTAACACATTTGAAGTCCTTGAAATCAAATAAATCTGTTTCCTCAAAAAATGTAGACACTACTGTAGCATTCTTCTTTACATTTTGAATGCATAGATCCTTTAACCCTTGACTGATGATGGATTGAGTTCGTCAAAACAAGCTGGTCTCATTGTTTGTACTATTCTGGTGTAATTAAGGAATTGAATTGTATTAGTCATGGGGGAGGGGGATGAATGCATGTCTGCTGTCAAATAACCCCAGTATAAAAGTTAAAGGCCGTAAAGCACAGTGGGCCCTTTTAATGTAACTTATGTAATAACACCAGTGGGTGTGCTCACACGGTGAGGTTATATTAACATGGGACATTTAGAGTTTTAAAAACTTGCAGAATATTTTGTTGCTGTTATTTTATTACAAATATCTGCTTGCCCGTGTATAGTACCATTTATACTGTACTACATCCATCACGTTGTTATATTTTTTTTATTATTAAACCTTACCCATAGAAGCTGCCCACAACTTCCTATTGGGAATACATGGCTCTAATTACTCACCTAGGAAATTGTCTATCCCATCAAACTCAACAAAAAACAGAAAACTACTGTACATTACACATTCAAACCAATTCTGCAGGTTTTAATTTATTTTTAATAACAAAAAAACCCACACCCTTCTTCCTGTAAGCATATTATATTAATAGCACATCTTGCACCAGTAGTAATTAACCTCCCTCATTTCTTGAAACACTTACTCCCTCTCTGCACTAGTAAACATCTTTTCTGTTATAATGGTAATCAAGTAATTACAAAGCAGAGAATGAGGGAGAAGGGGATTTGAATCCCAAGGCAGAGGAAACTTAGATATTCTGCAGCATGCTTTTCCAGGCAGACTTTGTAGGGCAGTAAAGTGCTGTAGTGTTTTTAGAATTTTACAAAATGGCATAGAAGAATAGTTCCATATGTGGTAATGTCTACTACCACGGGGCAATGAACACAAAAAAAAAAACATTACAACGCCAAACAAAGGTTATAAGCTAATAATTTCCACAATTAAGAATGTATTCACAAGTAGATTTTGGCAAATTGGAACAAGAAAAACAAGATATCTTAATCGTTGAGCAGAAAGGACTAAGTGATTTTTACATATTGTTTTAACCAGGAGTTTGCAATCCATTCTGTTATGCTACAATAGGGTCTGGCTCTTAGATCTCAGGTTATATCTATTATGTGTGGTAGATTAAAATAAGAAAACCCCTGGCGCACCAACTTAGATTCTGATGAACTTTTTCCCAAAAAACTTGTGATGCCAACAAAATTGGGAGTTATTTGGCCAAGCTTACTATAGGGTTGCCACCTGGCCGATACTTTACCGGCAGGCCGGTAAAACAATTGGCATCAGGTCAATGTTAAGTCTATGGAGACAGTACCAAGGCCAGTTTTTTTCTGAAGAAAGGGTGGCAACCCTACTCCAGGGAGGGCTTGGGCCTGTTAAGTTCTATCAAGTTTGCTTGGTCTCATCACTGCTAAATATACTTTTCATTGAGCTGAAAGGTTCACAGGTGTCGAAGGTCACAATAGAGTCATCACAGATGATAATGTCTAAACACAGAAAGCATAGCAGCATCCCAAGAACCTTTGCACTACCACTCTGTATATCTGTATATATACACAGAGTAACCAATCTTTTAAATAAATAATATGTATTTATCCTGTGACATTCAAGACATCTGTTGATTATTTTTTTTCAATCCACCATTGTTTTTTTTCAAGATGTCAAAGAATAAATGTACCGTATTTATCGGCGTATAACACGCACCTAATTTTAAGAAGGAAATTTCAGGGAAAAAAACTTAAGAACTTAAATTAAGAACTTTGAAGCCCAATATGCCATTTTAATATGCCAGGATATTGCCCCCAATATGCCATTTAATATGCAGGATATTGCCCCTAATATGCCATTTTAATATGCCAGGATATTGCCCCCAATATGCCATTTAATATGCAGGATATTGCCCCCAATATGCCATTTAATATGCAGGATATTGCCCCTAATATGCCATTTTAATATGCCAGATATTGCCCCCAATATGCCATTTAATATGCAGGATATTGCCCCCAATATGCCATTTAATATGCAGGATATTGCCCCCAATATGCCATTTAATATGCAGGATATTGCCCCTAATATGCCATTTTAATATGCAGGATATTGCCCCCAATATGCCATTTAATATGCAGGATATTGCCCCTAATATGCCATTTTAATATGCCAGATATTGCCCCCAATATGCCATTTAATATGCAGGATATTGCCCCCAATATGCCATTTAATATGCAGGATATTGCCCCCAATATGCCAGATATTGCCCCAATATGCCATTTAATATGCAGGATATTGCCCCCAATATGCCAGGATATTGCCCCTTAGTATGCTCGTTATGCCACCCTCCTGGCATAACAGACTTTATTGACCGCGCGGCTGGAGGGAAGCTCACAACGCTTCCCTCACAGCCACGCAGCTTCAGAGCACCGGGGAACAGAGCAGGAACGAGGTAAGTTTTAGATTTTTTTTTTTTTTTCGGCATATAACACGCACACACCATTTCCCCCCTATTTTCAGGGAGAAAAAGTGCGGGATTATACGCCAATAAATACGGTATATAATAAAGTCACCCATCCAAAAGGAATAACTGATAGCCAAGAGCCATGTATAACTTAGGACAATAAGGGGGAATGTCTAAAAAAAGATACAAAATTAAAACTTAACTTTTAATACATTTTTTCCAAAAACACACATGTAATCAAAAAACAGTGTTGTGTAACATAGTAACATAGTAACATAGTAATTTAGGTTGAAAAAAGACACAAGTCCATCAAGTTCAACCCTTCTACCTATCATTACAGCTTTTGATCCAAAAGAAGGCAAAAAACCCCTAAGGAAGCTATTTCGAATTTTGCCTCCTGGGGGAAAAAAATTCCTTCTTGACTCCAAGAGGCAATCAGATTTCTCCTTGGATCAATAAGCTCTTTTATTAATGCTTATTCTATTATTAATAGCCCTGTATGTTCTGCTTTCCTAAAAAAACATCCAAACCATTTTTAAATGCATCTATTGTGGTTGCTAGCACTACCTCTCTTGGCAGTGAGTTCCATAACTTTATTGTCCTAACCGTAAAGAATCCCTTCCTTTGCTGTCTATGAAATCTTTGCTCTTCCAGTCTGAGGGGGTGACCTCTTGTTCTTTGTACCTTTCTGTTAATGAACAGGTCACTGGAGAGCTCTTTATATTGGCCCTGCAAATATTTATATAATGTTATCATATCCCCTCTGAGACGCCTTTTTTCTAACGAATATAAATTCAATTTTTTAAGTCTCTCTTCATAACTAAGATCCTCCAAACCCCTTATTAATTTTGTAGCTCTCCTTTGCACTTTTTCTAGTTCCTTAATATCCTTTTTAAGGACTGGTGCCCAGAACTGTACTGCATATTCAAGGTGAGGTCTTACCATTGATTTGTAAAGAGGCAAGATGATATCCTCCTCCCGTGAATCTATACCTCGTTTTATACATGCCAATATCTTATTGGCCCTTGCAGCTGCTGACTGGCATTGGGCACTGTTGCCAAGTTTGTTGTCTATAATTATTCCTAAATCCTTTTCATTAGTAGTTTTTCCCAGGGAAAAACCATTTAACGTATATGTTGCTTTGTTATTATTTTTCCCATAATGCATAACTTTACATTTGTCTATATTGAACCTCATTTGCCACTTTACTGCCCAGTCCCCCACTCTGTCCAAATCTTCCTGTAAAGAAAAAACATCAAGATTAGTCTTTATTGCCTTACCTAATTTAGTGTCGTCCGCAAACACGGAGACATGGCTCTCAGCACAATGTGGCAGATCATTAATAAACAAATTAAAAAGAAGAGGGCCCAAAACAGACCCCTGAGGTACTCCGCTTAATACCCTTGTCCAATTTGAGAATTTTCCATTTACAACAACCCTTTGTGTTCTATCTTTTAGCCAATTTTCAATCCACATACACACATTTGCCCCCAAACCTATTTCTCTCAATTTGTAGAGTAACCTTTTGTGTGGAACTGTATCAAATGCTTTCGCAAAATCCAAATAGATCACATCAACTGCCACACCTAGATCTATATTTTTACTGACTTCTTCATAGAATGTTATTAAGTTTGTTTGACAAGACCTGTCTTTCACAAAACCATGTTGACTTTTACTAATTATATTCTGGTTCAAGATGTATTCTTGAGTGTATACCTTTAGCAATCCTTCAAATAGTTTCCCCACTACAGATGTCAAGCTCACTGGCCTATAATTACCTGGCAGAGATTTTGATCCCTTTTTAAATATTGGAATGACATCCGCCTTTCGCCAGTCTGTTGGCACTGTACCTGAACTGAATGAATCCCTAAAGATCATGAATAGTGGTCTGGCCAGAATTATGCTTAACTCTCTAAGTACCCTTGGGTGTATACCATCTGGTCCTGGGGCCTTGTCTATCTTAACAGAGTGTAATTGCTTAAGCACTTTTTCCTGTGTCAGCCAATCCCATGTTTGCGGCGAATGTCCCATAACTTCCTGTAGCAGGGGCTCGTCCATCTGCTCTTCCTTAGTATAAACAGAAGAAAAAAAAGTATTTAAAATGTCTGCTTTCTCTCTGTCCTCACTTACCAAATTTCCCATTTGGGATAACAAGGGCCCAACATTTTCCCTCTTTAGCTTTTTTCCATTTATATATTTATAAAACATTTTGGGGTTAGTTTTACTCTCCTTGGCAACCCTTTTCTCATTTTCCAATTTAGCCATTTTAATTGCCTTTTTGCAGGCTTTGTTGGCCTCTTTGTACTCTATAAATGATAATGCTGATCCCGTGTTTTTATAATGTTTGAATGCCATTTTCTTGTTTTGTACTTCCTGTTTCACGTTACCTGTAAGCCACATTGGTTTCGATTTGTGTCTTTTGCATTTGTTTCCCAAAGGTATATATTGGGATGTGTACTTTTGTAATGTGTGCTTAAAGGCATTCCACTTGTCTTCTGTGTTTAGTCCAGAAAACAATCGTTCCCAGTCTAAATGTTCAATCGATGCCCTTAGTCCATCAAAGTTAGCCCTTCTAAAATTAAGTGTTTTGGTGGCGTATTTACCAATTTGCTTTTTTGCATTAATCTCAAATGAGACCATATTATGGTCACTATTCCCCAAGTGTTCTCTTATTTGGATGTTTGAGATAAGCTCCTCATTGTTTGTTATTACCAAATCCAGACAGGCATCCATTCTAGTTGGGGTGTCTACTAATTGTGCCATAAATTTGTTATTAAGCAGGTCCAGAAAATTGCTACCCCTAGCTGAACTAGTTGTACCACACTTCCAATCTATACCTGGGTAATTAAAATCTCCCATGATTAGAACTTCATTCAAAAAAAAAAAGTATTAAACTGTATGATTAAAAGTTACGTTTTATTTTTTTAATCTTTTTTGAGACCACATTCCTCGGGCACCTAAGTATTACGTTTGGGTTACCTCCAGTTGAGGTTTCTCCCCTGATGAAGATTCTAACACTATACACCATCTATTGTTCCATATTACAAACCGTTTGAGCCTTGTCAGTAAATACCGTATTTGCTCGATTATAAGACGAGGTTTTTTTCAGAAAAAAAAATCTGAAAACTACCCCTCGTCTTATAATCGATGTCTTCTTATAATCTGACCTCAAATTGTGGTCAGATTATAAGACATGGATCCAGGTCCCCAGCAGAGCTGCAGGGGACCTGGATCCCCCTCTCTAGCAGCAGGGGATGCCTGCTTCCGCACGGCACGACCGCCGGGGCTTCTGTGAAGAAGCCGGGTACTTCCGCTTTCGTCACAGAAGTCCCGGCGAGCGTGCCGGGCGGCAGCAGGGGAGGTCTGCGCTCATCGCGCAGACTTCCTCTGCTGCCCCACTAGGCACCAGGGACAATCGGGCAGCTGGGGGATTTCTGCACTATACGTGCAGATATCCTCCATGCTGCCCGACACGGCAGACTATTATGACGGACAGCTGTCCATCATAATAGACTGCCGTGTCGGGCAGCATGGAGGATGTCTGCAAGTATCGTGCAGACATCCCCCGGCTGCCCCCACTAGCCACCAGGGATCAAGGTAAGGGGAAGGGAGGGAGGGGGGGCAGAGAGACAGGGGGAGGGAGGGAGAGGGGGAGAGAGACAGGGGGAGGGAGTGAGGTAGGGGGACAGAGAGACAGGGGGGACAGAGAGACAGGGGGGAGGGAGGGGGGCAGAGACAGAGTCAAGGGGAGGGAGGGGGTTAAGAGACAGACAAGGGGAGGGGGAGAGAGAGAAAAATGGGGGCAAGGGAAAGAGAAAGGCAGCATTGGCACATAAAAATAAATAAAAACTAGAAATACATTTTTTGATATCATAATTTTTTATTAAAAAAGCAATTTACATATGAATATATACAAGTTGAACTTTTTTCCTATAGGGTAGTCTTATATTCAGGCTTTTAGTTTTTTTCCTAATGGAATATCCAAAGTTTGGGGGGTCGTCTTATAATCAGGGTCGTCTTATAATCGAGCAAATACGGTATATAAGAATTTAAGAAGATGCCGCAATTATGTATGGGACTTCAAAGACTGTCACTAAACTTAATAACCCTGTATCATTACATATTGAAATGAATGTGGCAAGAACTGTAACGACCAGCAGTATATCAGCAGTATATCAAAAAGTACGTTCTCCGATGGCATTAGGAATGAAGGGTAAGTAGTGCTACAATAGCTGGGCTGAGTAATGCCAATCTGTTTTAAACTCCACCACCTCTTGGAAGAAAGTCGCCACAACTGGAACTGTTCACACACTGACACCGAAAATGGAAAGCCACACATCAGCCACTATCTGCTGCTTACATGGGGTAGTAAAAGCAGTACTAGGAACTAGTCCCAATTAGTACCTAGTGCCACTTTTACTATTTTGTGAACAATAAACAATAACTTGCCAAATTGCATATAGACTGCTATCAAGTTCTAATGCTTCACGGATATTTACATTTTATTCTTCAGAACGATCCTGACGGCAACCATCGTTTTACGTGGTATTTATTCACTTTATATATGGATGGAGACGGCTTGCTCGATATCCTGGGTCACGGTTTTTTTCCAGGCATACCTCAGAGTTATTGCGGGTTCCGGTTCAGTTCTGGACCACCGCAATAAAC
Organism: Pelodytes ibericus; assembly: GCA_036172795.1. Taxonomy (NCBI): domain Eukaryota; kingdom Metazoa; phylum Chordata; class Amphibia; order Anura; family Pelodytidae; genus Pelodytes; species Pelodytes ibericus. Next base: position 32,627,136 of record CM069859.1, on the reverse strand, counting down.
TAAATTCCGCAAAGAAACGAGTCACATAACTTAAAATGAATAAGTGGCAAAAAAAACGTACTGTACATACCTAGTTTTGGCACTTGGAGGCCGCTGTAGGTGATTAATTGGCGTAATTTCAATAAATGGTTGTTGCGTCTGCCCGTTCCATCCGTGGAGTAGTCAGAGACGGGAAGAAAATGGCATACATCATCGGGGGCTGCACCTTGTAATCAATATACATTGATGTGAAATATTTATTTCCATGGCTCCTGGATTTCAGTTATTTGTTTTGGGCGGGTGACTATTGTGTACATGTTGCTAAACAAGCTGGCCATTGAAGCATTATTTCCCCAATATTTATTGAGAGAGGTTTTTTTTTTATTGATTTAAAGAATAAATGTAAATGTATAGGTACTTCATGTGTCTTATATCTATGACATCAATGTATGGCTTGATATGCTAATTTCCCTTGAAAAGTAGTTAATTTGAACATCAAGATGCAGGTGATGTCATAGAAATGAGACACAACAAGCACATTTAAAACATATTTTTCTCCTAATTTATATATATATATATATATATATATATATATATATATATATATATATATATCATTTTTCATAATTTGTATATTCTCTACATTCACAGTATAAACAGTAATGAGAGTCCCTTTAACCAGTTGCTCACTTTTTATTTCAGCTCTTAAATCAGTTACCCGCCATTTTAAAAAATGGTTGCTTTGTTTCTGAGAATTTCTTGACCCTCCAGTGACCTTGTCAATGGTGCAATATTTGCAAATCAAGCTCACAGCCACATTTGCATCTCAAATTCCCATACACCGCATACTATGAAAAGACGGTCTCTGAGCTGCTAATGCACCTCCTGGTAAAGCTGTGGCTTTTGATACATTCAGAGTTCAGTGAGAAAACAACATTGTTGTGGTCAGGTTTGTTAAATGACTAGTGTTCGACATTTCTGCAGTAAAAGTTTGATAAATCAGCAATCAAAAGTGAGAATATTCAAAACACATTTCACTCATCACAAAGTGACTATTTAAGAAAGAGAACATTCCCTTGTCAGTTCATCACAATTCCCAGTTTAGCGAATAAACCCACCTTGTTTGCCATCTCCGTCCTTCTCCCTCTGCAGGCGATGTGCTCTGCGCACTGCCGATGAAAGTATTCTGATAAGTGATATACGGGCACATATGACACTGCAGAGGAACAAAACTGTGTGTGATAGATTGCTGTATGATCTCACGGAGCAAAATGATTTACCTGGTCCTATGCTGCACACTACAGCGCCTAATAAATAGGCCTGCGTTGTATGGCATCAGAATGATTTATGGATGGCCACTGTGATCTGTGATTGTGTAAGACAGTGAAAGGAAGTCCAAAGGGAAAAGGGTATTGCTCCAGAAAGAAAAATGTTAGTGCTGCTCAATTAGAATAACGCCAAGCCCAGACTAATACGTGCAATTTTTCTTGCAAAGATTTATTTCATTCTGCGAAATCTATGTATACACGCTTCAGATCTGTTACCTGTTATTATTAATGGACAGACCCAGCCCTTTGGGAACTACTTCCTCTATTTAACATTTTATCACCAAGTTTAAAAATGGTTTTTTTTTTTAATTACGCTATCTTACCAGGCATACGGAAGGCCTCATTTCTGGGTATGTTTTATTTTTATTTTTGGGGGGCCGTTTACTTGTACCATGTATTTTGCCCAGTGCTTAGTGAGAAAGCAAAAGATAAAGCAGTATTGAATTGTTTTATGTGTCCACCTTGATACTCTAGTTTAATCTCTCTTTTTTTTTTTTCCTCACCCCCCCCCCCCCCTTTTTTTTGCCACCTCATTTATCTTGAAAATACTGCAGAGATTTCTACCGTTGATAGTGATGGATACACTATAAAGAAAGACCTTCAAGTACAACTAACTGTTCCGTAAGAATATTCTCTGGGCCCCCACTCTGCATATATTTAAATGTTAATAGCGAGAGCTCAGGAATAAAAGGGAACTTATCTGCCGAGTTGGCGCAGTGACCTCCTCCGCGAAAATCCATTGAATTCTTAGAATACACAGGTCTAGCTTCTCACGAAAGCAGGAAGGACCATCCGAAAATCATAAATTAACATTTTTATTAGAGGTACTGTTTGGGTTGTGCTATTGAGGCGGTAATACTAGGATAAAGAGGAGGATGGACATCAAATACAGGGCACAGAGATGACATTTAAGACAATTATAATTTTGGTACCAAGCTGTACCTACTTGGTAGGATAATTACCTAAAAGGGAATTGCTGACAAGATATCAGCTAGTAATAGGTATTTACCATGTACCTTGACGGATGAGGTTAATCATGCTCTGGCCAAATCAAGCTTGTGAGTGCCAGCTTGTTACACTTTCCCTAAATTAAATGACACCTTGGTGAACATGCACTTTGGGGGTGCTCCTGTGCTACCGTATTTGTGATCTAGGGTTAGAGGAGCCCTAGAGAGAGTGTTAAGGGGAGTATTGTTTTTATTCTCCATACATGTCTATTAGTTTTTCCTTTTTTTGGAGTAGGTTCTCCTGTGATGATGTCACAGAACTTCAATGCTAACGACCAGTATTTATTACATCTGGAATGCTAATGAAACAGTAGATTTTTTTATTTAGGGAATTTAGTAGAGATATCTGCCATCCTCCCGTTTCTCTGTACGTATTATCAGAATGACGTACACTTCTCCTTTAACAATTAGAATTGTTAAATCAAGTAGTTTCTCAACTTAACTCGCAGTGCGATATGGAGAAGGGATTCTATCAGAATAATGACCAACTAAAGAAATATGAACGAGTGTGGGGAGGATGGATGGATAAATACGGAATAACGGACGGAGTATAGATACAATACACTATAATACAAGAAACATATAATATATAACATATAATATATAACATATAATAAGAAATAGAGGAGGACAAGGCCTCTTCACCTCCGCGGACTCCCCCCCCCCCCCCCCCCCCCCTAGCGTCTCACTGATCCTATCGCCTTATGTCTGTCATGTTGATTATTTGTTTTTGTTTTGTAGTCTATAACACAGGGTAAATATAAGATAAATATAAGAAGGGAAAATGAAGATATTAATTTAAACCACTTGAACATACATGGGTATGTGAATAAAATATTTAATATTAAAACTATATGGGGAAACACAATGATGATCGAACAGCAAAATAGAGTGGTATAAAACAAAATAAGATGCTGATTAATCTGAGTGTTAAAAGAAAAAAAAAAAAAAAAAGAAAAGGGAGAAAAAAATAAAAAAAAGAATGACGTACACTTCTCCTTTAAGAATGATTCTCATAGCCGAGAATGAAAGAATGGAAGGCAATCTTCTGGCTGCAGCCTTCATTGGCTGCTTCTAGTAATCAGGCTCTGCAGATCTTTGGTTTCACGTGTTTGTGTGCAGATACAGTATTGTATCCGTGTAAATATTTGGATGAAAGAAAGGCTTAGCTTGTCATGGAGAGCTTTGTAAATGGAGTCTTGGCATCTCTTAGCTACACTGGGGATTGTCCTCACGGATGCCAAGAATCATGCTGTTTTTACAGACTTGCAGACCTCTGCAGGATTAAACAGCTGAATTAAAGATTTCTTCTTTTAAATGAACATTTTCTAGAACCTGGCGACACCAAATGTGTAACTTTTTTTTATTTCAGGTTCTCTTGTATCTTAGAGAGTGTGATAGATTCTGGTCCGCATGTTCTGCCTGGTGCATAATTAATTGGTATACATGGTGGGAACATTCTAGGATAAGTGGAAAGGAGTCCTTTACTAGCGGCTTATTATTATTAATCTGATTATCACTCATCAACTCTGAATGATATGACCGACTCGAAGGCAAACCCGACATAGCATTACTGCATAATATCCCCACCAGCAACATATTTTGAGAAAGGACTCTTAATCATAAGTGCACAGACAATCCCCTGTGCAGCAGAAAAGACATTCCCCTGCTGCCTCTGTTCTAAAGTCTGAGCGCGGTAGGTCACATGACCGCGTTGACACTCTGACCTCAGAGCAGTGCGCAAGAGGTGCTGCACAGACACTCAGCTGCCTGCTCGCCGGAGAGAGAGTCAGGTGAGGCGAGGTCTTTTGATCTCTGTAGCCAGCGCATTTGCTGGAAAGTATATATTTTTTTTTCTTCAGTTTTATTTTTTAAAAGGGCCTGGGACAGCCAGAGCAGGGCCCACTGGTCCCTTGACAGGTTTATCGCCTTTCACCCCCCTGCTTTATCTGACCATGCATATCATTTCTTCGCAGCTGCTTCATATTAGTGTATTGGCTTTATGGGATAGTTTTACAGTTAGTATTGGGGGTTAGGGATCAGGGTTTGGTGTTAGCATTTGGGTTAGTTTAAGAGTTAGGGTTTGGGGTACTTTTATTTTAAGAGGGGCTTATTTTATTGGGGAGTTAGTATTTGGCGCTGAGAAAACAGCAATGCTGTACTGTCAGCGCTCTAACTATCGCGAAGACCTGTCCTAGACCCGTTCTTGGTACGTAAGATTTCCCCAGACACAGAGCAAACGTTGCACAGAATTTCCTCAGCTCCGCACTCCCCTTCTGATTTCACAGGGCGAATCTGCACATGCTCAGCGTGCCTTCTCCATTTTGTCAGGACTAAAAAATGGGACTAAGGTAGAGCTTGTCGGAACAGCTTTGCAAAATCGACACTGTCCCGGGCCAGTTGGCAGGCATGTGTATTGCCTGATTGCACATTTTACTTTGTACTTTTTATTTTCAGCTGAAACAGCTATATTAAATGTCGCTGCCTGGTGGGGTTTTTAATTCATTTGTCTCCATATAATGAGCTAGAAATATCTGCCCCATTTAGACTGTACTTGTACATGATTTAGCTGAACAGTTTAAAGCAATCATTATTGCTGCTTATAATCAATACATTCCCACATTTAACAATAGGCAGGATGTCGGCATATTTGGCAAATGAATAGCGTCATTGAATGTAAATGTTCTATATTAAAGATGTCTGCACAGTCTGTAAGAATAATGTCTTCATACGGAACTCAGTGACCCTAAAGAAATTGGAAACTTACCCTCATCCTAGGTTCTACTTGTCATTGGGTGGGTGATCACTCTGACTGGGAACGCCTGGATTTTAACTCTTTGCTGACCGGCAAAGCTTTAACTGTGGGGTTAAAACGACAGCGACTTGGTTCCACTGCTTTACCCAAGTTTAAGAAAATTTCAACTTGAATGCTTATAAAATTATCACTCCGTTAGACAATTGTTAGTGAAACACAGCATTCAGTTTATAGCTCAGTGAGCTAATACTGTAGAATCAGTTCAACCCTCAGGTTTGCAGGTTCGATTCCTGGCAGCAGCAAACCACCAAAAAGGTATAAGCCGGCTCCACTCGTTGGTAATTGCTAAATAGGGCGGGTGCTCCATAACGCTGATGAGGCGTGTATAATCAATGCAAAAGGAAGGAACATGTTGCAAATCACAAAGTGCTTTATTCAGTGCAAAAAGTGTGGACCAACCAACAAGAAAACAGCCTGTGGAATGGGAAGGAAGACCACCTTACGCGTTTCGCGTGTTTCCATGCTTAATCATAGGTCGATTCAACTCTTCATCTTTTCGAAAGCAATAACATGAGTATCCATTATACTAGGTAACAGTAACATTCCTGGATGTTGGGCAGTGCTAAAATCCCCATGACCTACTTGAAGACAAGAGAATATATAATGTCTTGGTTATCCCTGATTGGGTCACCTCTGTTTTGAAGGTTGATATGTAACCTCTCATGTGTACGTTCAGAAACTGCCTTTTGATTTTTCTACCAGTAATAATGTTAGACACCTTCACATTATTATCCATTGACTAGTTGAACACAACAGAGCTCAGCCTTGTCCAGCATAGTTACAACGTCACATATCCTTCTTTCTCAATCTACGAGGACACCATATTCCACCGAGGTCTGGGTAAGTGAATGGGGCAATAATCGTACAACGCAGGTCCAAATGGATGGACCTGAAAAGGTGAGAGATATATGATTAGAATGAATTGATCTCATTATCCAGCAATAGGAAACCTTGAATATCTTATCATCCAGTGTTCCACATAAACTGGTTCTTGGTCAGATGCGTTCAACCTTCTCAAGCATATGAAGACACCGTTACAGTTCAACACATTTCCTGATGTTTTTCACTGGACTTTTGCGCCCCCCCCCCCCTTTATTGAATCCCCCGTAGATGTGTTGTATCCGCAATCAATAAAGATGCCAATAGCACAAAATACCAAAAACGGATCCCCTTTTGAGGTGAATGGGATTTACTAAACGGACGCCTTTGTTATTAATGATCCAATTACTAATTTACACAGGTTTTTATTGAAGTGTCAAAGTGATGGAAAATCCTCTAGCCGTGAACTTTTCTTTCTGCCTCCATCGCTAGCCTGATTCAGCAGCCGGACTGTACTATTGTAGGTGAAATCTGTGCAGCTGGTGGATTAATGATCCTTGAAGTCTACTTTCTGGTGCTCAGTTCTAACGGAAAAGGTTTACGGGAAAAGCCAGGCTTTTTTCTTTTGTTGACTGGATGGCTCTTAAAGCTAGTATGTAAAGTTGACATTTATTAAACCTAATTATGTTGAAGCTGCTGATCATGTTTTATCTCCACTGGAGCATTCAGTCAGCTTTCAGAGGAAAATCCAGCTCAGCGTCACGAATTCAAACCAAACATTTCAAAATAATTTTCTACTTTGCTTCATATTTAGGCCCCTACATAATGAGTTGTACTGAGTATACATAATGAGTTGTACTGAGTACACATAATGAGTCGTACTGAGTATACATAATGAGTTGTACTGAGTACACATAACGAGTTGTACTGAGTATACATAACGAGTCGTACTGAGTACACATAACGAGTCTTACTGAGTACACATAACGAGTCGTACTGAGTACACATAACGAGTCGTACTGAGTACACATAACGAGTCGTACTGAGTATACATAACGAGTCGTACTGAGTATACATAACGAGTCGTACTGAGTATACATAACGAGTCGTACTGAGTACACATAACGAGTTGTACTGAGTACACATAACGAGTCGTACTGAGTACACATAACGAGTCGTACTGAGTACACATAACGAGTCGTACTGAGTATACATAACGAGTCGTACTGAGTATGCATAATGAGTCGTACTGATTATGCATAATTAGTCGTACTTAGTATACGTAATGAGTCGTACTCAGTATACGTAATGAGTCGTACTGAGTATACGTAATGAGTCGTACTGAGTATACGTAATGAGTCGTACTGAGTATACGTAATGAGTGGTACTGAGTATACTTAATGAGTCGTACTGAGTATACGTAATGAGTTGTACTGAGTATACGTAATGAGTTGTACTGAGTATACATAATGAGTTGTACTGAGTATACATAATGAGTTGCTCTCAGAATACATAATGAGTTGTACTGAGTATACATAATGAGTTGCTCTCAGAATACATAATGAGTTGTACTGAGTATACATAATGAGTTGTACTGAGTATACATAATGAGTTGCTCTCAGAATACATAATGAGTTGTACTGAGTATACATAATGAGTTGCTCTCAGAATACATAATGAGTTGTACTGAGTATACATAATGAGTTGCTCTCAGAATACATAATGAGTTGTACTGAGTATACATAATGAGTTGCTCTCAGAATACATAATGAGTTGTACTGAGTATACATAATGAGTTGTACTGAGTATACATAATGAGTTGCTCTCAGAATACATAATGAGTTGTACTGAGTATACATAATGAGTTGCTCTCAGAATACATAATGAGTTGTACTGAGTATACATAATGAGTTGTACTGAGTATACATAATGAGTTGCTCTCAGAATACATAATGAGTTGTACTGAGTATACATAATGAGTTGCTCTCAGAATACATAATGAGTTGTACTGAGTATACATAATGAGTTGCTCTCAGAATACATAATGAGTTGTACTGAGTATACATAATGAGTTGCTCTCAGAATACATAATGAGTTGTACTGAGTATACTCCCTAGTTGATAATCGTTGAATAATAACATTGACGATTGTCAATCATTCATACTTCCAAATTGCAGTGCTATAGTGAATAAAAAGCAAAATATATATGACCCTAAATACAGAATAAACAAAACAAATATACTTCCAGTACTCAATTATTGTTAAATAAGGAGTCCCTATTTAAGAGGGGCAGTCCCTAATTTGCACCCAAATACCTCTGCCCCTCTTTCCTTCTCTATTGTCCCTTTTTCTTGGGAGCTCATCATTTTATCCAGAGCAATAAAACTCAGGCTAAACTTCATTTTAATTGCAGTGAATGTGTTTTTATATTAATTTGTGTAAATAAAATACTTTTCTCTGATTAGAAATTAGATAAATAGTTACCAATTGGCCATAAAGTCGCGGAAATTGTTATGTTAATGCCCCGCCTATAACCACATTTTCAACCCCCTCCCACAAAAATAAAAGTGTCCCTGTTTGGCCATTTGAAATGTTGGGAGCTATGATATTCAGGTATATGGACTGTTCTAGCATGTGTCCAGGAGCCACAAAGAAAAAAGCAGTGACCCGCTCAGTTTATACACATAAGATCAGGGAATCGTGTAACCTTCCTACTCAACACGTTAGCTGATACTTCTGATCACTAAACGGTAGACAAATCACCAGGATTTATACATTAAAGAATCACTTCATTTGGGGAAAAAATAGGGAGAAACAAATGCATATTTATTTTAATCGGTTTTGCAATATCGAATTTGGAAAGCTTTTTGCAGACTTTCTCTTTTGGATTACTTTGTCTCCTGACAATCAGAGGGCTCCTATAGATATGCATGGGACTTTGCAACAGGACTGATCCACCCTCCAGTTACTGTTGTAATAAAAATAAAGCCTCTGAATAAATTGAATATTTCACATTCTCAGTGCAAAAGGACAAAGTTTGTGTTAACTGATCCTCTTTGCCATGCTAAAAAGAAGGCTAAAACTAAAAACTTTGAATGAGGTTCCTGAGAATCCCCAGTATGTGTTTGTATACAAAAAAAAAAGTACAATCTACAGGTCAAACTCTACCTGATGTGTTGGTTAGGTCGATGCCTGGAGTGTCCTTTTTAAACCAACTTGGTTATTCCCATAGATTAGGACACTGCTACTCTCGTTATTCCCATAGATTAGGACACTGCTACTCTCGTTATTCCCATAGATTAGGACACTGCTACTCTCGTTATTCCCATAGATTAGGACACTGCTACTCTCGTTATTCCCATAGATTAGGACACTGCTACTCTCGTTATTCCCATAGATTAGGACACTGCTACTCTGGTCACTCCCATATATTAGGACACTGCTACTCTGGTCACTCCCATAGATTAGGACACTGCTACTCTCGTTATTCCCATAGATTAGGACACTGCTACTCTGGTTATTCCCATAGATTAGGACACTGCTACTCTGGTTATTCCCATATATTAGGACACTGCTACTCTGGTTATTCCCATAGATTAGGACACTGCTACTCTGGTTATTCCCATAGATTAGGACACTGCTACTCTGGTTATTCCCATAGATTAGGACACTGCTACTCTGGTCACTCCCATAGATTAGGACACTGCTACTCTCGTTATTCCCATAGATTAGGACACTGCTACTCTGGTTATTCCCATAGATTAGGACACTGCTACTCTGGTTATTCCCATATATTAGGACACTGCTACTCTGGTTATTCCCATAGATTAGGACACTGCTACTCTGGTTATTCCCATAGATTAGGACACTACTACTCTGGTTATTCCCATATATTAGGACACTGCTACTCTGGTTATTCCCATAGATTAGGACACTGCTACTCTCGTTATTCCCATAGATTAGGACACTGCTACTCTGGTCACTCCCATAGATTAGGACACTGCTACTCTGGTTATTCCCATAGATTAGGACACTGCTACTCTGGTTATTCCCATAGATTAGGACACTGCTACTCTGGTTATTCCCATAGATTAGGACACTGCTACTCTGGTTATTCCCATAGATTAGGACACTGCTACTCTGGTTATTCCCATAGATTAGGACACTGCTACTCTGGTTATTCCCATAGATTAGGACACTGCTACTCTGGTTATTCCCATAGATTAGGACACTGCTACTCTGGTTATTCCCATATATTAGGACACTGCTACTCTGGTTATTCCCATAGATTAGGACACTGCTACTCTCGTTATTCCCATAGATTAGGACACTGCTACTCTGGTCACTCCCATAGATTAGGACACTGCTACTCTGGTTATTCCCATAGATTAGGACACTGCTACTCTCGTTATTCCCATAGATTAGGACACTGCTACTCTCGTTATTCCCATAGATTAGGACACTGCTACTCTGGTTATTCCATTGATTAGGACACTGCTACTCTGGTTATTCCCATAGATTAGGACACTGCTACTCTGGTTATTCCCATAGATTAGGACACTGCTACTCTCGTTATTCCCATAGATTAGGACACTGCTACTCTGGTTATTCCCATAGATTAGGACACTGCTACTCTGCTTATTCCCATAGATTAGGACACTGCTACTCTGGTTATTCCCATAGATTAGGACACTGCTACTCTCGTTATTTCCATAGATTAGGACACTGCTACTCTGGTTATTCCCATAGATTAGGACACTGCTACTCTGGTTATTCCCATAGATTAGGACACTGCTACTCTCGTTATTCCCATAGATTAGGACACTGCTACTCTGGTTATTCCCATAGATTAGGACACTGCTACTCTCGTTATTCCCATAGATTAGGACACTGCTACTCTGGTCACTCCCATAGATTAGGACACTGCTACTCTGGTTATTCCCATAGATTAGGACACTGCTACTCTCGTTATTCCCATAGATTAGGACACTGCTACTCTCGTTATTCCCATAGATTAGGACACTGCTACTCTGGTTATTCCATTGATTAGGACACTGCTACTCTGGTTATTCCCATAGATTAGGACACTGCTACTCTGGTTATTCCCATAGATTAGGACACTGCTACTCTCGTTATTCCCATAGATTAGGACACTGCTACTCTGGTTATTCCCATAGATTAGGACACTGCTACTCTGCTTATTCCCATAGATTAGGACACTGCTACTCTGGTTATTCCCATAGATTAGGACACTGCTACTCTCGTTATTTCCATAGATTAGGACACTGCTACTCTGGTTATTCCCATAGATTAGGACACTGCTACTCTGGTTATTCCCATAGATTAGGACACTGCTACTCTCGTTATTCCCATAGATTAGGACACTGCTACTCTGGTTATTCCCATAGATTAGGACACTGCTACTCTCGTTATTCCCATAGATTAGGACACTGCTACTCTGGTTATTTCCATAGATTAGGACACTGCTACTCTCGTTATTCCCATAGATTAGGACACTGCTACTCTCGTTATTCCCATAGATTAGGACACTGCTACAAATTAAACCTTTTTTTAAAAGGGGCACTAGACCCTGGAGATAAACACTTAAAGGGACACTCCCACCAAAAAATGTAAAGGTTTTATTTTGCATTGTTGATTTCAGATATGTGTTTTGTTTTTGTTATGTGAATTCAGTCTATAAATCAGAATTCTGATCACAGACTTGCACTGAAAGGGAGGGGAATGTAACTATTACATCACAAGGGGGCAGAGTTATGATCCTGTTCAGATTAATCTTGTTGGAAGGCAGGTAAAAAAAAAGTTGTAAACAGCCACCTAGTCCTGCCCCTATGATACACAGGAGCCAGTAAGAGAGCAGGGGTGTATCTTATGACATCATCCTACAGGCTTTGGCCACATTTGTAAAATGAGACTGGCTGGATGATTTTGGACAATGTTGCATCATGGGAAATATTTACAAAATGGAGCCAGGAGATAAACACATAATTTTATTTTCCCTTTTAAATGCAATTAATTCAATCATATATAAAATCCCAGTGGCATATTATTTATATATGTGTTTGTTTTAAATGGCCAGGTTATCTAGTTACATCTTATATAAGTGGTAGTGTCCCTTTAATTAGACCAAAGCTCCTTTGGAGCACCAAACAGAGACTTCCAGGTTGCAATGTGACTTGGCAGCAGTCATTTGCGCGCGGCATGTGTCGAGCAAATCTCCAGCCAGCCATATGAAAAGTGTCAGTACAAGGCCACCAGTGTCCGTGATGAGGTCTGTGAAGGTCCATAGAACAACATTAAGTTGTTTGTCACAAAGTCCACCATGAATAATGTTGGTGCCTATCATGCGTGTAGCAGGTCCTTATCTCCACTCCTGCTATTGGCTGTGTGTATCGAGATCGACACACTAGAGACGGAGAGAGATGTTCACCATTGCTATGCTCCGGGCAAAGTTCTATGATCCTGCAGCTTTAACATGGCAGAATAAGGCCTTCTGCTTCTTTAAAAAAAAAAAAAAACAGTTTAGTTCCTCTTTCAATAGTCTAGAGTGTAGCTTTAAAATTTGGCAGTGGTTTTTTTTCTAGTATGTTACGAGTAGCAGAATATAAAAAAAAAAATGGCCGGCTCAATTCTTTATTGTAAATATATGTAAAATTGCTCCCCAGCAGAAATCTAAACAAATATAGTCATTGTCGGTTTAGATACCTAACGCATTTCGTGTACGTGCTTAGTCGCAGGCACGAAACGCGTTAGGTGTCTACACTGGCAAGGTGTGTATTTGTTTGGGTTTCTGCAATTTTAATCCCATAGTTACAATAAAGGATTACGTCTTTATTATGAATTCCCGGTTAAACCGGTTGTCATTTTTATTCTTCTACGACTCCCAACTCCTAAAATTTGTGGGGGGAGGGCCGAAGTCATTTCTCATTAGAAAGTCCACATAGATCCTGTGTGTTGCTATTACATTTGGTGTGTTTGTATATTTGTCTCTATACTATGCCTGTTCTCCTGTTTTTCTATATGATCTCCTCTTCCGTGTTTCTACATGATCTCCTCTTCCGTGTTTCTACATGATCTCCTCTCCCGTGTTTCTACATGATCTCCTCTCCCGTGTTTCTACATGATCTCCTCTCCCGTGTTTCTACATGATCTCCTCTCCTGTGTTTCTACATGATCTCCTCTCCCGTGTTTCTACACAATCTCCTCTCCCGTGTTTCTACACAATCTCCTCTCCCGTGTTTCTACATAATCTCCACTCCTGTGTTTCTACATAATCTCCACTCCCGTGTTTCTACACGGTCTCCTCTCCTGTGTTTCTACATGCTCTTCTCTCCCATGTTTCTACACGGTCTCCTCTCCTGTGTTTCTACATGCTCTTCTCTCCCATGTTTCTACATGATCTTCTCTCCCGTGTTTCCACGTGATCTTCTCTCCCGTGTTTCTACACAATCTCCTCTCCCGTGTTTCTACATGATCTTCTCTCCCGTGTTTCTACATGATCTCCTCTCCCGGGTTTCTACACAATCTCCTCTCCCGGGTTTCTTCATGCTCTTCTCTCCCGTGTTTCTACACAATCTCCTCTCCCGTGTTTCTACATGCTCTTCTCTCCCGTGTTTCTACGTGATATTCTCTCCCGTGTTTCTACACGATCTCCTCTCCCGTGTTTCTACATGATCTCCTGTCCCGTGTTTCTACATGATCTCCTGTCCCGTGTTTCTACACGATCTCCTCTCCCGTGTTTCTACATGATCTTCTCTCCCGTGTTTCTACATGATCTCCTCTCCCGTGTTTCTACACGGTCTCCTCTCCCGTGTTTCTAAATGCTCTTCTCTCCCATGTTTCTACATGATCTTCTCTCCCGCGTTTCCACGTGATCTTCTCTCCCGTGTTTCTACACGATCTCCTCTCCCGTGTTTCTACATGATCTTCTCTCCCGTGTTTCTACATGATCTCCTCTCCCGGGTTTCTACACAATCTCCTCTCCCGGGTTTCTACATGCTCTTCTCTCCCGTGTTTCTACACGATCTCCTCTCCCGTGTTTCTACATAATCTCCACTCCTGTGTTTCTACATAATCTCCACTCCCGTGTTTCTACACGGTCTCCTCTCCCGTGTTTCTACATGCTCTTCTCTCCCATGTTTCTACATGATCTTCTCTCCCGTGTTTCCACGTGATCTTCTCTCCCGTGTTTCTACACAATCTCCTCTCCCGTGTTTCTACATGATCTTCTCTCCCGTGTTTCTACATGATCTCCTCTCCCGGGTTTCTACACAATCTCCTCTCCCGGGTTTCTTCATGCTCTTCTCTCCCGTGTTTCTACACAATCTCCTCTCCCGTGTTTCTACATGCTCTTCTCTCCCGTGTTTCTACGTGATATTCTCTCCCGTGTTTCTACACGATCTCCTCTCCCGTGTTTCTACATGATCTCCTGTCCCGTGTTTCTACATGATCTCCTGTCCCGTGTTTCTACACGATCTCCTCTCCCGTGTTTCTACACGGTCTCCTCTCCCGTGTTTCTAAATGCTCTTCTCTCCCATGTTTCTACATGATCTTCTCTCCCGCGTTTCCACGTGATCTTCTCTCCCGTGTTTCTACACGATCTCCTCTCCCGTGTTTCTACATGATCTTCTCTCCCGTGTTTCTACATGATCTCCTCTCCCGGGTTTCTACACAATCTCCTCTCCCGGGTTTCTACATGCTCTTCTCTCCCGTGTTTCTACACAATCTCCTCTCCCGTGTTTCTACACAATCTCCTCTCCCGTGTTTCTACATAATCTCCACTCCTGTGTTTCTACATAATCTCCACTCCCGTGTTTCTACACGGTCTCCTCTCCCGTGTTTCTACATGCTCTTCTCTCCCATGTTTCTACATGATCTTCTCTCCCGTGTTTCCACGTGATCTTCTCTCCCGTGTTTCTACACGATCTCCTCTCCCGTGTTTCTACATGATCTTCTCTCCCGTGTTTCTACATGATCTCCTCTCCCGGGTTTCTACACAATCTCCTCTCCCGGGTTTCTACATGCTCTTCTCTCCCGTGTTTCTACACAATCTCCTCTCCCGTGTTTCTACATGCTCTTCTTTCCCGTGTTTCTACGTGATATTCTCTCCCGTGTTTCTACGTGATATTCTCTCCCGTGTTTCTACACGATCTCCTGTCCCGTGTTTCTACACGATCTCCTGTCCCGTGTTTCTACACGATCTCCTGTCCCGTGTTTCTACACGATCTCCTCTCCCGTGTTTCTACATGATCTTCTCTCCCGTGTTTCTACACAATCTCCTCTCCCGTGTTTCTACACAATCTCCTCTCCCGTGTTTCTACACAATCTCCTCTCCCATGTTTCTACATGCTCTTCTCTCCCGTGTTTCTACATGCTCTTCTCTCCCGTGTTTCTACGTGATCTTCTCTCCCGTGTTTCTACACGATCTCCTCTCCCGTGTTTCTACATGCTCTTCTCTCCCATGTTTCTACACGATCTCCTCTCCCGTGTTTCTACACGATCTTCTCTCCCGTGTTTCTACATGATCTCCTCTCCCGTGTTTCTACACGATCTCCTCTCCCGTGTTTCTACACAATCTCCTCTCCCGTGTTTCTACATGCTCTTCTCTCCCGTGTTTCTACATGATCTTCTCTGCTCTTTTTGCTTGCTCTGTAAAAGCTGAAATCTCTATTCAGCTTATTTGTTTTTTTCTTTCTTCCCTAACACTGTCACTTAAACCCTTTGGCTCTTGGCAATGCTTGTGGATGGCTGGTAGAGCAGAAAATCAACCAGTCCCCGGACATCTTGGTTAATTTAATTTACGCCAGCATTTCAAAAAAGCTGCAATATATATGTTGTCAGGAGAGAACACATTTCTTAGCTGGAGCGAGGACATTCACCCAGGAACGGCTGCTGGATGTCAGTGTTTCAATTTACAGTATTATGCATTAGTACTTAATCAGCAGTTTGTCAATATAGAACCATAAATGTCTAAAACAACACCCTGCTCATACTTGCTGAAACTTTATTTATTTGTTCCAGTTAATTTAACTTACTGGGTTCTGTTTACTAAACTATGACTGTTGAGAACAGACAAGAGAATTGCAAAAAATAATAATCAGGCATTAATTGGAAAGACAGGTTCATTGGAGAATTGTTCCTGCTCAGATATTAATGACAAGAATTCATTGATCGCACTGTATTCATATTCTAATTTGTAAAGGTGATCTGAGAACTGTATTTATTATTAAAGAATAAAGGGTGTACCCAGTATAGCTGATCTGGCCCGAAACGGACTCGGATTGGGCAAGTTACCCAAATTTTAGAACTCTCCGAAATCTGACTACTCAATGGGTTAGTGGCCTTGAATCGGGACTCTCCGGCATAAGGGTGGCATGAAGCATGTTGCACTTAGCAAGGGTAGATAAAGTAGCCTTACCTGGTAATATCTACACACCATGTACCTAGCGGTGAGCTGCCAATCCTGCATAGGGTCGTATGACCCCGCTATAGCCTTGTTCTGCCACAGAGGAGACTCTTAAAATGCATGTGTTCCAGTTATTTCTGTCTTTTAAAGATTGTGAAGCCACTGGTGCACAATCTACTCCAAAATAATAGGAAAGTGCGCTGAAAACAGAACTACACCAATATATCCTGGACTGTTTTCAGGTATGGCAGAGCTAGCATGTTTGTTAGCTGATTTAGCTAGTGCTCACCTTAAAGGTACACAATGGCTGGCCGATGAAGTGCAATTCATCTGAAGGAAATATGTGTTTTCTGTACAAAACTGTGTTTTGGTTTGTTTTTCTTACACATCTCTTACACAAAGCCTTAACAAAAGCTAGCCTTGTGCAAATTGTGTTTAGATGTAAATTAAAAATAAATAAATAAAATGTATAATTTTACCGGAACAAGAATAAAATAAAAGGCCATTTGTAATGACACAAGGCAGTGTGACCATTGTGCACATTATAATGTCAGTGTAAAAACAGACAAACAAACCTTTTGTTTTGTGAAATGTGTTTGTTTTCATTATTTAAAGACTCTTTTACAATGAATCTAGTTTGTGCAAGAATAAAATAAATGCAGGGCTATCAATTTAAGCCAGTAATACGTCTTAATTTCCAGTCTGCGAGGATGTAAAATGGTGTCTCGTTTAGCCAAGTTGACTGAATGAGGTCAGCTCAAGTGAACAGAAAATGATCGACTCTAAACTTCAGTCTAGCAAAATACCTTTCATGTTGGCTGAACTATCCTGCAAATCTGCCATCCGAATGAAATAAATGTTTCAGCCAATTAGAGATTATATCTACATCGCAAATATAGATCCAAGAGACAGCCAACGCTATATGGGCCAAGAGACAGCCAACGCTATATGGGCCAAGAGACAGCCAACGCTATATGGGCCAAGAGACAGCCAACGCTATATGGGCCAAGAGACAGCCAGCGCTATAATGGCCAAGAGACAGCCAACGCTATAATGGCCAAGAGACAGCCAGCGCTATAATGGCCAAGAGACAGCCAGCGCTATAATGGCCAAGAGACAGCCAATTCTATATGGGCCAAGAGACAGCCAACGCTATATGGGCCAAGAGACAGCCAGTGCTATAATGGCCAAGAGACAGCCAGCACTATAATGGCCAAGAGACCGCCAATGCTATAGGGGCCAAGAGAATGCCAACGCTATATGGGCCAAGAGACAGCCAATGCTATAGGGGCCAGGAGACAGGCAGCGCTATAATGGCCAAGAGACAGCCAATGCTATATGGGCTAAGAGACAGCCAATGCTAAATTGGCCAAGAGACAGTCAATGCTACATGGACCAAGAGACAGCCAATTCTATATGGGCCTGCAGTAACAAATCCACCAGACCTCTTCGTGTAGGCGATTAGATTACACATATGCATTTGATCATTTATGTTCTATTTATTTTTTCTTTACATGCCTCTAGCTTAATAGATTCCGCCCTCAGATGTCCAAACCCAACACACACCTTGTGGGGATGTTATCAGCTCACAGAGTGGAAATGTGTTTTGAATCAAGGTATTCCGAGAATAATGCTCACATTCCATTTCCCCTGGAATAGGGGACTAAATGTTATGGGGAATCCCATTGATGTCACTGAGTTAGTAAGACATTTAGGAACGGAGCATCACAGAGGAATATCCCACATATCACGAGGCAGACATTTTAAGGATCCTCTGGATGAGTTGAGTATGAATAATAAAGAATGGATTGGTCAACATGAACTGTAAAATACAGCTAGTGCGCTTCCTTTTGAGCTGTACGTAAATGCCATGAATAAGTTGGGAAAATCATGTCCTGTTGAAGTGGGAGGTGGAAGCAGAGAGGAGACAACTATTAACTAAAAACATGGAGGCAGCGCTGTATTGAGCACAAACTGGCAGTCCGTGGGTCAAACCTGTGCCTTGAAATTGGCAATAATCTGCTCGTGGTATTCAGGACCCAGTCACTCATCCTTAAACTGGGGTCCTGTGTTATTGGTGTCCCCATACCCATAGGATATACCTGTGGCCCTCATGATAGATGTTTTGGGTTTGCTGTTTGTATAATTCTGTATATGTTAAATTAATGTATTCTATGTGTAGTCTAATTTGATATTAAGTTATTTAGACTCTGCTACATGTTTACTATTATTAGCAATTAGCTTGCTCCCGAGAGGAGGCGTCCAGCTTGCTATAGCTATAGACACATTAAGTGTAAATGATAATGAAATGATTAAACATGATCTTTCAGACACCAGGCTATACAGCTATAGATAGGATGTACTATTTGATCTCAATGCATAAATAACACAATAGCTGCTCATACTAATTACATACACTTGCTACTGTGTGCTCTGTGATGCTTTATCATGTCAAAGATATATTTATAAAAAAACTAATAACACTGGGTCACATGTGTTCCAAAAGAGGTTTTATCCCCCCTTACATGTAGGGGAGACTGTATAGAAATATGTTGTGAAATATGGAGCTGACTGCTCTATAATGTCTCACATTGGGAATGTGACTATTGACCATGAGATTAATGTCAATACCTCAAGATTATAGATCGATCCTTAAGAATTGTCAGGTACATGCAGGCGCTTGATATATTGTCAGCGCTGACAAATAATAACCCTGGTAACGAATCCCCTCTCTAATGCTAACCCTAAAACTAACTCCGTAATACTAACTCTAAAACTAACCCTGGTAACCCCCCTAGTAAAGTAATCCGCCTTAACCTAAAACTAACCCCAATGCTAACCATAAAACTAACCCTAATACTAACGAGAGTAACCCCTAATATTAACACTAAAGCTAACTCCTAACCCTTAACCCTAAAACTAACTATAGTAACCCCTAATACTAACTATAGTAACCCCTATTATTAACCCTAAAACTAACTCCTAACCCTAATACTATCCCTAAAACGAACCCTAATACTAACTATAGTAACCCCTAAAACTAACCCTAATACTAACTACAATTAACTCCTAACCCTTAATGCTAATACTAACCCTAATACTAACTATAGTAACCCCTAATACTAACCCTAATACTAACTATAGTAACCCCTGATACTAACCCTAATACTAACTATAGTAACCCCTAATACTAACTATAGTAACCCCTAGTATTAACCCTACAACAAACTCCTAACCCTTAATGCTAATACTAACCCTAATACTAACTATAGTAACCCCTAGTATTAACCCCATAACAAACTCCTAAAACTTAAACCTAATATTAACCCTAAAAGTAACCCTAATACTAACTATAGTAACCCCTAATACTAATTTTAACAATATCTCCGAACCCTATTACTAACTCTAAACAAACCTCAAAACTAACCCACACCCCCCTAAAACTAACCCGTGTCTCAAAGATTTGACGATGCACTGAACTGTCAGGCGGTGTAAGTACCGCAATAAAACAAACGCGAAGATCAGGCCCATTTCGGTTTGAGGGAGTTTTTATTTAGAAAGTGTTTTACCAGGAAAAAATACATCGAGATGTCTCACATTTTCAGGTAGGTGGAGGGGTGGATTTAGTGGGTGACGTTCATCCATGAAATCCCTCAATTTCACATGGGTGCTTTCCCACCCCGGAATTACTTACTGGGAAACAGATATTTAAACCTCGCCTATGTTTTGCTTGCTGTAAGATGTACTCTGTTTGTTGCTTTGTTGATTGCATTGACCACATAAAGTATGATTTAGATGACATTGGACAATGGTTTTTGGCTGCAGGATTCATAATATCCATTAGTATGAAACATACAGTGTGTTGCTGTTTAACCTGTATATTCAGACAATGCTCTCGGAACAGGTATTTATCGGTTCACATTCCCGGTGACCTGTTTTTATGGATAAAGCACTGCAGCATGAACCCGAGTATTGAAACAAATTCCAAATATATTATATGGTGAATTGGCTTGGTGATACTCACATTTACCTCCACAAATACATGTACTGCAGAGGAACATTATCACAATGTGTCTTCATCCTGCTACTTAACTTAAACAGGAGTCTAAACGGTAGACTCCAGGAATTCTGATTAAAGGGACAGTATCACCCAAATATTGTGTTTACTGTGCATGTAGAATATACAAAATGATTGGAAATGATCTGTACATTGTGTTAGCAAGATTGTAAACAAATGCCTAAATTAGGAGAAAAACGTGTTTTAAACGTGTCAGTGGAGTCTCCAGCTGATGACATCACCTGTGGCCTGATATGCAAATGAATGGCTTTTCAGTGGGAAATGTGTAATTTGTATACCGTGCCACAGGTGATTTTATAAGCACAGACACATTTAAAACACATTTTTCTTCTAATTTATGCATTTGCTTGCAGTTTTGCTCATACAATGTATAGATCATTTTCAATCATTTTTTGTATTCTACATGCACAGTAAAAACCATGTTTAGGTGATACAGTCCCTTTAACCTTGTGCTGTGTGCTATTTGTCTTGTAGGCGTTATTTATAATTGTATGAAATCTGTGTTGTTCTGCAAACTCTGATACTATTAATTGGGACTGTGCTTAATGTTAAATTTGATAATACAAATGTTTCATGGTGTAGTGATTCTTTAAAACTGGGTAAGACAATGAGGCTGCCAAATAACATCTACAAACTTCTCGTGCCAGTGATTGTCCATCCCTCTGATCATCCCTAAGTGTCCAACGAGGGTCCTCCCCCTCCCATTGATCTCCATATCTCACAATCCCTTTACAGCTTTTTGAGATTTTCTAAGAATCATGAGAGTCTTAGTTCAGAAACATGTGGAGGGCCACAATTGGACATCTAGGCCATACCATCATGTGCAATACCTGTATGTACATCTCAGTGGGTGAAAAGGCCATAATAAAAATGTGCTGATCTTAAAACAATGCAATGTACAAAATCTTATGATATTGTTTTCTCCAGTATTGAACATAATGTATTTATTTTGATGGATGGCAAGGAAGGAAAGCCCACCACAAATATCAAGAAACAATGGGGAACCAACAAAAACAAATGCTTGTAATGCCCTTGTGTGTTCCTCCTCTCACCTTTCCTTTATGCTCTATCTTATCTGTCTGACCCTCGCAGGTGACATGGACTACAATTGGTTGGATCACTCCTCTTGGCACAGCAGTGAGGCTTCCCCAATGTCTTTGGTGAGACATGTGGGACCTTAACATTCAATTTCCTTTACCATTCCACACCTCCCTTTGTTTTTATTTATACCTATGCATGTCTTTCTTTTTTTTTTTTTATTATTATTATTTTTATATATATATACATATATATATCCCTTTTTTTTTATATCCCACACTTGTAGGGGACAGTCAAAGGGGAAAAAGAAAAACTAGTGAACAGGCAGTTTTGTCGGATTCTGTCACCTTGTCTGAAAGACAAAAGAAAATGGTGTGCTTTGGAGGCCACTCATTGGAAGAGGATTTGGAATGGTCTGAACCTCAGATTAAAGACTCTGGGGTAGACACGTGTAGTAGCACTACCCTTAACGAGGAGCATAGCCATAGTGAGAAGGTACTGACATTGTGAAAAGCCTGCATTTTAATCTGCTCATTTGGTCTTCGTTTGCTCTCTGTCACTCATTTAATTAGAACACTTCGGCAGTAAGACAGGGGGCTTATTGGTCGGTTTTCAGTGTGATGTCATAGTCGTTTGCCACACCACGGCCAACAGTGAGCGGCTCTGCACATTTTTGGCACTTTTCGGCACCTGAGAGCCTGCATCATCCTGTGTCTGCTGTTTTTAAATGGTCAGTAATGCTCGAAACCAATGGCGTTGATGTGAAATAACACATTGAGGGAAAGTTCAACTAGTTATCCAAAAGTTACAGGTTAAATAAAACTTTTAGTATTGCCAGAACACCCAGTGTTTTAGAGAAGTAAATTAAGCTATGAGGATAAACATAGACGACTATTTTTAAATCAGAGTTGCATTCTGATTGGCTTAGGTTTTTACAGCCAATGAAAAAGCCTCACAAATTCCACCTGTAGTCAGTGACCAGAAAAAGCACAGTTGATAAGGAATGTCTTTAAATACATGGCAGCCCCTTTTACTTGCTCGCTCTGTGAGGGCAGATTCCCTGGAGCAACACAACTAGACAGCATCCATAACTTTTAAATAAATAGTTGAACTTTTATCAATGTGCTCTTCCATACAGGCTAACGTTGAAGCATTACTGTCTCTTTAAACGAGCTCTGAGATGTTTTATTTTTTAGACCCAGTAGTATTTCTTAAGGTGCAGAAAAGAAAAACAATGCTGAAAGCTCCTCCTTGGTTTGCCACGTGGGGGAGGACAAGCATGGAGGTCACCAGGCTCAGATATCTTTCCTTCTCTTGTCATTGTATATTATAGATCTCCTTCCTTCACCGATTTACATGCTCACGGAGGAAGCAGTGTAATTGGCTAATTATTAGCTCTAATCCCACATTAAGGGGGGGGGGGGGGGGGGTAGGGTCTGGTAAGAACGGAAACATAAATTGGGTCTATTTGCACAGTAAAGTTGTTTTTCTTTTTTCCCTTTCACTTTCATGTCATGTTTGTCCTTTTTCATTTGTTGTCATGGTGTTTTTTGTGCTGTTTGTCGTAGTTCCTGTTTAATGTCTACTTTTATTATTTGCTTTTCGTTGAGGTGGGAGCCGTGTAGCCCGTGTCTTTTGAGTGTGCTCTGTGTCTGTAGTATCTGCATGTAGCATGGATCTGCTCTACCGTGTGCTAACGAAGCCGCTGGCATGGCACAATAGGCAATACTTGCTGTGATTTGTACTAAAATTCCAAACAGGTCTGTGGCTAGAAATTGGTGCTGGAAGTGGAACCCATTGACCTCAAGGACTGCTTCACTGAACGCTGCCCTAATTCCCCAATTGTTAATTCCTCTACCCCCCCTTCCCCCCTTTTTTGGGGGATTGTAAGTGAGCAGGGAAGGGAGTTATTTTTTCCCCTTATCAGGTAATCAGCCGGATACACAAAGGGTTGAATAGTGACACAGGTAACATCACATTCTACCAAAACTGATACAGAAGGGTCTAATCAATAAAGAGAGAATTGCAGGGATGTGAGGTGAGAAGCCTTCAGTTTGAAATTCCTGTTGGCAATGCTCTCTTTATCGTGTAGACTCTTAATATTTCTTTTACTTACTTTTTACATTATCTGTTTATCATGTTTCTTTTAGATGTTATCACAGGTCATGTAGGTCAGAACACAAGCAGTAGGAGACTTGCTTCCTTATGTCTGGGTGTATAGTCTGCAGCTGTCATCCCCTCTTGGTTTAATGGGCACACTTAGCAGGGCTTGCATATCAGTAAGTGGCAATGCCTTATAATAAGTAGTATTCTCCACATCCTGTGATAGCTTGTACTTGACACATGGTTTAGATCCCATAGCAGAGCCAATTCATGATTAGGTCTAAAATACTGACATAGCTCTCCTACCTTCCTGCAGAAACCAAGGCTGGGCAACAATGACATTTTAAGCTGATGCTGAACTACAAATCCTACGATGCTCGTTTGGTTTTCAGCACTGGCTGAGCATCATCAGTGTTGTACTCCAGAAATAGCATGAGTTCCACTGTAACCTGCTGTTCAATAATGCTCAGCTTACGATAAGTTATACTGTTATACCCAGCTAGAGGGCACTGTTGTCCAGCTCCTTATACTTTACAGTCACATGTTATCGACATTATTTTATATATGAATATGTCGCTGGCTGTGTTTTCACTTGACTTGGGCAATATATTGTCTTTCTTAAGCAGTGAGAGCAATAACAGGTGTAGATACACAGAGATTGCAGGCACAGTAACTCCCAGTACTCTTCATCAGTCCTAAAACCAGATCCACTGACTTTCTGCTGTAAAATAACACAACGCAATTCAAATCACCACCCAGCCGGCATTGACTTCAATCCAATGTTAAGCCTACGGAGGCAACAGTACGGCCGGTATAGTTTTTAAAAAAATAAATTACCCCAAAGTTCTTTGTTATTCTAGAATCCTTCAGGTCAAATCTGTGACTTAATAAGAAGAAACAGAACAATATGTCCCATATTGATCTTGGTAGCACAATCCATAGCTGTGTAATCAAAGCTCTTCATTCCTGCTCGGTTCTGACAAGAGATATAATGAATGCGCCAAGGGTCCTTTAAATAAAAATATGTGCTTTTGAAACACCTCAGTGCCCCTACAAAATAAACAAGACAGGTATTAGGTGTACAGCCATCAAGCCATGTTTGAATTTGCAATAGTAAGACCACTCCAAGCAAAATGTCCACTGTTTCATTACTTGTACCCTAACCAGTCACCCCTCACAATATTACTTTCTGCATTCCTAACATTTTATTTCTACTGATCTGAACAGAGTTTAATTTAACTCCGCCCACTCTCTCTATTAGAAGGATTCCATACATACAGCTGTACACATGATTAAAATAAAAATACAGCAGATACATTCTCTGCAAAGACTCCGTCATGATTTATGTACACATTTCAAGTACAGTTATCATTTCAGACATTTTGACTATTGCTTTTTTCGTGACAGGCTCCAGCCAAATGCTGGGAGCTTAGTGGAGGTGTCAATATTACCCTAAAAAATAAAAAAGAAGCAAAATCCAAATTGTTCAGTTGGCTGCATCGGTCAGCTTTTTGGGACTTGACGTCACTGGGAAGATTCCAAAGTACTTTTCCCCCCAGCACAATTTTTAACCGACCCTTGTTGGACTTGTTTATTTTTGTTTTTTTGCTCTCAGTAAAACAATAGCTTATTTTCTCTTCCATATCGCCAACGTAGCACCCAGTAACTTGGCAGCCATCCAAAGACGGAGACCGGTTAATCGGCCGCATTTTGTTAAGCAAGCGGTTGAAAGATGGAAGTGTTCCTCGAGATTCTGGGGCCATGCTTGGACTTAAGGTGAGTGTCAAAAAAATCTCACCTCTGTTTTCTCAAACCCCCTTTCTGATTTGTTTGACAGGTGCTAAGCACAGGGCAGGACATTTGCTATAATTGCTCCGCTCATCATCCCATTTCTTATAGGGCATCCCATTGTCTTGCCATTCAAGCCACTAGGCTTTATATAGTTGTTTCATGTCAATGTATTCTGTCAGCCCTCAGTTTGCAAATATAGAGACCCTTTAGGAGCAGAATGCTAAACTATTGTTATAAAATGTTAGGAGGGCATGTGCTCATCAAAGCACGTTTAATATGGATTATAAATCAATAGTGGAACTAACGGATGAGGACCCTGTGGTGGGACAGTTGTGGAGTCACCACCTTATGTACTTGTGTTAACATGGGGAGGCTTGATGTTTAACAGCAGATTGTCCAGGCCAGACACGCCCACTTTTGGTTGCCCCCTGTTTGTTTTAGGTTGGCCACACCCCATTCTAGGGCCATCTCTTCCTGCCCCAAGAGGAAGGTACTGACCACTGAGTGTGCTCCCATATATGTGTTAAACTCCCTTCATTGGTCAGGGTGAAAGAAGAAAACCGCTTACTTGTACCATACACACCCACACAAACAGCCTCACACACACAGACAGACACCCATACATACACACACAGAACGGCACCCATACACACAGACAGACACACACACAGACACCGATACACACACACACACACAGACAGGCACCCATACACACAGACAGACACCCATACATACACACACAGACAGGCACCCATACATACACACACAGACAGGCACCCATACACACAGACAGACATGTGCCGTTTGTCCCTCTCCCTGCTCAGTCACTTTATATATGCAGGGAGGGGGATGGTTCAGGCACCAGGGACTCCACACACAGACAACAATACACACACACACACACACCTATACACACACACAGACACCCTCACACACATGTCTTTTCTTTTTTATTTGCCCCTTGTCCCCCTCCCTGCTCACTCACCTTTTATATGCAGGGAGGGGGGTGGTTCAGGCACCAGGGGGTTCATCTTCTGAGCTCCGGAATGCATCCGCAGCTCTAACCAGTGTCAGAGCGTGAGGGGGCGGAGCATGCACCCCTTGCACTGCGCCCATCACGGAAGTGCGGGTACCGCATCAGTCTCAGGCGGGCCCACACTGATACAATACTGAGAGTCTTTTCAGTCAATTCTGATGTCACTTGGCCCTGGCTAGGCCCAAGCCCAGACTTCTGGCTAACAATTTAAACATAAGTATTAAACAGTGACTGTCAGAAGTAACCATTACATGGAAATACCCACATAGAAAATAGTTTTGGACCTCCCAGCAGAAAATATATGGGTGCTGGGTCTGATATCAGCCAATAAATCTAAATATGTATAAATACTGCACAGCACATTGCAACATAGTAGTGTCATGGTGTGGCACAGTAGTGTCATGATGTGGCACAGGTCTTTACAGATTTCATAAACTACAACTTTACTTAGCCATCTTTTAGAAGCGTTCCTTTTGTCCATGCTTTTTTCCTATTTAAGAAGAGAGTTGCACAAACGAATGAATTGGTTATTTGTAGAAAGACATCATTTCTTGGGTCATGAATATTGCCGTTTTTTTTTTTTTTACTTTTCATTCTCGGAACCAAAGCCAGTATTCTGTTTGATCCTCTGTTACTTGAAGAATACCCTACCGTGTAGCTGTAGGAATGATTCGTTCTTAGTTTTATGTCATTCCCTTGCCTTCTCATTCATCATCCTTTTTGTAAAACAGGACAGTTTCATCTGCCGTGCAGCATTCGAGTGTGACCTCTTGTGCTCAAATGTGGTATCTTTCATTTTGTTTAGGATAGCTTTCACAATAGATATCACATGTTCTCCTCCTACCAGTGCGTATCTGTGGTATCTGTTCACCAAAAGATGAGCTGTAAATGAATTGAGGTGACCATTTCAACTTATTGTGCAGGGCCAAACCTGGTAAGCTTCTTCTGGCCTGGATAATGTATTAATGTTTAAAATCATTTTACTTATTAGACAAAATGACTAGGTTCAACGCAGTGCTATAGGTGTACATTGCATGTCTCGCACATGTGGCACCAGTCTATTTAGATCTAGATGCAGGGATCGGCAAAGTGCCTGTACAAGAGCACCATTGTCTGCTGCAACGTTTGTGAAGGTTTATAGAACATCATTAGATTGTCCACTGCAGACCCAAATAAATGTCCACCAGGAGCAGTGTGGGTATCCACACTCGTCTGGACGGCAGTGGAGATGTGTTCTTATTCTGGAAATGTTCCCATCATCTTATATGTTCACCAGTTATTATTGATAACTCACCATTGTCTGTATTTCCTGTGCTCTTAGTGTTGAAATAATTGCTATTTTCCTGAATTTTTCAGGTTGTTGGGGGGAAAATGACAGAGTCCGGTCGACTTTGCGCCTTTATCACCAAAGTGAAGAAAGGAAGTTTAGCGGATGTAGTCGGCCATCTCCGACCAGGTATGGCTTCTCTTTCTATTGCATTGTCCTGGAGGCTCCCAGGAATTTGTTAATCACTCAGACTTTTTTATGATTATTTATTTGGCTCTCTTTATGTTTTGTATGCTAAAGTTTACAAGTTTATGATTTTTTTTTTTTTTTTTTTTTATGAGTGAGACTTTTTAAAACTCTGAATAGAGTGATAGACTGTGGAAGAACAACTGAACCATCTTCAATCAATGTTAAAGTACCAAAGAACCTGATAAGGGGGCCCCAGGGGGTAATAAAGGTTACCCTATGATAGCCATGTGCCAAATATCCACAATGTTACAATCTTGATAGAACAGTTTAACCATAAAGTTGAGGTAGTGGGATGTTGAACCCAACTTGAAATAGTTGGTTAGTGTAGTCGGTTTTCCTGATAACATGTTTATATTTATAATTCACTGTTAATTCTGCAAAATAAAATAAGTAGTGACATTGGAAAATATAAATTGAGCTTTTTGGGCCCTGTGTACAAACTACCACCTTAGATGCAAATACATCTTGTTGGATTACATGGTATCATTGCAGTACTAACTGTTCTATATATAAAATGGTATGACGAAGCATCCAGTGCGTTCGCAAACGTTATAGGACGCTCCTGTTCATCATTTGAAAGTGGAGATATGTAGATGTCATTCATTGGTTCAACTCTTGGTTGGTGTTTGGTTCCTATGCCATTGTAGTTAGAGTGGCTGAGGGAGAGACGCAATAAAAATAATAATAAGTGACTCGACTCATATCAAAGTTTCCATTTCTTGGTGTTCTGCTCCAATCCGAACACAGGTGGAATTGAAAATACAGTCACTGACCACAGATTGGCTATGTGAGACTAAACAGATTGCAAGGCACATCTGCTACATAATGCCAGTTTCCTGGTGCACTAGAAGTGGAAATGGACCAGCGTCATACTTTTTAGAGAAATATTTCAACTTCTGCAAATGGGCCTTTTATTGTAATCTAAACTTAAGCTAAACCCTTACTGTCTCTTTAATTAAAAAATCGAACTCTGGATTATTAGCTACCCAAGGACCTAGATAGCCCTGTCCCAACTGTTAAAGGCATCTGACTGGGCTTGTTTTAATTGCCTGCCCTGTATATCAAGTGTAGTAATTCACATTATTGTGCAGTAGATTCATTTGTATATTTTTGCATTTACACGTGTGACTTGTTACTTGCCTCACACACATCTCTAAGGGCTGGTGACATAAGGTATAACAGTGCCGAGATGGAGGAGTCTTTGTTATATCTGGATATTACAGCGCATGCAGAATGATTGTGTTACTATTTTTAGAAATCATTCTTAAAATAGCTCTACAATCCACGTTTTAACCCATGAATTTACATTTATTTGCTGTATCATCAATATCACAATGAGTCATATTAATAATAATAGGAATAACAGCAAGAATCTATACAATATATTTCATATTCAAAGGTTAAATCTGGTCATATAGAGGAAACAGTAAGTGAAATAAAATAATCTCCTGTTTAGCATTTTATATGCCAAAGGCTGTCAAATTCCTGAGACATTTTTTTTCTATACATTTGGGCTTGTAAATGTCTTTTAACCATGTGAGTTGTTTTTTACTAGAAAAACTTCATATCAGTGTAATAGTAATCTGATGGTGTAGAATTGCTGATGTTGATTATTTTAGCTGGATTCCTATTGCAGTCATCCTAATTCTGCCTGTTAATCTCAATATGAACATTTGCTTGCACTTCTGCTCTACAGTATACAGGTCATTTTTTTTATGTTATACAAGGTTTAATTGGGTAATTGCTATCCAGGCTCTGGTGCTGATTGGGTTTAAAGCTGCAGTGACACATTCAGTAAGAGTTTCCTGACCCTGCTGCAGAAATAAAATACATTGGATCAGGGCCGCCGTCAGAAATTTAAGGATCCATTACTGGGATGAATTCTGTTAAGAATGTTGGGTAAGATCTTCATTCTTCTTGGGTCAGATGACCCAAGATTCTAAACAACATGTCTGCCCCCTGTTGGACAAGAAGTTCTCAATAAGGCACATTATTTGTATTCTTTCCTTAAATAATTTCTCCTTAAACTATCTACACTTGATCCAATATTTCAATTAAACATAAGTACATTTTTTGCTACAGTTATACTTTAAGCATACATGGGATAAGCGTAAGGCTATCCTGAGGGTAAGATAAGGCCAACGATCAAATAAAGATATACAGATTTTACAGCAGGTAAAGACTAGATGGGCCGAATAGTTCTTATCACATTCTATGTTGCTACGATCTAACACTCTCTGTAAATCTCTGTTTTCAGGGGATGAAGTTTTAGAATGGAACGGGCGTTTTTTACAAGGCGCCACTTTCGAGGAAGTTTACAACATCATTCTGGAATCAAAACCAGAGGCACAAGTAGAATTAGTGGTCTCCAGACCCATAGGGTGAGTGTTAAACAAGACTGGAATTGGAACTTCGATTGGCTTGTCAATCAGCAAAGACAGAGGTCAAGTCGGTTTGTCTTTACAATGAGCATTTTGACTGTGGGGATCTATGAACTGAGTTCATATTAATTTTCAAGGAAGCTGGTCAGCAGCTGAACATTGGTTAAATGGTTACATCTGAGTAGGTATACAAGATCACCCCAAGGCAGTAATGTCAAATAGCCCATATGATGTTTAAGGAAAACTGAAGATGATAATTGTTTTGTTTTCAGCAGAGATTTATTATGTTTCTTGTGTACACGAGTCACATTAATATGTGTTGAGTTTTCCTTTATTATTTAATTTAGCTAGTTTGGGGAATTGGTAATCTAGTCCACCCAATAGTCAGTCCTTCTCACATAAGGACAAATTAACTATTCCACACAGACGAACTCGCAGTATTATCAACTCATGTTCTTGTGAGGTTATTGATGATCCATTCGCTGATCGCAGGATTTCTTGGGCCACCCACTAGAAGAGTTTCCTAGTGCCTTATGTATAATTAATTAAGTCCAATCTTTACTAACTCGCCATGTCTTTTGCAATCGAGCCAGCATCAATATTTTAATATCTTCCTTTCTTTAATGGATTTATTCCAAAATACTGTACAGGACAATATGATTAGAACATCTGAGTTGTTTGTACAATGTGTCATCAGCCTCTCCAACTTTTCATTTCAGAGACATACCCAGGATACCTGATAGCACACACGCACAGCTTGAATCCAGTAAGTGAACCCGGGCACTGGTAAATGCTTTGATAGCCAGAGGGGAGTGTTTCATAGTCCTGGGACTCAATGGGTTTATTAATGAACTAGTTCTGTAACAATGGTTTAGAGGGGGGGGGGGGGGGGGGGGGGATTTGCTTCTAATGTAATTCAGGTGTAACGTGTTAAAAACAATATTAAAATGATAGAAATGTGTGGGAAGACGTTTTCATCTGCTCTGTCGTACCATAACTACATTACCATATAGCTAGACATTACTAACCAGCGCTTAGTGCAATATTGAAAGGTTTGGTACAAGGGCGATTAGAATCCTGCTTCCAAGTGTACAGTCTAGAGGGGGTGGAAAACAGAAGAAACATCAGATATTAGAAAACGTCAGGAATGAAAATGGTGTCAAAAGGCACTTTTGCAGGTTGTCAGCTCCCTACGTTGGATCAGCTGATTCTTATTGGATGAACGAGTTGTTAGGCTGTTGGTAGAGGTGAGTTTGGATGACTTTTTAGATTGATGGTCAGTCGTATTGCGTCTGTGTTCCAGAGACATGGGGTTTGTTCTAGGTAACTTTCCTAGGTGCTAGATGTTATGAAGAAGGAGGAGAGACGTAGGCTGTGTGAAGAGAATACAATAGTAATAAAGTACTTGGTTTTAAGGCAGCAGTTCAAGGGATGTTGAGTAAAGTAAATACTAACCCTTCACACCTTCTCCAGTGACTGCCCACTGTTCTAACCCCCATATTTACACATCTTTACAATCTCTCTCTCAACCCTAGTAAGAAATCTACCCTTATATGTTGCAAATACAAATATAAATGTATACAAGTCACAGAATAAATAAATATAATAACGCTACATAACATCTGAACAAACTAAAAGTCCAAATGCACAGTCCAAAATTCACTGGGGGTGTAGCCCCTTCTGTAGAAGATGCTGTCCTGCTTCCAAAAGTGTGTGTAAAGACAAAAAGAGAGAAGAGGCACAACTATAGTGAAGCACAGTTTAATAAGTATAATAAAAAAAAACCCATCAATAAACACTTTATTAGAGTTGTGCCTTTCCTCTTTTTTTGTCTTCACTATATTAGACAGTTATAAATACTCTCTGAAAACCCACCTATTCCGAGATACTTACCACCTACCAGCCGGCAAAGCTTCCCTCACATAGATCTTACTTTTTCTGTCCTCTTACCTTCTTTCTCCATCACCCTCAACGTCCTTATAGACTGTAAGTTCACAAGAGCAGAGCCCTCTAACTCCACTGTATCAGTGCATAACATTATCATGCGTTTCATTGTGTGACCGCTGGATTGTAACCCTGTTTGTAGTTTGTCATTGTCGCACAAAGTTTGAGGCTCACGTTTCTTTGGCCTCACGGTTAGCATTGGTCAATACGACATATGAATGATAATCTAGTCCTTTCTTAAAGACTTCATTGATTGATACATTTTTTGGATTACCCATTGAAGGTTCTAGCTCATTTGAGTCCCAGAAGATGGATCGCCCTTCAATTTCTGTCACGTCCCCCATGAGCCCTGGAATGTTACGAGATGTTCCCCAGTTTTTATCTGGACAAATTTCAGTAAGTAAATAATGTCTTCAATGCAACATGCACTGAAATGTGACATTTTGAAGGGGTTAGGGTAAATATTATTTGATTTTAATGGTTTAGTTCAACATTAAACTTTGCAAAATATCAATAAAATCTCGCCCCCTCCCCTGGAAAACCAGTAATACCCAGTTGTAATATAAACTATGCATTGCAATTATATCTCATAATACACAGAACATGAAGTGTGCTTCCTAATTCTGCAAATCAATACATCATTTATTTCCCAATTAATTTCTTTAGTAACTAGAATGATACATTAGAAAAAAACAGCTTTGATAAATAATAAATTAATACCATATTGCATTCATTGTATTAATTACAACAAGCTGAGGTCTGTAAAAAAAAAAGCTGATGATCTATATTTATTATCTTTCTTATGTGCACGTATTTGTGCATGTTTGTTATGTGTTGGATGCACTTGTTTCCTGACATGCAGTAACATAGCAACCAAAGGGCAAACCTAGTGACTGCTGTTAATACAGTACCAATTAGAGAGACACCGTCTCCTACAAACAGTTCTTGGAAAAGGGATGCAGATCACAGGGAACAATCTGCTATTGTTCTAGTATAATTGCAAGGGCGCTTATAGATCAATACAGCATAAACCCATCCATTTCAAGCAGGTGACCAAAAATGACAATGCAATGTATATAAAGCCATGCAGCTATATGATGTTGTCTTAACATAATGGAAGAGCCATGTTTGGGTTCACACTCTGTTTAGGTGACAAGATAACCTTAGCAGAAGTTACATTGTATAGGAATTCCTTTTAGGAGACAGACATTATAGATCATTATATGTGGAATGCTGTCCATGGTACTGATTGAAAGCTAAGATGTTCACAAAATACATACATACCATACATAGGGTATATACTTACCTCCCAACATTCTGAACAGACAAGATGAACATCCACAGAGTGTGTGAACCATCTGTTTGCACTTTAACTTCTCAATTAACTCTCCATGCTTACATAGCAAGCTTGTGAAGCAGTGTAGTCATTCACAGTATATTATATATTGTTTGGTGTCTCTGATGTCTGGGGTAGTAGAGGGAGATACCAAGGGCCTTATTTATCAAGACAAAAAAGGTGGTATTTCAGGAAAAAGTGCTAAAATAGTAGTAGTAACCATGGAAACCAAGTTATGGCAGTTTGCACCAAATGTAGCACTTTTTTTTTTTTGAAAATAGCACCTGTTTTGCCCTGATAAATATGGCCCTAAGTCTATTGGAAAGCAGAACTGACCCACTTAGAGCAGAACAGTTTATATCATGCGCATCCACAGGAATTTATATAGTGGGACAAAATCCTGCTATAACACACGCCCCCAGATGCCCATAGGTGAAAAACCTGGACATAAACCCTATAAACTGAAAGGGATACATGATAAGACATATGTGTTGCTGTTTTGGACATATAAAATAGGCTTCTGGGCTGCAGAATACTAAACAATGGCTTGTAATGTTACCCTTGTAACTATGACTGATAACAGCTGTCACACATGGCTTTCAGTCTGTACCTGGGAACATCAGCAAATCAAACTACAGACCAACTCTGATGGCTTAAACTCCTCTGAAATAAAATCTTAAAAAGGCCTAATATTGCTGAGCACTCAGCATTCGATATAGGCCCCAGTTCCAAAACGAAGCTGATCGCAAAGAAAGAAATACAAACAGTATAAATATATAGTTAATATGAAATAAAATATATTGATAATTGTTTTAAAAACAAACAAAAATAGCATCTTTTTTTATCCTCAGGACAGTTACACAGATTTCAGGTTACACATCAAGTCAGATCTTCTAAATAAATACAGTATGCAGCTCTGTAACCCCTGTAGCTCCTACATTGTATGAAAAGAAACAGGCTGCAGACTGTGTTGACAGTTTTAGTTATTGGAGACTGGTTTCGTGGGGAGAGTGTGGGCAGAGCTAAGACAGGTACGAAGTAGAATGTTTGCCCCAAAATAGGGATTTAAAGTTGCAGGTTTTTTTTTTTTTTTTTTAAAGTATAATGTTAACTGCTTAGGTGCTGGCATGTTGTTAACCTTTGCTATCTCAAATTCACATACATGTGAAAACAAAAAATAACATGGTTTGGCAGTATGTGAGTTATTTAATAGAATTTCTAGTGGAAATCTGGGCCAAAGACACTGCAAAAGATTCTTGCCAAATCAAGCAAAGATACCCAAAGGTGCAAGAAATTTGCTGTATTGTCACCTCAGGTTTTCATTTGTTATGTTTTAGTATGCTAGATTACCTAATATACAGGGCATATGTGCAGACTAAATATACTGTATTATGACATATAATTCAGTCACTACAGATAATCCAAATATGCTGTGTGGAAATACTAGCATACATATAACAATCTCTTTTACCGTGCCTCCCTAAATTGCACTGCTCCCCCTGGTGCTGGGAGGTAGGAATGACACACAATCTAAGGCCTTAAAATAGGAACACCTCAATTATAATAAGTAAAT
This sequence comes from Pelodytes ibericus, assembly GCA_036172795.1. NCBI lineage: Eukaryota > Metazoa > Chordata > Amphibia > Anura > Pelodytidae > Pelodytes > Pelodytes ibericus. The sequence continues at coordinate 32,591,969 of CM069859.1, read as the reverse complement.
ACATGTATGTGTGCTTACAAAGGTATCAACAAAAGAAGACCTATTAGAAAACACAGACAGATATATGAGCTCAAGTCATTGCAAGTTAATATTCTGTTATTGCAACTGATTATAATGTATCACAAACTGTTGCAGTAGACAGTTCAAATTGATTTTTACCGTAGATGAATACAAAAATTAATGACCAAGTTGTTTATTTTTTGAGCATATGTTGCTTAAGAAATCATTAATAATGCTTTCTGAAATGACCCTTCTCTCCCCCTCCAGTCCCTCTCTTGTTAATCAAATTAATGTTTAATTTCTAATCCTGTTTGACTGGAATGTCTATATATTTAAAAGCAGGGAACTACAATTAATGAAGGATGATATCAGCAAGTTCTACCTACCAGTTGTATTACCCCTTTTATTAAGTCCTTTTATTAAGTAATGTAATGCAAATACTTTCTATGGTTTCAAAGTAGAATTGGATACAGATTTATTTTTTATTCTCAAGGAATAAGGAATAAAAATAAATAAAAAAATTGGATACAGATTAAAATCAAATTACAAAGAAATATTTTTAGTGAACTATATTAAAAATAATGCGCCCAGTATATTTGATAAATTTTCCTGTACAAATGCAGTATATAAATCTCTCTTTAAAATTAGACTTTTAAGAATTCCATTATTGTCTGACGTGGTATTGATATGTGTATGAAAGGGATTGGAACAAAAGGAACAGGAAAGTGTCACCAACTCTTCCATTTGAAGGACAAATAATCTTTTCTTTTTTTACTGTGTGCACTCGCACATGCGTGATCGTGGCTTCTTCCACCGCAGAATCATGGGAAAATGTAGTTCCCACTGATTCTGCAAACACGGACAAGTATGTGCGCACACTTTACCGCTGGCATCTTACATTCCCGACACAGGCTGTGTCAACAGGTCAGAAATGAAAAAGTAGTTGGGGCTACTCCTAGAAAATAAAATATTAAGTAAGCCCCAACCCAAAAAATAAAAAAAAGTTTAGTTGTCCTTTAATGGTGCCAACTAGCCACATTCTAAAGCACCTAGCCATGTAATGGAGGACAAGCACAGACCTCACTGGACATTCTAAGCTATTAATGAACAAACTACTATTTCATTGTGTTAAACAGATTCGTAATGTATTACATTAAGAAATCAGGTTTTCATACACTTATTAATGTTTATTGAAATAGAGTAAATGACACCAATCCCACATTTCACATAGGAGTCCTCCTTAGCAGTTAATCTAGAAATTAGCTCAATAATTTGTGCTCTTATTGTGTACTTTGTTGATTTTGATAGTTGTGTCTTTGTTTTGAATTCTTTTTTAATTTCAGCTTGTTGTCTTTTTTTTTTTTTGGTTTTGGTTTTATTTTATTGCTTTATTACTTTATTTTTCTTTTTCTTTTCTTTAATTTTGCTTACCAGAGCCAAAGCCTTACTAGAAGAACCGCGCCTTTTGTCCCTAGGGTTCAGGTAAAGGCTTTTTCTGCCTGCCAGAAACTAAAGCTGTGTGTTAATTTTTTGTTTTTAGTTTGGAAAATGCATTGGAGGAAAACTTCACGTTTGGTTCGTTTTCCTATGGTTTCTTTTGAAATGCGTTGCTAGCAATTTGCCTATCATTTTGTCAGCAACCAATAAAAATGATGCATGACAAATATACACAAGCAAACAGTTACAACTTTAAAGAGACAAATAGTCTTTGCAATGTGGCCTTCCAAAAGCTAGTTAAAAGGAGGGGTACATTATGTCTAAGTATCGCCTCTTATTGAATGTAACAATAATACATGCAGGATTCTATAATAAATTGGATTTTGCAAATATGTAACATATGATTATTCTGTTTATTTATTAATAATTCATTTTTTATGTAGCTGATAATTTAAAGAACTATCGCCTTATATATGATATAGTAAATGTGCCTAATTTTCGGTTGTGTCTGCATGGATTTAACATTAATCGTCACTTAACGTCTTCATCTAAGTGCACATGTGTTGGCTATATATAATGTGACCATGTGAGCCCTTCTGCACATGTAATTTTCACTACCATGGAAGATGTTTAATTTTCATCTCCAAATACATTTATTTATCAGATCTGATCTCCATGGCCACAAATGTTTGAAACGGACATGTATTATTTAAGCATATAGTTCATTCCTGAATATTTTAAACTGACTTGAACGCTGCCTACTAATGTCTAACACGTATTTAACAAAATATCCAATTAAAACAACCGCATATATTAGTTTACTTTAGAAGTTTTTATCTCCTTTAATCCATGCGTTTGGAGAGAAAAAAAAAAATACAAACAGTGTCATAGGTATATTGATGATGTCCCACAATATAGGTATCTTAACAACGTACAATTGTTGGGACTAAACATTTAATTGTGAAATTTGTGTCTAATTGGATAAAAGAAAATGTTTTGTATGTTTTTTTTATTCCACAATCCAAATACATACTAAATATATGTGTTTGCAAGTCTATATAATTTGCTTTTGTGTGCAGTTAGCCACAGTCTCTTTAAAGCTTTTATTATCAATACATAACTTGCTTCTTATTGCATTTTCCAATATTTAACAGCCCCTTTAAGTGAAAGATTGGCAAAATTATTTGTACCTCAATTCTTATAAAATCAAGGGTGTATTTTGTTTGCAAATATCTATTATGGGAGCTTCAAATACCATCTGGGCTAACTATATATGTTTAGGGTGGTTAACATTAAAAAAAATAAAAAAAAAAACTTCATCAATTTATTGTCAAGGGCTGTGCAACACATTGTTAAAGGGACCCTGTCACCTAAACATTGTTTATGCTGCAAATGTAGAAAAGATCAAGAATGACATAAATGTGTATGCAGAAATGCATGTTCATAAATTAAGAGAAATACATGCTTTGAAGGTGTATTTGTGTTGTCTCCTGTTTATGACATCACCTTGTAGCTTGATATGCAAATTGCACATTCCCCATGAAAATGGACAGAATTCACATATCAAGCAGCAGTTGATGTTCTAAGCAGGAGACACGGGTAGGACACATTTTTTTTTCTGTTAGTTTATGCATTTGCTCGTCGTTTTGTTAACACAATGGACTTCATTCGTGAAAGAGAGAATGACAGGGAATTGAGAGACGAGAATTTCAAACTTGAGGCCTCGTTGGAAAAATTCTGCCATTCACGAATGACACTTTAATTCCCTGCAGTTCTCTCTTTCAGGAATAATGCCCAATATATATATATATATATATATATATATATATTTATATGTCATTTATTCTCTATTGTACAAGCAATGTTTAGGTAACGGTGTGCCTTTAACTCACGTCTACTCACAACTAACCAAGTAAAACAACAACGGCCTTCATTAAAGTCTTGTTTAAAGTCTTGTTTATTCCCTATACTGCTTCTGTGTTTGTACGTCGGAAGTGAGCCGTCCTTATTTGTTACTTACTTCCTATTGGCGGCTAAGGTTAATATGACATCATCAGAGCCTATGGAATCTATCCGATAAAGCACGTCTATAAACAAAGCTATGGGAAGTCACCATTTCACCATAGTTTGTGTGTGAGGAGGGGGTGGGGGGTCCACTTTTAATTAAACTGGAACATATATCTGATTTCATAGTTTAGCCATCTTCTCCACGGGTACAAGTTGTTTGCCTCTCTTAGCTAATGATCCTATAACCTTCTAGTAGCTCACACCCTGTTCGGTGCATGCTGATACCCTGTCATTGTTATCCCTTCTGCCATAGAAATGTATACAATGTTACCCTGTTAACCCTTACTGTGGCTAAACAGTATATAGCAGTCTGTTTTGTTCCCCTCTATTACTAGAAAAAAAAACTAATTGTTATTTATGCAAAATTGGTTCTGGGGATCTGTGTGCCAAACTCCAAAACCTTAATTCAATGTCCTTTTTATACTGTCAGCAGTTAAAAAACAAGCAGTGTATCATGGTAATTGGGGGGTAAAATGAGCCTTTGCACAGTGGGTGGGGATTTAGCACAACATGCACTGATCAAGATGATCTGATGGCCACAGTAAATGCAAGAAATGAAGCATTCCACTCCTATTTTGTTGGAGCTTGGTACGATTCCAGTTGGTACAATCCTGTCATTCAGAGCAGTTATTTGTCAAAACATTTCAATTCAGAAGTAGTAGCCAGCAGAATACCTTTACTCCGAGTAAAATGTGGATTAGCAGTGTTAGAACAGTGGAAGGTTCTAGAACCTACAGCTATCATGGCTAACCTAGTCACTGCTTCTGTTTGGTAACTACATATCCCATGATCCTTAGTCAATCTTATGGCTGACTGAGAATCATGGGATATGTAGTTCCCAGACATCTGCAGTGCCAAGGTTAGCCATCAGTGACTCAATGATCTTGTTAATTACATAAATATAGAGGAAGAGCAAACATCTGTTTTGACAAGTGAGGCATACATATAAATTTACTAGGCTAATGTATATTGTTTCCCTGAATATGTGGGTTTAAAAAAATGTCCCCTTACAGCTAAATTGATGGTGTGATGGAGATTATATGGCATATCCTGTAGCATGGGGTGACCTTACTATTACAGGGTGGCACATAATCTGTAGGACAAGTAATGTAAACATTATTGACCTGTGGGCCTCAGTAAGACATAGACGACAACCTCTGGTACCCCAGCATCCCACCAGCTAGCTGAGCATCATGGGAGTGTGCAGCAGCTGGTGTGCAGAGGTTGCCTTGTCTCCGTTTCAACTTTTCAGTATTGATGAAAAACATCTCATCGTTCATGTTGGGCGGAAACCCATGGAGATGCAATCCAAGATGGTAGGGCTACTTTATTCATCGCACAAAGCGTATCTGTTGATCACTGTTCTGGCACGCATAGGGTTAACTGAAATTGTAAAAATAAATCCTGGTATAATATTTATCAAACGGCAACACCTTTCCATGCATTTGAAGCTCAAAGATCCGGGCCCCTGAGGATTGAGCGCCATGCTTTGCACTGCCTTGTTCAGTCCGCTGGCAATGTAAGGGTTAACAACGTCACATACTGCAGACAAATCATTGAACAGAATAACGTGCAGTATATGCCACACTAGTATCTGCATGTTAAGCTTCCCAGCATGTCACAAAACCAAGATCTCCAAAGTGTATGTACGGTAATGTTATTCTTTTCTATACTAGCCAAAGCAGGGGAGAGGTGTTGATTAATTACTGAACTGTGGTGACCAGTCAAGGGAACTGAAAAAAATAAAAATAAAGCATTGTTAGCTGAGTTGACTAGTTGGGCTTGGTCTTTGTCCATTCACCACAGCTTAGTGAAAAGAGCCAATGGTTCTGAATTAAATTTTGAAGATTTATTCTTGCTTCAAAAAATGAATAATATAAGAAAATACAAAATATGCAATTAACAGGAATACATTTTATTATCCCACTTTGTATAAATTAATTGTACAGATATAATCCTTAATTAGTATCTGCAGTCTTTCCCGGAGATTTGGATGCTTTGCTTATTCAATTTTTTTTTTTTTCATATAATTATAGTGGGAGGAAAGTTAACAAAGATTTAAGTTGAAGTTTTTTCTTTCAAGTTATATATTTTTTAGAACGTTGTGGATAATTTGCACGTAAGTGCTTCAACAATACAATTTAGAACATATATAAACATCTATATAGTTAATCAAATACATATTTTTTTAAAATATATCATTTTTTCCTATCAATTTATATTTTTTAACCTTTCACATAATTCACCATATTAAAAAACAACCTTGCTTGGGAACTTGGACTTCCACACTTCGTAATGCGACACAAAGTGATTAAATTGTGTTGGCCTCGTGTTCAAGCCTAAGAAAGATTGAGAATTACAAACAAAGCATTCCTAGATGTTGGACATCTACTCCAGACACTCATAGGTACATCATGGATGTCTTTTCCAAATAGCATAGCTTTAAAATTGTTGGACATACTACAACAAACAGTTCTACAACAAGTAATATTTTCTGTTGGCAATACACAGTATATATTAATTCCAGTTTTAATTTGGATTCAAACCATCGAACAGTCGCTTTATTTAGACTCAAAACATTTTGGCAAGATCTGAACCACTTTTACTCTCCCGTGTTTGGAAGATACACATCAGCCTGTGTCAGTATTACATTATAGTGCTTTGAAGAGTCCAGGATTCTGATCTAATTCTGAAGATTATCTGTAAAATTTGCCTTTTGTTTTTCAGACTCTGTACCTTGCATTTGGAGATTGCTGTATAAGCTTTCTCAAAACTCTTACATAATCAGTTTCAAAATACAAATTGTCTCTAAAGTGTGGAAAATGACACCACTTTCCCCAGAAAAACGGCCCTGGTCATCTGCTGCCAATTTTTTTTAAAATGTGGGTCGGTTAATATATATCCACTTATAACGTATGGCAACTTCACAGCCATCCATCTTTCTTTTCTTGTATAAGATAGATTTTGTGAAGACTTAATTTATAGCTCCTGAGATACCTGTTTATCCAGACCATTATAACATCATCACAACCCCCTTTTTTCCCACCAAAAATGGTTAATTTATTTCTTATGCTAATAGGATTCAAGGGCAAATAAAACAAAATGGCAGCACTGTGAGTGACACTTTGAATACATCTGTCCTGTGTAATACATTTTTCATATCTGCCTCTTTAAAGGAACCATCTGCTCATTTTAGATTGAAGCCTGTGATAATGACTTGATGTAAAGGTTTATTTGGTTGGTAACCGTTCAGGAGTGTTGATAACTTGTTCCTAGATTTGCTCTAAATTGATGAATCATGGGTAAGAGTTATATATTTTCAAAAAAAGACTCAATTTAGATACTTTATGTGCTAAACCCAAGCTTTCTAGGGAGAACTTTTTAATGAGTTACACCTTAAAATGAGGATCCCTTGCTAAATTAAGGACGGGTAGTGCAGGAGCTAGAATTAAGTCATGCCTTTTACCCATGCAGAGCATATACGATGAACTGCAAATTGAAAAAAAAAAAAAACTCAGTTTCTACTTTGTGTTCTATCATTATTAACCATTTCCCTCTTGTTTCTTTACAATATAGAGTATATTTTAGAATATTAGTTCTTGCCATATTCTGTAAAGGGTTAATCTTTGTTTCTGCTTCACAGATAAAACTCTGTTATGACAAGGTTGGCCATCAATTGATTGTCACTATATTAGGAGCAAAAGATCTGCCATCAAGAGAAGATGGGAGGCCGAGAAATCCTTATGTTAAAATTTATTTTCTTCCAGATCGAAGGTAAAACCAATGCGGTTGACATGTCCTTTCCAAAATTGTGTCATGGATTATGTTTGGATGAGATGTTATGTTATCATATTATTCTGCCAGAGTTCTATGCCAGAAGCAGTGTTGGATCTTCAGCGAGGCAAACACGACACTCGCCTTGGGCAGCACTTTCCAAGGGGGTGTGTGGCAGCAAAGAACTCCACCTTTAGACACCAGCATCTCCCTCCCTGTGCTAGTTCACTGCTCCCGCCCGTCGCCCCCACACACTTGGTTCAGACATCTTCATTCCTCTCCAGTTCATACTCCTTGCCGAACTGGTATACAGGCCAAGCTTTCGGCATACAGCAAATGTTTTGGTTATCTGTGGAGGTTGAGATCGAGGCAGATACCATTGGGATATTGCTCATCTTACAAGGAGACATAGGTAGTGTCTTTGCTCTAACATTCTAAAATAGAACATCATGTTCAACCAATGGATGAGGAGCAGTTAATATCGTAAATATCCCATTGGCTACACATAATTCTGTCTCTATCACATAATCACAGCCTCGATAAAGATGTGATATTATTATTATTATTATTTCATTAAATCTTTACCATTTGCTGTTATGTTGATATCTGTTTGTTAAGGCTTGGATTGTTGTCCAGAAACCATATTGTAAACAGTACTGAATATAAGCCATAGAAATCCACATAGTTGCAAATGAATAAATTAATGGAGTAGTTGGCTTTAATCATTTTTAACTATCCATGGAACAATGTGTTAAATATGCAAGAACCAAAGAGCTTCAGGGAGAAGCACCAGATTCATTAACGAAATGCTGATTCTCATTAAGTATTTTTAACACAGATAGCTATGTATTATTATTCTTTTTAATTAGAGGTTCATTCAAAAATACATGCTCACTTGTAATTAGGTTACATATCTCTTACTAGAAGGTCATTATGTGTCTGCTGGAAGATAACTAATATAAATACACACATCCCTATGATCCATTGTATTAGCCAATTCTTCTTGGTTCCATTGATTTGGTTCTGTTTTTTTGTTCTGTGTAACTAATTAAAGTGTACTTGTGATGGAAAACAATACTTAGCATCCTTTTAAAGCTAATAGAAAAAAAATGTATGCATTGTGCTATCCAAATGGCAAGCAGATGTGTAGAAATATTTGTATTAATACATTTTGTGTAGAGATAAAAACTACCTCTATGCCAAGATACAAATAACAGTGGCCATATGCAAGGCATTGTGGGATTTCATGTTCACCATTTAGGGCCAGCTGGATGTGCATAGTTTTGTTTTGGAGACTATATTGGAGGAGGGGGATATAAGCTTAGGTTACATGATAGGAAGAAGGATTGAACTTGATGGACTTGTGTCTTTTTTTCAACCTAAATTACTATGTTACGTTGTTTAATCGACAACAGGGTCAATTTAAAAAAGAAAAGTTCTGTTATAAATAGCTAGGATGAAATAACCGCCTTGGGTAGGATGGCAGCTTAGGAGCGGACTATAGACTTTATTTATAAAAGTCTCAATTGCCTGGTATTGTGAAGGGGATTGCCAAAATATCAGAGTTTGAAGTATATCTGGTTTGGAGATTTTTTTCCCATCTAGGCTACTTTGGCTTTAAGGTAAAAGAAAAATGTTGGTGCGCTAATCTAGTCACAGGCTCAAATAATATACACGTGTAAAATGAAGCCTACCGAATAGGTGTGAGCATGCTGCAAATACAAATAATGGCTGTACAATGTGTACAAAAAAAACCGTCTGTGCTTATCACCCTAATAAAGTTGGCAAAAAATGTTTAAACATAATATAAAAGGAAGGTTTTGATTGGATGTATTGGCCAAAGCTTTTTTTTTTTATACATTTGTTGCCAACTTTATTAGCGTGAGAAGTGCAGACAGTTTTTTGTTTTGTGTATACTTTGGCAAATGTAAGTGTATACTTAAGTTTGTAGTTCCCTTGTCAATTACATGATTCCATCTTTCATGAACAAAGCCCAAAGAGTCATAAGAGGTATTCATTTCTACGTGCTACACCCTCCTTATTGTTAGCGTTCCCTCAATAAAGTTACTTTTGTTCAAAGATGCTGTGTCTTATACCAGTTCTTGTTGGTGGAGCCCAGGCAGACCTCCTGATGATCTTCTTTTCTTATAGGGGATTTTAAGTTGTTAATCTCCACATCTTTTTTTACGGGTAGTTTATATGACATTTTACTCTATTGTAATCATATATTTAATACGTTTTTCTGTTCCTAGTGATAAGAACAAAAGGAGAACAAAAACAGTGAAGAAAACAGTGGAGCCCAAATGGAACCAAACATTCAATTATTCTCCAGTTCATCGGAGAGAGTTTCGAGAACGAATGTTGGAAATCACACTTTGGGATCAAGCGAGGGTTAGAGAAGAAGAAAGTGAATTTTTAGGAGAGGTGATTTCCGTCCTTGTATAAATTAAAAGTTCTGCTACTTGATAACATAGTGTACAATAAACTCAGTTTAATTTGGTAGTGCATACTATACGTTGGGACTAAACACTCAGGTAAGATCTTAAGTTTTCAAACACGTTTCTAACAGCGAATACATTTCTACTACATCATGAAGCCAACAATTGATACATCTATAAAATGCCCATAACGCTTTTTGAATGTTTTTACACCCCTGTTGCTTAATCCAATGTCTAGCCAGTAGAGTTTCCAAAGCTCAGAATTCTTGGCAATTATGGAAGAAGTTGTACTTCGGGCTATGTAGTCAATCGTCCCTTTTTCCCCTCAGTGTAACTGTTTTCCCAGCCTAATCTACTGTCTGTCTTATTTCCAGGGACATATGTTTCAATGCTTTGTTTCCTGCTTTGTTTCCTCTAATAGATTTTAATTGAATTAGAAACTGCACTATTAGATGATGAGCCACATTGGTACAAGCTTCAGACGCACGATGTGTCCTCATTGCCACTCCCCCACCCGTCCCCATTTATGCAACGGAGGCAGCTCCATGGGGAGAGCCCGACACGGAGGTTGCAAAGTAAGTTCTCGTTATTGATGCCGCACAATGCTCCTGTCGTGTAGGACTGGGCAGTGAGTACAATTCCAATAATGTGATCACAGCTAGGATAATATGGGCTTCACTCAGAATGGGGGTCTAGCATTAGATAAGCATCAGTGCCTTCCAAGTGTAAGGACCTGTAGATGACCACTGTATATGATAGAGCAACACAAATGAGTAGCACTGAAGATAAGTCTGAAAGATGTCAAGTAGTACAGGCTCTTTAGAAGATATGGACTGGGGGAGATATACCCCGGAACACTGCAAAATAAGAAAACACAGCATTATGTATCCTATAGCAGTGATGGCGAACCTATGGCTCGGGTGAAACTTCTGGCACACAGGAGCTTCTGAGGTAGCACTGAATATAGGACTGCATTGTGACCATCATTATATATGGATGGAGGTGGAACATATGGAGATTCTGAGATGGAGAAACTAAAGGAAAATAAACAAAAACAGGGAGAAGGGGAAACTAAAAGGAAGAGAATAAAATTGGAGGCTGTGTAAATATAGGGGTAAATAGCACTTTGAGCTTGTTATCTTGGTTCATTGCATAAAAATGGACACTTGAAAAGCCTTTGCCATCACTGACCTGTAGGATCCTATATCAGATATAGTCCATATCAAACACAGCAAGGATTAGCAAGAATATGGCTTGGGATTTTCTTTGTTAATAAAATTATAAATGCTGCACAATCTGCAGGAATGTTTTTTTTTACCGATACAAAACCAACACTTTTGTTTATATTTTCTCATCAATGTCAGTTTTTCTTTGGAATGAATGGATCTTGGGGTCCATCAGGAGTGGTCCTCAAGCAATCAAAGTGTTCTCTGCTTTGATTGAATTTGTATACTCTGAAATACAAATGTTGTGTTTGCACGCATGCAAAGTGTACAAATCATCATGAACCGTATTATTATTATTATTGTAATTTTAGAGACTTGCGCACTTGGCTGCAGTGACATAATGCTGATTCCGGTGGTAGTGATGGCGAGATGTGGTCATGTCCCCGATGGCGGTCACTGCAGCCAGTGTGGGATTCATATTTTTGGTGATGTTTTTTCTTTTCATCCATTATTAGGAATGCTATGAAGCAGGGGGAGTCTCAAATCACCGTAAATTTATCCTACACAAAAAGTGTCAAAAATATATTAATAATCCCAAATTTATGAATATTATTATTAAAGAAAATAACACACCGACAAGTTATTTTTATTTTTTAACCTAACGACTCCCCTGCTACATGTATATTTTTCATAATGTTCTCCCCTTGACATCCGTTTATATTAATATTTGTTTTCCAGATAAAGGCTCATATTCATATACTTCAGGTAAAACTCTGGCATGTCGGATATCCATAATGCATGTCTTCATATGCACAGTCTGGTATAACACTGCTCACAATCTACTCCAGGGCAGACATTTTCAGGCCTTGGAGTCCTTTCCCCTGCCATGGTTTTAGAGTTTCAGGAACTGGTGCTTTTATTATATTGACTGTTAATCCATGACCATCCATATTCCACTACAATGGAAGCTGGCTTTGGATGGTGGATGTTGTAGCATATCAGCAGCTGAAATAACCAATATTGAAGTATTCTTCACTTTGGCTTTTTTTCCGAACGGAAATATAGGCTGAATTGTTGTCATCTCTCTGGGATCTGTTCAGTAAACTGTGAACTATAGTACATTGAGAAGATAATTTCAAAAATCAGACAATGAAGTTTGCGTTTGATACATTCTCCAAATTTCCCATCTTTGAAAGCTGGTTTTTAATGCCTGATTTTTGCTATTGCTATTTCACTGTGTAATAAATTGACCTCACTGAAATTTATGTATAAGAAATTGGGCATATATAACAATTTGTGTTTAGCAGTTTTTATCATATGTTAAAGGGAGTCTGTCAACTTAAACATTACTCACACTGGGAATGTAGAGCATTAAAAAAAAAGATGGAAAATGGGCTATACATTCACTGTGTCGGAAAAATGGCATGCAAATGCACAAAATAATAGCCATATATGCTTCATATATATTCATCTTGAAGCTTGATATGCAAATTAACTAATTTTCAATGGGCAATGTGTAATTTGCATAACAACCACAAGGTGATGTCATAAACAGGAGACGGTACAGACACATTTCTAACATATATGGCTATTATTTTATTCATGCAATTTTGCTAACACAATGTATAGATCATTTTTCATAATGTTGCATTCTCTACATTTACAGTTCAAGCAGTGTTTAGGTTGACAGAGTTCCTTTAAGTAATGTATAATTGACATCCTTCCTTGGTACTCATTACGGCAGTGGCATAAATAGGTACTAAATCCTCGTCAACCACTGGAGCCAGACAGAAAACCACATCGGTCATTAAATAATGATTTTACGGAGCACTGATAAAAAGTCTCCATGACAATACAGGGCTGATTGGCGTTAGACACCTGAGACGTCAAACACTCCTTCAGCTGTGAGAAAATACTAATTTCTTCCCCAGCTATTGTGTGGCGTGATTGGCATGCCCATATGTTAATATAACCCCCCCGGGACAGTCCTTATTGGGGAGTCTGTTCTGAGTCCCACTGTTTAGGACAGAGGTAGAACTTTGCGGGAAAGCTGGATTCATGACTGAGACACCAGAGAGTTCCTGCTGCAGTGACAGTGCTGGTGCTCATGCATTGGTAGTGCTGACACTCTGACTTGCAAGTTCAGGACGAGTGACAGCACTAGCACACATACAGGGCCGGCCTTAAGTGTTCCAGCGCCCTGTGCGGGCTTCCCCCATGGCGCCGCACCCCCCCCCCCCCGTCTCTTTCACCCCCCTATGTTTGTGTCTCTCTCCCTTCCCATGTTTGTCTCTTTCCTCTTCCTTGCCATGTCTGTCTCTCTCTCTCTCTCTCCCTCTGTTCTGTCTCTTTCCCCCGTCCCCTATTCTGTCTCTCTCCCCCCGTCCCCTGTTCTGTCTCTCTCCCCCAGTTCTGTCTCTACCCCTTGCCCCTTTTCTGTCTGTCTCTCTCCCACCCCTCCCCTGTTCTGTCTCTCCCCCCTCCCCCTGTTCTCTCTCTCTAGCCCTGTTCTCTCTCTCCCCCCTCCCCCTGTTCTCTCTCTCCCCCCTAACCCCTGTTCTGTCTGTCTCTCTCTCCCCTCCCCCTGTTCTGTCTGTCTCTCTCCCCCCCTAACCCCTGTTCTGTCGGTCTCTCTCCCCCCTAACCCCTGTTCTGTCTCTCCCCCCTAACCCCTGTTCTGTCTGTCTCTCTCTCCCCTCCCCCTGTTCTGTCTGTCTCTCTCCCCCCCTAACCCCTGTTCTGTCGGTCTCTCTCCCCCCTAACCCCTGTTCTGTCTCTCCCCCCTAACCCCTGTTCTGTCTGTCTCTCTCTCCCCTCCCCCTGTTCTGTCTGTCTCTCTCTCCCCCTCCCCCTGTTCTGTCTGTCTCTCTCTCCCCTCCCCCTGTTCTGTCTGTCTCTCTCCCCCCTAACCGCTGTTCTGTCTCTCACTCCCCCCCCCCTTACCTTTGCCTGAAAAGGTGGCTCCAGGGAGGGGGCGGAGCTAAACGGCACAGCGATGTAGCTCCGCCCCCACCCCGGGAAGCAGAGCACAGTCTGCATTACGGGGAGCCCCGGGTAGCAAGACTTTGTGCTGCTCGGGCTCCCCATGCTTAATGCAGGCATGGGGAGCCGAGCAGCACTATCTCATGCTGCCCGGGGCTCCCCGTGAAGCAGATGCTGCTCTGCTTCCCGGGGTGGGGGCGGAGCTACACCGCTGTGCCTGTTAGCTCCGCCCCCTCCCCGGACCTAGACAAGAATGCCGAGCAGAGGGCTGGTGAGGCGGGATCTTTTGATTTCCCCCAGCCAGTGCCTCTACCGGCTTTTTTTACTTTTTTTTTTTTTTCTTTATACCGGCCGGGCAGGCGCCCCCTGGGGTGTTGCGCCCTGTGCGCTCGCACAGGTCGCACACCCCTAAGGCCGGCCCTGCACACATACACAGTATGACTGCCAGCTTGAGTAGCGCTGACACTAGACCTCCCAAGCTCTGTCCCCGGCACACAGTTTCACAAAAGGGATAAAGTTGGGGCGTATGCACCAACGATGAAGAGAGCAGATTGGTTGATCGTCTCTCTCTACTGCTCCATTTAATAGCAGCCCCCCTAGTGTTCATTAAGACTAAAGGACAACCGCTGCACCATTGAAATGCAGTTATCCTGAGACAAAAGTGGTATTTGGCCCCATTAAAGCATTATTTTTAGTCCTGTCCATTTAAGTGTTCCTTATACTAACAAAATACCACATAACTTCTAAAACGGATTAAAAAGAAATAAAAGCATGATCAACCAACAGTAACAAAGTAATTACTGTTAGCTAGGCACACTAACATACTGAGCCTAAAGGCAAATATCTCTTGTATACCGCTAAACCACGAAAAGGTTACTTGTGATAGTTTTATGCACCACTGATTAATATATAATAGTGTACTAGATACTAAAACCTGGTATGTTTATACAAGGACTGGAGCTGGGAGTTACACCACATTCTGTGCATATGTTCTGTGTGAGTAAACCTTATCCCCATAGCTTTCTTTGCTTGCTCGGAACATCCACCTGTGATTCCACCCTTTACCTATATTGTTTAAACCTTGCCAAGCGATCGGACTTAAAAACAACTCACGTCAACTTGTGCAAAACATTTCTTTTAAAAAAGGGCTAACCGTTTTCAGTATCAATGGGGCCTGTTACCGAAGAAGGGAACTGACAAGCGATTTGTGTAAATTAGGCCTTAATAGCCGAGTTGGGAAAATTCTCCAACTTACCCTCCCTTTCCAACTCTGCGATTAAAGCCTTAGCAGCGCAGTTCACTTGTCAGTTCACTTTTTAGTGAATATACCCCAATATGACTAGTGTTCATATGGTACTACATGTAGAAAATGTATGTGTGTCCTCACAAGGGATATCTCTTATGATAAAAAGTATATTATACGTGGTTTTTATTTTCATTTTGTTTCTTCACAACTCTGGTTATGTTAAAGGAAATTGTGTGTTTTTTTATCAATTAGCACATTTAGAAATCTCAAGGGGTTTCCCAGCTTCTAACAGAGAATTAACATGATCCACCTGACTGTGGTTCCACCGTGACCCTCCTGCTGGGGATACCCTACATATACCATAAAGCTCTGTCAGCATGGCGGCTTGCAGGGGAGTATGGGAATTGTAGTTATCCAACAGCTGGAGGGCCACTGTTTGACCGCTGTGTGTTGCAAGTAATAGTTTTGAAGTTATAGACATAACAAGTACTAATTCACTTTCACAGCAGTATCAACGTATTCAAAAAAGTATCATAGTCTCGTAATGCACACTACTACTCTACATAGAATGTGTTGGCAGAGAAGAGCCATTCGGCCTAGCTAGTCTTCCCAATAAACATAAGCTAAGTCGGCAGGCTACAAACCTGCACGGAGAACCCCCCCCAGTGTAATGTTAGTACCTCTGTGAGCT
The DNA here is from genome assembly GCA_036172795.1 of Pelodytes ibericus. Taxonomy (NCBI): domain Eukaryota; kingdom Metazoa; phylum Chordata; class Amphibia; order Anura; family Pelodytidae; genus Pelodytes; species Pelodytes ibericus. The sequence goes on along the minus strand of CM069859.1, from coordinate 32,576,168 downwards.
AACTCATACTCTCCAAAGATAGACGTAACTTCTTTATTGTCCCCAGGCAGTTACTACTTCTTCCTCTTGCTTGTGTGCGTTATTTTGGAGACAGGGTTACAAGTATTTTAATAGAAATATTACTTTATACGTCCTTATAGAGTTGCATATTCCCTCAATTTCATATTGCGATTAGATACTTATTAATGAACAATAATAATGAACGCTTGTCCCTCCCAGCAAATATAAATAAACATGCTTACTCACTTCTGTTTGTGGAGTCGTGTGTTTTTCCCAATTAGGTTTTGCAATAACAAGTGTTGAAATGCTCCCCTACTAATCTCTTGTAGATTATCCCCTTCCTATTGTCTCCTTCCTGAAGCGCTAGTTCTTAGTGATGAATTGCTTTTGGTTTTGTTTCTTCACCTCTGCGGTTTACTTGGTATGAAGGTGGGGGTGTACCGGGCAAGGAATTGGCTCTCACTTGTGTTGCCTTTGCAGGATCTAAGCGAATAAGTGACAGTGAGGTGTCAGATTACGACTGCGATGATGGAGTCGGAGTTATATCAGGTATGGGTTTTGCAGGATCATTTCTAGATGACTTTCCGTGGTACCCTGACAGTCCGCACAGGAAACTCTTTTTAACCAAAAAAAAAAAATCATGGTTGATGATCGCCTTGAGACTCAGCGACATGTATACATCTAATTAACCACAGACCAACAATATGGTTTGAGTTTCAAAGATGGATCCCACCCCAAAATTGTTTTAAATGGGCAAAAGCCCACTTCTGCTTGATTAAAGCGCAATCCTATATGAGTGTTTTTATTCTGATAAAACCGTTTATTGTTGCATTCATACCCACTGTGATAAGGTAATCATTTTATTAAATACCTAATAGTGCTGCAATTCTGGTCTTGATTAATAAATAATTTTTCTAGCTAAAACACTTAAAAAAAATAAGACCGTTGGAAATTTTTAAAGAAATATTTTTATGAAAGGGAACAATTGACTGTTGTCTGATGCACAATTAAATCCCCAAATATTTGTCCTCGTTTACAAGTTACTCGTTGGATATTTAAATATATCTTAAATATATGATCCCATCTGATTATCAGATTGTTACAAGGACTGATGGATATCGATAACCTCTGTTTCTGCCAATTACTCATCTCTCAAGGTCTTCATCACTCCACCATAATTGGTACAAATCCCCATAGAATAGTACCTTGAGACACTACAGACACGTGGATTTCTAGTGTAGTAAAGGCATATGGTGGCATTGTACAGTTGTAGATTGCAGGTAAGATTTCATGCACCAAAAGTCTAGATGGCACTGGCATGGTTCATCCGATGACACCCCCTATACAATATTAAAGGGACTCTATCACCTAAATCATTGTTTCTACGGTGAGTGTAGATCATAAAGTATGATGAAACAATTATCTACAGCTTGTTTTCTTGCAGAGTTGCAAGCACTTACATAAATTATTTTTTTCCTCACACAACATACAAGAGCCACCCCTGTGTTCATGATGTATGGTTTTCCTGTGCAGGCTTTTTTATTTTCTGTATTTTTGTACAGATTATCGTCACAATGGGCATGATCTGCAAAGTTCAACTTTATCTGTTCCAGAGCAAGTGATGTCAGCGAATCACTGTCCCCGCTCAGGACCTCCTAACGTAGATAGTATAGGAAGGACAAGATCCTGGTCGCCTACCGTCCCGCCTCCACAAAGGTATTCAGCAATAATGATTCCATAACTCCGTGTACCATTCATCAGTGCTTGGTTATTAGAACGGTTAATGTTCACATTTACAAACAATACTGTTACCAAGCACAGGAATCCTCCCCTATATGTCTACACTAGTGCACCACTATTTTAGTGATTTCTGTTTAATTTATTCTGAAATAAAATGAAAGAGCAACTAAATGTTTAGTATCCATAGAATGAGCATAATGTACTTTTTAGGATGTATGCATACAAGTTCACAGAGCACTTAAGTCATAAAAGGTTTCTTCCAAATTATAATGCGAATATTTACCCAATTCATCTACTGAATATGCAAAATTAAATAAAAAAAAAAAAAACAATTAGTGCCCCTGTAAAAAAGTACCATTTTTCTCAGTGTGTTTCATTATGTTGGCCTTCATTTCTTGTACACTTGATATTTTGTTCTTTCACCCCTTCCAGAGTTGTACTTTTGTTACACTAGTTTCTTGATACCTGAGACAAACACTACAAATACTTACTATTTGAGAGTATTTTTGTGGGGAAATATACCCCTGCCATTTTTCTTACCAGCCATATATTGTATCTATCATACACGTCTGGCCGAATTACCAATAGTTTTTCTGAATTCATAGAACCATCATCTTCTCTAAGAAGGTATGAACAAATGTTCTCAACATTCTACTTACTTTCCAAAGTTCTAGAAGGTCTATACTGTTCTTTATTTGTACATTACTGTACAGTGGTAATATACATTTAAAATCTTACAAATAATTATTCATAGTTCACACTCCATAAGAGCGAAAGGCGCCAAATCAGTAGCTATGCATTAAGAGCACTGAATAAGATTGTCTTTGGACTTGACAATGCCATATTGAGTTCTGTCACCATTGGCACGGCTGTAATGTGTGCGTGACATTATTATTTCCCAACCTCTACCCAGTTATACAGCTTCTATGCCACCTTGATGTTGCCCTCTTTTTTCATATATCACCCTATGTTTTTGTAGCCATTTATTTTGTATTTGTTTCTTTGGGTCATGTGGTGTTCAGCTGTTGGTTCAGTGTACTGAGGTAAATTTAGAATGCACCCTTATCCTCTTGAACCAGCCATCAAAGTTCGAGTACAAAAGAATGATTGCCATATTGGCTGTAGTGTTGAAGCATGCTGGTTGCACAGGACAGTGTCTTTCCAATCACTTTATATATTCTTTCTTTGAGCAGGTATGTAGCATTTCAAACCGTATAGTTTCCTTCTACTTTACTTGGTTGGGGTTTGAAAGTGTTGTTGCCTACCCACCCTCCATGATCTGCCATTTTGTTATTGTTTAGTCTCAATCAACTTCAGTGGGGTTTTTTTTGTTGTTGTTATAGATCTTATTCTTTGTGTTCCAGGCAAAGTGGTTTGATGTCTTGCTCCTTATAAATACCACATGCAAAATGGCTCACAAGTTTGAAATCACAGTGGGTGCATTTGTTTTTGAAGGCTCAGTTTCCAGCGGAGATTATGTTCTCCTTTTCTTTTTTTCTATATCCTCCTTTCTACATCCAGCAAACATTTCACGCTTTAACGTGTTCACGTGATGTACCTTACATTCAAACACGTACTATTCGTGTTCTAATCACAATATACTCTGACTGGAAGCATGTTTTGGAAACTCTGCTGATCCCTGGACGTTCTATGAGTATTTTAGTAAGATTTGAGCCTTCTGCCTACTCATTTTTGTTAGTGGCAGTGGTAACAATGGCTTAACTAGCAACTAAATCCAGGAATGTATTTGTTATATATTGAAAGCCATTATGTTTGCGTGGTATTTCTATTAATTAATGGAACGTTATCCAGCAATCTTTTGTTTCGAAAAATAAATCTGTCTCTTCTACTGGTGTTTTGGCATGGCAATCATGTAAGCTAGCTTTCTGATGAGACGCTGGATATGAAAGGGAATATTCAGGAAGAATGCCAGTGTAATAGGAAAGAGTAAGTGGACAGTGAGATGAGTGGGAAGCCAGAGCCTTAGAGGAGTTGCACACAGTGGGGTCTATTCAATGACCTGAGTTAACTGATCTCATGATGTTGAACACCATAGACTGTAATAGAAAGCAGTTAAAAACAAGTGACATTTTAAGTAATTGAATAAGGCCCAACGCTAGAACTAAAGTAGGAGAGAGCATCAAAATTCATATGCAAGTGGGTTTCTCCAGCAGTTTGGATGAGCGCAAAAGTAAAGTAGTAGGTGATCCATTTAATATGGCTTTTTTTTTTACATTTCAAAACTTTAATCCCTTTCCTTTTAGATGTGGCAGGAATTTTCCTTATCATAAAACAAAGATAATTTTGATAACCATATTTTGTAAAAGATCTAACACAGTAGACTTTTCATAAGATATGTTTCTTGTACCATCACATAGAACAAACCAGTTTACCATTAGAACATTATATATGTGCACCAATAAGAGTTGCCATCGTGCCTGCCTGCATTGTCACAACACTTGAATGATAACCATTTCCTATTAGTGGTGAGAATGTAAGGAGTAGGAGGCAAGTTCACAAGGGGAAGTGATAGGTTTAGCACCCACATGTTACTGAACTCCGCTCCATGAAGTGAGGTCAAATAGTCCTTACACTAGCCACAAGCCAAAGATACGTTTAATAAATGAACATAAGGGTTTATTAGCTAAATAGGGAATTGTGTTGAATTAACGCCAACTCAGATGTCACAATTCCTTTAGTGGTGCCAACATACTGTATAGATGACGGACCAACTTTTGAATTCCATGCTGAATGATAAAATTCGAAGAGGAGATCGTGAATACATCTTAAAACGTTTAATAAAATGGCCCTGTATGATTAAATTGTGCTTAGGCCCTAGGTTCCAAATGAGACTCGACAGCTTTTTATGGATTACAGCTACCATAGATGTGGGGGGGGGGGGGGGGATTTTTAGTTTGTCAGTGGGATGCCTATGGTGTAGGCTCTACAGTAACTTTATACACCTGATTGACTATTCAGTATGGCGCCTCCTGCAGGTCAACACAGGAATGATCCTATTGTTAATATTTTGAGATTTGTATGGCACAGATATTGAGCAAATATTACTCGATAACTTACATGCTTCTTTTGTTTCCAGTAGGACTATGGACCAGGGGCCTAGAGGGACCAGATCTGGTCCTGCACATTACAATACCATGAGCAGAGTGGAACGGCATCGTGTATTGGATAACCACTACTCCCCAGACCGAGAAAGGTAACCAAATAAATTAGTGACGTCGATAGATAAGGAGGAGGCATATATATCAATTAAGTGAGGAATTGCTAACCAAATAAGGATATCGATAAATACTTAGTGGATAAATACAGACCTTAAACATCACTGCAGGTCTGATACACATGTTCTATATACATGTTCATGTCATACAGTGATAGTTCATTAGTTCATCAGAGGTAGCTTGAATGCGGTGGTCCAAGTCTGGCTTATAAATGGGAGTTGTAGTCCAAGACCAGATGGAAGGCACCTGGTTATTAAATATTTTTTTTTTATTAATTCTGCTTTAATAAAAAAAAAAATGACAAGTGCTCCCAAATCCTTACAATCATTACTTTCAGTAGCAATCACACATGCAAAGGGGTTCCACCAACAGCTCTAATATCGGATTATCAATACAGCACTGTTACTGTCATAGCTGCAAACTCCCCAAGCCGCTAAACAATGGATTTTGGATTTTAATGCCCATTCTATATGCGCATTAAATGTGTAGGATTTCAGTGCACGAAACCCAACACCAGAAGACACTCATTTAATAATGGAGTCCTTGTGGTGTCTTCCTGATGTGCAGGAAAGTCTGAATTCATAGAAAGAGATACATATTTATCATACTTTGATTTTTTTTTTGCTTGAAATATATATGTGAAAATGTTTGTATGCGTTGTATATATTTATGCACATGTTTTCCACAACTAGATTATACATTTACTAGAATGTTTGAGCCAACCTTACTCCCACTATCGTTAAACTACAACTCCCATGATTCTTCGCAATCCAGTGTCCTGCTAAGTGCAAGCGAAGGATCATAGGAGTGGTAGCTTAGCCACATAGTGTACATTTCTTGTGTAATACCATAAAGATAATCTCCTATGGGATCCTTTTGCCCCCCCCCTAGAGCTTTGTTAGTACCGTATTTCTTTAGTAGATTTCGCAGTGGAAAATGTTTGTTTAAATTATAACCGAAGCAGTGGTGAGCAGCACATTCCCTTGGTGAGTATATGATTTATTAAATGATAGAAAAGGTCTTTAAACATTGTTCATTGGAGCCAGTAATGAACATTTTAGCCCAATCCTACTGGACTACCAGGAACCTTCTCTACCGGAACTTTTAAAAAGATCAATAATTTTACAAACAGATACCTTTAAATGTTGGCAGATTTATAATGGAGCTGTTAATATTATTTGTTTCATAATGGAGCAGCCATGTTGTCATGTTTATCTCTATTCTGATTTAGGATTTTGGGCGGTGATATTTTTGGTGGTGAATGGGGCTGTTTTTAGGTTTAGGGATGAATCAGAATGTCTTTGGCAATAAGTGTAGCCAAGAAAACTGTATGAGGCTAATATGGCTATATTCAATTAAGGTTTATCCTGAGACTTGCTGTATGTAAATTAGGCTGATCACATGACTGTTTTATTCAGGGATGCTAATGAAACATGTATTCTTCAGGGTTGCATTTTGTGAACTGCACGTGGTCCAGATTACAGCCCTGTAGTATGGCTTTTTTTTATGTGCAAATTCAAGTGTCCATGAATATAATAGTGCTTTAGTTGCCATAATACAGGGCTTGATAAATTCTGGTAGCCAAGGAGCTATGGCTCCTAAAATCCCTACTGCTGGCTCCCAACTTTTTTGCCATTTCCCTGGCTCCTAAAAATAACCAGGATGGCGCTTGGATTGGTCTGTCTTGCTCCTAAAGTCTACAGAAATGTTGTCGAGTCCTGCCATAGTGTAAACATGTTTGCCATTTATCCTCCATTCCTTATTCTGACTATCCATACTTTATCCATTTTCCATCTCATATTTCCATGCCGGGTTTTGGACCCTTGTAATCCATTTACAAATGAGGGATTCACCCCCCGCGATCTTCTCACCATCATTTCTATACATAAGACCCAAACACTATTTAAAAATTACAGTGTTGGTGCTGGTCTAATTGAGTGAGTGACTCTGATACTGAATTCGTTGCTGCTGTTGGCCTCTCGGATCTATTCTCGAGCCAATTTGGCGCACGACTATTACTCAGGGGAAGGATACCAGAAGATGTACACGTTACCTGCCACGTGTAATGAACTAAAATATAAAAAAAAAAAAAATCTTAAAACTGGCAAAATAGTTAAAATAGCAGAGAATAATAATAAAAAAAAAATATATATATTTTCTTACCGATGAAGATTATTTAAATAATGTTTCTGCTGTATGGGGGGGTCTGTAAATATTTCCATTAATAAAGATTAGAATGTTAGATAACTAAGGACGAAAGTACTTGAAAGCCACAGCACCCCATAGACCTCTCGCTGGAGAGGAGACTTAGAGGTTGAACGTAACGTTATTTTTCGCCTCAATTCCATCAACTTTGTAACGGTAAAGATCAAAGTGATAAGTTCTTGCAAAATGATCATTTGCAATTGCGTGGAAGTGGTAGAAATCACCAGAGTATAGCCCGCTGGATATATAAATCACTCAGAAACTTGAGACTTTAGTGAGAAATATTACCAACACACGAAACAATGACCTTCTCCCAAGCAATCTGCTCTGATCGGACTGGGCATTATGGGTAAAAATAACCTGCGTAGAGGTGGTGCTGCCTGCTTATTCCAGACAGGGGGAGCGATAGTATCAATTTACCTCTCTGCTCACATAGTTTATTTCAAATGTATGTGCTGCTGCCCACTTATAGCCAACTATCCTTATAGAAGGTTAGATTGATTTATTATATTTTAACTACACTATACTATCTGATGGCTCGTGGACTCCTTGGATTGGACAATTCTCAGGAGCTGCTGGCAGGACATGACCATGTATTAGACTAAAGACTAGGGTGACACCGCGTCAGGGTGGCAATTGTGGGATTACCTCACTGGACGTACACACCAAATCATTTCCAAAGAGTGGGTTCACCACATCACCCTGGTGGCAGGTACCCTGATACCTGTAAACTAGAAGCCATTGGGAGTACACACAGAAGTACAATAATAACACATAGCTTCAGAGGTCTGACATTTTTAGCATTGTGGGTATGATGTGTCAGATCTTCTTTGATCTAACCCAAAATTCTACATGTCAGCCCCCTGATAGAGATGTACAGTAATACACTGCATTTGTATTTGTGCAAAAATTATAGCTCACAGTGAAATTTTGATCCCCACCCTGATGATCAGCTTATCTTTCTGCTATGGCGCTTACGATCACTCCGACCATTTATTCACTGGAAGGGAAAGGGGGGTTTCAATGTTGCCTAAGGGCCTCCACATGGAAGCATCCACAGGAGGCATTATGGCAACACTGTCTGATCATTGAAGGCAATTATTGATTGCCTCAGACGTACATTAAGGCACATCGGCCTTTCTGATGTGTATTATTTTCTGTGGGAGAAACCACTTTGCTTTTTTAGCAAACTATATATAGTAAAATATATATAGTATAATCTATAGTATAATATATATAGTATAATTATAGTATAATATATATAGTATAATGTATAATATATAGTATAATCTATAGTATAATATAATATATATATAGTATATTCTATAGTATAATATGTATAATATATATAGTATAATATATATAGTATAATATATATAGTATAATCTATAGGATAATATATATAGTATAATTATAGTATAATATATATAGTATAATCTATAGTATAATATATATAGTATAATGTATAATCTATAGTATAATCTATAGTATAATATAATATATATATAGTATATTCTATAGTATAATATGTATAATATATATAGTATAATATATATAGTATAATATATAATATATAGTATAATCTATAGTATAATATATATAGTATAATATATAGTATAATCTTGACTGCACCATCTATTAAATTTAATTATGTGCATCAGGAGCCAACTTAAAGTAATTTATACCTCAGATAATATTTTATAGTTCCTAATAGATAGAATATTGTATAATTTGTGCACTTGTTCAAGTCTATTTCATCTGTAAACCAATTAGATCATTACTTGTATATTTTATCTTCAGATCCCAGTAGTATACATATTCTGCCCTCAGGAAGAATGCATCTTAAATATGAAACTGTAGGTAAAGCTAATTGTTTAAAATAGTTTAGAAAATAAGACTACAGGCTCGGCACCATTGGGATCTTTAGCAAACTGGAAAAAATGTACGTGTGTATTAATTTTAATAAATTCAAGTATTAATGCTAGTTATTTGAAAGTACTACTTTTGTGGCTTCTAGAAACACAGGTTCTTTAAATATGTCTATATACAGTAGCTTCTGAATTCAACAAATATTTGTTGACCCATGTTTTATAATACACAATAAAGCTATTCACTAAGCTATGAACTGTGGTCAACTGAGAAAGCAGTTGGAAGGAGCAGGCCAATATAGCTCACATGGGAAAACTTGCCTATCTTTCCAGCTATCTTTATGTTTGCAATTGTTCCAGATATTTCACTGATTAGTGACAAGTCACTATTTTGTGTTTGTAGGGTAAAACTGTTATGTCATTGCATTTAAAGTATTTATATATTTATGCCAATTTGTGCTTCAACTCTTTTAAAGCCTTGTATGTAGCCTTGTGTGTCGTTGCCCTTACACTACATTTGCTTTAAAAATGTATAATCTCAAATTGTTAGGGAGCCGCCATCCCTTGTTTTAACTGAGGGTTGAGGCCATTCTAATGTCTATGGAGGCAATAGCTATATAATATATGGTGTATTATCATTGACCTGTTGGGTATAAGTTTTGCAGACGCAGCTGGGGACAAGTTTACCATCAATAACTGGATCCTTGGCTCCTAATAAGAGATGCAGTAAAATTATGTTTATCTTCATACAACCAGTGTTCTAAATCAGGACTCTATGGGAGGTCTATACATTAAACAGAGACCTATAGTGAACAGAAAATCAAGTTCTGAAATCACACCTAAGCTTCCTGCTGTCAGGGTGTGAACCAGGGAGCGACGCGCAGGGGTCACAACTTCAGAGAGGTCCACAAAAATAGAAAAAAGCCGATGTCAGATGTAGCAGAGAAGGCAATAGAGATGTCAAGGCAGGCAGAAACTGTTCAGGAGCGGGTAGACAAGCCGGGGTCAAATCAGCAGAGAGGGCAGCGTAAACCAGGTATAGGCAAAAATAGGTAAAAATTAGGGTAAAGAAGGCCCAGAAGCGGAGGCAGGGCAGAGACCTACCTCCTACTCCCTGCTCCTCGCTTCCCCCAATGGGGGATGCGGCCCACATCGCAGTCGCGTGGCCCCCCGGGGAGACGCGCAGAAAGTGCAGGTGGCTGGACCAGATAGGGGACCCCGGGGAAGCAGTTGCAGCGGGTCTGGGGGCTGGACACCAGCTCAGCAATTATGACCTGATTTGTATCATTCAGTTTGTTTACCACAGTTCACTCTCTATCCATATAAACTAGCTTTCTAATAATACAGGTTGAATATCCCTTATCCAAAATGCTTGGAACCGACAGCATTTCGGATAATGGTTACTTTTGGTTAACGGACCATCTCGGCAGCATCAGCCCTATCAATGTTCTACATGACCTACATCCAGTGTTAAATTGGATAAAGGCGATGTAGAACATTTTATAGGAGTTGAGCTGCGGAAAATGATCTGCTCCGTCACTATAGTCCCTCCCGTCGCAGCACTATGGGAACTACATTTCCCATGAGCACTTGCCTTCAGAGTACACAGCCTGGGAGGGTGAAGCAATGGAGCTCCACATCGGGGCTCCAGGAAGGTGAGTATCCCTTATCTGAACTGGCCCTCATCCAAAAAAAATTTTCTTCCGATTTTGAATCTTCAGATCAGGGATACTCGACCTGTAGTAGTATTTCATTGTTATTTAACATTTTGGGCTCAGACTTTTGTTCTTCCCAAGTATCTTTGCTGTGTACCGCATGCTATTCATGTTATTTTTGTTATTACTTTTCCACACTGCGTTACCATTTCAACATCTCACTGTTCTTGTTTTGTGCCAACGCTGCAGTCATTATCTCACCCTACCTCGCACCAGATTCAGTCAATCATTTGACCACCACCAAAGAGATCCAAGGTATACTAATTTCTGCATTTTAACTCTCTGCACCTGCTGTGTGTGCCATAGACGTAGATGATACTTCATCATGTCTGCTTATAGAAAACAATCTCCCGCGCAACTAGAAAGTTTGGTTCATTTAAAAAAGTTTGTCATTATTAAAACCAAATAATAATTAAAGTTGGGATAGCATCCTATACATTCTTTTTAAAATGCTAGCTGCCGTGTACAAGTCACATATGGACATTATGGTTACATATTACACTGGCTTTTAATCATTTATGATTATTTCGGTTATAAAGGGACACCTACATATTAATGGATTGAAATAATTTAAGACTGTGTTATTTTTGATTTTTACTCTTTCAAGAAGTCCTAGAAAGATAAAGAAGAAAAACATTATTTATTTTTAAAACTGTTATCGTGTAAATTTGTGGGTGCTTTGAGACAATCAAGGGAAAGCTGATTAATGCACAGATTAAAAAAAAAAAAGATTACAACGTATACTTAATAAAAAGTTATATAAGTTACCAAAAATACAATAGTCATGACAAATGTCTTTTATTTACGATCGGTTTGTTATCCTTGTAGACTGGGTGACAATACATTTTCATTGTTACGTATTTTTCTCCATGTTCATTAGCTGTAGTTTGCTTCTTTTTTTTTGTTTGTTTGTTTGCTTTTCTTGCCTTTTTTTTAAACTTTTTTTCGCCCCATGGCCTATAAGTTCACCATCTCTGCCTGTTTCTTGGCAGCAAGGATCATCCAATGTATCCTATCTTTTGTGAAGATGCAATTCGTATGCTACGCTCCCGTAAGATGTGCCGTACCTATTCTGAGGGTGCTTACAATGATCTTGAGAGGTACACATGGTGTGGAATGTGATAACAGTAAAAACCCCATACCATGCACGGTTATATATATGATTCCAATCATATATATGTGTAAGCGTGCCCCTTTAATGCTACAAATATAGCCCAGGTTATTGGAATAATTTACCAAAAAAAAACTTGTTTCATTTGGTGCAGGAAATGGAACTGAAAATTGTTTGATGCTAATGGACCATCTCATATTGCATCATGTTTGCTATATATGTATATATATATATATATATATATATATATATATATATATATATATATATATATATATAAATATATATATATATATATATATTGTGCAATGTTGTACAATACTTCTGGCTATATATCTGTGCAATAAATTAGAGACTTTTTTCTGTTTTCTTTCTTTTACTTGGATTTTTTTTTAGTATTTTCAATGAAAGCTGTGTGTTCTATACTATGATAAAGGGATTCTGCCACCTAAGATTGTTTTATGGTGAGAAAGTAGAAAAACAAATGCAGACCACCAAGCAAATGCATAGAGAAAATATGTTTTAAAAACCACTTGGCTGTCTGTGAAGTCCCCAACTTATGACATCACTGTGTGGCTTAATATGCAAATTACATATTTCCCAGTGAAGTTGTTAATTTGCTTATTAAGTCGCAAGTGATGTCATAAACAGAAGACGCCACAACAATCCATAGTGGGGGTTAAACCACCTTTTTCTCATCATCTAATCATATGTTGTCAGTTCTGCTAACAAAGTGATAGATCATTTTTTTCAGTGCCCTACAGTCACAGTACAAACAATGGTTAGGTGACAGAGTCCCTTTAGAGAGCGACAGTAAACTCGAAAACATTGTATTGCTTAATTTAATGTCATGACAAAAATGTATTGTTAAATCAAGTCTACTACAAAATGAGGTATAACACTTCCACCAACGTGTTTTTTTTTTTGTTTTTTTTTTATCATTAGAAATTCATTATTGGTTATAATGGAACAAACAAAACATAGCATGTAACATAACACCTTATACATATTGGACTGAAATGTATGGAGAACAAATTTAAAAAACTGAAAAATAATGAAAAACAATTTGTTCAAAAAGCAGTAACATGAGCTGTTTCACACTGTTTTAACCTCATTTCTAGGGGTATCACGCCGAGGCAGCTAAATGTGATAAAATATTTGTTTTATGACATTAAAATAAGATTTTTTTAAAAAAAAAAAAAAAAATGATGTTTACTGTCTTTTCAAGTGTATATTGAGACACCTATTATCTAGCATGTCTTCTAGTATTTTTTTTCTACAAGTATTATGTTTTATTCATCTACTGAAATGTAATTTTTAAACAGAGGTATGGATCAATCATTTCTAATAACCTGTGTTTGTAACTTGTTAAGCGGAACTTCACAACAATGGAGGTTATGTTTACAGAGCACGTTTTTTTGCACGTTTTGGCGGTGGATCAATCAGAAGACATTTCATTGGTTTCCATGGAGATTACTACACTTAAAGGCGACTGTCAACCGAAAGTAGAGAATACAAAATGATGAAAAAGGATCTATACTTTCTGTTAGCTGAATTGCCAACAAATGCATAACATAAGAGAAAAATATACTTTAAACATGTCTGTGGTGTCTCCTGTTTATGACATCACTTGTGTCTTGGCATGCAAATGAACTACTTTTCAATGGTAAATGCAGTAAACCCCTTATACATGAAAACACATTATAGTGTACTGCACATCCTGCATATATTGTAAACACAGACATTATAGGGTCTACTCAATATGTGCCGATCTTGCCCAAAATGGGTTAGGATCGAAATGGCCATATTTTGGAATTTCCAAAATTGGGCTATTCTATATAGCCAACTTCAGCTAGAAATGTTCAATTTCCACCTATTTCGGGCTGATTTTCCACTATATTCAGTTCAGGGGATTTTGGCCTACTCAATGTGGGCTGAAATTCCCTAAAAAGAAACCTAAAATCGGGAAAATAAAGCTGAAATTCAGGCGTTTTGGTTCTCCAGTTAAAAGATGGCAAATAATAATAAAACAAAAAGATAGACCCCCACCTGGGTGCAGCGGGACTCTGCTGGCTCCATAGTTAAAAAGAAAACGATGGCCAGCTAAATGGCTCCCAGCTCCCATACGATCCATTTGGGGCCAGGGCTACTTAAATGCAATCCCCCCAAAGGCCCCCAAAACGGATATATTAAATAATTAGCCCCCTGGGGTCTGGAGGATACCAAAATGCCTCTGGACCACCCCAAGTAAATTAAAAAGAATCCCCACCTTGCCTAGGTGGGTTGGCAAGTCACCTGTAAAAAAGGCACGCTTTGGGTGGTGGCCCAAAGGGTGCTCTGTGAATAAAATATGACCTGTTCCTCATGTCCAGCAACGATCCGTTTCACCGTCTTCATCTTCAGCCCAGGGAAAGGGGCGACCACCCCAAACAATGAATCCACCTATTACTAAACAATTGCCCCCCATGTGTATAACATGAACAGGGTGTCATTTGACTGGCTTCCAGACCCATAATTGATAGGGGGGTCATGGCTTCTTGCCCTCAATCTCCATGATTATATTAAGATTTTTTTTATTATTTCAGGAGGACTTAAACTATTTTCACAACAGCTGAAGTCCTCACGACATGAGTCTATATCCTCCAGAGGCCACTTTGGTGCATTTTGGTAATATTTCGGCATCTTTTGGTTTTGGAAGCTATGAGTGGGTAATCAGCCATGATGTCAGAGTTGTGGACATATTCAGTACTGGGTAGCTCATTATCCAGTGCCCGATGTGTCCCTGATGTGCCCAGAATGAATCCAGTCTTCTAGGGGCCGAATATCTGCACATATTGTGTAGAACCTTATATAAAAACCTATTCTGCACTATTTTCATTTACAATAACAATTCCCTTTCTCTGGAACCCAATGCAAATGTAGCAGATGACCTGCATCTCTCATAGAGTAGCTCTCTTGGAACACATAGACACAGGTACATGAAATCATCTGAAAGGTGACAGGTGTGACTAAAAGGTGAGGCCCGCATATATTTTGTCCCATGGTTGGTGTTGAGCTTGTAAAATAGATCATGCTCTTTGGACAGTAACTTAAACATTTTGAATAGCAGTGTGCTGTTTTTTCCCATGTTTAGGAGGACTAGACAGGAGAGACGAGTGCCTAATATACATTATGATGAATCTGCCCCTTCTCCTGAAAGGTATTTAATACTTATTGTAGAAATAGTTACATGTAAGTTATACTCAGCCTTTCTTTGTGGCACTTGTTCCAATGCCTAATAGAACACATTGCAGCAATGGCTGTTCTCTGCAGTATGCATTTTTACTGGAGCAGTACATTAGTCATTAGTGCTGGTGATATCTGGCTAAAATCTCCAAGCTCAAGTGATCGTCTGCTAGCACAAGTGATCATGACTGTTAGCACAGGTGATCAGGTCTGCTAGCACAAGTGATCGTCTCCTAGTACAAGCGATCATGACTGTTAGCACAAGTGATCGTGTCTACTAGTACTAGTGATCGTGTCTGCTAGTCCAAGTCATCATGTCTGCTAGTCCAAGTGATCATGTCTGCTAGCACAAGTGATCGTGTCTGCTAGTCCAAGTGATCATGTCTCCTGGCACACGTGATCATGGCCAAAGTCTGCAAGTTCAAGTGATCATGTCTGCTAGTACAAGTGATCATGTCTGCTAGCACTAGTGATCATGTCTGCTAACACAAGTGATCATGTCTGCTAGTCCAAGTGATCATATCTGCTAGCACATGTGATTGTGTCTGCTAGCACAAGTGTTTGTGTCTGCTAGCACATGGGATTGTGTCTGCTATCTCAAGTGATCATGTCTGCTAGCACATGGGATTGTGTCTGCTAGCACAAGTGATCGTGTCTACTAGCACAAGTGATCGTGTCTACTAGCACAAGTGATTGTGTCTGCTAGCACAAGTGATTGTGTCTGCTTGCACACGTGATCATGTCTGCTTGCACACGTGATCATGTCTGCTAACACAAGTGATATTTTCAAAGTTAGTCACATACTCCAAATACTGTATGACAAAGGTAGCCTTCCCTTCCGTTCCATAGATGGAGATATCATTGTAAGTTTGTTATCATGAAATCCTGAATTTACCAACTGTCTTTGCTTTGTGAGCATTTAGCATGGCAGATTCAACAGCACCTTTTATTGTAAGGGACTCCACCAACAAAATATTGTCTGTGCTGTGAATGAAGAGAAAAAATATGCCCAGAAATTATCTATACTTTGTATTAGCAAAATTACAGACACATGCGGTAATTAGGAGAAAAATGTGTTTAAAATGTGTGTGTGTGGTGTCACCTGTGTATGACATCAAATATGCCTTGGTATGTAAATCACACATCTCCCATTGAAAAGCAGTTCATTTGAACAGGTGATGTCATAAACAGGAGACATGTGTAAAATACATTTTTATCATCATTTACTCATTTGCATACAGTTGTGCCAGCACAATGTGCACCATGTTTCTATTCTCTGCATTCATAGTATACACACGTGTTAGGTGACAGAGTCCCTTTAACTCCAGGTGCAAAGGAGGGAAATAAAACATAGTTAGGGGACACAGGGAATGGATGTTTCAGAAGGAGCAGAGTCTAGGCCTATTGTTATTGTTAATGATATGAGGAGCAGGTCATAGTTGCTGATGGAAATTAAAGCAATTGTTACACAGATGATTGCAGCATTTTATACAGACTGCAGCTGATACAGTCAGGCTAGAGGAAAGTCACAAGTTTTGTAGTAGTTAAGATGATAGAGGAAGAGCAAGTGAGATCGTTTGTACTGGAGGACTAGAGATTGGGTGGATTTGAGCAATATTCATTATGTGAGGGGTTATAGAAACAGGCAAAGGGAAGGTGAACATATAGTGATGTGATTTAAAAATAGTTCAGCTGCAGTTGCAGATAACGAGGAGATAATGGGACATGGAACATAAGACAGGGATATAAACTGGCCCAAGAATGATGCTTCAGGATATTATTCCCCACCCCAGTTTCTTGCCTATTATTTCTTATGCCTCAAATCTTTTACAAACCAAATAGTGTGGGCTGTGTTTCTTACTGAGATGTGAGGGGCATCCATCAAACAGCACGTATAGTCACTTAATCAGTTGTTATTATACTACATAGTCCATAATCCTCACTCAGCTACTTGTTGTGTTGTGGCTGGGGAAAGTTAATAGGAGGTGTAGTCTAGCAAAACCGGGATGTCTCTGTTTGACTATCTCTGAGCGAATGAAACCAGTGACTATAACATGATCGTTTGTAGATTGATGTGATTATTTATATATATATATTGCTTTGTAACACTTGTTTTCATTTTGGCTACATTGTAAAGGTTGTACAATGGTGCAAGTGCATGGGCAGATCATGTAGTCAATGGTTCAGCAGAGACCCCTGGGTAAGTAAAGTGTGGTTTGAACTGCTGTGATGGAATAATTGTTTGGACTGTTTAGAGATGCATGGTACAGGCCTCTCTGGCTCGGAAGGGTCTAACACTTGTTTGAAGTTGTCAAAATACAGCACATAACCACAAATATATACTTCCAAAAGTGACCGGATTGCCAACATTACAACAGGACAATTGTGGGCAAAACTAACAAGGGCTTAAACATCCATAATTCTTGAGCCAGCCTGTGGACAATGATTCCCATTGTGTTTTACTTCTTGGTAGAGTGAGAGTCGTTGTCCATAGCATCTCAGGAGTTCAAGGTCCTAGTGTGGTGTTGACATTATACTGTAGTATAGAGCAATTGGGTCAGGGTACGCTAAACCAAAGGCAATAATATAGCGTCTCCACCATTTGGTGTGGATAGCAGATGTTGTGTACTACAGCATATGAGGGATAAAACAACCTTATATGTGTGTTAGATGTGATGACGTCTGGGTTACATGTCATTCTATGAGTGTACCAGGGAGTATATGAAAAGGAAAAACAGAAGAACACAAATAGTGCAATATGTAAACACCAAAATGATGAATAACGTGTACTGCACTCACAAACTTGAGTGCCAGGTCAGTATCCAAGGTCCAAGTAAAGCAAAACACGAAATGAGAGGAATTTAATGTAAGCAGGTTTCTTACATGAAGGTTTCCAGGAACAAACCGCACTATAAAATGACAGGGATACTGGATGATAGCTATGTTTCCCCCATCACCGCAGGCTTCCTCTAGGTTAGGCATAGCGTACTCTTATATAAAGTGCACTGTGATGGGCGAAATGCGTTGCTATCATCCAGTACCGCTGTCGTTTTTATTGTGCAGCTTGTTCCTGGAAACCTACGTTCATGATATCTGCTTACATTAAAAACATTTTTATTACATATATTACTGTTCATATGCCGTGATTTCCTTTACTTGGAGGTGTTTGGACAACCCTTTTATTCATTGTAAATTTATCATATGAAGATTCAAGTACCGATATAAAGCATTCAAGGTGCTAATACATCTGATATACTGGAAGTGCATATATTGTACTACCTTCTTTACACTGCCTGTATATACATAATGTCCTGTATGTGCCTCTGGCTTTTTCCACATATACCTGAAACCATACCACTCAAGGCATTTAACAACATTGTGTTCATGATTTTGGTGCACTATTTGTGTTCTTCTGTTTTTTTCTTTCATATACTCCCTGGTACACTCATGGAATGACATGTAACCCAGAAGTCATCACATCTAACACATATAAAACACAACATTTCCTATCTACATAACATGGTGGGGACACTGTATTATATTGATTTTTTGTAAGCACAACTTTACCAATTGTTCTATTTTGCTGTTTATCTCTTTGTGACTCAAGGTTACACATTATGGGTTGCAGCTATATCCAAAACTAGAGCGTATTTGACACATGCACATTTCTTCCTTGTATTATACTGTAGTTAGCACTGAAACTAAGAAGTAGAGCTGTGATAAATGGGGATTGTTATATTTCTTGTGTTAAGAGCTCATGTATAATCTCCCACAACTCTCAGAATTCTATTCCAAGATTGCACAGTGCCCTTTCCTGGATTGAACGCTGAGCAGAAATAGAGACTTCTAAGTAAAAATCGTATATAGTGGTGCTAGAAATTGGGCTAGGACTTGGGTGACAAATTGCGGCCCACCAGCTGCTAATAGCCAACATCTCCCATAATGCACTGTCAGTATTGGAGAAATAGTCCCCAAAAAGCTGGAGCACTGCAGTTTGACACCCCTGGGTTAGGTGAAACCAGAATTAAACAGGTAAGTTCACAAATAAAGAAAAAGGGTGTTTTTAAACATACCTGAAGTATCAGAGTTTTGTAGTGTGAGGTCATGCAAACTGCAGGATAAAGGGTATAATGCATGTATGTAATTGCACTGCCATCTGAAGTAGAACACGGGGTTAACAAGATTTAAAGCCCGCCTCCACCACTTTGACTGCAATGTAAGTTAGAAGGCAAATAATTGTTTAATGTCATTGTGTATTGTTATTTCAGCCCCAGGTGCCTAAACATCCTGGTTTTATTCAATCATACCAAGACTTGAAACATGGCTCTTGCTAATTAATTGTGGCCAGATTCTGACTCAAGAAAGATGTGAAAATGACACAGTAAATGAGCATATGTCGGTCTGTCAATACCTGCAGTGCTTTATACAGAATCCAGTCTGTGTTAATGCATATGTTCAAAACAAAAATGTATTTAGCACTATTGATCATTAGCTGCCACTAGGGTGCGCTTGTTCTCTTGCTTTTGGAAGTTTTTTAAAGGTAGCATTTATTCAGAGAATAGAGCTTATTCCTTACAGTTATAACTAATGATATTATTCATACTCTTGGGTTTGCTCTGGAGACTGCATAATTCACTGCAGAATCACAGATTCTATAGCAATGAGTCAGTACAAGCATAGCTAGTCAAAATACTAAACTTAGTTAACTCAGTAGAGCTCTAGGGATGAGTGCAGTGAGCTCTAGGGTGAGTGCAGTGGATTAGTGGCCCCTGACTCACTTCACTGATAGTTCTTCTGTTCTTACCAGTATTTTATTTATTTTTTTACGTTTATCTGTAGTACTTTAGCCTGCCTGTACCCCCTCTTCGTTTTCTGTCTTCTATGAAAGCCTCAGATTAACTTTTGTTCTACAACAGCAATGCATCATCTTTATCAGTGTCACAAGTCACTCACCACTACTACATTTCTTCTACCCTTCTGTTATCACTCTCTCTCCATGCATCACCCTCTTTCTTTTCCTTCCTCCCATATATATTACTTTATACCTTACAATCTCAAGGGA
This sequence comes from Pelodytes ibericus, assembly GCA_036172795.1. Lineage (NCBI taxonomy): Eukaryota > Metazoa > Chordata > Amphibia > Anura > Pelodytidae > Pelodytes > Pelodytes ibericus. The sequence goes on along the minus strand of CM069859.1, from coordinate 32,556,006 downwards.
TAAACTGAAACTGTGTATGTGAATTGTGAATGTTAACATATAGATTTATCCATACTTAGTGTACAGATGAATCCATACTTAGTGTAGTGATGGATCCATACTTAGTGTACAGATGTATCCATACTTAGTGTACAGATGTATCCATACTAAGTGTACAGATGTATCCATACTTATCGTACAGATGTATCCATACTTATCGTACAGATGTATGCATACTTAGTGTACAGATGTATCCATACTTAGTGTACAGATGTATGCATACTTAGTGTACAGATGTATGCATACTCAGTGTACAGATGTATCCATACTTAGTGTACAGATGTATGTATACTTAGGGTCCAGGTTTCTAGGTCATTTTTGTTTTTCTGTTGGATTTTGTTTACTTGCTACAGAAACATGGACACTAAGTGCCGTATTTATCAAGACAAAATAAGTGGTATTTCAGGAAAACGTGCTAAAATAGTAGTAGTAACCATGGAAACCAAGTTATGGCAGTTTGCACCAAATTTAGCACTTTTTTTTTTTTTTTTTTTAAATATCACCTGTTTTGTCTTGATAAATTTGGCCCTAAGCCTGATCTTATATAGCTTCAGTAAGTATGGCTACATCTTAATAATGGTTCAACGCTATAGTTTATGTTTGTAATTATTTTTATGGATTTAAGTAGTTGTATTGAAATTGAGAAGGTCATGTTCAGTACCTGCCATCGTAAGGCAGATGATTCAGTAGTGACAAGGACTCAAATCCTTGTGGTTCCAGCATAACGGAGCAGGCGATCTATTCCTCTGATATCACAGACTCTCCTCCATGCTCCCTATATGACTTATGCTAATAAATACTAAGGACACTGGAATTTGACCTCATATAATATCACACTTAGCACTATAGTCCTGAGGGAAATGAGGGATAGGTATGCTACTGGAAGCACAGATCTTCTGCTCTGTCACGTTAGATAACGGTGGATTGGACCCTGGACCATTTCACTCAAAAGGTCGTGACCCCAAGGTTATTTATTCATGTTGCTGGTGCATACAGTATTATAATATGTCTGATTAATGGTATAAAAGCAAAAAATGGGTAAACAAAATAAAATGTTCCTAAAGTCGTAACAGTTAAATAAAGCAAATATGTGCTTTTTTTTTTTTTTTTTGAATGTTTAAAAGCATTGGGTTCATGACTTTTGCAGTCATTATCAAATTTAAAGAGAGGGATAGAATGTTATGGAATCTGTTTTAATATCTGAATTAAATAATAATCCAAATATGTTTAAAAATGGGTCAACAACTCACTTGCTTTCCTCAGTTTTTTATTTTATTTTGTTTTTGTTAACACTGACTTTTTTTTTCTGGATTGAGTACAAAGTTTCTGGGTGAAGTAAAAAGAAAAGCCGATAAAAATCCAAAACTGAATCTCTCCCCCCCCCCCCCAAAAAAAAAATGCCGGAAGGTCAACTGAGCAACTTTTTGGCTAACATTACAGGAATTGCGAAGCGGCAGATAGACAGCCATATCAAAGGTCCAGGTCAACAGATCAACGGCCTGTGTTGGAGCGGACCAGCTCCCGCTCCCGGTCCACTGAGCGCCCAGATTCAAACCTCATGAGGTCGATGCCTTCATTAATGACGGGAAGATCTGCCCCTCCTTCACCTGCCTTATCGAGGTGAAAAACTGACAATCGCCCAGCCTATTATTCTTGCCCGCTTCCCCCACAGTATCACCATTTTATTTTCCCAGTAGCTAACAAGTCTATTTTCCATTCTTGGCTGATCACGTTTTTACACCAGCTACTAACGTTCTGACTTAACCAACACACTACTTATATTCGTTACTGGATATAATGGTGTGGTTGCCATTGTACGTTGTTTACTAACAATATTTTTAATGACATTTGTTTCGTGACTTTTCTCATTGTTCAGGAAACCTGGTTCTAACTCCTGGTTTACACCCCATACTGATCACGTCTTCTCTTGCAGAATGAGAAAATGTTTGTCTTCATCAGACATTATTTATGAAATAATCTTCATACGCCATCATACAACCGGTTCATGTTTAAAATGGAGGGACTCTTACATGAAGACATTAATAAGTCCGGAAAGTTGTATCTTATATCAAGAAAACATCCTGGTACAGTTTGGAGAATAAGGCCTACACGTGTGGCGTTACTGGACATGGGGCAGAACTGTGCCACAGTCAGAGGAGGTGCCGTCATGAGCTTCCTAGACACAGGAGTGAATGAATTGTTACCCGGCATCTGTCGGTGGCACTGGGTTTTGTGGTTGATCCCAATGGCACCCCACACTAACTCACCTGGGAGGGATTTCCTACCTGCTCCCTTGTTAGTATGCCACTAGGCCTTCTACTGTTCCAATCTAGAGTCCAATCTGTACAGGATGTTTTTTTTATAATGAAAGATATATTTTCCGCACTTATTAACCTATTATAAATCACAAAATGTTTACACAATACAGGGGGGATTTTTGTTTTACTTAAATAATTACTCACATAGTTGCGACATAAACTTAATATTAGATATGAATTGTATTTTATTAGACACACACAAGTAGGAATATAATAAACACGAGAATTTAAAATTGAGCGTAAAAAAAGCAAACAAGCAAAGAAAATGTTAAGCACTAGTTATTTTTTTAAAGGAAAATGGCTTAATTTCTTTGCAGTTTCATATTGAGCAGTTTGAGTCACAGTATGATAAATAAGTAAATTGATAGGTTAGCTTGGAGAGAATGTAATTAAAATGTTTGTAGAAAGCATGGAACTCGTAGTTCAGGTATAGCTAAACTTTTTATGGGCAATGGTTTACTAACTATAGCAGTTGATCAAGGTTATACTTGAGAAGTTGCTGAGTTTGACCTTGCTGTTATGGGTTTGACCTTGAGGTTATGGGTTTGGCCTCTACTTGCCAGGCCTCTTGATAAAGCTATTCTCCTCTAGGTGGTAGAATCAGTGCTTATCTCCACCCACTAATCCCACCTAGATCTGTCTATCCCTCTATCTCTCACCATATATATGGAGGTGGGAGTAATCTTGAAATGTCCAAATAGATTTTTATCAAACCAGTGAGTAGACACCCTCAATATTAAATCATTTGTTTGTCTCAAAATATAATTTAGTGTTGTATAATATATCAAAAGTTAGAATACATAATAGGATACTGCATATCATATCATTTTATAAATAATAATAGCCACACTAATAACATTTTTTTTTTATCACTAGACAGTAGCATATGATAAACATTTGGAATCTCCCGTTCTTTACTAATTGACAAATAACGTGACCTGAGCAGTTCACACAGGCACTTATAAGTTATATATAATAACATTCAAAAGTTTGGGGCCACCTAGGAATCTCCTTGTTTTCCCTGAAAACATATATTAAATCAGTTGCCAAATCAATAGGAAATACAGTCAAGACACTGGCTTTTAAAATGATATGCTTGGATTAGCTAACACGACACAGGAGTGATGGTAGCTGATAATGGGTCTCTGTACACCCATGTAGATAGTCCATTAAAAAAAAAGCTACAATAGACATTCACAAAATTAACAATATCTACACTGTATTTCTTGGTGCTATTTTAATGGACAAAATGAGCTTTTCTTCCAAAACAAGGAACCCAAACTTTTGAAGGTAGTGTGCGTGTGTGTATATAGATATACAAAACACACATACAAGCGACATCCGTACACATACACGTATGTAGAGTTTATTGTATCTTAAAAGTTAGTGAAACTTCAGATCATTTACTTGATGTGATTTATAATGGTTACTTTGTGTCACCGCTGTTCTCACCATTTTAATGAAATTATTATGATTTTATATCATCATGTGCCATAGCAGCTTCTATTCTGTATCTCTAAGTGTTAACCTGTCTGGTTAAACTCTAACTTCTCAAAATGCTAATGTAATCAAATTTTGTCCTGTGCAGCGTGGTGAATCTGGTTTTGTTCTGTTTGCTTGTTTAAACTGATTTGTGATAAATGGTTACAATTGAATTAATATTATTAATTGTTTTAAGAGGTCTGTTTACAAGTAATCCAAGATGTAGGATGATAAGCAGTTTTGTAACGTTTACAAATAGGAATTCAGAAATGAAGATATATTTATATTAAAAATGATATCTTTAAGTGAGCTAGAGGAAACTGTTGTCCTTGGCACTTTTCACTTCCTGTTGAGTCTTTTGTAGCTTCCTGTATAAAAAGATATAGGTTTACTGTGCTTTAAATCATTTTAATACCATAACTAACCTTTTTAAAACTAGTACAGATATCAGTTGTTTTTTTTTCTGGGCCTATTCCTTGGAATGTCATCTGATAAATAGTAACACAGCTAGAAAAGGGAACATACATTTTTAGCAGACCCCCACTTACTACCTAAGTCAGTACTAAATGCCATGTCCACAGCCCATACTATTCTTTAATAGGGGAGCACCAGTGGATAATCCCTAGAATCTATAGTTGGCCAATTGAGTTGACACATTCAAGATGGACTTACTCTTGCTCCATACCACACATCACTGGTCATCCAATTCCCCAGAGTTTGTGCTCCAGATAATTCCTAATACAAGTGACAGGTAGAGGTATTAGATTGTTTCAAATCTCCAGGGTTTCATGAAAGAATGGAGACTTTAAATATACATTTGTAAAGGTTACAAAACCCTTCCATACTGGAACAGCTAGTGTGATAGCAATACATTCACCAGCAAAAGATAGAGTGCCAGTATTGTCTTCGGACATGAATTATTGGGTTATTGTTCTTTTGTTTGTTTTTGTTTTTTTATATACAATTTGAGCTGGGTTTGTTATTTTGTTTTTACAATTTGAAAATGAAATGAGGCATTCCGATTGCACCCTTTCAGTGCTGGAGGGGAGGGAGAAGCTGTGTTATGTGTTGCATGTTCCCGTGAAGTACTGAAAGGGTTATTTCTCTGTGTACAGCTCGTCTTCTAACTGGTTCTGCTTTATTTAACCGTGTGTTTTCCAGGGCGCACCCTCGTACCGGCTCTGTTCAAACCAGTCCCTCGGGCACTCCATTAGCAGGACGAAGGGGTCGCCAGCTACCGCAGCTTCCTCCGAAGGGGACACTGGAGAGAAGTAAGTGGCCGCTTTGCTGGCGATGCCATCGAGCTTTTATGTCGTCATGCTTTCCCAAAGCTCTCCAGTGGTTGGCGCCTGTGGATGTTACGTATTAAGCACGCCAGATGTAATAGATAAATATACATTATTATTAAAGCAGCATTAAATATGTATATTAGGAGGCAATACGGCAATACAAGTGTTAAGGTCAGATGCACAGTTCTAAGCCTCTGGATAGGAACTGCTGGCCAACATCATACATTGCTCATGTACTATATTTTGGATTTAACAAACGATCTAGGCATTGTGCTAGCAGAATTGCAAGCGAATGTATAGATTAAGAGAAAAATGTGTCTGTGTTGTGACTAATTACCCTTTTTGAAAGTAGTTCCTTTGCATATCAAGCCACAAGGTGATGTCATAAACATGAGACACAGATTTGTTTCTATTCCCTACCTTCACAGTGTAAATAATGATTAGATGGAGGACCTCTAAGGTTACCATTACAAAGGGTAATGGATTTTGTAGTTATCCAGCATCTGAAAAGTCATGTTGGCAACATATCAAATAATGGGATCAAAATGTGTATAAAATGGCAGGACACAAACTGTGCTTGTGCCATTATTATTGTCACTTGTCTGTTCAGAATAGATTTTTTTTTTTTTTTTTTTACATTACAACAATACCCAGCAGTACAAAAAAACACGAGACACATAACAATTGTGGATCTGACTGTGGTTTACATGTGTTACCATTGTTCTCAGGATGCAGAACCGTAATCTTGTTACAATCCACAAGATCAGACTATTTGTTCCCCAGCCACATGCATACGGATGAATCCGCCCCTTTAAATAGGCATGATTGTACATGATGCCTTCAACAGACTAGAAATATTTTAAATGCTACCCTGTGCGTTCAGCATCTCTGATAACAGGGGACATATACTACCTCTAACTACGATGGGACAAAAGGGACCTTTTAAATGTGTATAAAACATGTTGTGATCTTCCATAGTTAGTTTTAGGTTTTTTTTGGCATGAAGAAAGTATAATTTGCATAATGTTACACTGATAGAATTTTAAACATACTCTCTAATGCAATAATAACAAACCAAGGGCATGACTTAAGCGTGTTGTATTTTACACCTGGGCTGTAATTCGCAGACTACGTAATACTAGCACCAGGAGGTTTATTATATTATATATTATATTATGTATTCTCAGACTAGGTGATAAGAGCACAAGGTGGTTTATTATATTATATTATAAATTCTCAGACTAGGTGATACTAGCACCAGGAGGTTTATTATATTATATATTATATTAGATATTCTCAGACAAGGCAATACGAGCAACAGGAGGTTTATTATATTATATTATATATTCTCAAACTAGGTGATAAGAGCACAAGGTGGTTTATTATATTATAATAAATATTCTCAGACTAGGTGATGAGAGCACCAGAAGGTTTATTACATTATATATTCTCTGACTAGGTAATAAGAGCACCAGAAAGTTTATTATATTATATATTCTCAGACTAGGTAATAAGAGCACCAGAAGGTTTATTACAATATAAATTCTCTGACTAGGTAATAAGAGCACCAAAAAGTTTATTATATTATATATTCTCAGACTAGGTAATACCAGCACCAGAAGGTTTATTAAATTATATTATATATTCTCAGACTAGGTGATAAGAGCACCCGAAGGTTTATTATATTATATATTACATTATATATTCTCAGACTGGGTAATAAGAGCACCAGAAGGTTTATTATATTATATATTATATTATATATTCTCAGACTAGGTTATAAGAGCACCAGAAGGTTTATTATATTATATATTATGTTATATATTCTCAGACTGGGTGATAAGAGCACCAGAAAGTTTATTATATTGTATATTATATTCTATATTCTCAGACTAGGTAATAAGAACACCACAAGGTTTATTATATTATATATTATATTATATATTATCAGACTGGGTGATAAGAGCACCAGAAGGTTTATTACATTATATATTATATTATATATTCTCAGACTAGGTGATAAGAGCACCAGAAGGTTTATTGTATTATATATTATATTATATATTATCAGACTAGGTGATAAGAGCACCAGAAGGTTTATTATATTATATTATATTATATATACTCAGACTAGGTAATAAGAGCACCAGAAGGTTTATTAAATTATATATTATATTATATATTATCAGACTGGGTGATAAGAGCACCAGAAGGTTTATTACATTATATATTATATTATATATTCTCAGACTAGGTGATAAGAGCACCAGAAGGTTTATTGTATTATATATTATATTACATATTCTCAGACTAGGTGATAAGAGCACCAGAAGGTTTATTATATTATATATTATATTATATATTCTCAGACTGGGTGATAAAAGCACCAGAAGGTTTATTATATTATATTATATATTCTCAGACTAGGTGATAAGAGCACCAGAAGGTTTATTATATTATATTTTCTCAGACTAGGTAATAAGAACACCAGAAGGTTTATTATATTATATATTCTCAGACTAGGTGGTAAGAACACCAGAAGGTTTATTATATTAAATATTATATTATATATTCTCAGACTAGGTGATAAGAGTACCAGAAGGTTTATTATATTATATTATATTATATATACTCAGACTAGGTAATAAGAGCACCAGAAGGTTTATTATATTATATATTATATTACATATTCTCAGACTAGGTGATTAGAGCACCAGAAGATTTATTATATTATATTATATATTCTCAGACTAAGTAATAAGAGCACCAGAAGGTTTATTATATTATATATTCTCTGGTCAGGTAATAAGAGCACCAGAAGGTGTATTATATTATATTATATATTCTCAGGAGCAGGTAATAAGAGCACCAGAAGGTTTAATATATTATATATTCTCAGGTCAGGTAATAAGAGCACCAGAAGGTTTATTATATTATATTATATTATATATACTCAGACTAGGTAATAAGAGCACCAGAAGGTGTATTATATTATATTATATATTCTCAGGAGCAGGTAATAAGAGCACCAGAAGGTTTATTATATTATATATTCTCAGGTCAGGTAATAAGAGCACCAGAAGGTGTAATATATTATATTATATATTCTCAGGTCAGGTAATAAAAGCACCAGAAGGTTTATTATATTATATTTTCTCAGACTAAGTAATAAGAGCACCAGAAGGTTTATTATATTATATATTCTCAGGTCAGGTAATAAGAGCACCAGAAGGTTTATTATATTATATATTCTCAGACTAGGTAATAAGAGCAAAAGAAGGTTTCTTATATGTCATGATCACCCATTAGCAGTGAACCTAAAAGCCGCATAGCACTGCAAGTGAATTTTTGGACAGTGCTGCCCCTGCGTGCACATGTATCTTGTAAGATTATGGAAAAAGTTAAAAGAAACCTTCCTAGAGCAAGAGGTAAGAATAAAATGTTTCTAAAATGATCTTTATTTGATCTAAATCCCAAAGATCCCCTCTCATGTTCAGTATAGAACAGATATTCTGAGGAATAACGGTACATCAAACATTAATTATGTGGGTACCTTAATGAAAAATCCAGCTCTTTAAGTTAACGCTATATAAAAAATGACTTAACTGATCCGCTTCTGCGATTTAAAATGTTAACACAGATGGAAAAGTTATCTCAAACACTTAATGCATGCGCAAACTGAGCTAAGTATATCAATGTAACCCCTATCAATTCTATTACAGAGACTGTATCACCTAAACATAGTTCTCAGTGTGAATGTAGATAGGAGTAATTGACACACAAGGCTCTATTCACTATGCCCTGATCTGCCCCGATTATTCCTAAAGGACCAAAAAAAAAGCCAAAATTGGTGGACTTGCTGAATTTTGGCCAGTTCAATTCTCAATTAATGGTATAAATTAGTATAATTTAATTAATATAAGCATTTTTACATTTTAATAATTTTTTTAAAATATTTGTCTATGTTTATTTGTATTTATTTCATGAATATATCATGTTTATTTTTTATTGTTTTAGATTTTTTTTTTTTTTTACAGATTTAAGTTTTATTTAATTTGGTCCATTTCGGGGGGACTGCGGCTATTCTAGCTCTCATTTCCCAAAATGCCCCAGAAATGAGTCCTCCCCATTGGAATCTATAGGGAAGATCGAGGCTACTATTTTGGGAGCCAAACTCTGGAGGATTCGTCCATATTGGCGGTCCTGATACATGACTTACAGGAGAGGGTGTATACATTACTAGATGATCCAGGTACATCGTCTACTAATGTATGTGTGGTTCAGTGTAGGTGTCCTTTCTGTATAGCTGTTTCTAGGCATATTCACCCTCAATATAATTGACAGTTGGCATCACTGCGATCTACTCGTGTGTTACAGGTGAGTGGAACATTCCACCTTTTAGTGGTTTAGCCCCATGTCTAATGTCAGTCTCCTGGATCTGCACTAACTATAGGGTCTACTCAGTAAAGTGAGAATTGCAGGGAATTCAGATGGGAATTTCAAACTGTAGGCCAATGTAGCCGAGCTGGAAAAATGTCTCAATGCAGCTGAATGGGAGAATTTTTCCAAGTTTGATATTCAATTCACTGCAGTTCTCTTTTTATTGAGCAGACCCTTTTTGTCATGTATCAGATTTGTTGTGGTTCCCTCCCCCCACCCCCAGTGTTTTCTTATCGCCTCTCTCTGGTCCGAGGGTGCTGGCTCACATCTTTCACCCCATATGCTATCTCCTGTTGGATAGAACACTTCTTTAGAGGAGTTGTATTGGCTGTATGCCAGCCAAATAGAACACGGCAGTGTCTGATGATAAGCTCCACCAACTGGTAGTTCTCCTTGTAGGAAAACCTGTGGGAGCCCTGCCTCCCTCCTGGCTGCTGTACTGGCTCCTCTTTGCTGCTGGTGCACCAGTCCCAGCAAACTCCTCCTTCGGGGTGCCTTGTTCAGTGGCTCTGCATAGACCAGGTCCCTGCTCTAGACCACTTTCCCCTCCACTACCCCACTAAATGTTCCTCCCTGCATCACTCTCCCCCCTCAGCAGGGCAACCCTGCTTTCCTCTCCCCCTCTATCCCACTCACTGCCACCTCTCCTACCTCCCAACACTCCTCTCCTCACCCCCCAACCCTCCTATGCCTCTCCTTTCTACCTCCTCTCCCCTCTACACAAAACTATAAGATATAAAATGTGAAAGTGCTATGTGAGTAGATGTATGTTGCGCAATGTGTTATATGTAGAAATGTGCGCACTCACAGAGACTCACCAAACAACGCCCACTGCCACAACACTGACACTCCCAGAGACACTCTCCAACACTCACCAATTGCTCTGCTGATGCCCTTCTCTTTATCAGTAACAATATCCTCCTGGTTCTGAGGCTCGCGTGGTGTCTTGTGAAAGGTCCAATCACAGGCAAGATGGAACGGATTTCCTGGTTTGTGCGTTGGGGAATGTCGGTGTCTCCCAATTGGCTAGCGGCAGCTACTGGCTTACATTTGTTTGGTTCCAGCTTCCGCGGCTATCTGATTTTAATGGATATATTATTTAGCGTTCTTTTTCACTTTGGTTAGCAGGAAAAAATGCACGTTTTTCTCTCAGAGCAGGTACGTGGTTATGTGGGTAACAGCGCCTTAAATCTTTTGCGTTTGCCAATTTAGCCATACCCATTGCCACTAAGTTGTTGTCTATTCCAAATTCCAAATGGGCCTGTGCATCTAGGCCAATGGCTGTATAGTTGCTTATCTGAGAATTGTGAAAATTCAAGTAGCTCTGTGCAAAGTCTCATGTCAGGATGTCAGATATGTGTTCCCTTGGTTCATTATTATTATTTCCTATTTTAACAACACAGCTGCTTGGACTGAATCAGAAGACGGCTTGGTTTAAAAAATAAATCTTTAGAAAAAAAAATGTAACATTGCAGGAATTTTGGGCTTTATCATTCACAAATTGCCAAAAATAGTGGTTTTTCTATCCACGCAGTATAAATATCCCCACGCACATCTCGTTATAACCAGCGGAGCTGACGTAACTTGGAGTGGCGAGTCGGCAAATAGTGCACCTTGTTTAGAATATGATGGCTTTCTAATCAATACAATCAACTGCAAGGTTTTTTTTCAGTGTATTATTTCTTAAAATATACTCATTGACTAAGCAGTGCCTCGTGTGGCAAAACGTGAAACAAAATAACCTCTTTTGCTTTAGACAATTTTCCTTTAGAAAAGCATTGTACATCAGTTCTAGGCCAGAGAGCATCCAACGTGCCGTGTAAAGTGCGGTCCAACTGATACAACTACCCGTATACTAGTTATCCCTATAGATGTGTAATATTATTTTAATAGAATGGATATAAACTCTTTGTTTGGACTGCGTGTGCATTACTGATACATAATGAAACCATATTATGAGGTTAATACGCTATTACAGTATTTATCATTACAATAAAAAGCATATCTCAAAAAAGCATATTCATTTCTGAACGTGAGGCCCACTCCAGAAACAACATGGACAGCCCTGGAATAGACAATCTGTGGCATGCCACCAGCCGTGGACTATGATGAACTGTGACTCTCAGTCTGCGTGTTGGCTGAGCATCTTGACAGCCATAGTGTGCTTCCCCTGGTGTATCCCTATCATACAGGCTGTGGCACTTTGGACACAAGTGGACTACTCTCTTCATGCCAGATCCACAAATACTAATGCCACCAGTGCCCGGGTTATGCCACCGTGGCATTCTAAACATGTCACCTGCAGATCCACCTTGATTGCTTAAAATATAGCATGCAGTAAGACAAAGATAAAAAGGAACATGAATAAGTTATATTTATACGAGCAGTGGGCGCAATCAGTCACGTTATCTTATGAAGTTGTAGACTGTGCAAAGATTCTCTTGTTTTAACCCTTGTGTTTTGGTTCCCTCTTCTGTTTTCCCTAGAAAATGGAGACAAGGAGATAGAGCTTTTTGAAGGTCTGTACACAACCCAGGGTTTGTTTTTACTTATCTGCCTTTTTTTGGTGGTGGGGTGCGGGTGGCAGTAAGTCTAAATAAACCCGACTGCAATTGATGTCTTGATAAAATATAGAAAAAGCTTTCATTTTGACACATTATTTCCTTTTTTCCAATCAGTGATTTTATTGTCACAAACTTAATCCCACAATGCAAAGCATTAACCGTACATAGTGTATCTACTACTACACTTGTGAACAGCTAATGATGACCGTGCAAAGGACACGAATGTGAACAATTTTCTAAATCAATCGAAATATTTGTCAATTATATTTTGTAACAATATCAACGTCAGATTTAAAAAAAAATTTTTTTTTTTAAAAACAACAAATATTTAACAGCTTCTAGCTGACCTGTATGCAGATGTCTTCATGGCTCTCACAAGCATACTGTTAATTAAACAGTTGCTTAACCAGGAAAAAAAATTTTTGGTAACTACCGGGTCTGCCATTTAAACTGGCTGGCATCAGATTAAACCCCCAGCAGAATGACATCAGAAAATACACCGATCAGCCATAACATTATGACCACCTAGACCTCTGAAGGTGAGCTGTGGTATCTGGCACCAAGACGTTAGCAGCGGATCCTTTAAGTCCTTTAAGTTGCGAGATGAGGCCTCCATGGATTGGACTTGTTTGTCCAGCACATCCCACAGATGCTCATTTGGATTGAGATATGGGGACTTTGGAGGCCAAGTCAACACCTTCAACTCGTTGTTGTGTTCCCCAACCATTCCCAAACCATTTTTACTTTGTGGCAGGGCACATTATCCAGCTTAAAGAGACCAGTTCAATCAGGGAATACCGTATCCATTAAAAAAGGTTTGCATAGTCTGCAACAATGCTTAGGTAGGATTCTCAGCAGAACATTGCCCAAAGCATCACACTGCCTCCACCGGCTTGCCACCTGTCATAATGTTATGGTGGATCTGTGTAATATCTTGCTATTGTGCTTTTTTTTTTTAAGTTGCAGTAGATGTAGAGATCTAAACACAGGCACTTTACACGTCAAATTTTCTTTTAACAATTATGTGAAATCTGACAGAAATATTGCTCTACAAACTGTATTGCAGGAATTTAGTTTGTCATTTAAGGAAGCTAAGATTATAACATTTTGACCATTAATCTCAGTGACCATTAATGCAAAAACTGTCTTCAGGGAATTTTTGACAGGTGAAAAATGCGGAGGTAATTATATTCTGCTTTGCTGGGAGTTTTTACATTTGGAAAAGTGGACATTTAAATTGCAATTTTCACCTTGTTTTAAATTCCACATGTGTTAAGATGTCAATTGCAGTCCTGATTTGATGTTGAGGCTATGTGTGTGTTACAGATAGTGTCTGTCTCCTACTAGAGTTTCTGTGCTGTGTTCAAATTCCTTTCTTTGTTGGGGGGAGTGTGTTTTACTCACTGTTTTTTTTAATCTTACCTATATTCATGTGTTACGTATCTTTGTAAGAGCATGGTCATATATATATATATAAATATATATATATGTGTGTGTGTGTATATACTGTATATATTTAAGTATACGTACGTATATGTATTGTGCATTTGACTACACAGTTATATATTAGTCAAATCATACAGTAGTAAAATGACTTCATAAGTAAACAGCAGATGGGGAACCATGATTGTTCCATGCCAGAGAGTGGTACTAACCCATTACTATACAATACACAACATACCCGTTCTGGCCCTTCCATTTCCAGACGTATTTTTTGTTAGCAAGTCATGTTAACAAATGGACTGTGCAGGTCAGTCATATAACGGTAGGTATTACAAGATGAACAAATAAGTGAGCGCAATCAACACACAATCTGTTTAAAGGTTTGTCAATGAAAACATGTATGCCTTTAATCCCACGTTAAATCCAAACTCGCGTCAGGCTGAAAGAAACAATGAGAAAATTAGGTTTTTTTTAATTAGTTGCAAGAGGTGGGAAGACGAGGAGTTCAAATGATGTACTTTTTTTTTGCTAGACCAATTGTAACACACAGTTATTATTTCTTTTTGGGGGTGGGATATTATGTACAAAAAAAAAGTAGTGCAAATAAAAATATGTCTTTGGAACTTACCAAACCTGACAACCTGGATAGATTTAATAATACATTGAGTTATCTAGCAACCTGACATCTTGGTTAAGAAGACTGGTCTGAAGACTGCAATCATTTGCATTTGGACTTGATACATAAAAGTGTACTTTAGGTTGAAAACAATAGTCAAGTCCATCAAATTGAGCCTTTTACACATTCCTTTCCTCTGGAGTGATTTTAACTCTACATTCTACCTATTCAAGTGGATTTGGTGTCTTTGTGGCATTTTTTCTGGTCTAGTGTGGGGTAGAAACATGGGGGAGCAGGAGAAGACATGTCTACCTGTCAGCACTAACCCACCAGCCTCGGCATCCCTTGAGTTGATGAGCCGAAGCATGGGATTGGCTGCTCAGTGGTTATGTTTCTAGGTATGTGGTTACATCACAGAGCTGACTGAGAAGATCTAGAACCAGATCTAAGTTGTAGTTACACCGTTTTGGAAAATAACAAACGTGTGATAACAATATGATGTGTTCGTCACGGGTTAGGAATTTATTAATAACGTATGAAGAGTGAAAAAAGGTAAAGTGCAAAAGCCAGCAATGGCTTGACACTGCAGATGCCAACTAAATTCATACTGCATGAAGCTGAATGAGTATCATGGGATATGTAGTTCCCAGATCTCTGCAGTGCTAAGGTTAGCCATCACTGGAACTCTTTATTGTACTGCAATGCTGTGTGCTAAGTCAGTCTGCTAAATGAGTCAAATGTATCGCCGTGCCTTGTATCCACTGAGACACATGGGTTCTTACAATACAACAGGAAAAGTATTCATGTTCTTCAGCTGAGACATTGGATTTCCATTTTTATATGTTGTACGTCAATGTTTTGGGGTTTGTTTCTGGAAAATGCTTTTTACTACTAATTGCATCACTGTCTAATGTGTGGCACTGTGAGTATGTGGAACGTTTAATAAGCAGGGATCATGGGAAATGATCGATTAAACGTAAAACCAGGTGTAAAAGGGAACATCTGTAACTTATTGGCATTTATAAGTCAACTCTTGAATTAGGTTATTTCTTCCACTGTAAGAACATTCCAGGTATCTGCTACCCTTTCCGAAATGTAGTGTTTTTTGCACTTTCTGACCAGCTTTCCACCCTTCAGTTGCTAAAATGACCGGGCACCTTAAGGCAGAGCACATTTTTGATTATTAGCTTGTTGTAGACAAATTGCTAGAAAATATGTGTAAGCACATAAACTCCCATACTGTGTACATTTCCTGCTCGAGCGATCACAATTCATTCCAAGGCACACAAACCTTTTATTTTTATTTTTACAAAAATATTTACCGTACTAAGGGGTGAACTGGTGTTTCCTGAATGGCTGGCCTTAGAATGGACCTTATGTGAAAGATGCCATTTGAATTAGAGTTGTTGAGAACATTCTGTTTTCACCCATGTTAAACTGCACTTTGTACGGAGGAAGGGGGCACAACTTGGATCCCACCCCACCCCTGCCCATGTTCTAGCACTGATCTCCAGCAGTTGTATAGGAAACTCTCAATGATCAGGTGTATCTATACTCTTAGCTGTTCTTCTCATTGTTTTATTGTGTCTTTATGTCCTTGTTTGTTGTGATGTTATGTAACTCTGTGCGCATGTTTTATTTTTTTTCTTATTATTATTCCTTTGTCTTTGCGCATGCCATTGAAGAAGATGAATTTCAGAATGTTGAAGAACAGGGCTCAGAGGTGGAGGCAGGTTGGTCTTAGATAATTAGTTAAACCTCTTGGTAGTAGACCTGTGTAGTGTATTGGCAGCCAACGAGAAGGCACATACCTGGCTTACATGTTATTCTATGTATTACAGACCACATAGTCTTTACTTATCTTATGGCGGTGTTCTATCTGATAACGCCAGAAGATTTTATAAACACATATGGTTCTATTCACTAAAATTGGACATTAATTTTGAGTCAAATTTGGCACCCGGGCTTGGTTAATTTTCTAAGTCAAACTCGGGTGGCAAATTTGTCTTAGTCTCAAAATGAAAGTCGACCTCCAAAGTCGAATTTTATTGAATAGACCCAATAGTGCAGCTAGTAATTATTATTATTTTTTATTTTATTACTGTTTAAATAGGTCTCTGATATTGTAGATGACAATTTGATACCTGCATTTAGTAGAGCACAATTTACAATCCAACTAAATAATACTCAGTGACTAAATATATCTGTGGTCACTGAATACCGTAAACTAGAATAGAAAACATGTAGTTAAAAACCAGTGATAGGTGATGACTCGGGTCGCTAAAAAGGAGCCTGTAGGGCTTTTCTGTTGAGTAATACGGTGACAAAAATGGGGGGGAGCCACATCCAAGACCAAGAATGGACAGTGAACAAGTAGCCTGCCCTATAAGATCATATGTATTTGGGAGAAACTTACCCCATTCTTACTCACATTTTTCACTCCATTTTTGTCACCAGTGTTATTTTCTCCGGTGATTTTCGATCCCTATGACTTGTAATGTAACTGTGTGCTTTATTGTGACTGTACTCTGCACAGCTGTGATTTTATCCCTCCTTCCCTCCGCTGTGTGTCTGTCTTTCTGCCAGCCCGTAGCCTTATTGATTATTAATCGTTATCTGTTTTTGATGCCATAAAGATTATGAGGAGAAACAGCAGAGCCCGCCTGTTAATGGGAGAAAAGGCAAGTTGTTCTTGATGTAGTTAGTAGATTGGGACTGACCTCCAATCCCCAGCTCATTACAAATAGTTTACTGTCTTGTCCTGCATGTGCTTTTTTTAGCGTGCCCCTTAGCATGTTGTGCTTACAATGTGTGGATACTGTATATAATTTCATATATTTATGTGTGTGTGTATTCACATATATGTGTATATATATATATATGTGTGTGTGTGTATATACATGCTTACTATTATTATCTTCATTTTTAGGGCCTTTCATTCGAAAGATAACATGTACCTAGTTCAGAGATTTTTACTAATTAATTTCAGCTGGTGTTTTCCGATGGTTAATAATAGTATTCACCTGTAATGCCTCCTTCCAAATATAATGTTTTACTGTCTGAGAAGGTTTTAAACACTCACCGTTCATGCGCCCCTATTGTTAAGGCGTACGCCATCCTGTTTTCAAAAAAATGTGTTTTCCTCTTCACCACTGATGGCAAAGGTTTTCATGATGCAAAACTATTACATACATGTGTAAAGATAAAAACAATTAAAGATGGAGTCCCATGTTTTGGACTTCAGCATGTTCCCTTTGCTCAGGTTGTTTATAGTGGTAGTTTTTTTTTTTTTTTTTGCTGTTCTTTCTTGTATCTACCAGGAGAGGGTGCAATATGGCTGTATCATCAGAATCAAATCACTGAACAGATACAGATAGCACATAGAGGATATGGGACATTGTGTTACAGATACAGAAACTGGTCCCTGGAAGGACATCACAGAGAAAAGTTATCCATTTTATATGCTACGTGGAGCAAAGTATATATATATATATATATATATATATATATATATATATGTAAATATGCATGTTATGGCTGATCGGTATATGTATATATATATATATATATATATATATATACCAAACAGCAATAACGTTATGACCACCTGCCTAATATTATGTAGGTCTCCTTTTGACGGCAAAAAAGCCCTGACCCGTTGAGGCATGGGCTCCACTAGACCTCTGAAGCTGTGCTGTGGTATCTGGCACCAAGATGTTAGCAGCAGATCCTTTAATAAGTCCTGTAAGTTGTGATGTGGGGCCTCCATGGCACTGACTTGTGTGTCCAGCACATCCCACAGATGCTAGATTGGATTTCGATCTGGGGAATTTGGAGGCCAAGTCAACACCTTGAGCTCATTGTTGTGTTCCTCAAACAATTCCTGAACCATTTTTTCTTTGTGGCTGGGCGCATTATACTGCTAAAAGAGGCCAATGCCATCAGGGAATACCATATCCATGAAAGGGAGTACATGGTCTGCAACAATGCTTAGGTAGGTGGTACGTGTCAAAGTAACATCCACATGTCAGTGGTCATAATGTTATGGCTGCTATATTATACTCTTATGTACTAATGTTATTTGAAATGCATACTTTTTGATAAACCTGTATGTATCAGTAATAGGCCCAAAAAATAGAATCACTGAGGTTTGCTAAACAATGGTGTTTACATAACACAGACAATAGCATGGTGTGCAAATCACATCCCAGCATGCCTAGCATCATGATTATACACTTCAGTGTTTACAAAGCTGTTATGCGGGTTTCCTTTGTTCCACTGCCCTGTGCATTAAAGCAGTTTACACACATTGCACAGTATGGAAGTGCACAAAGTACCAACACGTTTCACAATTACATTTACAAGTGGTAACGGTATTTAAGCCGCATTAATGCTATTTGTATAACTGGACAACACAAGCAGTTGAAGGGAAGCCTGTGCTAGTTCTAAGAGTACTGCCTGTTATATAAGGTGATGGCGTGCAGGAGTATAGCACGCCTTGTCTGTTACCTATAAACCATGATTTTATTCATGTAAGTCAGTATTCTGTATAAAAGAGATACACTGGATTATACCAGTGCAGCTTTAAACCCCTGCCATCATTGATTTATATCCAGTACATTTCCCTGTATGAATTAATAATTATGAAACACTTTGGAATGACAGTCTAATGTTTCCAGCACTTTTGAATAGATGAAGACGATATAAGCTAATTTACTTGGTTTCTCCATTTTTTAAATTTTTTTTTTGACCATGGGTGGTGGGTCTAAGCAGCACACTGGATGTATCGCTATACGTAGAGGATTGACACACTGCATTTTTAATTTTACCTACAATGAGCAATATTAATATTTTTTCTTCTTGCTAGGAAGGCGGCTTCACTACTGTCATTTGGAAAATGGCTAAATATGAATTGTGCTTTTACCTTTGTTGCACTAACTGTTTTCTGGCAACGTGCCTCTTATTTCAACCGCTTGTTATCAGTAGGAGTTTTGATTCGATTGAAAGAGGTTTGGTAAATATTGTCATGGGATGTGCGTCACTGTATAGTACACAGACCTATCACAAGTTGCCTGAAGAAGATGGCTATCCTAGAACGCATGCCACCCAGCTGTCCAAGATTCGGTGGGACATTTGTAATTTAGGAACAGTCACCTGCAACTGCAGGCAGTTCCGATAGTATTCCCATCCTCCACTTTCTAAATCCACGCCACCACACAGGGGACAGAGCGTTCTGGTGGAAAGACAGGCCTGCTGAGCCAATATGGCCTTGTTAGTGACCACCGCTCTCCTCCCTCCAAGGTGACATGAGGATGTTGTATAGCTTACAAGCTGACATTTTTCATTGGTTTATCATTGTCTACTGCTGTTGATTGACTGGAGAATAACTCAAGGATTCTTAAGAACTATGATCTTAAATAGACACAAAAGACATCATAGTCAATTCTGAAGGGTGAAATGTGCCGGGGCCATTTGCCAGTGAGGAATCCAAGCTTATGTACCACCTAGGTATTAGTCCCAGAGTTACTGGGCTGCTGTATAGATGAAGACAATAAAACCTACACACTGGCAACAAGGGGGTCCAAACCAATACAAGACCTGCAAAAATAGAAATGGCCATCTAAACACGCAGACAGTGACTAGTGCTAGACACTTTGCCCAATATTGCTTAATTGTAAGCAGTTCTGCTAACTGGTGATAGAACGAAGAAGGCACTATGTTGTACAGGGCTATTTATTTTATTTATACACGGATGTGCTTTGAAAGCTTCCTATAATCGTACATACATATGTACAGCAACTATAATGTGTTCCTCAAGCTTAGCTTCTCAGTTTGGTTATCTTAATGTTAATGGAAGTCAGCTTAAGGCAGCAAGACAAACTGGAATTGCTTGGTTAATCTGACAAGAAATCCAACTAACCAGTGTAATATCCTGATTACTGTCAAGTCTTATGTGACTGAAATCTGTGCCAACTATCCCCACGGTGTTAGAGAGTTCTTTTTATGAAGTTCATCATATCTGTACTGTATCAGGGAGAATGTGTCCCAGTATTGTGCCCACTACATGTAAAAAGAATTACTCGGTAAAGCAGAGAGGCATTTCTATTTATTATTGATAGCACAATGCTCTTATTAAAAAGATTCCTTGTAAATGAACATTAAAGTAACATTGTATTTAATGAAATGTAAAGACTACTCTGTCATCAGCATTTTGGATGCAGTAATAGAGGTATTACTAAATTAAGCAACATAGGGCGGCCATCTTTGTTTTCTAGTAGAATACAGCTGTAGTACAATACAGCACTCATGACAAAGAAAAAGGCAGCTTTCCTTTTGATCATGTTTGTTTAGCTTTGTAGTGATATTAACTTAATACAAATGTATAGATCGTATGCTAATAAATGTAGAAAGAGGGCATTCTGACTAGAAAATGAAGCTGTTTTGTGGTAGTATTGGTCTGGTTAAAGGAAAGATCAGAAACTTCACTTTTTTCAGGTTTTTGCATGTGAATTTTTTGGTGGGTTGGAGTATAATTCTCAAATCTAACCAATGCACACATTTCAACATACATTGACATCTATGTCTGTAAGCAGTGGTATGTTTATCCTAACCCCGAAGCTAGCGACCTCCCGACCTACGTTGAGTACCCTGTCTGCTTCTACATCTCCTGCCGTGTTGTGAGGCTGCGTGTTAATGTGACCCCCCCACACACACACACCCTTGTCCCCCCATGATGCTGTGTTTCTGACCAGTGTTAATTTCTTTTGGTTTATGCTAGAAGTTACTTGGGAAGACCAGCAGAGAAAGGTGAATGGTGCAATAACTGATGACAAACAATTGCCGAAAAAGAAACCCCATTCTGAGACAGGTTTGTCAGGGTTTGGAAAACCACATAAAAGCATGAGAGTCGCAAAGTAGAGGATCGCTCATGCTTTTGTTATCCAGTGTGTGCTTTGTGCCCTTTTTTTCACTCTGGTGTGAAATGTCTAGGTTTAGTTTGTGAGCCTGAGACCTTCGAGACTGCAATAGGCAACCTCTGGTACCCCAACGGCTGCTGAATGCAACTCCCATCAATCCAAACCTGTGCTAGGAGTTGTGCTCCTCAGCTGTTGGATTGCCACAGATCACCTATTACTGCTTCTAACTCAGTGTTGTGTATCATCCCTGCTCAGAATAAAAGTACTTCAGTCTATTATTTCCTATTTATATACAGTGTATGTATGTATATATATATATATATATATATATAGAGCAGCAATCAAGGTGTACCCTGAGGTCTTCATTTCATTTAGCTGTGAGAATGTATTGCATAACTGCAAACACCAGCATCAACATTTATGTCCCACTCCAGGACTTATCAAGACTTTGGAATGAAGTTGGGTGGGGTTGAAACGTTGCTTCTTGTGTTCTCAAAGCTGAGTGAAGACCTCCGATTATTCCTTCACTTTTTTTTGTACAAGAGCCAGGGTAGCACTGAGGCAATGAACAGCTTGATTTCTGAAGTGCTGATTTTTTGTTTATGTATATATATACACACACAAATAACATAAAAGGTTTTTAGGTATTCAATTGGATTTTTCCTAGGCAATATTAAAAAGCAAACAAACAGATCACTGCTACTTGGAATTGGCATAGCAGCATACAGTTATCATTTACTGATGCTCTGTACATGTGACTTCTATACATAAACATATATGTGGGACCGGGGACATTTATTACATCCCAAATGATGGTCCTGGTGCAGGGGGCCTGATTATCAGCTGTGGTACATTTGGTACAGACACAAGAAGCTAACACTACTTTCGGTAGAGATAGTTGAAGGTCACTATTTTGCAAGTACAGAACTTCCCTGAGATGTGTCCTTTGTGACCCACTCATCAGTCAAGTAGACTCTGAGGCCTTCTCTTGACAAAGGGTGTCAAACAGCTGTTGATATTCCGCATCTTCCATAATTCAGGATGACAAAGGAATCTGACAGATGTAGTCCATCACCCTCTGTTTGACACATCTGCTCTAGTCCCAGTTCTTTGGACCATGCCAACAGTTATGGTTTCCTTCAATAGGACATCGTGGAATACATTGGTGGTTGTGGAATTGCTTAGAATTCCCAATGTCATCATACCGGGGGTGAATCAATTCTCTTAAAGTAAAGCTAATTCTTGCTGAACAAAGAGTTTCTCAGGTAACATCCAGAGTTACACTTAGATTAGATTCCATAAGTGGAAGTGATTGGCCAGCTTAAACCGTTGGTCTAGGATCCTTCTGAATAGAGTTCCCCAAGATTGGACTGTCTCTCGTTATGTAACAGATATAAAGAGGAAAAGGACATTGAAATGTACGTGATCTGATTATTTTGTTTACACTTTGGCGAGTCGGGGAAACATCTGTTGCCATCTGTCCCTCAATTAAAATTAATTTCAGTGATATGACTTCATCTGCACATGGCAGAATATCATTACTGATTATATTAATAATAAAAACAATAAATCCAAACCAATGATCTGTACTTCATGTTTTGTAAGAAACTTTCTAAAACATGGGGTCACCTTCTGATCTCTATGTGGAAAATAAATATAGCGTTTTGATAGCTTTAGGTGTTTTGCTGATTGATCCAATGGATTAGGTTGTTAAAGGGTAAAGGCTGAAGGTTATTTCCCACCTTTCCCTTATGTATCTTTTGATTAGTACTGATCGGAGTCCCTGTTTACTGTCACATGGAGTTTGATTTTAATATTGACTTAGTAGAAACCTTGTCTGCAAGTTGAGCAGTTGGAAGTTGTTTGTGTTCATCTGAATCTTATAGATACCTACAGAGGGTTTATTTATCTGTAATGTCTGAGCAGGTCTCCAGCCTTGGATTGCTCTATAAAGGCATGATTTATTTGGACCATTTCCTCTAATCGTCCCAAGTTGACATGATATGGTGATATGTAGTGAGATTCTTCTCAAAAGCACAACTAAGCTATGGTTATCCGAACAGGGCCTAACTATCATTGAACTTGCTGGGGTGCAAGGCCGAATCACCTTACCATCAAAATCTGTAGTTCTGTTGTGACAAGTGATACTATAGAGTTGATAGAGTTGAGTTGTGGTCCAGAGCTTACTGTAGCATAGCCCAAGTTAATGTATGTCAATCTTTCTTTCAATAATAATCCAACTTAGCAATTAACTTGGAGCAACTGGGGGTGAAAAGAATGATTTATGCTCCATGATCCTATAACAATGCTATACACTTTTATGGCAATGTGTAATATTGACATAATACAAACTATTGATAAATTTCCAATAATCCTTTGAAGACCAAGGCTTTTGTTTTATGATGACTTTTTCCTATCAAAGGTAACTGTATAATTAGTGACTTTGTATGAATTAATAAGGGGTCTGTAGTAAGGGTTTATATATTTGATCCTTTTTCTATTAAAAAAAATGTCTTTACCTTCTTTCTGTATTAAACCTATGTGTTCGTGTTTTGGCGCTGAAAGAGTTACTCATATTTGCCCTAGTTTTGTTGCCTGACATTTCCTATCATGTTATCCCCAAAAAACAAACATCATGAAAACGCAGCCTGGTTGCAGCATAGATACAAAAGCCTGCACCAGTCAAGTCCTTTTGTGCTCATATTGTCCTAGTTTTTACTTTACTGAGATGTCAATATATCTCTAAGGATGCAGTGAGAAGGACCTCTTCTTTCATTTGTATTCAGTCAATATCCTTTCAGAAGACACATATGTTTTAGAAGCTGTCTTTAGCTGTGGTCTTCAGCTCTCATTCTTGGGCAGCCAAAAAGTACCTTTTACTCGTGAGCTTCTCTATGCAGAGAAATAAGGGCAATTAAAGAACCGTGACAACAGAGCCATGCGTCTACTGGGCCAGGGTGGGAGCGGCAATGAAATACATCCTATATTAATGGATGTAGTCCATAATTCTGTAAATGACTGCAGAGCATAATTACCGATTATGCCATTTGTCTATGATGACAGTGGAAAAAGAAATTACCCACACTATGTGGGAATTTAGCATCAGTAGCGGAAAATTGGCCTATATGCTGTGTGACGTCCAGCATGCTCTAATTAAATTACAATGCAACTCTTTCTTTTCTTTCTAGCTGATACAGAAATATCTAACTGCAGGGGGATTTATTAAGCAATCTGCTCACGAGCAGGAGTGTGTTACAAGATCGCTATAGTCACATGACTAAATACATACGTTACTTAAAGTTGGGTTTGGACTAGGATGGAAAGTTCTTATTTGGTGACGTTCTTATTTTCAGATCTTTTGGAGGTGCTGCATTTTCATGAACCTTCTTATAATTATCAAATCCAAGGCCAAATATTTGATACTACTTAAAAAAAAATTATGTAAATTTATAATTGCTTTTTGCACATTTTTAACCCAATGTGTGTTTTTTTAATCATGTTTTTCCATATATTTTATGAAAATTCACTTAGCCAAATGTACTGTTTTATGACAGTTAAGTATTTCTTTCCCCTTGATTTCCGCTTTGCCTTTCATATTTAAGACTGTTATTTTCGTGACACTTTGTATTATGTATCTAGAAAATCTGGTAAGAGATGTTAAAGAGAAATGGGTGCGGAATTATAAATTGAGAAGATCTAGCAAAGTACATTTTAAAACAGTAACTGTTGTATGTGTTTGCATAAATGTCTCCATCTTAATACATACTCAGGCAAAGAAAAAAATAGCTTCTCCAACCAGATAAAAACCAGGATATCCAATGGGCAATATCATAAAATATCTCGGGTTCAATGGGTCAGAATGCTCTGTCTTCCACTCGCACATATCAAAGTGGGTTTCGGTAGCTTTATTATATTGCCCAGTCTTTCTTTGGATGTGTCTACTTGTGGCCTTCTCTCCCCCAGCCACTTTTCTCCCAATTTAAAGAACCATTACAGTCTAACATTATAAGCAAACAAATGAATGCATATTAAAGCTGACTAATGCATATGTAAAGATGGAATTTTAATAATTTTCACCATTGTTTAATATTCACTTTTAACAATGACCTTCTGCAGGGTATATTCCCTGTATCATCTTCTGCTGCTTAGAATAGGAAACCTCAGCAAGAGGCTGCTGGTATGTGGGATGCACAGCACATATTTAATCTTGCCCCAAATAGTGTCAACTACATTTATAGCTTTGTCCAAGAGGATTCCACCGAAACTGATCAGAAACAGAGAAAACTATAGTTTTTTATCATATCTCCTAGCAGGAAATCTGGACTACACATTTAAGTAAGACAACACAGAAAGCCCTAACATGTAAATATTCATTGACATAAGCTCAGTGTCTGGCCATTTTCACTGGTCCACTCTGCAGTGTTGTATTTATACCTAGGCCAACTAGGCCTAGACCAACAAAGCCTAGGTCTAGAGGAGAAGACTGGACAGGGGCGGCAGCAGAGGCAGCGCTACTATTGTTTTTGGTGCATCTTCCCTCACTTCCTTGCGCTGCCTGTACATAAATCAGGGCCGTCCCCACTAGGGAACAAAATGGTGCAGTGGAAAGGGATGTGGGGGCAAACCTGGATCTGGTGACAGGGGTGTTGGGGCAATTTGGCACTGTCTTAAGGTTTGTGGGGGCAATCTGGTGTAGTGGAAACGTTATGCAAGTAACCTGGAGGTGAAGGGGTACGTCAAATGAGGGTTGGCGGGTGCATGAGTTCAGTCACTGATTCACTGTATCCTTTATTCTTTGTAAGCCAGGGCTCGACAAACCCCGGGCGCCAGGTCGCCATGGCGACCAGGAAATCAGACCTGGCGCCCGGGTGCTGTTTGTCACAGGGAGCCCTTGCCGGCTGCCATCCGTTTTTCTTTTACTTTCTTTTTCAGCGCGAGGGGAGAAAGTCTGTGCGGATCACACAGACTGTAAGCTCCGCCCCCTCGCGCAACACGCTGTAGTGCCGATTGTCACGTGACAACACGGCACAGGAACCGAAAGAAGATCGGGCTCCAGCATAAATGTCCCCCTCCCCTGCAATGAGGTAAGCAGCAGGGAGGGAGGACACTGTAAGAAATATTCTTTTGTTCTTTAAAAAAAAAAAGGTGTGTATGTGTGTATATAACTGGCTGTGTATGTGGTGTGTGTGTGAATGTAACTGACTGTGTATGTATGTGAATGTAACTGGCTGTGTATGTATGTGTGAATGTAACTGGCTATGTATGTATGTGTGAATGTAACTGGCTGTGTATGTATGTGTGAATGTAACTGACTGTGTATGTATGTGAATGTAACTGGCTGTGTATGTATGTGTGAATGTAACTGGCTGTGTATGTATGTGTGTGTGTGTGTGTGTGAATGTAACTGACTGTATGTGGTGTGTGTGAATGTAACTGACTGTATGTGGTGTGTGTGTGTGAATGTAACTGACTGTATGTGGTGTGTGTGTGAATGTAACTGACTGTATGTGGTGTGTGTGTGTGTGTGTGTGAATGTAACTGACTGTATGTGGTGTGTGTGTGAATGTAACTGACTGTATGTGGTGTGTGTGTGAATGTAACTGACTGTATGTGGTGTGTGTGAATGTAACTGGCTGTGTATGTGGTGTGTGGGAATGTAACTGGCTGTGTATGTGGTGTGTGGGAATGTAACTGGCTGTGTATGTGGTGTGTGTGAATGTAACTGGCTGTGTGTGTGGTGTGTGTGAATGTAACTGGCTGTGTGTGTGGTGTGTGTGAATGTAACTGGCTGTGTGTGTGGTGTGTGTGAATGTAACTGGCTGTGTGTGTGGTGTGTGTGAATGTAACTGGCTGTGTGTGTGGTGTGTGTGAATGTAACTGGCTGTGTGTGTGGTGTGTGTGAATGTAACTGGCTGTGTGTGTGGTGTGTGTGAATGTAACTGGCTGTGTGTGTGGTGTGTGTGAATGTAACTGGCTGTGTGTGTGGTGTGTGTGTATGTAACTGGCTGTGTATGTGGTGTGTGTGTATGTATGTATGTATGTGTGAATGTAACTGTCTGTGTATGTGAGGTGGGTGTATGCCACTGTGTCCGTGCGATTTTGTGATGTGCCGTTGTCTGGCTCCTAAATTTTTTGGCTGGCTCCTAAAACTAAATTAAATTTGTCAAGCCCTGTTGTAAGCTATGTCTTCATCATCAAGATGAAGTCATAATAGTCAGGATTCGGTAGAACTTTAATATATTAAACTCTGGACGATTGCTCAGTCCGTTAATATTCAAGGTCTTACCAGTCATATGACTACCATTAAGTGGACTGACTAGAGAGTACATCTGGCAGATTCTCTGGGAATGTTACATATCGGCCTTTTGGGGCCTCACCCCTAAGATAATTGGAGGTGTGAAGGAACACAACAAGCAAGTGTTTAAAGTTCCATAAGAATAGTGATCCAGTTTTGGCATAATGTCCCTGGTTCAAGACCATTATTTAGTGGATTCCAAGAGCTCTGTATATGATTGGTGCTCCTGCCTTTAGGGTAGGTATAGAAAATAAATCGGTGTTACTAATCCAATTTAGCTTAAGTGCATGTAACAGAATACAGTCCTCGTTGGGTATTAACCTGCCATCATGTAATGACAGTCAGCTGATTCGGCTGCTGATTGGTAATTATGTTGAACTTGTATGATAGCAGACCAGTATGTGTGTTGACCCATTTCAAGAAACACTATTGCATCATGGGTAATCATGGATCATTTGTTGTACTGACCTGCATCATTTACTCCTACTAACGGCACAAATAACACTGTTATGACATCTTCCGTATTTGTGTGCAGTTCAGAATTGTTATTTCCAGCTACATTTCCAATCAATGTGAAACTTTTTTTGTGATTATGAAACATGTTTAATCGTTGGAGCGTTAATCGGTAATAATAATATTTTAAAAATGGTAGCTGATATTACACAAAATAAAAGTCCACGGATGTTTACTAATTTTCATTAAACCCCTTTTGTGTATGTATTTCCTCTATTTAAAAATGTTGTTTTGTTTCTTGTTTTTTTATTTGTTTTATTTTAATGTGACAGATTTTTTTTTTGTGTCTAAGAATTTCTTTTTGTAAAAATGTGGTGAATCTTTTCCTTTAGGAGTTTTTTTTTATTTTCATGTGCCGAATATGTTTTGTTCTCTGCTGTTATGTGTTTCTGTGTTTCTTTCCATTCTCTGCCATTTGTCTGTTTATGTATTGGTCTCTAAACCTCTGCTAAGTCCTTTCCCTTCAGTGTCCGTTACTCCTTCCTGAGTTCATAACTCACTCCCATCTCCTTTGTCTCTGTCTGTCACTACATGATGTGGTCACAGAAGACGTGGACCAGCCACGGAGACGAAACTCAGGTCTGTTTCTTCAACACTTTCTTTTTTCCTTGACTTACCTGTCTTGTACAATTGTCTGTTGTGTGCATGTCTCCTGTCTTGTTGCCCTGGGTCTCACTCTAGAAGTCTAGTTCTAAAACATTCTAAAAGTGGCGCCATTACCATTGAAGCCAATGACATGTCCGTTCTAACCATCATAGTAAGCCCTCATGTAGTGTATTTCTTAAAGGACAACTGTAGGCAAGAAATAACTCATGTTTAATTGAAAGATTACATCAAGTGTAGATGGTGTGTAAAGAGTTGCTTTAACGAAATACAAATAAACCATCTTACCGAGCACTCATTGCATCATATAGCTATAACAGGGGGCAGACATGTTTGTATAGAATATTGGTCAGCTCTGCATTAACATTCATGCAGGTGAATGAAGATCTGCTTCAAGATTCTAAACAATATGGCTGCCCCCTGTTAGAGCTAAATGAAGCTTTCATTAATACATTTCTATGTTAAATGCCTACATTTGATGCGATCTTTCCACTAAACACAAGTTAATTTGTTGTCCTTTAATGGCTGTAATGAGTAGTAGTGATGGTATGCTCTATCGTGTAATCTACTGAGACGTGTGATCTATCGGGGGTTATTCATAAAAGCCAATTCTGGGGCAAACTTGGGGGTCGAACTTACAGAAACATCCCACTGGTTTCCATGGTGACTGCTCCAGATTGGGAACTTTGCCCCCAGAGATGGCCTTTATAAATAACCCCCCATGTTCTATATATATTGACAAATGTCACATTGTTGCATTACACATTCTGAGTTCTACTTACTGTGCCATTTGCTACAAGACCTCCTTTTGCCCATTTTAACACTATCACCATTAAAACTGGTGCATAGACCTCCTCAACCTGCCATGTGATATTCTATTCCTGTTTAATTTCGATAGGAAGAAACTGGAGAACTCCTCGCTCGCTTGAAGTGTTTAATGTAATGTGCTTACAGTAACATGCGCAGGCAAGTACGGACTGGATAAATGTTAACGCGTTTTGTGGCAGATAGATGAAACACGTTACGTTTTATCCAGCCCCTATTTGCCTGCACATGTTCCTGTAAGCACATTTATATTACATCACGCAAGCGAGCATGGAATGTTCCAATTTTCTCCTATTGGCTATGGTTGGTGCTACCTTGGAGGTACCTGTTAACTCAAAGCACCCGGGTGAACACCCTGGTGAACCCATTCAGAGCTTGTGTGATACAATTACTGGTGACCCTGACCAGACTAAGGAGCCTGATTTACTTATTGCATGTTTAATTTCAGTAAAGCGGTTTAGTTTCTATAGGCTTACTTATAGAAATTCTGTGTACTGTACTTCCTAGAACGTATATGTAGGAATTAGAAAGAATTTGTTAGGGGAACCTAAATGTCCCTGTTACCTAAAGACACTTTTGGGACATGTACAGGGTTGAATTGCAGTGACTGTATGGTGTAACAGTGCTATCTTTAATGGGGCCAAAAGATACCATAATGGCAATCTGTGCTGGAGGAATCAGAGATCTCCCTTCTAATGCCACCTACTTGCCAAGATATACAGAATAGAGCACCTAATAAATCCCTTCATAAATACTACAGATGTAGCTGTGCTTAGTGGTTAATATTTTCCTCTCATGTGGGTTCTTGTCGGTGGCAAATATAAAGATTTAATGCAAATCAATGGATATATCAGGTCAAGATGGCTTACATCAGGAAGGCAACTGTTAAGGACTGCTAAATATGGATCAATCTGGCATTTCTTGGACCATCTGTATCACTGAGCCATGGGTGTATTGTATTGTGGATCACAAACTGATAGAACTTTAAGAGATAATATATAGATTAACTACTTCTAAAAAACACCAACACATTTAAGTGAACAAACCATGGGTTTTTAAAATGATACGTCCACATGAGTTATCAGAAAACAAAATCCCCCACACGAAGATCACCGGTGCTCTACCCTGCTGGTGCAATATCAAATCCTCAATTGGGCAGTTCACATCCTAGGATCAGGGTGCTCAAAGATACGTCAACCCAACGAGGTTCAGACAAGTGACCAAAAACATCGGCACTCCAAAATCCAACATCAAAGACATGCGCTTACTCCAAAGTGCAGTGATTGGAAGCTGCATATCTGTGCAGTTAAAAAAAAGTGAACACTTAACGCGTTTCGCGTCCAGTAAAGCTTAATCACATGTGCAATTTGAGCGTGAACAAGTAAGGCATTATATGCAAACAGTAAACCATTCTTCACAAAGGTCAAATTAATTGTGTTTGATGTCTTTTTTGATCAATCAGAAACAATAATCAGTGATTTACTCCTGTTCCTAAAGACGTCACACATTTAATTAATATGACCTTTGTGAAGAATTGTTTACTGTTTGTATATGATGTCTCACTTGTTCAACTCTCAAATTGCACTTGTGATGAGGCATCGCAGGAAGCGAAACGCGCAAAGTACGGCACAGCTGTGTCTCTTCCAATCACTGTCCTTTGGATTATAAGCACGTCTTTTCTATTGTATTTTGGAGTGACAATATTTTTACTCATTTCACGTGGGTTATCCACTTAATTGAGACGTCTGTCCCAGTTGTTGGGAGGCTCTGGTGGGGCCTTTTGCTTTCTATTTTTAAAATAAATAGGTGTTTTTTCATGCTCCCAATCTCTCTAATACCACGAATGTTACAGTGCATTTTATCAGAATTGTAATGTATCATAGTTTTCTGCCAAATGAAAAGAAAAAAATCAGTTAGTAAAACTAACATTTGTAGTTCACAGACTGTACTATTTGTATATGATCAGCTGCCTAGACGTGGTTGAAAGATAAGAGTGATATATAGTGGGGGGGGGGGGGGGGGATGAAAACTGTTTTAAAATAGTGGATGAACGTGGTATGTTGGTGGTTGGAATATTGGATGTAGTCAGAGGACCCAATCACCAGAATAGTTGAAAGACCAACTGGTAAAAGCTGGTACAAATATAAAACAAAGTAAACATTGCTGATACATTTAGAGTTGTGGTGATAGGTGAGCCATTGATAGCCAGTATAAGTATAACAATAAATAGATAGATGAGCCATGTTTTTAGGGAGCGGCCCTGTGTCACAATAGTCTGGTCCTTAAAGACAATGCAGCACCATCAGAGCAGCAAAGACCTAGTTATGTCCATTGATCTCCTGCTTCACCCTTGATGTTGCTCGGCTCTGCCTTCTATTCCTTTTTTGATAAATATTGCCTTCATTCTATCCCCTGTCAGGTTTAGCAGATGATCCAGTAATAAGCAAAATGAGAATAGATTTGAGGTTCACCCGGTCCCGGTATACAGTACAGCTGGGGATTGAGCTACATGTAGTCAATATCCAGGGCAACAGATGTTTTACTAGAAGCATCTGTGTATTTCCTAGGCGCAGACTTTTAGGAGAGAAGCGTGTAAGAGATTGTTGTTTGGTTTACAGATTCAGTAGTAATATCTGGAAAGGTTAACCCTTCTTTTAAACCTTACTCCAGATGAGTTTTCTTTATGTTAGAACTTTAGAAGATTCTGAAAGATGACCTCTCGCAGGATATATTGTGACTCCAGATTATGGGTAGTCATTTTCATGAGTGACCGATCATTTAATGATGTTCTAGGACCTTCACAGACCTTTTCACAGACACTGCTGCCCTTATACAGTCACTGGCCTATCCCTGGTCCAGATATTTCTACCATAACTTATAACATGAGGACATTCTGTCCTTCACCCCCATTACTCTCATGTGTGGGGGCGCCCACACGCGCTATTTCTATTGTTTGTATTGTTTTCCCATCTTCCTTTTTGCCCTTTACTACTAGGCTATTTTCAGTTCAGTGTATTTCAGTCTGCTTTCAGTTACGAAAACATTTGTTGTGTAATTGACCATGATGGCTGAATTGTGAGGTTATATAACAATATAATATTTCTGAACCTTGGGCCAATCAGTTCGAGACCATATTTCGGCTTATATTACATAGACCCTACATAGCCCTGTGGATGTTCCATGACTCTAGCTCCAAAAATTAACTTGACTGGCTCCTGGTTTGTTCTGTTCAGTGCCTAAAATCTATAAACATTTGTTAAGGCGTGCACTAGAGTTTCAATATACCCAAAGTACTAGCAATCTCTAATTTTACATCATGTAGTTATGTATATATTCATGAATAGTTACATCTCCTTTCCCACCTTTTTGCTAAAGGTAAATAATTACTAAGCACGGCATTCTCTGTGAATGAATATACCAATTTTTTATATTTGAATGAGAGTCCATATCTGCATGGATGTCTGTCTCCTTGGAATACTGCATTAAATTAGCTAAAGTAGTAGAAAGCAATAGACATTGCAACAATACACAACCTAAACAATGCAAAAATATTCATAACATTTACCACTACTGCAATATAAAAGCCTCTGTTGGGTCAGGGTCTAAAGCATGAAATTAAAGAAAGAAAAACAAAACATAACATAAAATTATATGAAAAAAGAAAAGATAGGAGACTAAGCACACCGTTTAAGGGAGTTTAATCCACCAAAAAATAACAACGTTTCAGCCCAGCACTGAGCTTTTTTTAAGTCAGACTTGAAAAAAGCTCAGTGCTGGGCTGAAACGTTGTTATTTTTTGGTGGATAAAACTCCCTTAAACGGTGTGCTGAGTCTCCTATCTTTTCTTTTTGCTTTATGGGCGTGAATGACGCTCCCTCGTGGCACCCGATACTTGTAAGTGTGCAGACCCATTCATACTTTTCATAAAATTATATGATACATCTTCATGTTAAACATCACAGACAGGTTCTTGGTTGTGTGTCTATGGTGTATATCTATTATAGCAGAACAGAAAGTGTTATTCAGTATGGAACAAATCTGTTTAATTTTATGTTTATTTCAATTATTTCTGTTGCATTGACATATGTTCTTTTGTTAGGCTTGTCATGTGTATTGAAGCAGCAGCCATTTTATCCATGCTCATTGTTTCCCCCCTTTTTTATACTATTCTTCTGAAAATTACAGAACAGCTTATCTTTGGTTACCGTGAAAGATAAGGGTTCTAGAATTTGTATTTTACACCTCATATTTGTAAAGCATGATGTATGGGGACGGAGACACTGCTGCTGTAACAATTCACTTCTTCTTGTTTTTTCCCACATTCCATTTCACGATTAGTTTTGTAATGTGCCATGGTTTGTGGATTTCCATCTCTGCTGGCTAGAAACATTTGCATTGCTCATTTATGTTCATCACCTTATTTTATTTTATTTGTAGAAGAAAAGACTGCAGAACAAGAGAATGAGGATCCAGGTATGGGTTTGGGTAGAGAAGTAGTGTGTGTGTGTGTGTGTGTGTGTATAGTAGTGTGTAGAGGCCTACTAACAGTCAGCTGTATACACCTGCATACAACCATAGAGACATTTAATGTGGACAAGTGCAAGATTATGCACCTTGGGCGTAAAAACCCAAAAGCAGAATATAGACCATTTGGTACAGTCCTAACCTCAACATCTGAGGAAAGGGATTTAGGAGTAATAATTTCAGAGGACTTGAAGGTAGGTAGGCAATGCAATAGAGCAGCAGGAAATGCTAGCAGAATGCTTGGTTGCATAGGGAGAGGTATTAGCAGTAGGAAGAGGGAAGTGCTCATGCCATTGTACAGAGCACTGGTGAGACCTTACTTGGAGTATTGTACGCAGTACTGGAGACCGTATCTCCAGAAGGATATTGATACTTTGGAGAGAGTTCAGAGAAGGGCTACTAAACTGGTTCATGGGTTGAAGGATAAAACTTACCAGGAAAGGTTAAAGCATCTTAACATGTATAGCTTGGAGGAAAGACGTAACAGGGGGGATATGATAGAAAATACATAAAGGGAATCAACACAGTAAAGGAAGAGAGTATATTTAAAAGAAGAAAAACTACCACAACTAGAGGACATAGTCTTAAATTAGAGGGGCAACGATTTAAAAGTAATATCAGGAAGTATTATTTTACTGAGAGGGTAGTGGATGTATGGAATAGCCTTCCAGCAGAAGTGGTAGAGGTAAACACAGTCAAGGATTTTAAGCATGCGTGGGATAGACACAAGGCTATCCTAGCTATAAGACCGGGAACGGGGGACTAATAAAAGTACTCATAAAAAAAAATTGGGCAGACTAGATGGACCGAATGGTTCTTATCTGCCGACACATTCTATGTTTCTATGAGTTGGGATCCTGAGAAAGTAAAAACAAAAACTCACTGGGCAAAAGTAACATCAATTAATCCCTTAATTTGCCTCAAGGACCACACCGCCAAAAGTACAATTTTGTGTTCCTGTACCTGATCACAGAGTAACAGGGACACCGGAGCAGAGACCCAATCACAAAACTTTATAGACCACTGGGTCGCCGACAGAAATGTCAGTGACTTGTCATGTCACTGGTGACATTGCAAGGGTTTTCCCAAACCCAGAAGTGATTTCACTAAATGCAAGTGGCACTCACTCTGAATGTGGGTTCCATTAGACTGTCAAAATAAGGGCCACCAAAAATGGCCTCACCTGACAAAAGGGATCCCGCTGTGGCTCCTTCATATAGCATTCACAGCAAAACACATGTTCGTTTGGGCCATGTCTTTGGGGACACAAAGTGGCTAGTGGCTGAAAGGTAGACAAGCATTTGGGGGTGCACATACTCTTTAAAAATCATTTTAAAAAAGTATTTATTTCATAATACATCTAAACTTGTGAAGTAATGTTTGAGTGACACAAAGGGTGAAAGCGTATAACGTCAGACTAGAATTCCTAGGGCCTATCCAGTTTAAATTACATTCAATAATTAGTCTCCTAGTAAGTATACCAGAAGCATGAGGGAGGAAGATTGGTTCTTGGAGATGCACAGTACATGCCAGAGGTGCAGATTTACTTGTGTATTGTTTTGTGTGTGCACGTTAAAGTCCACCACTAAGTGACAGTGTATCTCCTCATCCCCCCGTCTATGATTAAGTCCAGTTGTGAATGTTTCTGAGAAACTGACTAATGTTGTGTCTGTTCATGGTTGATATGTTTTTACTATTTCATAATTGTTTTTGCCAATTTCTTTTTTTTTTTTTTATTCCATTAACTAGAAATTACATAGAAATACATAGTGTGTGTAAATATAAATAACCAGAATTAGAGTACTTAATTACTTACATTTTCACTTTGCACATAGCATCATAATCAATTAGAAGCATTACAAACATGACACGTATAGGGTAAAGAGTCATAACTCAATTCAATACGCTCAGGGCACTAAAGTGGTTGACTCATCAGATAAAACATTAATCCAATGGTTCCAGTTTTCATTTTTTTTCTGGATGAGATGTTTGTTATTTTATTATTCGGCTTTCCATTTTTATTTGGTAGCTTCATTGATATTTTTTTTTATCTGAATTCCAGGACGGAATAGGGACCGACTTCCAATTCCTGGTTATCTATATCTTTATGCTATTAGAGAATGGACAACAGGTTTAATGTCCCCTTGGGTCAGTAGAGGAACATTACAATGTAATATGGTGTTATCTTATTTCCCATATTTGCTATATCATCTACCTCCAAAAACTCTGGATGGGAACACAAGCCCACCTATTATACAGTAGGTCCTCATTTTTATCCTCGCAACTTCAGTAATCCCAAGAACAGCCTGGATAAATGTTGTAGAGACTGGGACCAAATACAAAACGATTAACCAGTTTAAAGTGCATTTTTTAACCAAATTCAAACATCTAACCGACCTGTACACCTTTTGGAAGGAAGCCATCAGATCCCATTGCTTACCCTCAGCAAAGCCATACACTGTTTAAGTAGTTTTTTACCCTCATTTCTCTCCATTAATGTCTGCAATCTTCTTAATCGTTTCTGAATGTTCTAAATAAATATGTTTACACAGGTAACCCTTAATTCTTAATTAGTTGAAAACGTACCATAAGCGAGGGGTTTCCACCATTTGTTGAAATGTTTAAATACTTTTGCCTCTTATTATATCATTGATCTTAATTAGATCCTTACTAAACCAGTTCCTGAGATCAATATCATTATTGTTTGTTTGCTAAATCGCATAAGGGAAAAATCTTCAGCCCTCTCATACTTACTATTGAACTCTTAACATTTGTTCCAAAAGATGCTCTTCAGTATCATACTGTTGCCTCTTCTTAGTTATCTGCCTAAGATGTGGACCAAAAAAAAAAATCAAATTTCAGGAGACTAGACAATGCTTGGTTCACTACATACTAACTCTCTTTCTTGGAGACCTCTAATTGTGTAAATAGGGTATGAGACAATAAACTAGCCCTGTAGTTAGTACTCAAAAATGTCTGGCATCGTCCAACCCCATCAGGAAGTCCTCATCTTAAGAGACCTTAAATTTAGTCTAAGTTTTTTACCCCGCCACACAAAGTTATGGAACGAAGACTGCATCAAACATAGCCAACTGTCAGGGATCATATGGAACAGGCAAGACCACCTTGGGCAAAATATAAGATCCAATAATATTTATTCTGCCCCACCAGGAAATTACCATCTTTGCCTCAGTTTAGTTGATTGAGTTTATTAAGGGAAGAAAGCTGGTGTCCATTATTGCTGGATCGGAACATATTCTAAATTCCCGGGTAGTTTATAAAATCTCTAGTCCAAGCAAATCCATATTTAACCCTAAATAGGGCTTCCTCAAGACGTGCTTTCTTTCCCTCTGTGTTAACAAGCTGCTAACACATTCTCCTTTTTTCTTCCCTTCTGCCAGCAGTGCCACTTAGAATAATATATATATAATACTTCCCCCAGACTGATTCCTTTCACCCATTTCATCACCCCTGTTGAATATATCAGACATCATTCTTCCCACTTTCCTCAAAGCTTCACCCACTCCATTTTCCTGGTAAAGGACAACTCTCTTGATCATCTTGACCTCTGATGAAGCCCAATTAATGGCAAAACACATCAAGTCTCCCAGAGAGGATCTCCATACTATTTTATAAATGTTCTTGCAATCTTCATTTTATGTCCTTTTATCTATACGCTGTTGTACAAATTATACCATTGAACAATACTGTTAATCAAAGGTAATTAAAACATCTTTGATTCTAAGTTGATGTTGTCCTCTTAGTTCTCACTTCAGTATTCTTTGTATTTGTCATTACTACTCTCTTATTGGCATTAAGACACAGATTTCTCTAATTCTCTCATGAGTTCTTCTTTAGAATTTTTAGGGTCTTCTAATGTGACTATAATATTATCTGCGTACAGATTCAACGTTACATTTTCTCTTTCTGTGCAGAAGCCCTTTATTCCATCGCTTTCCCAGATTGACATTGTCAGAGGCTCTATTGAATTCATATAGAGCAGTGGGGAGGAGCAGACAGCCAAGCGTGATTCTTTTTGATAAAGCAATCAGAACTGAACCCACCCCCGTCGTAAACGAATACAGAGCCATAATAGAGTTCAGTATTGACCCCTTGAAACTAATACCATCAAAGCATCCTTTAGGAAACATCCCTCTTTTTTAACCATACCCAAAATGTCTATCAGTCGTCTTACATTGTTGATCGAGGAACTCCGAGGGACAAAGCCCAGATGAATTAATTACATAATTACCTGCTTAAGACAAAGAACTGAAGAATATATCTTAGTTTCAGTATTTAATAAATAAATAGGGAGCTAGTTAGTTACTAATTTTGAATCTTTTCATTCTTTTGGAATTGTTATTATAGTGTCTTTCAAGAATTCTTCCGGAAAGCTTTTACCCAGAACCATTCAATTGAACGCTGCTGTCAAATCTCTCCTAGCAGTATCGTTTAAGAACTTATAAAACAGGTTGTTAAATCCGGACATGGGGCCTTGTTTAATTTAAGCCAATTTATACAGAACAATAGCTCTTCCTCTGAAATTGGCATGCTTAGCATTGCTAGTTGTTCATTATTAATGCTAGGAAGATGTAACCTCTCAAGTTAACTTTTGATCAAAACGTCGGAAGCTTCACGCGGAAGTTATTAGAGTGCATGACAATAGGACTTGAAAGCAGCACCAATCCTTTCGGTCGTCATCACTACTTCATCATAGCGTCTAATCGATGCAATTTGTCTGTTGGCGTTCTGTTTTGTTTTAAATTTGCCAGACATCAATTTTTCAACTTTATTTCCCTTAAAATACCATCTTCTCTTAAAACATGTCATTGCCTTATTGACCCTTTCGATCAGAGGGTCATTAATCTGTTTCTCAGTCTCTGTACTTCTTGTTGATATTTCCCTAACTTTATTTCCTTTATTCTGTCGAATCAATACATCTCCGGGGCGTACCAAAGCATACCATGTTAAAGGGACGGACTTTATTCAGTCTCCAGTCAGATCTATGTCTAATTTTTACGTTGTCCAATTTCGTCAAATCATGTCCAACCTAGTGTAAGTCTAATGGGTTTTAGAAAAACAGGTGTAGTCCACCTCTTTAGAGTGAAACACCGTCCAAAAGGTCCAGCAAATAATAATTCTTAATAAGATATATTTTTCATATTCTGTTCTTTAACATCTTTCCTACTAGTCTTTTTGTCCAAGTTTGTATCCATTATACAAATAGAATTGCCTATTAGAAGTAACATACCCTGTCTAATCCTGTCATCTTTTAAAAGAATAATTTGTTTAATTCTGATTGGAGACTGATTCGGCCCTTCCAATATGTTTTCTTTACTAAATCTTTAGTAGGATCAGTTTATAAAACTATATGAAAGGACGTGTTCTCCACTTGGTCCAATACTTTCTTCATTCTTTTTCTCATGCTAATAATTACATTATTTTTTTAATCTCGAGGATGTTGTCTGTGTATAACTTTTTTTAAATTAATGCCAATTGGGCATCTTGGCAGTTTTTAATTAATTTTGTAGACAACTCAAATGGTTCAGGCCTTAAATTCTCAGATTTTTTTTTCTTCATTAGTCTCCTTTCTTTTAGTCTCTGTTGGGGGTTGACCCCTTATTCTGTACAAATGCTGTCGTGCCCCCCACTTTCAATATTAGGCGAAAACATCTGTATAGGCTTTTTTCTGCTTTCTTTTATTGCTTCTTTTCTCTCCTGGAATATTGTTTAGCTTCTGCCGGCTTCCTGGAGACATATTTCTATTTTAGTGGAGCTTTGTTTCAACTGATATGAAGAATGGACGGAAAGAAATGGAATTCAGTTACACCTTCACCATTAACCCTATCTCTATAAAATCATCCAATGTTATATTGAATACATTTATGGAGTATAGTTATTACCTCCAAACATTTCTCTTTTCTGTCTTATAAATACTTTATTTTAAGGGTATATCTCCACCCCTGTCAAACATATTACAAAATTCACCGGTCTAGCAGAGCTGGTGTGACCCGATTCTCCTCTGTAATACCAGTACTAAGGAAGGATGGACACACATTTACTTTATTTATTTTCTTATTTTTAGATGTGCAATTCAATATACAAATATATAAATGCGTAGTAGAAGATTGGACTTCCAAAGCACTAACCCAAGCAAGTGCTTATGTAGCTTTTATGGTCCTCACGGATCAGATACAAAATCTCCTATTCCATATGAAACAAAGCAAAAAGCTTTTATGCAGAGTACAAAGTCCTTTATATCATCTACAATAGGGCAGTTATCTGTGATATGAAATATTGTGTCAGAATTGATCTCTTGTTTATCTCTTTAAGATTCTAGAACACATTTGGTTGTTAGACTGCCCAGATAATTACACATATATAACCATACACAATGAGAATTCAAACTCACGAAACCCTAGGCCAACTGGATTGACTGGATATGAAGGTGTTGCCTTTTGGATCCTTTTGAAGACCTTGTGTATGTCCTTAGGATCCAGCTGTCGCGTACTCCTCTCCTGCAATTCACTACTGCCACCCTGGTCCTACGATAGAGGACCTGTTACAAGTTTATTCTTTCTCTTCCTTCTATTGGGCAGACTAGATGGACCGAATGGTTCTTATCTGCCGACACATTCTATGTTTCTATTTCTTTATCTACCCTCAAAGACCTTGATGACTGAAGAGTAACATGGTTCAGGATAGGTCCATCTTTGACCTGAATGTCTGGTAAGAAACCGTGTAATACTAGGCCTGAAACACGTGGGGGGGGGGGGGGGACAGCAAGGTTTTGTGAACAGATTTCTCTCTTCAGAAGTCGCTCGCTTGCAGACCCCGCCAAACGTAATGTTTCAACGTCGCGCCATTGCTCCCTGACTCTCAATGCCTATTTTAGGAAATGTGTAAAAAAGTTAAATATGTATACATCACTTTCCAATCTCCTTTTATGCAGATGGTTACAACCTGTAAATAATGCCTCCCTCACATGTCTTCTACTAAATGAAAACAAGTTGGCTCCATCTACATTGGATATGGCATAAACGTAAATAAAATCCAAGAGACTCCAGGGAAACTCGTAGGGGAAGGCTTTTAGTCTCAATCCACACAACGGAGGAAACGGGCACAAGTAGCCATGCACAACCGCTGGATGCATCGTGCTTAGAAACAACGAACATGTAAAAACTATCCTTATACTCACACAGTTCAAAACAAATACCCACCAGGTCGAAAATTAGGACTTCTTCCATCAGAAGCCATAATGCAAGCTAATAGTTGTTAATGGAACATTTTTGTAAATAGACGTTACAGTGGGATAAGAGATTGCATTGACAACTCTAATGATTGCATTAAGCACTACAAATGTACATCGTATCTATAACATATTATACTACATGATCCAACAGGGGACTGGAAATCCCATGTTTATGTATAGGGTTCACACCTCAGACATTTATATGTGATTAGATGGGAATCAGTTAATCAGCGTGGTTATGTGTGGTCAGATCCTTGAATAGTTAATTGTTTTCCCCGTGGTCATATATGATTTCTACACACTGCAAGGCAGCATGCAAGTTATATATGGCCGGTAAGAAATGTCCGAGGTGGAAACTCTATTCATATATGATACCAGTTAGCTCCAATATATACATATATATATATATATATATATATATACATATATATATATATATATATATATATATATATAT
Source organism: Pelodytes ibericus (assembly GCA_036172795.1). NCBI lineage: Eukaryota > Metazoa > Chordata > Amphibia > Anura > Pelodytidae > Pelodytes > Pelodytes ibericus. Next base: position 32,514,429 of record CM069859.1, on the reverse strand, counting down.
CTCCAAGGGCAGGTGCACTCAGCCAAGCATTAACACAGTGTGCCCGGGTGCCGTGTGGCTCCAAACATATAGGAGTATCCAAAATCGTACAAAAAAACACGCACTCACGGGTCTTCGATTTCAATCAAATAGTCAAAACTTTTATATCATACAAAAATAGACATTTGTAGATCCAGTCGAAGTTTCGGTCCGCAACGCGGACCTTTATCAAGACTTGGTAAAGGTAGACATATATATAAAGCTCTGTGATGTTTTATAATGCTGCCCACATTACATACCAGTTTATGTTTCCATTAAAAACATCTCAGCTTGCATTAGTAAACGGATTTTTGGGATTTTTACAAAACATGGCTTTTTGTATCCATAGCAATTCAATGAAATTATTGGTCTCATATGTGCATGGATATTTATCTTGGATTCTTCAATATCATAGTTGTTCTTATCACACTTTATTCTTGTTTTGATTTTAATTTTATTTCAACTCTATTTTCTGTTTCGCCGCAAATAATTGAATATTATCTATACATTGTGGTAGCAGAATTGCAAGCAATGTAAACATATATAGTTTTTCCCCAGCAACCAGACTGTCCTCATAGGACGTGCCTCAGCACCCAGATTACATTCATAGGACATGCCCCAGCAACCCGGATTTCACTCACAGGATGTGAACCAGCGCCCAGATTGCACTCACATGACTTGCCCAACAGCCAGATTGAACTCATAGGACTTGCCCCAACACTCAGAGCCTTGTAGCACACACATTACACCCACTGGTATTTCCAGAGCACCACAATTGCACTCACATTACTTACCCCAGCACATTGGCCTCACAGGAGGACATGTCGGGGTAAAAGAGGACGCATGACAATCCCAATGACTGGTAACTTCGCTCTCATTGGTTGGACAGTGCACCAATCACCAGTATGAGTATTTCAAAGCCCCTCCTACACTCACGTAAAGTAGCGGCAAAACATGCATCAAGCAGAGTGGCTAGTATGCTTTGTTTTCATCCACCAACATACTAACTAACGAGCCGATACCCTGCTCGCAGCTTGTATGGCGGCTGCCAAAAAGCGAGAGGCAGCTTTACTTTAGCTTGAGGCCTAGTCATGGCAAGTCCTCTCTTTGTTTTCTTTTTCAGCTGAGGTGCTAAGCAGACCACAGACGCTTCAGGAACCTATATTGCTAGCCACGGCTTTTATATATTGGCCAGCTGAGGCGGCCGCTTTAGCAGTCAAGCACTTATATGTATATATTCTTGTTACAGTGCTACCGTCAGTGTTGAAAGCAATTATACTCCACTACGAAGCCTTAGATTTAATATAACAGCCTATTGACTAAACAGAGAAACATAGAAAATGTAGGCAGATAAGAACCATTCTGCCAAATAAGTGTGAGTTGAGATGAACATGTCTATACATAGTCCAGAGACAAACGCTGTGCTTTAAACAGGACTCCAACTCACCTCCACCTCACTATTAGTGAAAAAAATCCACATGTAATTCAGGACTTGACATATCCAGGAAAAAATATATAGTGAATTATTACAAACCTTTTATTGGCTTAAGGCCTGCACATTTAGTTGTCCGCTCATTGCGTTTCACTGTTTAGTGAATAAAAACCTTTTTTTTTTTTTTTTTTTTTTAAGTATAATTTGTTCTTAAGATAATGTACCGCGGATTTACATTACCTTTGGCTTAAACGCTGTGACTCTATGCAGCAGATGTACTGCAATCACTGTGGAAGCCATAGATGCATTCTGTTGATTTGGCCCAGGTGTGTGTTTTGTCATTCTTCTATATATATATATATATATATATATATATATATATATATATATATATATAGAGGGACCAATAAGCATAATGTCCTCCTTATATAAAACTGAACTGAATGATAAATAGAGCTCTTGAGTTTCTTCAATGCATGAGGGGGTCTAGAGACCAAACCATTCTGGCTTTGTATGTGACAAGATGTATTATCCTAGTCACATTCTCTCTTGGTGACATAGTCTTAGCACCATCAACTCAACTGTGAGAGACCCTAGTATTGAATAAGCTTTTTTTTAAGGTTGTTATTTGATTTCTGATGGATGTGTATGTCTTGTTGTATGTGTATGATACTGTCTGGCAATGTCTACACATTCACTATACAACAAATTGCGTTGCATTGTTTGAACCTCAGTGCTGCTGTGTCATGGATGCGAGATGAAGGGGTAATACACAAAGGGCCGAGTTGGCCGCAGAAGATTCGTGAGACCTTTTATCTTTTTGCCATTATTTTAAAGTTAACTCAGTATCAACACTACGAGAAGCCAGTGAAGTCTCGATCCAGTGTTAAGCACATTGACATTGGCTCGGAGTTCCCCGTCTGATACAAACTTGTCATGAATTGAGTTTTGCTCAGTTCACGACAGCTCACGGAAGTTTGGAGATGATTGGAATGTAGCGGATGTAGCAAGGCCTGTAGCGTACTGAATAACTTGTAGTGGCTCTGTATTATACAGAAAAAGAAAACATTTGGCTTGCAACATGATACTTTGGTGCTATTGGGCCTAGCTGGGAAGGGATGCTGCAACACTGATTTTATTCATGACATGTCACAGTGATTGTCCATTTTTGGTCTCCAGTGGTTGTAGAATTAGCTGCAGCTAAATATACTTGTAAACGGGGGTCATTTATCAAGACATAAAATATGATGTACCCTTCTGCATTCCATGCGGAAATTGCTATGATTATATTTTCTTCACCAGGCTAATTATTAGTTCAGGTGCACGGCTAGTGATTTTGCTCCTGCATTGGGTGGACCAAAGATGACATTAAAAAAATACTATACAATCTGTGGCTAGATGTAGACAGTTGCGATTGTTGTCCTATTGCAGGTAGCCGTTTGATTGTAGGGTGATTAGAAACGATCTTAAAGAAATTAAATAAAAACACACTGCTCTCTTGAAAAATGACCTCCTAGTATTCTTGCATGCCTGTGCCCATCTCCTTATTAATTCACTAATTTTGCAATTAGTTTAAGCAAATCTCTTGTGTTTATAGGATTTTGCACAGTAACAATAAAATATGGGTCTTGATTTACTGGGAGGATGGCCACTGTCCAGATGTCAAATAATGCATCCGCTCATAGAAATGTATTCTAGAAAACAGAATGATAATTAAATGGTTTAATTATGTGAATCTGCTGCAAAACAGGTTCAATGGATGTGGAAGAAAGAACGCGTCAGATGAAAATGAAGATTAACAAGTACAAACAGGTCGGAGGATCAGATTCTAGGCTAGAAAAGGAGTTCCACCCTAAGGTAAGATGACCCATTTGTAACTGTACTCAAGGAGTTTCCCATTTAACATATTTATAACTGGTACTTTTGCTGTATGTGTTGCTATATCTCTTGTAATAACTGCACTATTTGGGTGACAATAACACCGACTATAGTCAATCAGATGATGGGCTTTGGAGCCACAAGAAGTCCAACCTCAGTCATGAATCCCAAAATCCATTCAGTCTGCTACTCGAAAATAATATTCTCCTCAAGCCATGTTTAGAGCAAAACGTCCCAATTCCAAATATTTTATGACAAAATCCACCCAAATACAACATATATCACTCATACATCGCTAGAGCACCCAAACCACCAACCTTTAACCACCAACCGTTATGCACAGTAGCCAACGTTGATGATCGGTGAGTGGACTTATCCAATACTTTTGGAAACCCCAACATGTGACAATTCTCTTTTCTCACTCTCTAAACATCTGTCCGCTCCAGAGGCTCATGACTATTTTACAGTACAAAGTACCATAACACCAGGCCACTGCAATGATAGCGAAAACACTCTACACTTCCGAAAGACAAACATACAACACTCATATGAATAAAATCACAATGCATTTAATAGATTAGTGAATAGTGAAGTCTAAAGGATCTACTCACCCCAAACAGGGAATTGAGATGGGAATTTAAAATTTTAGGCAAAAATTACAAAATGGCAATTTAAACAGAATGGCACCATGGAGCTAGCTCAAAAGTGTATTGAGCTGAGATTTAGCTATATAGTCCCAGCACAATGTATAGTTAAATTGGTAAGATGTAATGCTCATCTCAACCTCAATAACTAAGTTATGAGTAGGATCCAGCATTTTATTACACACTGTGACAAATAACACAGATACTATGCATGTCGTAGAACATGACATATGTTAAGTTCAGGCTTGACAAACCCCCTGATTCCATGTTTCGAATTGGTCTTTGTGACTCTAAGGTCTACACACATTTGTCAAGCTCTGATTTTAATGTATATGAAAAATTCAACATAAAAAGAGGACTTGTGATACTGTTGTTCATTAAAACCAGACCCTGGAAAATGTACATTTTACTTCTAACAATTAAAACTTTTATCAAGGCTGAAATGTTAAAGTATCCTGTACTTATGTGAATAATTATCACCAATAGCTTCCAATCCTCAATGGAACTTCCATGGACCGGATTTTATAAATACCACAATGTAAACACAATGGGATTATGTATAAAGATTCATTATGTGACATAGATTTAAAAATGGTCCAATCACTATGGAAACCAGTGGAATGTTCACGCAGTTTTAGAACTTTGCCCCAGAAATGAGTTATAATGTCCCCCAATGGGATACGGGGGGGGGGGGGGGGGGGCAGATCTAAACAGTTATGTTTCCTGTGAGAACTATATAATTGCCTGAGGCCAATGTTCAGTCTATGAAGGCAATGTCAATGCCGGTATTTTTTGGAAGAAAAGGTGTCAACCCTAACTGATAGGAATACCTCCCAACTGTCCCACTTCCAGACAGTCCTGATTTGGGGAATCTGTCCCGCCATCCTGCCGATCTCTACTTCTGTCCCACATTTTGGGACAGAGGTAGGGCTTGGCAGGTTAGCACAATTAAAATTCTCAAAACCACACTATAGGGAGATTCTCCAGTGCCTGGGGGTAGCATGCGTGGTGGTGCTGTCACTCTACCCCCCAAGCACCATCCCAAATAGCTGGGGGGAATTGTTGGGAGGTATGTGATAGGCTAACCAAATGCTAAATTATTACCGAGGGGCCATTTTGAAAAACTCAGCTCAGGTCTGACATTAGGAGATGGCATATGGCTGGGATGCTTGGCAGTAACTTTGGTCACTTGAATCAAAGATTTTACTAAGAGATCTCTGAATAATGTTCTACACCTCCCGCCTTTTAAGGGAGGTATGGGCCTCAGAAATGAAACCTTTCTGCTCACACTATTCAGCGTCACTTAATTCCCAGTCTATAAGAGATTCACATACCAGGCCAGGTCATGTAGCCATAATGATTACTCATTGTCAGGGCTTTGAATGATGGTTTCTCCAGCACAATGTACTGATTACATTTGATTACCTACATATAAGGGGCCATGTCCAGGGCCAGTGCAAGGATTTTCGTCTACACAGGTGAAGGTGCATTTTGGTGCCCCCCTTCTCTGAACTGCCACGCCTCCCACACCACCAACCCTCCATACATTTTACATATATAAAAGTGTAATGTATTGCGTGGAAAATAAATACATCTAAATATTCAACTCTCATGCTTTAAATTTGTCACACATTGACACCCTAACACACAAAGACACCCTTGCAGTCACACACACACCCTTACACAGACACAGTGACATACTTACACACAAACACCCTTACACAGACACAGTGACATACTTACACACAAACACCCTTACACAGACACAGTGACATACTTACACACAAACACCCTTACACAGACACAGTGACATACTTACACACAAACACACCCTTAGACAGACACAGTGACACACTTACACAGACACAGTGACACCCTTACACAGACACAGTGACACACACACCCTTACACAGAAAGTGACACACTTACACACACACCCTTACACAGAAAGTGACACACTTACACACACCCTTACCACTTAAACACACAGTGACACCAATACACACATAACCTGAGACACACTATTTTGCCCCTCAATATGCCAGTATTTAGCCACTCAAAATGCTATTATTTTGCCATTTAATATGCCATAATTTTGCCCCTCAATATGCCATTTAATATGCCAGGATTTTGCCCCTCATTATGCCATTTAATATGCCAGGATTTTGCCCCTCAATATGCCAGGATTTTGCCCCTCAATATGCCATTTAATATGCCACGATTTGCCCATCCAATATGCCATTTAATATGCCACGATTTTGCCACTCAATATGCCAGGATTTTGCCCCTCAATATGCCAGGATTCTGTCCCTCAATGTACCATTTAATTTGCCAGGATTTTGCCTCTCCAAAATGCCATTTAATATGCCAGGATTTTGCTACTCAGTATGCCATGTCACCTAAACACTGTAAGCTTCAAGGCACATATATAACCTTATTGTGTAAAAATATATGTGTATTTCTTTCCATTTATGTAGTTCTATGTCTCTAGCTGTATCTAAGTTTCCCTTTATCAGGAGAGGAAATACATTGACACACTCCTTTTTGTTTTGTTTGTTTTGTGTTTATTTGTTAGGGGATAAAGGAAACAGGCCAGATAGTTGGTATTGATTTATTACCCATAAATGTATTTTGCTCATTACTGAAAATCTGGCGAAATGCGTGACAAGATTTCCATGTGTGAGATTTATTGAAATGTTCAGTCACCTTGCAATTAGTCAAATGAAACTAGATGAATCTGTGTACAACATGTTCTTCCACATTTGTATGCCAACAATATGGTCTAGCACACTAATGATTCTATTGGAGTGTCACAGGATCCAGGATGCAATGGTTTTGTATGCTCTGTATATGTTAATCCTATAGGCTCACACAGACACAAGGGGTAGGGTATTAACACAAATGGGGTTATCTTGTGTAGTGTATTTATATGGAGATAATGCCTAAAAATGGAGCTATAGCCAGTGTATAACTTGAACTCCCCAGTAAAGTCGGAAAGTCAGCCCTGTGTTGGTTGGTTTGCACCTCCAGGTTGTGCTGGTGCTACCCATATATAAACATGGGGGGGACAGTGCCGCTATTTCTTGCACATAAAAGTGCCGGGATGGATAAAAGTGGTGCTTTTCTCTATATACAATATACTATATACAATAATCTCAATATACTGGTGTCAGCCCCATTTATTGAACTTCCTAACACTTTTACGTTCAGAACTTTTATGAATTACCCTCCTTATATATATTTATTTAAACGTACAACTTGCAAAAAAAATAATGGATCCAATGCTGCCCATTAAGTCCAAACCCTTAGTTAGTGGTAAATTAACCGGCTTTCGCGACTCAAGGCCCACTGTTAGCAAAATGAACTATCGCACCCATTAAAAAGAAACGCTATTGAAACACTGTACTGTGTGGTAACTGCTGCACAAACAATGATTCAAAATTCTTTTTTTCTGGCAACTTACTGCCTCAAAAACCATTGGCCAAACTGTGCAATGGTTGCCTAACCCTTTTAGTGCTGAAGGGAACACAAAAAGTGGCTACTACAGCACTAAAACCCTATCTTAAAAAAAAAAAATTGGGGAGGAGCAACCGGGGTTCCCCCTCTGCCCCCTTTCTCCCGTTCAATTTGTGTGACTGCTGTAATTGTTTCTGGCCTCCCTATAAATAAATGGTGCTATGCCCCTATAAATAAAGCCCCCAACCCCAGAATAGATGGGCCAAGTGCCCCATGTCCCATAAAATTACCCCCTAGGGGCTGATCAACTGCCACTGTCCCCATACATAAATATAATGGCCCCATGGGGCTAGGGCTGGTCAGATGCCCCTGGTCGTTAAAATAAATAAATTAAGAGGCCCCTGGGGTCAGGGGCTGGCCAAATGACCCAAATCAATATATTATAATGCCCTTTCTGGGGCCACAGGATGCCTAAATGCTTCTACTCTATACAATTAAATGAATAATGTTTTTATTAAGCTATCCGCTCCCTACACTGCCCTGTGGATAGAATTGTACCTTTGATGTCCGCGATAGCCTCGATTTTTTTATTTAATTTACAGATTGGATTATTTAAAACAAAGGGTGGGAGACACTTGTTATAAAACATAACTTTTAATTGACATGTAGTAAAAATATTGTGTTGCACAGACCAAAGACAAATAATTATATGCACAAAAATATAATAGTAAGTGTAGCTAGGCATCCCTTACTTAATGTGGAAAAAAAGACAAACACACATAGCACAAACGAGACTACACCTGCTCAACAGAAAAAGAACTGAAGTAGACTTCTATTATTATTCAGAATAGAAGGACAGGAACTAAATGGAGCCAACATTTGTTAGATTTTGTTCTTATTCTACACAATTATTACTCAGCAGGTTACAGGACACCGACAACATTTAAAATCACTTAAAAAATACCAATGAACTGACGGTGTGTATATTAAGTCTCTTATGTATAGCCCCTTAGGACACACAGGAGACTACTTGCTTTCTACTTTTGGGCTAAGTGGTACACAGCAGTTGTCTTCGCCTAATTAGTGCTGAGCAACTATCTGACACGGCATATCCTGCATATTAGTATATCCAACTATCTGACACAGCATATCCTGCATATTAGTATATCCAACTATCTGACACGGCATATCCTGCATATTAGTATATCCAACTATCTGACACGGCATATCCTGCATATTAGTATATCAATTTAAGGATGCCACAAACAAAGAAAAAATGTTTATAAAGAAGATAGAAAACTAGCTCTAACTAGCTAACAACCAACATCAGTAGGCACGACTGTGAGGGACTTTGTATGTTTAGCGGTATTAAACAGAGATTAAAATGTAGCAAACCAAGGGGCAGTGATAGGGTGTATAGACAGATAGAATGAGCAAATGATTAGAAATAAACACATTATAAAATAGTGCTGTGGGATACTTCTGATAATTGTTGCTTGTAAATATCAAATTTAAACCAAAAAGAACAACATGTGCAGTCATTTGAATTGTATAAAATCCAGGTTCTTTATTTGTATGCTTCAATCCGGATACAGCAGAAAGCAACCAAAATATAACATAAATCGGTGTAAACAAAAACCTAGCTCGTCTGAGCTCTAACTAACATAAATCTCCCTATCTGTCAGGGGTTAAACTATAAGAAAATAATCCAGGTTTCACCAACCTATTTCCTTGTCAGCCTTCTGTGCTCTGGTTCTCAGGCAGCCTGTTGATTTGCAGCCCTTCCAGAGAGAAACAAACAAAATCTCTCTTTTACCTGCCTAGCAGGGAGGGGTTTATTCCTACTGCTGCAGCTGATTACCAGCAGCTGAGCAGTGTATTTTGAGACAGTCCAAAACCCAGACATGGACCTATGTCTCCCAAGAAAACAGCGGAGTGGAGCACTGGCCCACCCTGCTCTCCAAATGCTCCACCCCAGGGGCCCATAACTAAACAGTAGTTTATGTCATATACACACATATATATAACACCTACTCCCCCTGGGGTTAAATATCATATGCCCCTCTGAGCATTTTATGGGAAATATACACTCCCTCACAAACCACCCCATTCACCTTATCACAATATATATACACACAAACATACATATGTGTGTGTGAATATATATATATATATGTATAAACATATATCTCATAGTAATGCACAGTGTGTTTGTGTATCACAGATTCCCCAGCAGTAAAACAGCAGCAATTAAAAAAAACTCATATTAAATGCACACACATTCACACATGCATACACAGACACAAATACACACTATTACACACACAACCACACTTCAACACAGCATTACACTTACATACACACACTCAAATACACAAATAGTCACATTTACACATGCACACACAAAGTCACACTTCCACACACACATACAAAGTCACACTTCCACACACACATACAAAGTCACACTTCCACACACACTCACATACAAAGTCACACTTCCACACACACTCACATGCAAAGTCACACTTCCACACACAAAGTCACACTTCCACACACACACTGAGTCATACTTCCACACACACACACAGTCACACTTCCACACACACAAAGTCACCTTCGAATTCCACACACACACACATACAAAGTCACACTTCCCCCCACACACACACACTGAATAACTATTCCACACACACAAAGTCACACTTCCCCCCCACCCCCACACACTTAGAGTTTTTCTTTTTTAAGAGGAGGAGACAGCTCCACCCCCTTGTGTTCTGACCCTGTTGGAGCACCGGGTGTTGGTGAGTGGCTCAGAGGTGCGGCTACTGTTGCCAAACTCAATTGGGACTTAGCTCTCTGGCCGGCAGGCTGCATGTTGCACGCCCCTCGTATAGAGTGTTATTTGCTGTCAAAATTAGAGCAATACACTGCTCAAATGTAAGATATGGCAATTAAGATCATTCCCTCAATTTTCTTAGGGATCAGAGCACAAAACCAAGGTCTGTGTAAATTCACACAAAGCTCAAATATGTAGGAGGTATAGAAAACAAAGACGCCAGTAGCATAGATCAATGGAGCATGTAGTCATATCTGCTTCTAGATTTCCCCCCTTGACGTACGGAAGTTCAAAATTACCAACTAGAAGCGGTCAGCTTTCATCCTTTCAACAGTACGTCGTTCGGCTCCTGTCATGAAACCGAAGATAGCTTGAGGAGTAGATGGTGGCATATGATCATTGCTCTTGTTTATATGATCTTTTTGTGAGATTTCTCACTTATAACAAAGTAAGCCTTGAATAAATGTTCCATTGGTCTGTGATATTGCCGTCCTTGTTTTCTTTACCTCCTACATAGTTGAGCTTTGTATGGATTTGCACGGAATATTGAGTATTGTGCCCTGATCGCTGGGAAGTGATCCCAATTGACACATTTTACCAACATTTGAGCTGTGTATTGCTTTAAGTTTGATAGCAAATAACCCTCTGTACGATACTTGTTACTTTTACAGAAAACACTACAGGTATACTTCGTTTTATTGCACTTCGACTTATTGTGCTTCGCAGTTATTGCTCTTGACAGGATGTGTCAATTATCCATCAAGCAAGTCTTTCAGCTACATGTGCATGAATGAAGCAAGGGTTAAACACAAAATGTCCCGGAATTTTAAAGTAAACCCCATGTGTATCTTAATAGATACACGCGGGTTTACTATCACAGCAGTTCCTGGTTGTCAGCACCCGCACAGCCAATCTGACTGCCGAATGCGAGGGTCTCTAGCTGCTAGCTATCGAAGCATGGCATCTGTCGGTCAGAGGATAAACTGGTGGGTACCATCAAAAGTATCCTCACAATAGGAACAACTAAAATGTAACTTGTGCTTCTATATAAAAAGCACAAGTGAAAAAAAAAAAAAAAAGTTTAGTGTTCCTTTTATCATTTTGGCAAATGTGACTCACTTTGTTGCGGAACCAAACCCACAATAACCATGAGGTATGCTTGTATGTTTGTTCTTCATAATTTTCTTTTTGGGTTAAATTGAATATGTAAATGCAACAATTACCGGATAAATAAGTATCTAACAGCACATTTTTATCATTTGTTTATTTTTTATTTCTTATCATTAAATGCGCTCCTTCTATCTGTTTATATGTCTTTCTAAGTGTATATAGCGGTGTTTCCACATTTGAAGTGACCAGCTTTATTCACTTTTCAGTATTTAAAGTGCCTAACTGGCTTCTTCAGATCGGATTATTTCATTGATTCATCCCCCATACCTGGGGTAGGTGGGGTTAGTAGGTTAATTAATTTTTAAAAAAAAATATTTAATTCATTGTATATGGCCAGGAACATTTGGACCCCTAGGCATATATTTTTATTTGAGGGGGACACACACTTAGGGACCGATGGTTATTATTACACCTCTGATCACCTGGTGATAAATTAATTATTGGGATAAACGGCGTCATTTTTACCAAACGCTGTTATTCTCATATCGCTGAGCTAGTGATTTAATGCACGTTAGCTCTTAGCGGTGAGTTTGCATTGTTAGTCCACGTTATACCATTAGAATAACATGCGCTAAAAATATAACTTACTGTATGTGGATCTAACCCATTGTGTGAATAGTGTAAATCCCTTTAAGAAAATTAATGTGACTGTAGAATAGGAAAACATATATATTACAAATGTAAGAAGGAAATTACAGAAATAAAAAGGGATGTATACGAGAGGTAAGGTTATTGTTGGGGTGGTTATTAGAGTTAGGAGAAACATGCTGCTCTGAGTTAACATAGAAACAAAGGAAGAGAGAAGAATAGAGAAGGAACCTTTGCAAGAGATTCCCAAGTTACCCATGTACATTTATATGCAAGACAGTCCTGTACATTGCAGAGGTTAAACAGTAACAGATTGCTTAAGTCTTTTTTAAATATCTACATAAATAATGGACATGATACTGATTCTAGAACCCAACTAGTGTTTAGTCCTCACTTAGTCAACTTGTGATATCTTTAACCGTAACATTATAGAAATACAATTCAAAAACAGGGTCAGTTCCTTGATAGTGTATTTTGTCATTGTCCCCTATTTTGTCTTGTCAAATGTTGTGAAGTTTTTTTTGTTTTTTCAAATCTTTTTATTTCAAATTTTTAACTTATAACTTACATTATATCTTTTGTATTTTTTATCTTATAATTTCAGGTAAATATTAGAACAATACATATTTAAATATATCAAACAATATTATATAATATCAGTAACACTATATATTTTTAACAAGATTTTAAATATACTTATTAACAACAATTAACAATAAAATGTTATCATATATTATCATCAATAATAATAAATATAATGACATAATACAATATATATATATATATATATATATATATATATATATAATAACAACAACAATACATACATTTCTATATCATTTATATACCAATCATATGTGTTTCAATTTTATTTTTTCTATCCCTTCCCCTATTGATTTATTTTTTATTTTTTAATATTTCTAATATTAATTAATTTTTCCTAATATCTTTATTTACTTCGTTCTATTCTATATATTTACATTTAGATATCTTATTTACCATTTTCATTTATGTACATGGTGTTCTACCACTTAATAATTGTTTTGAATACCACATTGTCTCCTGAAATGCCGTTCGTATTTGTTTTTTGTAATTATCATCTAATGTGTCTATGTAATTTTCCCATTTTTTATAAAAGAATTTTGTATCTTTTTCTTTATGTAGAGTAGCTTCCATCCTATCCATTTTAAGTAAAAATAAAATTTTTATTTGAAATAGTGACATTGTTGGTGCTTCTTTTCTTATCCATTGTTGTAATATACATTTTCTGGCTACAGCCAATGTAATACGTAGTATACCGTATTTGCTTGATTATAAGACGACCCTGATTATAAGACGACCTTCCCAAACTTTGGATATTCCTTTAGGAAAAAAACTAAAAGCCTGAATATAAGACTACCCTATAGAAAAAAAGTTAAACTTGTATATATTCACATGTAAATTGCTTTTTTAATAAAATATTATATAAAAAAAATGCATTTCTTGTGTTTATTTCTTTTTATGTGCCAATGCTGCCTCTCTCTTTCCCTTGCCCCCAGCTTTGTCTCACTCCCCACTCCCCCCTCACCTGTCTCTTCCCCCCCACATGTTTCTCTCTTCCCCCCTTCCTCTGTCTCTCCCCCCCTTCCTGCTCTGTCCCCCCTGTCTCTCTGCCCCCCTCCCTCACTCCCTCCCCCTGTCTCTCTGCCCCCCTCCCTCCCCCTGTCTCTCTTCCCCCTCCCTAACTCCCTCCCCCTGTCTCTCTGCCCCCCTCCCTAACTCCCTCCCCCGGTCTCTCTGCCCCCCTCCCTCCCTCCCCCTGTCTCTCTGTCCCCCCCCCCCCCCCCTTACCTGTACCTCAATCCCTGGTGGCTAGTGGGGGCAGCCGGGGGATGTCTGCACGATACTTGCAGACATCCTCCATGCTGCCCGACACGGCAGTCTATTATGACGGACAGCTGTCCGTCATAATAGTCTGCCGTGTCGGGCAGCATGGAGGATGTCTGCACATATCGTGCAGACAACCCCCAGCTGCCCGATTTACCCTGGTGGCTAGTGGGGCAGCAGAGGAAGTCTGTGCGATGAGCGCAGACCTCCCCTGCTGCCGCCCGGCACGCTCGCCGGGACTTCTGTGACGAAAGCGGAAGTACCCGGCTTCTTCACAGAAGCCCCGGCGGTCGTGCCGGGCGGAAGCAGGGGAGTCTGCGCTCGTTGCGCAGACATCCCCTGCTGCTAGAGAGGGGGATCCAGGTCCCCTGCAGCTCTGCTGGGGACCTGGAACAATATCTTATAATCTGACCTCAATTTTGAGGTCAGATTATAAGAGACCTCGATTATAAGACGAGGGGGATTTTTCAGAGCATTTGCTCTGAAAAAACCTCGTCTTATAATCGAGCAAATACGGTAAATATGTTTTCAATATTATAGTTTTTCTTTGTGATTATTCCCATTATAGCTTCTTCAGCTTGTATTTTATAATTAACATTTTAATTATATTTAGGAATTTGTTCAATGTTATTCCAAAAAGAATTAATTTCTGGACATTCCCAAAAATTATGTATTAAATTCGCATTATTTAAACCACATTTCTGACAAGAATCCATAGGAATAATACCCATAAGATATTGTCTATGTGTTGACAGATATATATAATGAATAATTTTATAATGCATTTCAGTGTATGAGATTGCTGGTATTATTTTGCATGTTATGATGGTTTGTTTTGTTATGTCTTCTAAATTTATATTGGGAAAATGCGTTAACCATTTTTTAATACCTTTAGGAATATCTTTGGTAAAGTTTGCTTCTTGTATTTCTTTATGTATTAATTTTGTAGATATAATAAATTCTGTTGATAATCTTATTTTATTATCAAAAATGTTATCCCAATCTGTTTGTCTAAGTTTTTGAAATTGTTTTCTTGCGAATTCTTGTATTTGTAGATATTCGCACCATTTAATATTTATTTGTGGTAAATTTTCTCTACATTCAATGGAATTCATCAAGGAGGTGGAATTAGTTTTGATAAAAGTTGTAAGATTATTTATGTTCTGGGTTTTCCATTCTCGAAATGATTTTGTCTCGTTATTGTTTTGGAATATTGGATTATTACAAAATGGGTGAAAAACAGAATATCTCCATTGCATGCCCCATCGGGTTCTTACTAGTTTCCAAGCTTTAATAGTAGATGCCAACAGAGGATTATCTTGGATATATTTTGGAAGTTTTGTAATAGGAATATGTAGTATTGCCTGTAATGCAATTGTTGCTCCAATATGAAATGTTGTGAAGTTTTTATATATATTGTGCTACGCTTAGCAGGGAATCCCTATGTATGGATATCCCTTGGAGATGGATTAAATGTGGCATCCAATTTGAGGGAAAATTATTTACTGTTGTCTGTCAGAGAACTATAGAACTACCACCCAACCAGTATTTTACTGACAGCCCGGTACAAATTCGGCTCGAGGCCAAAGATAAATCTATAGAGGCAATAGCATGGCTAGTCATTTTTTCAACAACAGAGGCCAACTCTGGAGTACTCGGAATCTTGGATCTTCTGTCAGACACTAAGCAGTCAATTGTAGTGAACTGGAAGCAGAATGGAAAACCGGTGATCCAAATACCATTTAGAGCAAATGCATCAATTTAACTATTTTTCCAACTCGGCCAATTTGATCCAGAGTTACCACCCATTTTACCTGCAGGCTTGGGGCTATGGTTAACTCTATGGAGGAAATGCCATGGGCAATGTTTAGAAGAACCCAATTGTGGGCCAATCTTTTTAAATGCCATTGTTGATTCACTATCAGGTGCCTTCTAAGACCTTAACAACCATTTATCATTTGCGGTTGTTTTGAGTTACTGAACGAACTCTTTTTAGTTAAAGCGAGACAGACAATATTTTTGTCCAGTTATCCACAGATTTGCCTTGTGGGATCGGCAGAACTACAAAAGTATCTGAGCACCACTATTGCAAAGGTGTGCTTTATCATTACATACTCAGCGTTCTAGAGTGCTGTATAAATATATAATTTTGCTTACATACTAAATATATAATACAAATGCTGCCTAGTGATTGGTAAGGCAGACAAGATTAGTCTTTTGATTCCCTTTTAGAACACAACACATGAATCACTGGCTCAGACTCAAGAAAGCAAATCTCTTGGTGCTTAGCCCCAAACCTAACTAGTGATATCTTTATTTAATTAACATGATAGACAAATAATTCAGAATACCAACCCTAAAGTCCCCTGTCTGAAATACAATAATGCATATTAAGGATTACATTTTAACTAGAAATATGCATTCATTCTTTTTTTTAATTTAGTGTCTGTAATACTTACCTTTGTATGTAAAGTGTATCCCTGCTGCAGGGTTTTTTCTTTATCCAGGTAAACCCCATTAGAACACCATTCCTCGGAGCCATCAGGGCACCAGATTTAACTTTCAACAGTTTAGTGAGATCTGGGGACTCACATGGAGATCCCACTAGCATTGAATGTGGGTCAGTGGATCCCAAGTCCTGTGTTCTACTGGAGCCCACCTGTAGCTGTAAAATGAGCATTACCAGCATTTACTAAGGTTATGGGGTACCTAAAGCATATGTTTGTAATGTAAGTGCTGCACACATTAGGAGTCTCCATGCTTCCCTCTGTAATATCTTCAATGGGGATTTAAATGAATACTCAGAATCTGGTATAGATTCCAGTAAGGTGTAGCATGCATATCTTTAACAGTGGTGGCAGCTGTCACATAGTTTCAGAAGATACTCCATAATTGTGATATAATGCCCCCAGGACCTCTGGCTATTTATTTATATTTTTACCTCCGGTTACATACCTTAAAGAAAACAATACTCCGGATTTTGATTATGCTCCACATTACTAGATTACGAGGATGGGCACTTTCCTGCAATGCCTTTTTGTAGGTGTAAAAGGTGTAGTGCTTAGCTGTATCTCCACTCATCTTCACTGAGAAAATGCCACTTCCCTGTGCTCTTTCTTGCCTCTTTTTGGAATTTGTAATTAGTAACGCTGGGAGCCAGTGACTGTAAAGGTGATTTCTCTACCGAGCTTATTCGGCAGAATTAAAACTAAGTTTTCGAGTTTTAGAGGCCTTCGAGCAGCAGATTCGGTCATTAGGTCTGACTTGTATTCACTGTGTTTGCAGCATCGCTCCGGTCGGGATCCTCACAGAGGTTCAGACAATATTTCCAACAAGTCGTCGGACAGCGATGTGAGTGACGTGTCCGCGGTGTCCAGGACTAGCAGTGCTTCCCGCTTCAGCAGTACCAGCTACATGTCTGTCCAATCAGAAAGGCCGCGAGGGAACAAGAAAATAAGGTGAATCTTATCAGGATTTGGGGGTGGGAGGCGGGCACGTGTTCCAGCTTTTAATCATAGATGATAAATATTATATTCATAATAGACTCCCATTAATGTCATACACAACACCTGCCTGTCACCTAAACATAGGTTACGCTGTGGATGTAGAGAATAAAAAAATGATTCATATATTGTGAAAAATGGAAAGAAAATGTGTCAATTCAGAGAAAAAGTGTTTTAAATGTATCTCTGGCGTCTCCTGTTTATGACATCAGCTTGGGGTTTGATATGCACATTAAAGATTGCCCAGTGAAAAGCAGTTCATTTGCATATCACACCACAGATGATGTCATAAAAAGGAGACCTCACCAGGTCATTTAAAGACCGATTTTTCTATTAATTTGCTTGCAGTTCTGCTAACACTCTGTATTTACATTTGTTTATTATTTATTTTATTTTCTATATTCACAGTACATATAAACAATGTTTAGATGACAGACACTAGAGTGCCACCACGTGGACCAGCGCAATACAGTGCTATACCCTCTGTTGCTCAAAGGGTGCAATGTTATTTATTTGAGTCTTGTGTTTGCTCATTTCCAATTGGCATGGGAGTTTCTTCCCAGTGTCCGAGAGAGAACCATGCCCAAGAATCATTTAAAAAAAAAAAAGTTAAAAATATATATAGAAATAATTCTATTTTTATTTGATTCTATTGAACAGTGAAATTGATTTGATTGTAATTTTATTTATTTTCCCTACACAAAGCTTTATTAGCACATCAGTTAGTACACTTATGCTACACCTATGTTTGACCTTGGGGTAATCAGGCTATGGAGTCAATACTGCTATTTAATTTGAGGATAGGAGTCTCATTAATGACTTTATGTTGTATTATGGAAACACAGACCTGAGGTACATTAGCCTTTTATATAAAGATGCTTGAAGATCAGGGGTAGACAAAGTGTCCATACAAGGTCTGTGAAGGTTCTTAGAATTGTCCAGCCACATTGAACCATTAAGGATGGTGCAGAAAGCATCTGCCAGTAACCCGATCAAATACCGGAGCTAAAAATATTCACCAACTGATCAGTTAAATGAGTTCATTAGTGTAAGGATAGAACTAAAAAACATGAATTCATTTTATTTAACTTATGCCCAAAAGACATAGTTATGGTGATCGTGTTCCCATCACTTACATATTGTTTTTTTTGTTTGTTTTTTATGAACGCAAAGAATAAAATAATTCTGAAAACTGATCTATACATTGCTTAGTGGAAGTGCAAGAAAATGCATGAATCGAGAGAGAATGTGTCTTAAAAGGGGGTCTGTGGTGTCTCCAGTGTATGACATCACCTGGTGACTTGCTATGCAAATGAGATATTTTCCATGGAAAGTAGAGCATTTGCATATTGTAATGTGATGTCAACAGGAAACACCACAGACACATGTAAAACGTGTTTCTCTTAATGTTACGTATTTACCTGCACTTCGGACAACTCAGAATGTTTTACAAAGATTTTTGTTTATTGTATGCATTCATGCTTAGGTAACCGAGTTCATTTAAATGATGTAATGGGTTGGTTGTGTTACATGTTATAAAGAAGCAATGTGTGAATGGATTTCGATTCACTTTTATGTCACCCAATAGAGCAGAAAATACTAATTATATTGTACAAAAACCTATTTAGCAGTGCTCTATATTGGTTTCAATAATACATACCACTTACCTAGCTTGACATCATTATTCCTGTTATATGTATTGGTACAAATCATATGACGGCCCTTCCGTTGTCCAAATATTTTCGATATAATTGAAATACATTTGCAAATATAAAATGGTACACATATTAAACAACCAATCAGAAGGATTGTGCTTAGCATCGTGGGATAAAAAAAAAAGTTCTGCTTGCAAGAGAAAAGTAAGGTAAATTTATATTTATAAATGTCTTAAATGTACCTTACCTTAAAAATGATAGCAGAGCATATGGATTTATTTATCTGCTCAATTATTATTTCTGTTAGCGATCGGCTAATCATACATTCTACATATTAATATGTAAAGGAAAAGTATCGGCAAAAAATTAAGATTGCATTAAGTGTAGGCATTGTAAATAGACATGCTTTAATGAAAGAATACAAATAAAACACCTTGTGAATCACTATCAGGGAGCTGACATCTTGGGTCAGATCTTCAACCATCTGACCAATAATCTAAACCACGTCTGTCCAATATGTTCCAATGGTGTGTTGTTTTAAGGTCATCTTAGACCTATGCCTTTCCCAGGTTAATAATGATCCCCTTTAGGTTGGGTAATACTAATATTTATAATCCGCTGCTGGTGTTGTTTGCTGGTCACTGATTACAGACCAGAGCATCATGCCCTACATCATCTCAGTCCTTCATCCAGCAATGGTTCACCCGCTAGCATCTTGACCTTTCTATTTCTTTTCCTGCATGTGTATTGTGTGGCTAATTCTTTTCTTTTCTTTCTGCTTGCATGCCTCCGTGTTTCTGTGACTTGTTAGGAGATCCAGGGAGATAGAGGCCAGGGGCCAGAGTAAAGAGGGAGGGGCGGGAAGGGAGAATCATAAAGACATGGGGTTCCCTGAAGAAGATGAGGAGGAAGTCAGGCAGGAAGAGGATAGTCAAAAAGTGTCAGCGGTCCAGCCAGTCAGTGAAAACTGCACTAAGGGATCTGTAGATGAAGATAGTCTGCATGGTGAGAAAGATGACAAGGAGGAAAGCCAAAAAGAAAACCTGACAAGGAGATTATCAGAAAATGACATCAGGTAAACTGTATGTTTATAGACTAGTCTGTCTCATGTAGATAGTCGTAATGTGTTCCAACCCTGAACCCTACTATTCCTCCATTAAACGGATAGTAAAGTTGTAAAACCTGTAATCCTTATGTTCTAGTGGAGTCAATATTGTTCCTTTAAATGCATGGCCACTTTAGGGTGACTCAATGCTTTTTAAATATGTTTTTGAGCATTTACCCATCACAACTTATTATGCTTTTTATTTAAAGGGTTTGTATCACCTAAACATTGTTTGTACTTCGCATGTAGAGAATAAAACAATGATTTGAAAAGCTATACATTGTGTTTGTAAAAGTGCAAGCTAATGACTAAATTGGGGGGGGGGGGGGGGATGTGTTTTAAATTTGTCTGTGCAGTCTCCTGTTTATGACATCACCTGTGGAACGGTATGCAAATTAAACATTTCCCATTGAAAAGCAGATTATTTGCATATCAGGCCACAGGTGATGTCAGAAACTGGAGACTCCACACATGTTTCTTCTAATTTGCTTGCAATTTTGCTAACTCATTTTCAATCATTTTGTATTCTCTACATTTACAGTAAAAACAATGTTTAGGTGATATAGTCTCTTTAAGCACTTACTTGTGTCAGCGTTCTCATTTTAAAAAGTCTCTTTGGCATGAATAATTTCTGATACCCCAGTGATCTTTTTACAATGTTACAATATTTAAATCGTCAGTTCACAGACGTGTCCATTATCCTTTGGGATGCTAATGTACCTTCACCCACAGTTGTGAATTCATTTGACATTCATTCATGTGACATTCAATTTTCATCGAGAGAGCAAGTGACAGAATCTCCCAACACACGTCAGTTATCAGATCTCTGGATTGAATCCTCTGTACAGTAAAAGGTTTTTTACTGTTACTACACATTCTACACAAAATAAGTAATCTGAGTCAATCATAAGTGGTAGAAAGAGAATTAAAAAAGCCCTTTACACGCTATAGAGTGGCCTTCCATTTAAGAAAGATGGCACCGTTACTCCCTAGTTTTGACACAAACACATATGTAATATAGGTCATATTTCTAAGTAGGTTTAAAAAAAATCTAGACAAATTTAAAACTGTTTTTTTAACGTATTTTCACACTCACGGCCTAAAACTTTCAAATTAGAAAAAACAATGCATGTAAATGTCACTACTATTGCAAAATGTAAAACATGATTACAGACAATGGAATTGGATGACTTCAGTGACAACCAGGAGCACAAGGGTTAACATAATTAGACTTAAAGGGAACCAAACTTCATATGTGAAGTGAAGTACCAGAGACAGAGAGAGAGAAGGATGGAGAGACAGAGAGAGGGAGAGAGAGATGGAGAGAGATGGATGGAGGGAGAGACAGAGAGAGAGGGAGGGAGAATGAGAGAGGGAGTGAGAGCGAGAGATAGACCGAGGGAGAGGGAAAGAGACAGAGGGAGAGACAGAGAGAGAACTGGAGCGAGAGAGACAGTGAGAACAAGAGACAGAAAGAGAACGAGAGACAGAGGGAGATGGGGAGAGAGAGACAGAGGGAGAACGAGAGATGGGGAGAGAGACAGAGGGAGAGAGATGGAGAGAGAAAGAGACAGGGGGAGAGACGGAGAGAGGACAGTGAGAAAGAGACAGAGAGGGAGAGAGAGTGAATAAAGTATTTTCCAAGTTTAATTGTGACAAGGAAATAACCTGTGTTTCATGTAGGCCACATTAAATATGAAACATGCGTTTCTGTCAGTGGATCTGGGATTCATCCTGCTATTTGTGAAATGAGGTCATTCTGAATCTTTCACATTTAGGACTTAATTTACCAAGAAATGTTCGCATAGACATTAATCAAGTGTCACATTTCTCCAGCGACCTGTCTATACTACATATATTATAGATCTACACGGACTAAGATCAGATTCCAATGCCTTGGAACTCTAGTACAGTCAAAACCAAAGATGGGCTCATTGTTTGACTTTGTTACATTGTTTGACTCTTATTATTATTTTATATCTGTATTTTCCTAAGGCAATGCATACATTCTTTTTTTCTCTACATTCACAGTACATACAAAGTCCATTTAACTTCCGATGAACAAATAGATATCATTTATAGTAAAGGGACACTACCACTTGCATAAGATGTAACTAGATAACCTATTATTTGATTGAATTCATTGCATACAATTAAGTGTTTATTTAATAACTCCATTTTGTGAATATTTCCCATGATGCAACATCGTCCAAAATCTCCAGCCAGTCACACTTTACAACTGAAGCCAAAGCCTAACTGAAGATGTCATAAGATTCTCCCCTGCTCTCTTACTGGCTCCTGTGTATCATAGTGGGCAGGACTAGGTGGCTGTGAACAACTTTTTTTTACCTGCCTTCCAACACATAGAGAGGAGACTGACCTGAACAAACACCATAACTCCACCCCCCTGTGATGTAATAGTTACATTACTCTCCCATTCAATGACAGCCCCAAAGTGAGATGCTAGTGCTGTAAAGTCACTGGGGGTGGGTGGGGGAAGGGGCATCCAAAATCACTATGTTTCACAAAATGCCGGTGCCCAGCATGTTTCACACTTGTCCAGTTACATATTTTATTAAATACAGTCACATAACAAAAACAAAAGACATCTGAAATCAACACTGCATAATAAAAACAATAAAACCTTTTCATTTTTTGGTGGGAGTGTCCCTAACTGGTGTAGGTACATAGACATTATCCTTTATAACAATAACATCTGTTTTATTTATTTAATTATAGTCTTGTTTACTTTTTCTGCTGTATGTTTTTGAAAGGGATTAAACCCTAAAATAAAAATGTGTGGTAACATTTTCTTACCTACCTTTTAGCCTGGTCTGTGCTGGAACAAAACGACTTGCCTATACATCTTCAGCATGTTCTGTGCTCTCTATACAACAGATCCATTGTCTGTCTCACTGTATGCATGCCCTCCTACTACAGTGGCATACTTGCTATTTGTTTATCTGTGCAAACACATTCACATTCTCTCCTATTCCACTCTCATCCTTCCTAAATCTTCAGACAATGGTTGCCACCCGGCCGTTTTTTTTTTAACCAGCACAGCCGGTATTCCACATCTTGGAGCCGGTGCCGGCACAACTAAAATACTCGCCATTCTAAGGTCGGTATTATTTGCAGCAGGGGAGCGGAGAGAAGGCAGACTATGTGTTTGCATAGTCCAAATGGTGGCTGCACCTGTAGCGCGCTGTGCGCATGCATCCTGTCTTCTCACACCATGTAAAGTCTCTCCAGACGAGAGCATTGCGAGGGGAATGTCAGTGCTTCCTGCACAGACTGCTAGCTCCGCCCCCCTCGTGCATAGCGCTTTAACGTCAGAGAGCTGGGTGTCACATGACACCCGGCTCTCAGGAAGAAGAAGAGATGGTCACTGCCTGGCAGACCAGGCTGTTGAAGAAGCGTCCCCCTCCCGTGCAAAAAGGCAAAGCAGAGAAGGGGGACACGTTGAATTATGCACCCTTTTTTCCACAAAAACTGTGTGTCTGTCTGTGTTACTGTGTGTCTGTGTATGTTACTCGCTCTGTCTGTCAGTATGTCTATGTGACTGTCTGTCAGTATGTCTATGTGACTGTCTTTGTGTGTAAGACAGTGTGTGAGACAGCTTACGTGTGTTCTCACTGACATGATATACACATATTATATGTGTGCGCTCGTGTGTGTATGTATATATACAGGGCTGGCCCAAGACAATGTGCTGCCTGGGGCAAAAAAACTATTTGCTGCCCTCCCCCGCAAAAAAAAAAGCCCACAGTCACGATAATTCAAACTAAAATTAAACTTATCAGAAAGTTATCATTTAAAGCAAGAGCAGCTCTATATGCAAATTATACAAAATACTGTATTGGCTGGCCATGATTAAAATGTGTACCCTAAATGTTTGAGCATTTAACCTTAATGTACAATATTTGAGTCATGTTATAGGTCAGTGGTCACAAATTATCTTTTGGGAAATTGCACAGCTTATTTTCATAATAATGTTTGTTTTACCATTTCTTTCTTTTCACCTCATGGGTGAGCTCTTTGAAAAAAATATTTTAATTTTTACATTCCCACTAAAGCACTTCTTATATACATAATAAAACAAATGTTTTTCAAATAGCTCAACCATAAGGTGAAAAGAAAGTAATGGTAAAACATTATTATGATAATACCCTGTGCAATTCCCTAAAACATTATGTGACCAGTGACCTATAACAAAAATCCACATAGATAGGCAGTGGCAGAGGGGTTAACCTCATGGGTGGCTAGACAGATGTAGGCAGCGTCAGAAGGATTAACCCCTTAGGTGGCTAGACAGATATATCCAGTATCAGAGGAGTTAACCCCTTTATCCACACACATACACACTCACACACATACACAGACAGTCTGTCACACACACAGTGACTCCCACTGAGACACACACTCACACTAAGACACACTCACACTGACATACACACACACACTCTCACTCACACTGACATTTACACTCACACTGACATACACACACACACTCTCACTCACACGGACATACACACACATTCTCACTCACACGGACATACACACACATTCTCACTCACACTGACATACACACATATTATCACATTGACGTACACACATTCACACTCACACTGACGTACACACACTCTCACTCACACTGACGTACACACACTCTCAGTCACACTGACATACACACACATTCTCACTCACACTGACATACACACACATTCTCACACTGACGTACACACACATTCTCACTCATACTGACATACACACATGGACATACACTCACACTGACATACACACACACACTGTCAGTTTTAAACTTACCTGGTACAGGCATCTATTGCTTTGAGCTCCTTGTGTGAAGGCATGACCCAATCACTGGAGGCTTCTGAACTCTCAGCCAATCAGGAGAGTTGAGAGGTCTCACTTGATTGGCTGAGAGCTCTCCCGGACACAGAAAAAAAAAAACCCGCTGCATGGAGGTGCTGCTGGGGCAGCTGCCCTATTAAAGGGCCGGCCCTGTATGTATACATATATATATATCATATGTATTTATATATTTCACCCTGGCATGATATACAAATATATATATACTGTATTTGCACCGAATATAAGACAAGGTAAGACCCCTCGTCTTATAATCGAGGTCGTCTTATAGTCTGACCTCAAATCGAGGTCAGACTATAAGACTGGGATCCAGGTCCCCCGCAAAGCTGCAGGGGACCTGGATCCCCCTCGCTAACAGCCGGTGGATGTCTGCGCGATGCGCGCAGACATCCTCCGCTGCCGCCCGGCATGTTCGTCGGGACTTCTGTGATGAAGCCGGGACCTTCCGACTTCATCATAAAAGTCCTGGCGGGGGAGGGGGAGAGAGACGAGGTGGAGGGGGGGGAGAGAGAAAAGGAGGGAGGGAGGTGGAGAGAGAAAGGTTTGGGGGGAGATAGAGAGAGAAAAGTTTGGGGGGGAGGGAGAGACAACGTGGGAAGGAGGGGGAGGAGAGAGAGAGAGGCAGCATTGGCACATAA
This sequence comes from Pelodytes ibericus, assembly GCA_036172795.1. Classification (NCBI taxonomy): domain Eukaryota; kingdom Metazoa; phylum Chordata; class Amphibia; order Anura; family Pelodytidae; genus Pelodytes; species Pelodytes ibericus. Next base: position 32,488,750 of record CM069859.1, on the reverse strand, counting down.
AATGAAATAAAAACAAGAAATGAATTTGTTTAATATCATAATTTTTATTAAATATTAAAAAGCAATTTACATATGAATAAATACAAGTTAAACTTTTTTTCCTATAAGGTAGTCTTATATTCAGGCTTTTAGTTTTTTCCCTAAAGGAATATCCAAAGTTTTGGGGGTCGTCTTATAGTCGAGCAAATATGGTATATATATATACCAGTGTGAAACATATGCATAATGAGAATTAAGCTCCAGGCACCCAGTACCTGTACCAAGGAGCCTGAAGCTTAATCTGATCGGGACATTCAGTGGATCCACCCTTTTGTGGCTCCGCCCACCGCTATGGCCAGTATTTTTTTTTTAGGAAAAGGTGGCAACCCTACCTCATACCATGATACGCATTCCCATTTTCATTTTCTCCCTCCCATGTTACATAACTGACACACCACAACTGTCTACATGAAGCAAGTCTTTCTCTTAGGTCTTTGGTACTTTGCAGATATCCATTTCAAAATAAAATAAAACAGAGAGAAATGGCCTTTCATATATAAAGAAATACAAAGATGATGTAAGATGCTATACAATACACAGGCATGTTTTGGATTAACAAATTGTCATAAAAACTCAGGCCAAATTAGGAATACTTGTTAGATTCAGTGTGAATGCTCTGTAATCCATGATAAAACTTCACCTGTATTTAATTACAATCACATGAAAATGACCATTAATAGTGTTCATCTTTTGAACACAATGGGGGGCGGGTCATGTATAAAATCTCCCGCACTTCAAAGTGTCGCGAATGAAAAGGCGCAATCACCGTTTATTATTTATGTTTATGGCTTGTACAGTGACTCACGAAATCTGTCAGGAATCTGCTTTATTTACAGACGCACACGCGGGTGGCGCAGTATTTAGCACTGTCTGCGTCTGCGCCATGTTTGTACATAATCATCACATATACATATAATTCAATGGCGGACGTTGATGGGGTTGAAACAGAAGTGAATTTTGCTGCAAAAATCTTTGGAAAAACTGCTCTCTGGAGTATTTTTGTTTGTACTGTTGATTTGCGACAGCAGCGTAACAGATGAGAACTACAAATTATTCTCCGGGGCTGTTTTCATGAGATGAAGGAATTTAACCCTCTCTGCACTAGTTTGTATTTAATGCGTTACTACTTATTTCTTGCCTTTACTCTGTATTTTAGCAAAATCAGACACGTTTAACATATCCGGTTGACTGGAAAAGGAGTACATGCCATTTGGAAAAGATTAACATGTAGCATGTTAATGATAATGCTGCATGTTAATCTTTACAAAAACTGCTACCTGTAAACCTTACACATTAGTGGCGGCAGCCGGCACTTTAAGCAGTGCAGCAGCTGCAGCATCCGGAAGCAGGAGGCGAATTTCTTAAAGCGGCGACGACCTCCGAACTTATTAAAGTTGCTGCCTCCACCGAAGTGACGGCAGGCCATTTTAAGAAGTTCACCGGCCTCAGCCGCTTTAAGATATTCGCCTGCCGCCGCCGGTGATGTTGCTGCAGCTGTTCCGGCGCGGGATGGGGAGCGGAGGAAGAGACAGCAGGGTGAGTGAAAGACACCACAGGGGGAAGGGGGGGGGCGACACATGTAGCATGTTAATGATAATTATGCATGTTAATCTTTACAAAAACTGCTACCTGTAAACATTAGAAGAAATATTTTTTTTAAAAACTGACCCTCAAAAAAAGGACATGTCCGGGGGAAAGAAGACACATGGTAACGTTAATGTAATTAGTGTTGATACCCACATGTTACGGTCTTTATATACAGATTTTAAATGTGTGATATAATATTACATTTTGTAATGTATTCTTTGTGCAAGTAGGTTTTTTTTTTTGGGGGGGGGGGGGAGTATTTTGTAAGGAAAATGCTGCATTGAGAGCTTACAAAGTGATAAGGACAATAAATAGGTTTATAGGGCATGTGTAACAAGCTGGCCTAGTTTATCAGGCAACCAAGCTTTATGTCAACCCTGTGGACATGTAGTGGGAATAAAAAATGAACTCATTCTATTCCAGCTGGGATTTTTAATTGAAATAATTGTAACAGAATTAATAAATATATTAAAACTTGGAAAAATATGCTGGGTTTAAAGGGAAGAGTTCCTAGGCACACATTAATTCTGCTGATTTAACTATTAAGACAAGTCGACTGCAAAAATACATAGGTTTTATTACCGGAGTTGGTAAATATCTCCATCTTGCCTATTGTTTCCAACTCTACCTGATTTTTCCAATTCAGGTTTACATAGTAAAAAAGAGAAAGACAAGAGGGCCAAAGAGGCACCTTGAATGTCAAAATCCCAAAAGGGCTTCTTTAGTAAGGATACAGGTGGAGACAAGAAATGGTACAGGTGGGTGAGGAGCAGCTGATCTATAACTAGGGTTGCCACCTGGCCGGTATTTTACCAGCAGGCCGGTAAAAAATTGGCTTGACTCAAATGTTAAGTCTCTGGAGGTATTACCAGGGCCGGTATTTTTTTGAAGAAAAGGTGGCAACCCTATCTATAACAGACAAATACAGTCCTGTGCGAGAGGTTTAAAAACACTTTAAATAATTACCCAAAGATATAAAGTGTAAAAATAAATGGTAATTTTAATAGATAAGAAAAATGACACAGTACATAATATTAGACACACAAAAAAAAACCCAGACCACCAATATAGATCATACAAAGTACATAGCAAAATATATAAAAATATACACCAAGCAACCTTCTCTAAACGGACATAGGGGGTCAGGAGACAAATAGTTTGGTTAATACTGCTGGGAGATACTCCCTCCCTCATTTTTATAGCATATATATTGCACAGATAATATCAAATAACAGAAAAAATATAGTATATAAACGTACTGTGTTGTGAGAATCTTTGCTCTGGTGGTCTGTGATACAGTCATAAATTCTGAGCTCCTAGAAAATAGGGGCAACAAAAGAGGAAAGATGGACAGAGGACTTGGGACTGAGGCCCCCCTAAATAGGGACAGTTGGCCGAAATAGTTACAGCATCACTCTAGTCTCGACAAAAGTTAGACAAATAAATGCATATTAAACAGGACATTTTAAAAACAAATATACTCGTTTTGGTTTTTACAAATTATTATTTGAAAACGTACCTTTGGCAGGCTTTCTCATGGGAGTTAAGCCTCCAATAATGGTATATCTTGCCCTCTGCAAAAACAGAAGACTTTTTCATAGAGATGCATGAGAATGCCTACTGCACTAGTGACATTAAATTACTTAGAAACATAGAATCAGGGCTGGAGCTACCTATAGGCAAACTAGATGTTCGCCTAGGGCACTTGCTCTGTGTGAATGTTTGGCTGCATGTGATATTGCATGCGTTAATGTGTGTGGCTGCATCTGACATTGTATTGTATGTGTGTTCATGTGCCTGCATATGTATGTGACACGGAAAGTGTTACTGTGTGTGTAAATGCCTGGGGGCAGCAAAATATATGTACGCCTAGGGCACCAGCCCTGCATAGAATGTGTCGGCATTCAAGAACCATTCAGTCCATCTAGTCTGCCCAACATATACGCTATACCCCAGGGGGAGGGATAAGTGTCCCTCCCGAAAAAAAAAAAAAAGCAGGAAGGCATTGGCCCAGATTCAGTCAGCAGAAGTTAAAACTTTTTTAATGCACATTATTCTTATCTAAATAACATGTCGTTCAATGGCAATGTGTGTTAAAGCGGTGGCGAAAAATCGTGTGTTGAACACAAAATTATGTTATTCCCCATAAAATCGTTAATTTAACGCTTAGTGTCTGGAATTGTATTAGCCAGCCCCCTCCCCGCTTCAAAAAAAAATAATACCAGGGTAATATGACTCTAGCCCCTAAATAATAAAATATAGTCACCCCACGGGGACCAGGGGCTGGCAAAATGCCCCTGGTCCCTTAACATAAATGTTTGGCCCTGGACCCTTATGGCATTACATAGCAAGGGGCTGAGTCCTGCGATTTTTAATTGTGAATTCTGCCCATGTGATTTCAAACCATTTTCTTCTGTTTATGGAATGCAATTTGCTGACATCTTAAGTGAAGACCTTGGGGTTTGGCACATATTGTGGCAAGGGAGAGCGCAAGTTCTTACTCTGTCACCCAAGGGGTTAAAACCAACAGTTCCTTTCATTTATGCGAACTGACAGATGCACACTAGTGCATTTCCTCCAAGCACGGTTACCACGGTAACATGGCTCTTTACCTCACCGTTGTCCTAACATTACTGCCATTGTTCACATTTTACAGCAAAGAAAGGATTCTATTAACCCGTCGAAGGCCAGAAAGCTTTTTTTTTTTTTTTTTTACTATAACTGAGCGCTTAGAGTCGACGCCACCATTTCCCAAGGTCAGCTGAGTTTACATGTGAGCGATGGCGCAGAAGGCCATGTTCCAGCGGCGGGTAATGGATACAATGGTTCTGAAGAGGATGCCACTTTTACAGCAAAGCATAGTTTCGTTCATTACACTTTTCAAATGAAGTGAGATGATTTCCTTCTAGCACTGTCTGCCATTGGAAGCAACTAAACCATCAAATCTAGATAATAGAGTTGTCATTTATTCCTATATTTCCTGTACATGATGGATATTGTTATAAATGTGGCTTGAGGGCCAATATTCCGTCTATGGAGGCAGTAGCAAGCCCCTTATACTAATGACGGAGCATGCTGCTTATTGCATCCACAGTGTTATTAGAGAATGCCGGATACTTCCATATTCCACCTCTGCAGATTTAAGCGTTTCCCCCACTGAAGATGATAATTGGAATAATCATTTGGAATTAGGGTTACCAACAGGAATAGTACCCATACAAGGAAACCGGTGTCTGTGACAAGGTCTGGGAACATCCTTAAATTATACGCCACAAAGTCCAGCAAGTGTTCACCATGAGCAAGGTCGATAATGGGCTGAAATCCACTGTGATGGACATTGGAGGAAATAACATGTCTGGTGTTTATTTTTTATTTTTTTTAAGAAAAGGGGGCTACCCTCCTGGACATGGATGATAGTACCATCTCCTGTGCGGTGAGCCCACTGTGGTCATACACTGGCTCTTGGCCATCCCCAATTATGAATGATTGGCTCCCTTCACTTGCTCATTTTTGCAGATACAATAAAGGAAAGCCAGCACAGCAAGATAAGTGTTCCTGCAATCAATATTTATTTAATTAAAAATAAAATGATCAGTGCAGATATGTACTAAAAGTGTTAATTTCAAATATTGATTCATTATTTAATTTTGCGGGAGAGAAACTTTAATAATTATAAAAACAGTTTTTGAACTTTTCCCGCCAAATAAAAGGAGAGTACACTGACGGAGCAGCCTTGTTACAAAACATGAGGGTCTGCATCCTAGAGTGCTTCATTAATTTGGGCCAGGACTGAATAAAGCAGCTATGTCCATTTGGTTCCACCTCTAATTTATGAAATATAGAAAATAGACATTACTTGTTGAAGTTATATTGAAGCCTTAGTATTGGCTATAGTGACATGGTGGTTCTATAGTTACAGGGACAGAAAATATTGGCTCTTTTAATGTTTACATTTTTTATTTTTTTTTAAATGTGAATTTAACCACTTTGTCACAGCACTGTTTTAGCATGTCTGTGGTGTTTGTGTTTAGCTGTAAATTTCCTATTTCTTATTTAACCCCTTCACGACCGATGGTGCTTTGGTCCTTAACGACCAAAGCGCCATCCGGCGTCTTTTTATTCCTGGGCGCGGATCACTTTGTGATCGGCAGCCAGGAACATCCAATCAGGGTCTCTATAGACCCTGTCGGCCCCTGCCGACATCCTGCGATACTTTGTGACGTCACAGAGGCCTGCCCGAACCCGGAGGTTTTTCTAGCTTTGACCATAAATTATTTTACACAATTACAAACAGTTAAACAGACCCCATGCAAATAATTTCTACATTTTGTCCCAAGTTTAGAAATATAAATGTTTACATGTGTTACTGTTTCTTTTTGCAATAACCGAAAGTAGTGTTTTTGGTTTCCAAACTATTTTCTCCTACAATGACCTTTTAACCCTAGCACTAAATCTACCCCAAACCATAAATCTAACCCTTGCACTAAACTTCAATGTAACCCTAACTTACCTGTAACCCAAAGTGGAACTCTAACCCTACCCCTAGATCTAGGGTTAGTTGCTGACTGCCTCTTGGAAAAAAAAAGGAAATATCCCTGTGGGGCCCCTAAATTAATCCCAGGAAGTCATACAAAAACATGACCCCTATTCAAAAACATAGCCCTGACCCACTAGTAAAATAAATGGGGCTAGGAGCTGGGCAAGTTCTCCAAGATCTCATATGGCCCTGGTGGGGTGGGGACTTTTTGTTTTTCATTTTTAACATTTTAATTTCAATTCTCCAGATCAGATCTGGAGACTTGAAATGTCTGAAACGTGGCTATCATCCCTGCATCCCAATTGTATTCAGGGTTGATAGTCACATACTGGGTACTGAAAACCTATGGTTTTCGTGGTGAAAATGTCCCGATCTGAAGGCCTCCGATGTTTTGGTTTCCAAACAGCTGATTCAGAGCCAAATTCAGGTACCCACGGGAGTTTCTCATTGTCGGTGATGCAACTCATTGGTATACACAAACAAGGGCAAACATGTATACCTGTGTTCCACTCTGTGATGTGAGTAGCTGGTTTGGCCAGGTAGATGGGCCAGGATATTGATTTGACCCTATATTGCTATACTTGCACTTCTATTAACTGACATACTGAAAATAAGAAACACACATCTAGTGAGCTCATGCATAGCTGGGTCCCCCCCCCCCCCCCCCCCTTTTATTAAGATTCCAGATTGTGAACTAATTTGTTTTTTCCCTTGTGTGGCACCGCTTAACGGCCAAGACCGAACTCATAAAGAGACACTGAGAGACTTTATGAAGATTGCTGGACAGTGCTTAACTTAGTAAAGCTTATTACTGTTATTTCGCATGGGATTTTACCACAGTCTTATTATAGAAATTATAACTGTTTAGTTCCTGAGTTAGCGGATAAACCCCTCACAATATACGTCTTGGCCTAAGCATGTGAAAAGGAATGAAAATAGCATAATCTGAACCATTATGTCAGCCTGGTATTTTGTAATGACTTGTAATTTAAAGCATATTTAGCATTAAGCCTTCAATGTCTAAGAGTGCAGCTACATGACCATTTTTATGAATAATTTCCGTGTAATAAGAGGTTTTGAACATATTAGGTATGGTTTATGTGTAAATTGTTATGCTACAGGTTGACATATTAAAAGTGCATTTCCTCCCACACTGTCCCAAAAATATTTTTAGATAAGTATTGCAACGTGGAAAGAAAAAGAAAAAAGATTTGTCTTTACAGTTTTCAACATGTTCTGTCTCCTAAAAACTACAAGTTAAGGAGGTATTGTCATTGCTATAGCAACAGACCTGCCTATATCTGCAAAGACTCCTGATTGGATGTCTCCAGGGTTCCCAACTGTCCCGCCTTTAGTGTGGGCAGAGGTTCGCACATGTGCAGAGGTAGCACTGCCACATTGAGCAACATCGAACATTGTTACCATGCACTTACCCTACCCCCCCCCCCCCCCCCCCCACGGACTTCTAGCTTTGCAGAGTATATGTTGGGAGGTATCACCCAAGTGCCTGCTACTTAGCACTCACAGATAACATGATCGTGGTGCATCTTGCCAAACAAGGGAGTATATCATCATTAATTGTGCTCCATAGGTACCTGGTTATCTTAAAATGCATAATAACGCAGAATAATACATAGACTAGAAACAACAGTTCATTGTTAACCTCCAAAATCAATGGAAAAAGTAATGAGGAGTTCTTACGCCAGTGGTTCTCAACCTGTCTAACCTTAGGACCCACATTTGTACCGAATTTCATTTCCGAAACATTATACTTTATTCGCTGAACGAGACAGTAAAAGAGCACTGGAGGACCTCCTGGTCAGATAAACCAAACATAAAGTAATCCCTCCGATTTCAGCCTGTTGAAATAATAAAGTGGAGCTTCCCTCAACGCCAGGCCATCCAGCCCGTACAATAGGAAAAAAAATGGAAGCAAAAACGGTTTGCGGAAGGAGCTCACAATCAAAGCAGGTATGTGAAAATAAGCCAGAGTTTAATGCTTACGTAAAACAGGCTAGTACAAAAAAGGAAATGAACCACACAGTGATAAAGACGCCTTACGCGTTTCGTGCTTCAAAAGCACTTAATCATATGAGCTCCTTCCGCAAACCGTTTTTGCTCCCTTTTTTTTTTTTTCTATTATACTTTATTCCACAAGGCAATTTGTAACGTATTCCACAGTTTCTATATAAACTGTTCAATACATGAAACAAACAAAAAAAACTGGGCTTCGTCACCAACAAAAGGAGATGTAGTGTTTAGTTTGTGGTGTTGGTTGGCAATTGTAGTGTCCAATGCTTTCCTAATGGCAATTTAAAGTACATTAAGATAATTCTTTATGGGTTTTTTTTTTATCGTTCTATTAATATACCAACCTCATGGTTATTTATGTACTTCTTGAGATATTTGGCAAGGCTGTATGGGTTGTATTATCTTTAATGAATACATATGCATATATTACTCAGACATGGTACAGGTAATGCACTGGAAAGTATACTAAACCATGCATGTTACCGGGTGGGAAAATCTATTGATTAAAGGGAATACATCACCAAAACATTTATACTGGGAATACAGAGAATAAAAAATTGCCGAATTGACACCTTATGGCCTGGTATGCCAATTACACATTCCCACAAAGTGATGCCGCAGATAGGGGACACAAGAGACGTATTTAAACTCATGTGTCTTTCAATCTATGCATTTACTCACTTCCGCCATCGCAATGTATAAACCATTTTTTATTCTCTACATTCACAAAACAAAGAATCTCTAGGTTAAGGTTATTGTAAGACAGTGAGGCATAGGATACCGGCAGGCCAAATCAGTTAGAGAAAGCTTGAGGCAAGGACTAGGAAAAAAAACATTTCCGGTTATGCCTGTATATGAAAAGATATTTGGGCTTATAGACTTCGAAAGGATCATTCACTTGGGCACAGTGCTATGTCGTACATAGAGGTAGATGTCTAGATGGGCATGAGTAATGTTTGTGGTCATGAACAGAATAGTTTATGTTATTGATAGGGGAGGTTTTGCCCATTCTGTCCTAGCTAGCTGCCATAGTCGCCTTTCCAGTGAGCAGTGTATGACCATATCAATGTACTAAGTAACGACAGGCATTATAACTGATGGAATTTGTCAGAATACTAGCTGTTTGCTAGACACTGACCCGTAATACAGTCTTTGACACATTCATGTATCGCTAAGTCACATGATTTTCTAGTCCTTCCAACCAGAACATGGGTTGATTAAGGAACCTCTCACTGAACTTATCAATTAGGTCACCAGAAGACTTGTTCATTAATAAAACCTATTGTTTAGCGAATCCACTGACATCCTTTATTTAGTTGTTTATTGTGTTTATATGGTGAGGATAATAACTGCTCTTTAAAGCTTTCACTCAACTTCTTAGTCAGCCAATATTGGCTTGCTTACGCAATAGTCCCAGTAAATTAAACAGTGGCCCCTGTAAACTGCCAATAGTTGGCTAATGACTTTTGTAAATTTACGGAATGTATTAGATTCAGTCTACCCATATATGAACTGAATGTGAAGGGCAGCGGGCAGACTAAATAACTAACCTGCATTCTGTTACCATTCTAATCTCTTGAAAACAGCCATAGATGTAACATTAAGGTTGAAAAAAGACACACGTTCCTCAAGTTCAACCCTTTACCTATCATTCCCACTTTTGAGCCAAAAGAAGGCAAAGCAAAGCGATTTCGAATTTTGCCTCCTAGCGGGAAACAAATCCTTCTTGACTCCAAAGGGCAATCAGATTGGTTGCTGTGGTTCTGAGGAAGGTATCTGTAATGATGGATGCACATTGCCAGCAAGATATGAGATTAATCCATTTTCATTACAATTTAGATTAAAACACCTTTTGTAAATATCTATCATACATCTCATCAGAGCAGCTTTATTAATGTGGGAATTTCAAAGGCAAATTAAAAAAATCCCTGCTAATGGAAACCCTTATTGTGGGAGCTTATGTAGGGAATAGTGTAACAATAAGGAAATACTTGCTGCCAAAACTTAATCAAAGCAGAGTGTGTATTCAATAAAAGTTCATCACTTGGGCTGAGTTTAAACCATGTATAGAAAAATAAGATGGCCACTCCTTAGACATGTGAATTCCTGCAAAACGAATATTTAGAGGGGGGAAAAAACAACCTTAAAGTAAATATACAGAAAAATCCTTTATTTAAAATAGTAAGTAATAGAGGAAAAGTGTTACTTAAACTATTTTTAAATTATTATTGGGAGGTTACCAGACAGTTTGCAGCTTGGGTATCACCCTATAAGTCTCAATTCACAACACTTTCCATTATATTTTTGATTTTATGTTGTTATGTTTAGTTGTTGTTATTTTAGCTTTTAGAAATTAGCTTTTCAATTTGTACCGTTATATTTAATTTGTTTTACGGATTATTAAAGGTTTCTTTTAATCTTTTTTCCCCCAACATTTTATTAGATTGTCACTTCTGTTCCACCACTACAGCACATGTTTAGGTAAATGAGGATGGTATGTTCAGTTATGGCCCATGACTAACATTACATCATTATTACAAAAGGCCAAAAACACTTGTACATTTAACATCCATAAATAGTGAAGTCAAATATACTCTACTTTCAAAAGTTTGGGGTCACATCGAAATTGCCTTGTTTTCCATGAAAACATATATCAAATATGTTGCAAATTGAATAGGAAATACGGACAAACAAGGTCCGAAAAAGTATATTTAGGTTACATAATTATTGTGCCATTCAAGCTTTGCTTTCATCAAAGAATGCTCCATTTGCAACAATTACAAACTTGCAGACCTTAGGCATTTTTCTTGTCTGTTTGTTGAGGTTATCTGAAGAGATTTCACCCCATTCTTCCTGAAGCTCATCCCACAAGTTGGATTGCCTTGATGGGCACTTCTTACGTACCATACGGTCAATAGGGTTGTGATCCCTTGACTGTGCTGGCCAATCAGTTATAGACCAAATACCAACTGATTGTTTTCTCCCTAAACTGTTTGTGTACAGTTTGGAGCTGTGCTTTGGGTCATAGATCAAGGGGAAATTGGCTTCAATCAAGCACCGTCTCCTGTACCTTTCTTGATTCACCTTCTGGGGTCTTCAGATCCATTGGAAAGCAGAGTGCAGTGCAAACCGTATACTACTACAGAATGTCTTGTTGAGTTCCATTTGCTGTCAAATGAGATGAGAAAGCCCTGCTAATTATAACTTACATATAATAACTGAACTAAACAGAAACACAGAACAAACCTGCACAGACTGGAACCGAACCACTGAGCAGAAACGGATGGGGCACATTACATAGGAGCAGAGAAATTAGGTAAAAGGAAAACCAGGAATGGATCAAAGGAAGACGAAACATAGCAAAACCAGCACAGTGTAAAAGCAAAGCATAAAGCATAATATGAAAGGGACACAGCAAGCATAAAGGAAACACAGAGTGAGATTGACTGGATACAATATAATCATCCTGGAAGAGTCTTACATAGTATACTGGATGTTCAAGTCTAGCTAAGCCTCACATAGAGCGACCCCCTGGCATAACCAGCACTACTAATTAGCTGTATAACTTCTTCAAGCAAACAAAGATCCAAGGAGCAGGCGTTATACACGTACAGATTCCCTAGTAGGAGTGATCCACTCTGTGAGAGGGTTTCAGGCACAGGACTTGGTCCAACTCGGGAACCTGCATGGGTCAGAAAACAGATTCTATGAACCTCACATCTACACTGTATTTCTGATTCATTGGATGTTATTCTAATGGACAAAATGTACTTTTCTTTCAAAAACAAGGACTTTTCTAAGTGACACCAACCTTTTGTTGTGTGTGTGTATAGATAGATAGATAGATAGATAGATAGGATTGGAAAGATTTAGTAAAATATAAAGTCTTTAATTAAACATATTAGATAATACATAGATTCTTCATAAAAATACAGGTCTTATAAGATCAGAGCACAACGACCTGACGCACTTCGTCAGCGGTTAGGGCTCTTTTGTTGTTATATTATAGAAAGGCTCTGTGGTCTTTGTCCTTTCTGGTGAGAACGCGCTGTAGGTGGTAGGAGGGGACACAGATTTGTATATACGACTGCTCTAAATCTTGTGCACACTCTTATTGTTATGATGACAACTGACAATATCTGTTACATGTGGATCTCTCTTGCTGGGAAGCTGAATAGTTTGCAAGTTGTTGCTCAGGTCTACTTACTTGCTAACTGTTGCATGAGCGATCCCCAGATGTGAATGCAGACTGGCTTTCGGTGTTTGGGTTTGTATGATAGTTATCTGGATGTACAGCAGGTGGTATTGTCTCTCGGGTTTGGCAAACTGTGATCCTACGCATTGTCTACTCTAAGTAATCGCATGTACTATTCATATTCCCAATTGTTTGCACTCCCTCTATTTCCTTTTTTTCTTGCGACCTCGCTTCCATCTGCTTCCCAAGATATACATATATAAAGATGGGGATTTGTATTAAACCTATACCATTACTAAAGCATGCATATAAGCTACCAGTAACTTTTAGTACAATTGTTTCCTGTCTGCAACACGTATATTATGTTAATCTAGTTTCTTTGAAATGGAAATTATGTATTAATATTTGACATATATGAATATCAACTTACTGTGTATATCTTCAAAGATCAGTTTGCAATTGGGGCAGATGTGTTTTCGTTTTTTGTGAGATTTTCTCTCTGCTCTTGCACTGTGTATCTGCTGGTTGTAGAGTGTTATTTAGCGCCCGAGAGACATATATATATATATATACTATTAGAAGTAATGGAAGCAATGCATAATGCTATCTGATAATGGAGAAGCAGAAAGATAGAATTATTTGTAGTTGGCAGACCCATGGATCTAACTAACATCAGAAAATTAATCAGAAAAAATGGCACCTTAATTGAAGAGGTTTTTTGTTTCTTCCAACTAATTTTATTCATGAAGTGAAAGCAGAAAAGTAAAATACATTTTAATACTTTAAATACATATCAATCCGAAGTGAGAATGTCGAGGGTCACTCACATTATATAGAGCAGAGCTTCTCAGTGAATTCACAAGTAGATCTCATCCCGTAGGGAGACTGTACATCTTGCTCCCACTGATGGACACTCGAGAGGCAGCATAGCGCTGGCATTTGTATAAAATATGTATTACAATAAAAACATAGCATCATCCAAGAGATGGAAGCTATATGGGTTTGGAGGGGAACTTGAATGAGAGAGGCAAATCAAAATGGTGTTGTAGGAGACACAGAAAGATTAAATAAATAAAAAAAAAAAACATCTTCAACTTTATCGGAACAATTGACGATTGAAAGGAACATGAACACAAGTTACAAACAATTTATCAACTTAAGATGCAAGCAGGTATCAAATACAGGGGCACAAAGGTACCTAACACAAACTGGAAAAAAATTATTGAATGCACTCCTGAATATAACTTTAAAGTTGGGGTTAGATTGGCGTCCCCCAGAGCCAAGCGTCTTTGTATTGTTTGATGTTGAGTTTTTTGTATTCCAATACACCAAAGACTTAGTTCAGAGTGATAATTATGACATATGTTTTGAGGTAAACACAGTCAAGGATTTTAAGCATGCGTGGGATAGACACAAGGCTATCCTAGCTATAAGACCGGGAACGGGGGACTAAAAAAAAAAATTGGGCAGACTAGATGGACCGAATGGTTCTTATCTGCCGACACATTCTATGTTTTGTAATTTATTGATATTTATTGTGTTTATAATAATAATGTTGATTTTTTTTTTTTTGTATTTTTACATCATTTGCCGTAATAAATGGAAAAATAAAACACTATAGAAATTATGGTAAAAACAACTGTCCAGGGTTCCAGACACAGCAAAATGCAGAGCAATGTGGATAGGTTGTGTGTTTGAGTGGCTTTGATACTTTTGACATTATGAATAGGACAAGACAGGAGAGGAGGTTCACTATTAAAAGAGAATTAAAGGATTTTTAGAAACTTTTGATTTAATAGAAACAAAAGCTGAACAATAGGGGTTATGTATGAACAAGGCGCACATGCGGATCACGCAACATACTGGCGCAATCTCTATAAAGCAGACTTCTGACACATTTCTGGAGTTTGCGTTGCCTGCGCCGAATACGTATATTTACGATGTGTTGGCTGGCGTTCATTGCTCCAGCATAACCTATGCATAAAAAATCAGGCGCTTTAAAGTGCCTGATTTTTGTCGGGGTTCCTCTGCCAAACACTGTTTGGCGGAAGTCCCTCTCTTGCACTTTAAAGTGTCAGAAGTTATAAAAATGCGCAATCGCTGTCATACATAACAAACGGCGATTACGGCTTTTTTACAAATCTCCCAACACTTTGCAGTGCAAGAGTTTTTATCCAATGTGCTAAGTCTCTAGAGTAAACCTGAGGTTTCCAGACACAAGCTGGATTTAGACTCAGCTCTGTCTCTCAGCTGAGACGGAGCTTCTCTGGCTGCACGAAAATAAAACAGAAACCTCTGACATCTGTCGGGGTCTCATTGCAAAATAACCTTTTTGTTAATATGTGTGGGACGGATTAAGTAAATTAATGCTTATTTCTTTCCTTATGGTCTCTAATTTAAAACATTTTCAATCTCAGTGTTCCTGCTCCATACCTGAATTCAGTTAACAAAATAGACTGTTCTTATCAGTTTTAAATAATCCACGCCTTCACTGATACTTGTGCATAGGGTTGCCACCTGGCCGGTATTGTACCGGCAGGCCGGTAAAAAATTGGCTTCAGGCCAATGTTAAGTCTATGGAGACAGTACCCAGGCCGGTATTTTCCTGAAGAAAAGGTGTCAACCCTACTTGTGCACACTACCTTACACTTAAATGGACACCAGCATGAAGAGAAAGTGGGTTGTGCATCCACATGGTGTAAAAAAGAAATGATTGGTCCAGTTAGAACCTGTATATTATGTTCTATTTCCTCCATAGTACACTGTGTGTACACTGTGTTAACCATGTGACATTGCGTCTGTTTCCTCTCGGTTGCAAACTACAGCTTGATCTTCTTTTCGGAACATTTTCAGAGTGACCTTGAGATAATATTGATGTGCAGTGGATCTCTGTAGAATGTAATTAAACCAACAATTCACGTGTTAACTATTATAAAATGGGTGCACTTATTAGGACAAATAAAAGCAGATTTAATCAGCTTAAAAGACAGCTGTCTCCAAAAAAATAACTTCTATGTATTAAAAGATTGCATCAAGTGTAGACATTTAAAAAAATTAATGTTTTAGTATAATGAAAAGTACCTTATTCAATTCTCTTTGCTTGTATATGTCAAGGGTGGACATTTTGGGTCAGATCTTCCTTCATCTGCACCAAATTCTAAACAGCATACCATCAGGTAGAGCTATACAAGCAAAGAAGGCTCAGTAAGATACTTCTAATTACACATAATTTAAGATAGCTGTCTACATTTCTCAGATAATAAAAAGCTGCATTTAGAGACAATGATACTTTTTTTATGATGGTGTCCTTTTAAATTTAAAAATGGTTAACTACTGAATAAGCTAGATGCTGTTTTTCCCCTTTGTTCCCCTTATTTTCCAACTAAAACCTTTGCTTTTCTGTCTTTCCCCTTTTGTATCCCTTTTTATTATGTGCAATCATTATCTGCCTGTTGGCTGACAGTGTCTTTACATCCAAAATGCAAAGCAGACAGATGGGTGTCTCTGGGAAGAACGTGACAAAAAGTACCAGCATCGGAGGGGATATGTACACCTTGGAGAAGAACGACGGGAGTCAGTCGGACACGGCAGTGGGCACAGTCGGAGCAAGTGGCAAGAAGAGGCGATCTAGCATCGGAGCCAAAATGGTGGCCATTGTTGGTTTGTCACGGAAAAGTCGAAGTACCTCACAACTCAGCCAAACAGGTAGGACACCAATTTATTAATTTATTCCAAAATGACAGAAAACCAGGATTCATTTTCAGTGCCTCTCGAAGAATAAAAGGCAACATTTTCTACTCTGGACTGTGCTTCATTGTTAAGTTTGTTTTTTTATATAAATTACAATATTTTTACAGTTTTTTCATATATAGAATGTTGTATACGGAGTGGTTTAATTGCTGAAGCGGACACAAGACATATCCATTATTCTGAATGTATTCCTAAATATCAGGTTTTCTGTTAGGTATTTTATTCCATTTAAATCTTCCATGAGCAAATGCATCAACATGTCTGTATGTGTATAATGATATAACACCAGATTTCTGAATGGGATGTGATTTCAGTGTTTAATATATTAATGATAAAATGATGAACGTCTGTAGTCTAAAAAGTATTCTGTTCCGAAGGATTGTTTTTTTTTTATTACATTGTGCTTAATATTTTTTATTTTGTGGAAAAGTAAGAAAAGTTTAAAAAAAAAAAAAAATTCCAGTTACTTCCATGGAAATATGGATAATTTTCGAAGGAAGGAGCTATAATTTGTCCCAGGCGCCGTCCTTTTCCATGATATTGACACTACAACGTTTTACGCAGGCTCGGATACCGTTCTATGTAAATTGTATTGAACTAAGTTCGTACCTTGTTTGCTTCCTATTTTCATGCACTCACCAACTTCTCCTGTGAAGTCAGGAGGAAAGAGAAGGTGAATTCTCTACCAGCACTTATTTTTTTTTTTTTTTAGTTTTTTTGAAAATAAGTTTTTATTAGTCATTTTTTGTCATAGGGAAAACCAGTAAGTATAGGGGTGCGTGTCGGGGAGGGATACCACGACTTCTGATGGGAACTGTGTGCACTGCAGGATTTGCTTAAGGAGACTGGGATTTATTTCTATTTTCAAAGAGCTGTGACCTGAAGCCCTGAAAAGGTTAACCTGTAAAAATAAAACTCCCTGGGAGAAGGTGCAGATCCTGGGCATCACAGATTTCCGATGGAATCTGGTACAATTTTTTTCCTACAGGGTACTCTTTGCGTGCCGGGGGAGTGAGCAGGGATTTTAATTGCCCACTCTCAAGGCACTCAAAGAGTTTGTTTGTTTTCTTTAGATTTGGGCGTTTTTGTTTGGGCTGTAGTAATTACAATCAAGTAGGATTGAATTATATTTATTAATTTTATTTATTATCCTGTGGGCACATGTGCCCATACTTTTATTATTGCAGGCTGGGGGAAAATATTTGTATTTCTTTTTGGGTGGGATGCTAACTGTGAAATAGAGAATAACGCGCTAAGCTCTGATATTCAGTTACCCCGATACCAGGGCTTTAACGCACTGGATATTTCCAGTCCTATCACCGGACTGATGGAGATACAGTGCAAAGGTCGCGCTCTTCCAAACAGACATTAACATATGAAGATTTATGCTATAATAGACTGCTTACAATCATTTTAAAATTGAAAGCTGGAACGTTGCACATTTTAGTAAATATACCTCATAATATCATCATTCTGTACCCTCACAACTCCCCCACCCAACACCAGACAAGGGGGGTTAGGACATATACTTTTTTTTTTTAAATAAGTTCTCCTCCTCATTGTCTAAATTGGTCTCCAATTTTCCAACCCTCCAGGAAGTACAAAAGTCATTGTGTAATAGGTATGAGCACATTTATCTCTAATTTTCCTATTATTGTGCTTTATTCCATGGATGCTATCTACCAAGGTATAGAACTGAATGGCCTGGGTTAATACCCACAACTGAAAAGTTTTCTTTTTAACTCACATGTGCCATTAAAAAAAAGACCTTTCCATGTACATATCAGACCAGTCTCAACCTAAAGATTCTCTAGATCCTAAGCGCCAGGCAATTCCCATTAGTGTTGGATCCAGCAATCGCAGACGCGCTATTTTCTCCTTTAAGGACTTCATCAGTGCAGTTGGCTGATATCACTCTTGTACAGTGTAAAACTGCCGACCTCCAACTGTTGGAGAATAACATCTCCCATACGTCCCTGATAGCCTCTCAGCTGACAGCATTATGGGATGTAAGCTATCAGGAGCTGGAGGGCCACAGTTTGAAACCCCTGGTTTATGTGTAGAGTTGGCAACTAAACTGAACTGTATTTTTATTTGACCTCTCTGTTCATGAACAAAAAAACAAGGCAACAGAGGACATTTGCATTGCTCTTTTTGGGATGATACAGTGATTTGTTGTGGTGTCTAGATTTTTAAAGATCTCCACTGTTCTAGTCCAAGCCACCCAGCATCCCTAGAGATGTGTACAGGCTAGAGCTGGTAATTCTGGTCACCTATCAACCGGTATATTCTAGCTAGTATGAGCTAGATAAGCATATAATTTTGGGTATGACTCCAGAGAAAAGCTAAATGAATATATTACAAGAAACACATTATGGCTCTTTCCCTAAAGGATAAAGGAGAAAACAATAACTTTGGGTTTTTAGAAAGATTGTGCCAAAAAAAGAAGCATAACATTAATTATTGAAATGGGAACGAGCTACTTCAGAGTCAGACCATGCTCCCATCCACATTAGCAGAACTGTTACATAACCCGATCTGATTGCATTATAATTATAAAGCCAAGAACAAAACTGAATTGAGCATTTACTAAAATGCAGATGACATGTCCCATTTCTTTAAGTTTAAAAACGTAGAAGGCAAAAAGAGAATCAATTTCATTCTTTGAATTGTGTGTATTGTGTAAACCAGAATTCAAGGTGAATTAAGGTTATCTCAATTATTAAAATGCTGCACAGATTAGAGTGAATTCAAGCAGGTAATTATGCAGGAAAAGGTGTTTTTTGGTTCCTAAACCATCTTGCATTATTTGTACAATGTGTGTGCTTTCATTTATTTTTTTTTACACATCCTGAACTTCATAGACCATCTATCATGGTGCAGCATTAGCAGTGGGACTGGTTTTTTTTGTTGTTGAAGTAAAAGTATAAGTATATGAAATAGAAATGTGTGTCTCTGATAGAATGGACGAGGGTGAGATTATTATTGAAATATTTTAATAATGGCTTCAATAAAGTCTACTGCCATCTGCGTCGGAGGTACCTTCCACAAAGTATCCAAGATCTCCTTAGAACTTTACCAAGCTGATCATTCTAAGGTCGTTACCCAAGGATTATACACATTGGTCACACATAAGTGAATTTTATCATTATTTACCAAGCGCCAATGCATTCCACTGTGCTGGAATAGACTTTATAGTTTGTAACTTCAGCTGCACATATCCTAAAATTGGAACGATACAGAGAAGATTAGCATGGCCCCTGCGCAAGGAGGACACGCAAATTCGTGAAGCGTTCCATATTTTTCCCATCTTGTGTAGGCAAACAAAATCATCAGGGTCCTATAGGATTGATCATTTGGGCAAGCAGCAAAGAATCCAAATTAAAACTTTAGGTTAGTCCAATAAAGAGTATATTGATGCTCTGATGCATACTGATGATTGTGTCAACAATGGAAAAAAGAAACCTTGGGCGAAAAAAGATTATGCACCTTGGGCGTAAAAACCCAAAAGCAGAATATAGACTATTTGGTACAGTCCTAACCTCAACATCTGAGGAAAGGGATTTAGGAGTAATAATTTCAGAGGACTTGAAGGTAGGTAGGCAATGCAATAGAGCAGCAGGAAATGCTAGCAGAATGCTTGGTTGCATAGGGAGAGGTATTAGCAGTAGGAAGAGGGAAGTGCTCATGCCATTGTACAGAGCACTGGTGAGACCTCACTTGGAGTATTGTACGCAGTACTGGAGACCGTATCTCCAGAAGGATATTGATACATTGGAGAGAGTTCAGAGAAGGGCTACTAAACTGGTTCATGGGTTGAAGGATAAAACTTACCAGGAAAGGTTAAAGCATCTTAACATGTATAGCTTGGAGGAAAGACGTAACAGGGGGGATATGATAGAAACATTTAAATACATAAAGGGAATCAACACAGTAAAGGAAGAGAGTATATTTAAAAGAAGAAAAACTACCACAACTAGAGGACATAGTCTTAAATTAGAGGGGCAACGATTTAAAAGTAATATCAGGAAGTATTACTTTACTGAGAGGGTAGTGGATGTATGGCATAGCCTTCCAGCAGAAGTGGTAGAGGTAAACACAGTGAAGGAGTTTAAGCATTTGTGGGATAGGCACAAGGCTATCCTAGATATAAGATAGGGAACAGGGGACTAATAAAAGTATTCAAAAAATTGGGCAGACTAGATGGACCGAATGGTTCTTATCTGCCCATACATTCTATGTTTCTATAATTTGGCTTTTGAAAATGTGCCACATTATGTGGAAGCAGGTGGACATTTTTTTTTTTAGAACCATTAATTATGTGTGTTGAAAGAAAATACAAACTTAACTCTAAGTAAAAAAATTCCCACCATGTGCAATTTTCCATTGTTCTTCTAAGCACATAAATATGTAATTATTTGTAGTAGCTAGGTTTTACTTCCTGACTAAAAGCATTCATTGGTCACAGTGCGTTGAAAAAAAAAAAATAAAGAAAATAATTTGACTATTTTAACATAAACGTACTGGAAATTTGCAGAATCGAAAACGTGTTCTAAATAAAAAATACAAAAAAGCATTTTCCGAATAAGCTTAATCACAGGTTTGACATCGTGACCTGGTTTTTATTAACAATATTTTACAACATTTGATATATATATATATCGGTGTGTGTGTGTGTATATATAAATATATATCGGTGTGTGTGTATATATATATATATATATATATATATCGGTGTGTGTGTGTATATCGGTGTGTATATATATATATATATATATATATATATATATCGGTGTGTGTGTGTGTGTATATATATATATATATCGGTGTGTGTGTGTATATATATATATCGGTGTGTGTGTGTATATCGGTGTGTGTGTATATATATATATATATATATATATATATATATATATCGGTGTGTGTGTGTGTATATATATATATATATCGGTGTGTGTGCGTGTATATCGGTGTGTGTGTGTATATATATATATATATATCGGTATGTGTGTGTGTGTATATATATATATATATATATATATATCAGTGTGTGTGTGTGTATATATATATATATATCGGTGTGTGTGTGTATATATATATCGGTGTGTGTGTGTGTGTGTGTATATATATATATATATATGTTTATATATATCTTCTCTTGCACATTGACAAAAATGTTTGTGCTGATCAGGCACTCGTCTGTGAAATTATCTTTATACACCAACATTAATCTGGTTCATGTTTAAAATGTAGGGTCTCAAAGACATGAAAGAGGGGCTAAACCACATTTTTTTTTTATTTTCACGAGCCAGAATCCCACTTCTGCCTAGTTAAAACTGCAATTTAATCGGTGGTGTGTGCCAGCAGTGCACAACAATTACCAGGAGATGTGATGATGTCCTCACCTGCATCACAGACACTGAGCACCAATCAGTGCTGCCAGGACATTGAGCAGCAGCTCTCCCACATGGCGGCCTGTCTGACTTCCAAATCAAGTGGGAATCACTTCTGATAGATGTAGCTTTCTGTCTGTTTAAAGGTTTATGTGGAAGTCTAGTCCCGCTCTAATAAATCTTATGGTAATAAAACCTTCCTTGCATTCCTTGGAGCACTCGATGGATATATAACAAAATATATATCTTCAGGCCCTTATTATACTATTAGACATTACAATATTTTTACACAATACAGAAATAAGTATTTTCCATTTGGAATTTTGGAAAATTTGTGATTTTTTTTTTTCTTTAATGAATTAAATTTAATATTAAAGATGACATTTAGTTAAACACACACAAACAGCATTCAAAAGAGCATACAAATGTAAAGTCTAGCAGAATAAAAACTAAACAAAGTTCTCTGTGGCTAACTTTGGGTCTTTCTGCCCTGGTTCAGCGCTGTCCCTTCCCTGAATTTACTGGAAGAGATATTGATAGGACAATGGGACAGGGCTCCAGGGAACTGGCTCTGGCACAGGGCATGTGAAAGGTAAAAGGATCCACTTATGAAGCAAGGAAAGTCGTGGAGTTTCATCCCAACTTTCATGTGATCCAGACTATAGAAATGTATAATGGAGCTGATAGAGGGGATCTATCCAATGCCTAAGTTATTCATGACTAAGGCCCGACATTGATCAACACACTGAGGGAGGGTGTAAGACCTTGATGAGAATTGCAAGTGGGTATAAACGCAAATGCTTGGGAAAGCCGGTTGTAAGCAGTTGCTTAGAGCCACGTCAAAGTCTTACGTATGTCACTGTGCCATAGGCTCGCCATCAATACTATAGATCTTTCTATAACACCTAAATGTACTTACTTTTCCTCCATTTAATGCATATTAAGCAACACCATCATTAAACATTCTAAATACGGTAATTGCTAAATAAAAATGAAAAAGATTGAAATAAAGTTAAACATTTGGGTTTTGCCAACATATTCTTCACTGTTCTATACACAGCCCTTTACTTTGACCTTCTAGCTCATCCGACTAGAATTGGATTTAAAATAAATATTTTAATTGATGTTTCCAAATGTAACGTAGCTTTTTTTTTTTTGTGCTGTATTATTCTTCAGATCTACTATTATTTCTGTGCCAGTGTTTTGTGCTCCTGATGCCAAGCATTCTGCAAATGATGTTCATTGACATTTTTGACTACTGAGCTTCTTGAAAACCAACTTGAATTAAATGTATCCTTCCTGAGCCAGCCTTGGCGCTGCCATCGGATATAGAATGTCTGGTCCATTTACAATCTGGCAGCGCTAGATATAAATTTTATCAAAATTCCAAGACAAAAGTATAAAACTTCCAAAAAAGCAAACCACCGGATCTCGCTATAACTCATGAATTAAGGCGGAAGTTTAGCTAGATCATAGGACTCACATCCCGCTTAGATCATAGTCCATAACCAGCTTAAATCCACACAGTTACACATTGATAAGGACTAAGGAGAATAGTGATACCGAAGTTAGTTGGGCCAATGAGAATATGTATAGTTAAGTCAGTTGGTACACATGTTGGATACCCCTAGGCTTGGGAACATACAGGGAAATGCCTTTGAGTTTTGTTTCACTGCCAATGGTATCTATTGAAGCACAAACCTAAGCTGGGATTGAAGGATTGTGATCCACTGAGGACTGAGGTGTAGGAGAAGAACTCGTGTGTTCAGTTTATTTTATTTTGGCCCAATTTTAAAAACTTTTTTTAGTTTAAGTGGATTCATTTTAATTTTTTTGGTGGCCCTTTTTTTCTGGGCTGAAGATGAGGACTCACGGGTGTTGCAGATTGGTGCTGGACTTCAAGTACACCGTAATTTTCACTGCCCACCCCGGGCACCCAAAATGTGATTTAGTTTTTTAAGTGGAATTGTTACTGTCCCCTGTCCCTACCTGGCATGGTGGAGGGGGGCGGTAGGTCAATTATTTATTTTAAATAATTATATGGGGTCTGGACACCTTTTGGCAGTCCAAAGTCTGGGGGCCTATCGGCAGCTCTCAGACACCAGGGGCTGGTTAATTTATTTTATTTTGGTATCTCAGGGAATTTGCCCAGCCCACAGACTCCGGGGACAGGCAAGTAGATCTGGCATCCAATATTGTTTATAGGGACTGGGAGCCATTTGGTTGGCTCCCAACCCTGGTCCCAATGTATTTTATATAGGGCCAGTAGCACTTGCCCATCTCTCGGCCCCATTTAGTATAATGGGTGGTTAGGGCCATGGCCCCCCATGGCTATGTTATGAGCTCCACCTGGGCTATTTCATTTTTTAATTAATTAATTGATATTTCTTCCCTTTTTTTATTTTTTTTATTTCAGGAGGATTTTGGTTATTTTCATAATAGTTGAGTTCCTCCTGTAATGAGTCTTTATCATCCCATAGAGGTTTATGGGGATGATAGAGGAACTTTTTGGGTTCTTGCATTTCAGGCTGCATTCAATTTTGGAATATTTCGGTGTGTAATGATGGCTGAATTGCAACACTATTCGGGGGCATATTGGGAAGCTAGAAATTCAGCTCCTGGTATGTCCCCGATGTCAGTGGCGTCCCGAGGGGGGGGGGCGGACCGCACCGGGTGACACCTCCAGCGGGGGTGACACCCGTGCTGCCGGCACCCCCCCCCCCCCCCCCCCGCATGGCGCTGGACGCGGCCGCCGGAAAAAAAGTAAAAAAAAATCACAGCAACCGGCTGTGACGTTACGTCACATCCGGTGCTTTGTTTCCCTCCTCTGTGCAAGAGGGAAGACTGCACAGAGGAGGCGTCGGTCCGGGAGCAGAGAGCAGCCTTTAGGTAAGTGATGGGGAAGGGGGAGGAGGGTGGTTTAAAACGTGCAGGGCTCTGACTGGCACTATTTTACTGGGCTCTGGCTGGCACAATATTACAGGCATCTGGCTGGCACTATATTACTGGGCTCTGACTGGCACTTTATTACTGGGCATCTGGCTGGCACTATATTACTGGGCTCTGACTGGCACTTTATTACTGGGCATCTGGCTGGCACTATATTACTGGGCTCTGGCTGGCACTATATTACTGGGCTCTGGCTGGCACAATATTACTGGGCTCTGGCTGGCACTATATTACTGGGCTCTGACTGGCACTATATTACTGGGCATCTGGCTGGCACTATATTACTGGGCTCTGGCTGGCATAATATTACAGGCATCTGACTGGCACTATATTACTGGGCTCTGGCTGGCACTATATTACTGGGCATCTGGCTGGCACTATTTTACTGGGCTCTGGCTGGCACAATATTACAGGCATCTGGCTGGCACAATATTACTGGGCTCTGACTGGCACTTTATTACTGGGCATCTGGCTGGCACTATATTACTGGGCTCTGACTGGCACTTTATTACTGGGCATCTGGCTGGCACTATATTACTGGGCTCTAACTGGCACTATATTACTGGGCTCTGGCTGGCACAATATTACTGGGCTCTGGCTGGCACTATATTACTGGGCTCTGACTGGCACTATATTACTGGGCATCTGGCTGGCACTATATTACTGGGCTCTGGCTGGCACAATATTACAGGCATCTGGCTGGCACAATATTACTGGGCTCTGGCTGGCACTATTTTACTGGGCTCTGGCTGGCACTATTTTACTGGGCTCTGGCTGGCACAATATTACAGGCATCTGGCTGGCACTATATTACTGGGCTCTGGCTGGCACTATATTACTGGGCTCTGACTGGCACTATATTACTGGGCATCTGGCTGGCACTATATTACTGGGCTCTGGCTGGCATAATATTACAGGCATCTGACTGGCACTATATTACTGGGCTCTGGCTGGCACTATTTTACTGGGCTCTGGCTGGCACAATATTACTGGGCTCTGGCTGGCACTATATTACTGGGCTCTGACTGGCACTATATTACTGGGCTCTGGCTGACACAATATTCCTGGTATCTGACTGGCACACTATTACTGGGCTCTGACTGACACAATATTCCTGGTATCTGACTGGCACAATATTACTGGGCTCTGTGTGGCACAATATTACTGGTATCTGACTGGCACAATATTCCTGGTATCTGACTGGCACAATATTACTGGGCTCTGTGTGGCACAATATTACTGGTATCTGACTGGCACACTATTAATGGGCTCTGAATGGCACACTATTCCTGGTATCTATAATTGTACAATTTTCAAACATTGTGGGTGTTTTCTTACATTTTTATTATGGGGGGGGGGGGGGGGGGTGCCACACTCAGGGTCCGCCCCGGGTGCCAAATGCTCTAGGTACGCCCCTGCCCGATGTGGCCTAAATCATTCCAAACTTTGAAACATCTTTTTGGTTTAAAAGTCCGGCACATATTAATTAGACTCTATAATGTTTGCAAGTTGGTTGTCAGTTCACCACAGTTCACAGTTTAGTGAATAGACCATGTACCACTTCTGTATTTACCCATTAGTGTTTTTCTTTCAACGATAAAAATGAAGCTTGCACAAGCAATAGTTAAAGTACAAACCCTAATGCCTAGGTGTAGCAGTGTTTCATAACATAAAACACATTTAATGAGATTCATCTGGCAGAAGCCAATTTATTGGGAGTGAATAGACGAGCACCACAATTTTACTGGAGACCATATGATCATTATAGCTTTAAAAACATGTCCATCCTGTACTCCCTGTATTGGCTCTGACTGTACAGCAGTCTGTAGATCCACAGAACATTCTAAGAATGTTTTCTCACCAGATATTGTGACCCAGATGCATTCACACATACCCTCTACAATTAAATTACTCAAACATACTGTGTGTGGGTGGTGCTTACGAAAGCATTTCTAGAAGGACAGATCTATGTGTGAAACTGTCACAGTGTTTCAGTTTTTACACGTTCAAGTTCAAATTAAGGATTTCATATACAGAATGTGCACCTAATTACAACAAACTATTCCTGCAATCTGCCATGTAATTATTATATAGCGGGAAAATGAGCATGTCAGATGATCACAGACATAGGCTTGAGCTGTAGAGCTCATATATTGCAGATATGGGTAGAGTATCATGCCTCTCAAGCATCCTTAAAGGAACATTAAACATTGTTTAATGTTCCCTCCTTGAAGGAAGCAAGGGTTAAACAAAACATGTCCCGGGACATTTAAGTAAATCCAACGTGTATCTTAATAGATACACGCGGGTTTACTAACTGCTGTGTCTCACATGCGAGACACAGCCCTTCCTGGTTTTCGCGCACTGACAAAAGCCACGCTCTGACAGCTGAATGCGAGGGTGCGGTGAGAGAGCCTTGTTTTTGCATGGAATCAGCAGGGGGGAACTAAGCATGGAAGCATGACTGCTGTCGGTACAAAGGATAAACTGTTGTGTACAATCAAAAGTACTATCTAAAGTACACGCCAGTTCATCCTCATACTAGGGACAACTAACTTTTCACTTGTGTTTCTATATTAGAAGCACAGGTGAAAAACAAAGTTTAGTGTCCCTTTAACCCCGCTCCGCTGGTATCCATATTTTGGAGTAGCTGAGAATTTCCTATGTGTATAAGCAGTGGCGTCCCGAGGGGGGGGCGGGGGGGCGGCCCGCCCCGGGTGCCACTGACTAGGGGGGTGCCACCGGTGCTGCCGGCACCCCCCGCGCTGCTTACCTTTTTTTTTTTTCTTTTTCAGGCGGCCGAATCCTCTGGATGCGGCCGCCGGGTGAAAAAAAAAAAAAATCACAGCGACCGGATGTGACGATACGTCACATCCGGCGACTGTGTTTCCCTCCTCCGTGCTGGAGGGAAGACTGCACGGAGGAGTCGTCCGTCCGGGAGAAGCAGCGATTTGGTAAGTGATGGTGGGGGGGGGGGGGGGCTGGCACTATATTACTGGGTTCTGGCTGGCACTATATTACTGGGTTCTGGCTGGCACTATATTACTGGGCTCTGGCTGGCACTATATTACTGGGCTCTGACTGGCACTATATTACTGGGTTCTGACTGGCACTATATTACAAATGTAAAGTTATGCATTATGGGAAAAATAATAACAAAGCAACATATACGTTAAATGGTTTTTCCCTGGGAAAAACTACTAATGAAAAGGATTTAGGAATAATTATAGACAACAAACTTGGCAACAGTGCCCAATGCCAGTCAGCAGCTGCAAGGGCCAATAAGATATTGGCATGTATAAAACGAGGTATAGATTCACGGGAGGAGGATATCATCTTGCCTCTTTACAAATCAATGGTAAGACCTCACCTTGAATATGCAGTACAGTTCTGGGCACCAGTCCTTAAAAAGGATATTAAGGAACTAGAAAAAGTGCAAAGGAGAGCTACAAAATTAATAAGGGGTTTGGAGGATCTTAGTTATGAAGAGAGACTTAAAAAATTGAATTTATATACGTTAGAAAAAAGGCGTCTCAGAGGGGATATGATAACATTATATAAATATTTGCAGGGCCAATATAAAGAGCTCTCCAGTGACCTGTTCATTAACAGAAAGGTACAAAGAACAAGAGGTCACCCCCTCAGACTGGAAGAGCAAAGATTTCATAGACAGCAAAGGAAGGGATTCTTTACGGTTAGGACAATAAAGTTATGGAACTCACTGCCAAGAGAGGTAGTGCTAGCAACCACAATAGATGCATTTAAAAATGGTTTGGATGTTTTTTTAGGAAAGCAGAACATACAGGGCTATTAATAATAGAATAAGCATTAATAAAAGAGCTTATTGATCCAAGGAGAAATCTGATTGCCTCTTGGAGTCAAGAAGGAATTTTTTCCCCCAGGAGGCAAAATTCGAAATAGCTTCCTTAGGGGTTTTTTGCCTTCTTTTGGATCAAAAGCTGTAATGATAGGTAGAAGGGTTGAACTTGATGGACTTGTGTCTTTTTTCAACCTAAATTACTATGTTACTATGTTACTATGTTACTGGGTTCTGACTGGCACTATATTACTGGGCTCTGACTGGCACTATATTACTGGGTTCTGGCTGGCACTATATTACTGGGCTCTGACTGGCACTATATTACTGGGTTCTGACTGGCACTATATTACTGGGCTCTGACTGGCACTATATTACTGGGTTCTGGCTGGCACTATATTACTGGGCTCTGGCTTGCACTATTACTGGGTTCTGGCTGGCACTATATTACTGGGTTCTGACTGGCACTATATTACTGGGTTCTGACTTGCACTATATTACTGGGCTCTGGCTGGCACTATATTACTGGGTTCTGGCTGGCACTATATTACTGGGTTCTGGCTGGCACTATATTACTGGGTTCTGACTGGCACTATATTACTGGGCTCTGGCTGGCACTATATTACTGGGTTCTGACTGGCACTATATTACTGGGCTCTGGCTGGCACTATATTACTGGGCTCTGGCTGGCACTATATTACTGGGCTCTGACTGGCACTATATTACTGGGTTCTGGCTGGCACTATATTACTGGGCTCTGACTGGCACTATATTACTGGGCTCTGGCTGGCACTATATTACTGGGTTCTGGCTGGCACTATATTACTGGGCTCTGAGTGGCACAATATTACTGGGCTCTGGCTGGCACTATATTACTGGGCTCTGGCTGGCACTATATTACTGGGCTCTGACTGGCACTATATTACTGGGCTCTGGCTGGCACTATATTACTGGGCTCTGACTGGCACTATATTACTGGGCTCTGACTGTTACAATATTCCTGGTATCTGACTGGCACACTATTACTGGGCTCTGACTGGCACACTATTACTGGGCACTGACTGGCACAATATTCCTGGACACTGACTGGCACAAAATTACTTGGCATCTGACTGGCATAATATTCATGGGCACTGACTGGCACAATATTACTGGGCATTTGACTGGCACACTATTCCTGGGCTCTGACTGGCACACTATTACTGGGCACTGACTGGCATAATATTCATGGGCACTGACTGGCACAATATTACTGGGCATCTGACTGGCACAATATTCCTGGGCTCTGAGTGGCACACTATTACTGGGCACTGACTGGCACACTTTTACTGGGCTCTGACTGGCACTATATTACTGGGCTCTGACTAGCACAAACAATAATACTGGCTCTGACTGGCACAATATTCCTGGTATCTGACTGGCACAATATTACTGGGTTCTGAGTGGCACACTATTACTGGGCTCTGACTGGCACATTACTGGGTTCTGAGTGGCACTATATAACTGGGCTCTGAGTGGCACACTATTACTGGGCTCTGACTGGCACTATATTACTGGGTTCTGAGTGGCACTATATTACTGGGCTCTGAGTGGCACACTATTACTGGGCTCTGACTGGCACACTTACTGGGCTCTGAGTGGCACACTATTACTGGGCTCTGACTGGCACAATATTACTGGTATCTGACTGGCACAATATTACTGGTATCTGACTGGCACACTATTCCTGGTAACTATAATTGTACAATTTTCAAACATTGAAAAAATTGTGGGTGTTTTCTTGCATTTTTATTGGGGGGGGGGGGGGGGTGCCACACTCGGGGTCCGCCCCGGGTGCCAAATGCTCTAGGTACGCCCCTGTGTATAAGTGTATTACAGAGCAACACAGCAATAAAACACATCATGTAGTGTGTTTCAAATGCAGTAAATGGATTTATATATGAATTTTTATAAATCAAATCCATTGTTATATTTTATTAATGGCTTACCCCCTTACATAAGCTCTAAATTCATCATAAAGTGACCCACGGATACCCCACCTATAGCCCCAGCTTCAGCCACTCCCCCCGGGGAAAAAAACGGTCCCTCTGTGTCCATTTGAAATTATGGGACGTATGGAAAATGTACATCTCAATCCCACTAATATCGCAATGTGAGTTTGTAGATCCCAGACCTATGGTATTGCCCTACCAGTAGTATATGAGCTTTCTCTCTCTCCTTTTTTTGTATATATGCATAGTTGCCAACATTTGAAAAATATATTCAGGAACACTTTGCAGCACAGATATCAAAATTTGTCCACACCCACTGCCCCCAAAGCTCCGCCCACTTCCCAAACCCACGTAATTAGCATAATGTAGCATCACCTAGTTATTACAGCACCAAATTGCCACCAAACAGGGCCTATTTTAAGGAAAAATTCTCCCGGCACATTAAACCATCATTATGTTTTGTTCACAATTTGGAAAATGTCATAGGTTGGACAGATATAAAAGCACATAGAGCTTCATATTTGCTCCTTATGCGTACCCCCATTGGAACATGCTGTGCCAGCCACAGGCGGTGAGTGAGAAGATATAGTTATGATAAAATACATTCCTTGTTTTTAATATCCTTCCTTAATATATTGTTAAAGTGTATGTTTCTAAGCAAATACAAGGGGAAAAGGCAGTCCATGTTTCCACCAGCTTTCTCTAACAGCATGACCACCGTCGGATTTCATTCAGTGTTGCCATGTCACAACACTGCTGCTGCACAGTGTGCAAGGGTCCAGCACGAATTCCTTTCTAGCTGTGCTTACTGAGCCGAGTCCTCCCTCCTGTTGTCTCTCCCTCCAACCAAACAACAACCCCCCCCCCCCCCCCCCCCCCCCCGGAGTCTCCAGAGACTGAGCTCCGGTGCTAGGTGATATTGCTACTGCTGACATTGCGCAAGGAAGCATTTTTTTTTTTTAAAGGCAGGGCAGAACTTTTTTTTGTTTTTTTTCACGTGCCACTCCTGCCGGGACAGTCCCAGCATGGTGAATTCACCGGGGCATGAACCTAGTTGCCGGGATTGTCCCGGCAAAAACGGGACAGTTGGCAAATATGTATATGTATGTTGTGTTGCACTCCTTCTCCTCAGACTATTATCTTTATAAGCTTTTTGTTAGGGTGCGTTAAAGAAAGCGCAGATTAATGTATATTTTACTGGGTAATATATATCAAGACGATCTCAATAAATACTAAAATGTTAGAATATCCTATACTAATATGTATAGTAAAAGGAGCATAGAAAATATAGAGTAGAAACCAGCTGAGGCAAATGACCTTTCTGTGAGCTACAGGACCTCAGTTTGTCCCTAGATATTGTAAATGTCATGATGTATACAGACGGTCTCAGACTTGGAATGCAGAGACCTGCGTCCCAGCTCACGTTTAATTGCAATTGTGAGATTTAAAGCATTATATAATTGGATTTTATGTGCAATGCTAAACAATGAATACTGCTCAAACTGCACTGGAGGTTGTTTAGTTGGTACAGCTATTGTATTGTTTGTTATTGTCTTTTCAATCAGAAGTACATGACAAAAATCTGATAAACGGATCACCAGTTACCGAAAGCAATAGAGGTTCACAAAACAATAATAATACGTTGGAGAGATTTTCTCTGACATCCTATTTAATTAATTGATGTCTTATTAGACGTAGGACTCAGTCTACCAAATGGTAACTATCCTTGCAATATGAGCATACATGTATTGCACAGGAATCTTACAATCATTGAGATGTCAGCCAATGTTTTGTAGGACACATATAACTTTCACATGTTCCTCTGGGAACCATTCAATTAAACCCATCGTGCCGGATGATGCTTTGGTCCTTAATGACCAAAGTACCAAAACGCCATCTTTGTGTTTCTGGAAGCCAGGAACATACAAGCAGAGATCCTTTGGGTCCCTGCTTACATCCTGCGGACACGGAAGTTTGGGCACGCCGAGTTGCCGAAAATATAGCATAGAACATCCTACAAGCTAGAAGGGGTTAATGAAGGTGTGAATGCCACAGGAACCCCCTCTCAATTAATGAACTAATTTCCCTCTCAATACATATAAATTATGCATTCTACGGGGCTTCTTGTCATACGTGTCTCTCCCCAAAAAAAATGGCCAAACAGACAGAATTAAGAGTAGTTAAGATTAATTCAGAAAGTACGAAGGGAATTAATGTTTGGGCTACAAGGAACAAAATATTTTTTTTTGCTTGGAGTGAGCCTTTAAGGTTAACCCTGTAAATATAATGGCGGTAGGTCTACCTACAGGGCCCCCACAATCTATTTTGATAAGTACTTCATCAAGAAACCGACCTGTCTTATCATGGTGTCCTAAAGACTGGTAATAAGGTGCAATAGAGTTGTTGCCATGTCTCTCTCTCTCTGAACCTTCCATATTGAATATCCCAGAATCCCAAGGCCCCGGTGAAATCATTTCCAATGTAAAAGAGAGAACTGTAATTAGTTTCAAAGTAAAAATATGTTTATGTCGGGCGTAATAGACAGCAAACAGAAAATAAGCCAGGTTGGACTGCCCCTTTAATAAGCCCTTGGGTGTAAGTAAGACTGCCCGAAAAAACAAATCCCCGCTTTGATTATAGCAGAGTTAATAAGCCCCGCTCTATATCTGCCGCTCCCGTCCTTCACTTTTTATTTTTAGCAGGAGTATCCAGACAGACTGGAGCATGAAATAAATGCTTAATTGTTACTTTGATTGCGACACAGACTCTTTTCTACAACATTCTGTTTGTGGACAGACTGAATGATCAAGATATCCTCAATGTAGCAAACGCCGCCGTCTGAGAGCTTGGTACTTTTATATGTGCCTCATCTCGGCTCTGCCTCCCCCACCCCTCTCTCCTTGTGTGTGACTTCAGGTTGAATGACCTTACTTCATGTGGGTGAAGCGAGACCTTTGTTTCAATTCATGTTAAGCTCATTGCAGTGATTGTGCCATTACGATGATTCCTCAGCCAGAGGAAGGTAGATTTTCAGAGAAACGCTTTTAGTCATTCATTGTTTTGTTATAGAATGTGTTACCGACTTGGGAAAGGCATTGATTAAATCTGAAATGTTGCCAGCCATCTATTTAATGCCTGTCGCTAGCTAAGTGCTGAACTTTTTTTTTTTTGTATTAAATTCTAGCTATACCCTCATGCCACTTGTCATTGCATATGACTGTGCTATATGTTGGGGTTTTAATACTAAATATTATTATCACCATCATTATTTACTCAAACAAAAATGGTACCGCAGAAGACAGTGAAAACATAGTGTAGCACTTTGGTTGAAGCGCTATTTATACTCAAAAACCAATTGTGCCTAAAAAAAAAAATCTATTAGCTGCACCACATGATTGATATGCCACAGCCAGGCAGATTGTTGTACATTGAGCACATTTCATAGACAATTTAATAATGTTCCATGGACCTTCACAGACATTGCCACGGACATTCTGCCCATCTCTGACCATTGGCAAATGGTAAATACATATGTGTAAGGGAATGTAAAAAGAAATTGATAGTGTAAAGTGGATGTACATAAAACAACTCTGTATATTTCATAAAATAAAATCATATGTTCGCATCAAGAATGTGAAATGTCGACAAGCCTCTTACCATCTGGTGGGCAAGCCTACATGTCATGTATGGGCCCAACGGCAAGTGTGTATAATACAGATTAATAATTACTTACTCTTCTAATATATATATATTATCATTATGTTTTATGTTTATTTAGAATGCTCTATCATATGCCGCAGTTGCTAAACTTCTCCAATGTGCAGGGACAATCCTGTGTTTTTGAGTCCTGTACCCTTCAAATTCGGGGCTGTCCCTTATAATACTTAATGGATTGAATTATGTATTATGCCTATGTTTCCGAAATCAGAAGTATGTTCGGGGTGATCAGCACATATAGTGTAGCCGAAATGGTATGGCTTAATAGCTTTTTATAGTGAAATGGTCCCGATCCAAATTTTTCCGATGCTTCAGTTTCCAAGCTGCTGATTCGGCCTCGAATTCAGGGATATTGAATAGCCGGATTTCAGAGAGTTCTGATATTCGGCTAACTTGTCTGATCCAAAACCAATTCTGGCTAAAGTGGGCTAGCTTGAATCATCCCTTTACAGTTCCCAGGTCTGTGCGGATCAGTCCAAAGAACTGCATCTTTTCTTTAGGAAAACTATCCATACAAGCACACCAATTCCATAGCAAGGTCCATGGAACGTAAATGTAAGTGTCCATCACAAAGTATAATAAATGTTTACTATGAAGACTGATGTATTTAGTTCTCATCTGTCTCTTTCATTTAATAATTGATGTATCCACACCAACTATATCTCTATTATTTGTTTTTAAGAAGAGAAATAGTAGTGGTTTCTTTTAGTTAAGCATCATTTATGTCAAAATCTTCTGTGCCAACGTCATGATGTGCCAGGATTATCCCTGGTCCTGGGCATTGGTAAATAAGCTAATGTATTATGTGACGTATTCCGCGGGTGGGAGCTATAATTAAAATCAAAACATCTTCTACAAGACGTTTGTGTCATGTTTATGGTCATGAGGAGAAGGATTTTATATTAAAATAAAGCTTTCAAGCGATGTTCAAAGATGAAGTCATTACATGAAGATGTAAAATGCCAGACTTGTAATGGAAGAATGAACAGTCAGAGGTTGTAACAAGGTCGTTGTCAAGTTGACTGCTGCCTTGAGGCATAAAGGTACACGCCAGTGTCTATGGCCAAATGTAGTACACTCTGGGGTCAGCTTCATATGGATTCCAGGGCACTAGATCGATGGTACAGAAGTGGAGAAAATGGCATCTGTTCACCCAAAATGGGTCAGATCTTGTGGAGTCCGCTTGCGTGGATTCCCCCATGGACGTCAGTGCAAAGGCTGGCACATGGGTTGTGGTACTGCCATGAATCACTAAGAAAGACAATTGTTGTGCTACACTATTCCTTTAAGTACACTTGAAGAAGATGTCTACAAGGTTTAGAAAGTTTAATTTTTTTTAGAGCACCGATTCGTGTCTCCAAAAAGATAGAGATTCAGGCAAGCACCAGCAAACCCATCTTCATTTCACGCCAAAGAGGACTAATTATCAAACAAAATTCCCCAAATAGCAATACGTTTCCATCCAAAAGATGAGGCACAGGAGGGGGATACAATACACAATTCATTTCATTCCACGGCTTCTCTTAGACATAACACTTAGACTTGTACTGGGTACAATGACGTTGATTACGGGGCTCATTTGAAACATTCGTTACCAAAACTCTCATTGGCAAGCACTTCATTTGATGGAAATTGTAAACCTCAAATGATTGATCTGGTTTAATTATAAACAGTCTATTTCTGTTTATATCTTTTTATTGATAATTAAGATGACACAATAATATAGTAAATACAATAAATGCATAGCAATATAATAAAAACAAATGCATATTACATAACAATGTAAAATAAGTACACAAAATAGAACAAAATATCTGATATTACTATATATATTACTATATATAATGAAAAAGCTTAACTTAAAACCATTTGCAATCTTAATATAACATATTTTGCAGAATACAAATACATAGGTGTATTATTTTTTTTTTTTTTAAATAAAAAATGAATTCACCTGTTTCTGGGAAATATGTGTATATTTTTGTTTTGATAAATGGTAACTCTGACTCATATCATTGTTATAGCCAGCCTAGACAATTATTCAGACACACAGACACTTATCTAACTCAAGACAAATAAAGTGCTGATAATTGAGTTTTGCAAAATAAGAGACCATTTTATTCATCTCTTTTACATGCCACATGAAATGTGCATTAATGCAGGTACACAAGTGTCCGCCCTGGTCATTCTCTTTCTGACACAACACTTTCCCCTCCAATCTATTAATAATGCTGCTGTGCACTGGCTTCCGCTCGATCTCCCATGTACATTGCTGTCAATAAATACTCCCGTGTGCAGCCTTCTAAATTCTTCACGCAGTATACTGCCATCCCTAATGCCTGTATCTGCTTTATACTGCAAGATTTCTCCTGAGCCGTCTCTGGAACCAGTTTCCACAGAATTTCCATCAATCTTAGCTCAATGGACACATGCCTCTTTTTAACATAATACCAAGTCATTGTAAATATAGTTATGCCAGTATTTACAGCTGAGGCCTGGTGCTCTGTACTCCTGTACACTTCATGTAGTGCTGGCGCTGTGACATCACCACTATTCCTAGAATGACCTAGAGTCTATGTCATTTTATATGCATATTGCTTGTTTTGTCACTA
This sequence comes from Pelodytes ibericus, assembly GCA_036172795.1. NCBI lineage: Eukaryota > Metazoa > Chordata > Amphibia > Anura > Pelodytidae > Pelodytes > Pelodytes ibericus. Next base: position 32,452,132 of record CM069859.1, on the reverse strand, counting down.
GGTGGGCACTGTGCATGCTCTTCCACTCCACTCTTACTTTGTTTCAAATCAATATACTGTAAAGCCGGTATCCTGCAGACTGATAAAATGGGTAATTGCCTGTATACTCCATTAACCTTAGGCCCAAGTCCTTCTTGGGCCAACATGAGGTCACAAATGCGTCTGCACTGGTACACAAGCTCTGTGGTTTTTTAACTGTTTTATGTCAGTACACTATAAATTGCAGTTTTGATACAGCAGCTAGGCCGAAGGACATGGGCTGTTTAGGACTGGTGACATTACATACCTTGCAGATAATGGGACTTGTAATACTATAAAAACTGCATATCGCCATTCTGTAAAATATACACTTCAGTTTTTAGGTCTATCTGACATCTGTGCCTTCATCTTATCTTTTCATGGTGGTAATTACTTGTTAAACATAAGTCCTTTTTGAATATGTTGGCACTTCATAAATGAAGTGTTAAAGGGACATTCCCACCAAAAAATGTAAAAGTTTTTTTTTTTTTTGTAAAGTTGATTTCGGATATGCCTTTTGTTTTTGTTATGTGAGTTTATTTTATGAAATATTTTACTAAACACGTTACTGGGCGCCAGTGACTTTACAGCACTAGTGTCTCACTTTGGGGCTGGGGGCACAGAATGCAGTCTATAAGTCAGAATTCTGATCATAGACTTGCATTGAATGGGAGTGGAATGTAACTATTACATCACAAGGGGCGGAGTTATGATACTGTTTGATCGGGTTAATCTCCTCTCTTTGTGTTGGAAGGCAGGTAAAAAAAAAAGTTGTTAACAGAAACTTAGTCCTGCCCACTATGATACACAGGAGCCAGTAAGAGAGCAGGAGAGTATCTTATGACATCATCATGCAGGCTCTGGCAACAGTTGTAAAGTGAGTCTTTCTGGAAGATTTTGGAGAATGTTGCATCATGGGTAAAATTCTCAAAATGGATGCTGGGGACAGACAGCCAATTTTACTTTTATATGCAATTAATTCAAATATAGAAGAAGAAAAATAGTGGCATATGTCTTATATATGTGTTCTTTTTACATGCACAGGTAATCTAGTTACATGTTATATAAGTGGTAGTGTCCCTTTAATTATCATGGTAGAAGGTCTGTACCATTCCCAGCAAAATTAGGGCCACTATAAGGGTGGTACAGCAAGTATTCCAGTAAGGGGCCTAAGGCAAGTCCTCCTGCAAGTCCTCTGCGTGCAATGGCTAGGTACTCTAGGTGCAATGGCTAAGTCCTGTCGGTAATTGAAGTAATACGACTAAAATAAAGTAAGACATTGCAGTAATAGGTGAAGTAACATGACTAAAATTAAGTAAGACATAGCAGTAATAGGTGTGAGCACATGGATGCAATGGCAAGTCTGTGAGTATAGTGGGAAAGTCCAGTGGGTGCTGCAATGCGGTGTGTGGGAAAATCCTGTGGGTGGTGCAGGGGCATCCCTTGGGGGATGCAATATTGTGCTGTCGGGGCAATAATGAAAGGTGGGTAGAAGGGACACAGGGAGTAAATATTAAGTATTGCAAATTTTTTTTTATAGAATTTGTATTAATTATGCATGTGAACCGATACTTACTAGCAAGGCCTTTCTCTCTCTTTTTTCTTTTAATAAATTAAGATGCAACGTTTGGGGGGGGTGGGTCATCTTATAATCAGGGTCACCCTATTTTTGAGCAGTTATGCTATTTTGTTTTATTGGTATGTGGTGCCTGGTCTTCCTATACGTGCAAGCCTCCTACATCCCAAACCACCAGGTTAGGTGTGAGGGAGTTGAGGGTGCTTTTATCTGGGGCCCAGACTATTTGTTCCCAATATTCCTGAGAGCAGACCTGAGCAGATTATTTCAACTCCTTTTAATGTCATTGTATGGGCAAGCAGCAGACCTGTTAGACATTACACAGAGCAGCAGCATTATAGAAGGCCACATGTATTCCTGATGGACACCAACGTGCTTGTAAGAATAATGTGACTAGCAGGCAGGCTTTAATGATTAGACTATTTCAGTTGTGCCCTTTTACTGATTGAATTTCCATTTAATCTATCTCTTATAATTATATCTTGCATGATGTGTGATATTTTTTCTATTTCCCATTAAATACGACAGACAAGGAGGTGCTCCGAGCGTCACCCTTTGAATGCCAAAAGGTTGTTGAGCTACATTTTGTAAGAAATAGGAAAAGATAACGTGCCGTTGCTTATCCCTCTGACTTGCCAAGAGTTAAATACCCTACGGCATCGATGAGTTTTTCTTCGGCATAATCCAGTTTCTTTTCTATCACTGTCAAAACTAAGGAATTGGCTAAAATGAGTTCTCATGGCAGCTGTAGAGCGGTATTGAGAACAAATTTCTACAGCTAAAAATATACCCATATATTCAGAGCTTCTGCCATCCATATTAATATGCTGATCTTGTACCTACTGAGAAACATGATTTATTTCATATTTCTCGAGATTATTCCGCTCTGTATGAATGAATGAAGCTCCCTATCTAGAAACTCTTGAGTGTATCTTTGTAACCTAAGCATGGGGTTTCGGACTCTCAGTGAGGTTGACTAAGCAGTGTTTATAAGGAGGTCTAGGTAGAGCTGAGGTTCTTGCCATCTAAAGGCTCTTGGGTCTCTTCACTGAAACTCAAATAAGTCTGAAGGTGGTCGAGTTAGGAGGTGTAATTTGATTTAGTATAAAAATAAAATTCGACCTCTCAAGTCAACCAACTCTATTACTAAAATAAATTCGCCCCTCGACAAAGTCCAACTCAGACTTTCATCTCAAACTCAACCTTTATTGTATGCAATAAAAATTGCTTTTCACTAAGAATTAAAGGGAGTTTAATTTGGGGGGCTAGTTGGACTTTGATGTCCAATGCACCAATTTAAAACAATTAAATGGCTGGTCTGGAAGAAGGGAGGCTTCTGATTAGCTGACAGATGCCTCCTTAGGCACTTGAAATGACACAAAGTAACAAAATAGCTGGTACTCCTAATTTTTATTGCAAAATGGTGAAATAGTTTTTATTAATAATAATGATAAAGATTATAATTTAATATAATTTATATTTTTATTTTTTTTAAAGTAACCTTTTGTTATATTGTGGAATCAGACGCACAGTCGGTGTTCAGCTGATGCGCTCAAAGTGCGTGTTTTTTTTTTTTTCAGGTATTTTTTCCTTTAATAAGATGTCATTTTCCTCTCCCTGGGAAATTTAGAGCTAGGGTAGGTTGTGCGCTTGTTTATTTTTTTTTAGTTATTAATTAACCACATAACACTTGTTTTCTACTGCATCCGTTAAATACCAGGGGATATTCCATTGTAATGGGGGAAGATTTTTCAGACTAAGTCCAACTCTACAGGTTTGCGAGTATATGATGGGGGCATGCGGAGGTGGCCGGATCTGGCCGAGTTTGGAGTCCGCAATGAGCTCTCATTTCGAACGCCAAACTGGAACTTTAGTAAGTTGACCCCTCTGCATTTAGCAGGTGCGTCTAGGTGGGGAATCAGTGTTAAATTCTACCCACTACCTGCTACTCACTTGTGTTTTCATAGGTGGGGCCACCCCCCTTTTTGTACAGGCCTGCCTCCTCGTGGACTTCAGCCTGGGTTTACTTACTCTTAGATTGGATGTCTTATATTATCAAAGAACTCTCGATTTTATGAAATCAACCTATACATTGCTGTACAAACTATGTTAAAAGCCTTCTGAATTGCTAAAAGGTCTACTCAGTCCAGAGGGAATTGAGACGGGAATTTCAAACTTTAGGCCAAAGTAGAGTTGGAAAGAATCCTCCCATTCAGCTGCATTGGAGAATTGTTCCAGCTCGGCTACTTTTGGTCTAAAGTTTAAAATTCCTGTCTCAATCCTCTCTTTATCGAGTAAACTCTTTTCTCCATGTGAATCTACAAAGCAGCCTTTTCGACGGCATTTCCGTTCATCCTTTTTTAGTGTGTTTATAGTCATTTGTCATCATTAGCTGCAAAATCAACTAAAAAGACGAGTAATGAGTCAGGATCTCGATTTCTGTTGGTTCAGTAGCCGAGATATGGTTTAGGAGGCAGGTCCAGCCCACTCAGCTGGCTTTAATCTTTCATGCGAGGCAGAGTAGCACAGACGTGACTTCTGTACGCCGCTCCTCGTTGTTTGAAATGATTTGTTTATACACACGTACACTAAGCTTTTTATAACTCACAGTTATTTGGAACCTCTTGAAAATAGAAAGTCTTAATACGCACAGCACTGGAGTGAATCAGGACTTTGGAAGAGGAGGGGAAAACTAATACCTTGGTAAACCATGCTTACAGGAAGATGTTATCCATTTATCGCGGCTTATTGTTTACGTCCTAATTTATGTTTGCGTTTAAATTCACACGATTACTAAAACCTCTGCTGTAGTTTTCCATTGGAAATAGTTTTTGAATACTCAAACTGTCTTGAACATTTATCATGCATGTATACTATATGCAGTATATTTTCCACTGGGCCCTATCTTTTGGCGGGAAAACTCCTTGAAGTAATTTTTAAAACCAGCATTAAAAGTTGGAGAATGTTCCTTCTCACGCACACAAGATGCCTTATCCAGCATGCAGAAATAGAGAGTTCCAGGGGAAAAATGTTCCTGGTGCCATATGTTGGTGTTATACACCAAAACATATAAAAAACTGAATAATTGGGATAAATAGCATTACTTTTTGAAACAAGTTGGATTCTACATATTGTGTGGAGTACATTGTATCTCATGAAGCTATTTTGATCGCGAAATGCGTCAGAAGAATGGGATATTGTGGATAATTAAAGTCAGACGCAAGGGTTCCAACATTTGCATCTTAAAACATCATTGTACTCCACGGTGGGAGTGTTAACACTAATATACATGTGCCACAGTGATGTCACATTGTTACATACACAGTGTTCATTCTCTCATGTCCTGTTCCCCTGGAGAATGAAAACCAGGACTGTGGGATATCAGTCCTGAATTGGGACTGTCCGGGGGAGTCTACGTTATCTACAGCAGTGACGTCCAATGATCAGTACAGCTGATTTAATTACATGTTCTGGGGAGGGTTGGCAAGGGATGGGGGAGGGCAGTAGCCCCCTCTAATCCCTCTCCATGGGCTGGGGCTTTAAATGCCCCAGTGGGAAATACTTTCTATCCAATTGTCTTGCCTGCCTATCAATCTCTGTACCTTATCTATCTTGCTTGTCTGTGTGTGCCTATCTCTGATGATACCACGTGGGCTCAAAATGTCTCAGCAAGGGCAACTAAATTGTTTTTGCCCCCCAGCCAACAGTATGTCTTCTAGTTTGACCAAAAGTTGCTTTAAACTCTTTTTGAACTGCTTTTCCATTCCTGATAAATAACAAAACAACTGTCTATGGCCAACATGCCATTCTACAGCATAGTTGCCGGGACAGTCCTGTTTTTTGGTGTCTGTAGCGGGGGGGGGGGGGGGGGGGGAGCTGGAGTACAATCTCCTGGGGTCACACAATGGTGCTAAAGACATGGGATTGCAAAGCCATGGCACTTTCTAGCTCCTCCCACTCACTCCCCTGGATTGGGTGAGTTGGCAAGTGTGGTACAGTAAATGTAAATAAATGAATGCGGCCTAATACACATATGTGTTTCTGAACATCTGGCCTACTTCGGGAAAAGCGTGGATGTTCCAGATCCACAGCATGTATAGGTGACGGGTGGGGATTAGTTTGCCCCGTGTGGTACTAAAACTGCTTAATGAAAGGTGAAATATGAGTTGTGATTTGTTGTAATTGTGCTAATTACTCAGTACTTTGCAGTAAAGTTCCCGGAGCGGCTCAGTAAAATGCCTAGCGATCCTCAGTTCCATTAGCAGATTTATGGTTTTAATTATTCCTAGTTGGACTTGGCCTATTTAAGCTGCTCTATGAGTTTCATGGCTGGAGATGCCAAGACCTACTTTAATAAGAGGAACTTTATATTTAGTGAACTAATTAGTTTATCTATGGCAACTCGCCAATTAGCGCTTTGTGTGTTTGCCGGGTGAAATCCACATCCAACTAGCAGGCAATGTATTACTCAAAAGCATAAATCAAAGGATTTTATGTTCACTTGGGGGGACGTGTAACAGCACAAGTGATACTCAGAGGCCTTAGTGTAATTATAAAATGGCATGCTCTCTCTATCCTCTGACCAGCACCCTCCATGTTTCCCTGAGAAGAATGCAGGCTGGTCTGGTCTCCATTTGTGTAGTTATGGTTTCTATCCTTTCTCTCCCAAGAAGTACCAGCCATGCTATTTCTTTCATGTACTTTATATTATCTTGAGACACTTTTCACTGGCCTGTTGGTAACACACCGGCTGGGTTGTAACCCTAAGTGAGACTTTTTATTTTCAAATTTTCGATCAGGTTTGGAGAATTGAAGTGGCTGAAATGTGGATGCGCACGCATATTATATTCAGGGGTGAGGGCCGCATATTGGGTAGCCGAAAACCCATGGTGTTCACTGCCAACTTGTGCCGATCCAAAGGCCTCTGATGCTTTGGTTTTCCAACGCCCCGAACTGCTGGTTCGGATCCAAATTGTGGCTTAATGAGTAGCTGCAATTCGGGGATCCCTTCAATTCAGCTACTGTGCCCCATCTGAGACCAATTCGGAACAGATCGATGAATATTAAGTAAAGCGTATCAGTGGCAAAAGGATAATAGCTGAAGAGCCCCCCGGAGCTTGTAACAAAACAAGCAAACTATATGGTCTGTGACTTCTTGTTGCAGAAGTGTCATTTGTCCATCTTCCATGGTGGCTTAGTATAGCGGCAGGAGAAATCCCCCAACATAAATTTCCTATGTATCCTCTCTACACCAGGGGTAGGCAGCCTGCGCCTCTTCAGCTGCTGATGAACTACATCCCCCACAATGCTCTTTCAGCTGGCAGAGGAGTATGGGAACCGTAGTCCTGCAGGAATTGATACAAATAGAGGCCAAGCTAATCAGGTGTGGGGCCCTCCTGTTTGTAGCAGCAGTCAGGCGCTGCTGATAACAGGCAAAAGATACATGCACACACAGTGGCTGTACATATAGTGTAAAAAAAAACCTTTATTGTAGAAAAACATGCACTCCACCTAAACAGGCTTAATCATCTGGAGGGACGCAGGTTGCCTACCCCTGTTCTCCGCAGATTAACAGGATGTGACATTGTTTTAGCATACAGGTGGAGCAACATGGCGCACAGGGGGTCTGTGCCAGTACGCTTGATGCGTCCTCATTCCAATGACGCAGACAGATGGCTATGGCAAACACTAAGGGGGAAACATCTTTTGAGTGGTGCCCAATAGAAGCACCTTTCAAAAGGCCTCTATAATCAGACAAAGGTGGCGTTTTGCAAGGTTACACTGGATTTCTGCCATTTGCTAAATGTCAATAGAAAGAACCACTGAATTTGCTTAAAGTGTGAAACTCAATCATGTCTTAAAATTTGGCATTCAGTGTGAGCTGGCATGACATTATATTTTAATTAGATTAATGTAATATTATAGACAGATGTCCTACATAGACATCCAATGCCTCGTATCTCTTTTGCTCTCTATTATTAGCCAACTTGTCATTCCTAATGGTGAAGAGAGCTGTCATTACATTGCATAGAGACAGCTGTATATAAAGTATGTCAGTGTAACATTATTACTGTGCTTTATAATGGCAGAATTGTTACACAGATACATTGGAACATAGTCATTTAGGCTGAAAAAAAAGACCTAAGTCCATCTTATTTAACCCTTGTACCTATCCTTCTGGCAGTGGTGATCCAAAGGAAGGCAAAACCCCCGAATTAAGAGATTTAACATTTTGACACTTAGGGGGGTAAATGCCGTCAAAAGGCTTCAGATTCAGACTAAAAAAGGCTTCAGATTCAGACTAAAAAAGGCTTCAGATTTCTCCTTGGATCAACAATCTCTATATATTAATGATGATTCTATCTATAGCCCTTTATGTTCTGTTTTTCTAAAAAAAAAAAAATATCCAGACCCTTTGTGAAGACATCTATTGTATTTGATAGCTCCACTTTTATATTTATATATATATATATAAATGTAATTTAAATAATATTTTAAATATATATTTATATTTGAATTTTTCCATATAATTTTAATATTCTTTTACTGTGACTACCATTACAAGTCTAATGTAATCACCCTTCCTTTCATGGTTCTTATCTAACCTCCCTTCCACCTGGGGGGAATTGCAAAAATCAAATCGATAAATTAGAAAAAAATGTACCTGCTTTTTGCTGTTAACTTGTTCATTCAACACAACTCACTGTATAATGGATTAACCTCTCGGTGTAATGAGAATGAAGTCATTTCTCTAAACAAAATAATTTTCTTTGTTTGCATGCCTGCAAAAATCCTGTGAATTAATCCTAAATTGAAAGGTATGGAGCCAAAAAGAGTCACGTGATCCTGCGTAACATTGCATTACACTGCAGATTTGAACTCCAGCCTCCCAGATACTGGGTGCCTGGAGATTAATTCTTCAGCATTTGGATTATATGTGGCCTCTAGACATACCTATGCAAAGGCAGCGGTTAAGTCAAAATGCTCCTCCCCCCGAATTGCAAACACCATTGATCGAGAGAGAGGCGGGAGCAAGTGCGAACCACTGAAATAGCAAATGAATGACCCATAGGGGTCATGTATCAAAAATCCCGTACTAAAGTGCGGGAAAGGTACCTCTGCCAACCAGTGTTTGGCGAAGGTTCCTTGACACATATCAGGTACTTTTCAGTGTCTCTTTTATTATACATAGGCTGCACAGGCGCAATGAACGCCGACACAAGCAAGATCTACGCATTTGGTGTAGACGGCACAGACTCACGAAATTTCTTGGGCGTTTGCTTTATACGCTTGCGCCAGTATTTGGCTCAGTCTGCATTAGCGGAATGTTTATACATGACCCCCTTAGCGTTTAGACCTCTTTAACTGTTTAAACATTCAATAATACATAAGATTTGTCTTTCAGTACGTTTTAGCCAGAAGAAGCACTTCATAACAGAACGTACCTTCTGGGAATCAGCACAGCAAAGGAGAGTATATTTAAAAGAAGAAAAACTACCACAACTAGAGGCCATAGTCTAAAATTAGAGGGGCAAAGATTCAAAAGTAATATCAAATAGTATTACTTTACTGAGAGGGAAGTGGATTTATGGAATAGCCTTCCAGTGGAAGTGGTAGAGGTAAACACAGTGAAGGAGTGTAAGCATGCGTGGGATAGACACAAGGCTATCCTAGCTATAAGACTGGGAACGGGGGACTAATAAAACTATTTAGAAAATTGGGCAGACTAGATGGACCGAATGGTCTTATACTTTATTTGTATTTATTTTGTTAACCCTTTTTCTGATTTTCTAGTTCCATAGCTGTTCTTTGTGCATAAGCATCATTGTGTTTATACATAGACTTATGTAGCCTAAACGGGGAGGTAAGCTAAAGACACCCATTACCTGTAGACTAGCGCTTAATCTTCTGACGTCACATAACTCTGCACCTGTGTGTCCCAGGATGATGACAGGTGTGTACTATAATGTATTATATCACATTACTGAGACTAACTTGTAAACCTTAAAAATATGTGAAAATTAAAGTGGAAAAGATCAGCACATTATCATATCCAGTGAACAACCTTGTAAAATCCTCAATAACAATAATAATACTACCCCTTCAATAACTTGCCTTCTGTCCTCTACATGTTTTAGCTAACAGGAACATCTTATTATTAGAGTACTCCGGAAATTCTCTTATTAGCTTGTGCAGAGCAAATTGCTTCCTCTGGCCCTGTAGGAAGGAAAATTGAATCTCATTTATTTGGGTTTTACACAAATGTCTCTAACACATGTAAAATGTAATTTAGCAGCAACCTGCATGGTGGATATGGTTTCCATTTAGCAGTCTGGATAAATAAATGCCTGTTATTATTAACCTTCACTTGTCACCACTTCTTGCTATAGGTCATTTATATTTCCCCTTTAAGACTCTGTGAGTGGTGGGTGGTGAAATGCATATTAACCCCTTAGTGACAAGACTTTTTAGCCTTCCCTTTCCCTTCGTGACAATGGCTGTTTAAACATTTCTGATGTGTTTGTGCTTATCTGTAATTTTGTTCCCTCTCATTTAGCGTACCCACACAAATTATATATTGTTTTTTCGACATGAGTAGGGCTTTCATTTGATGCCATCATTTTGATCATATCATATAATTTTATGTAAAATATATGGTGAACAAACACTGGTAAAATATTTGAAAAATTGTATACTCATCTACAAAAGCGAACAATAAAACCCGGCTAAATAGATTCTAACTTTTGACCTGAGTTTAGAAATACCCTATGTTTTTGTTATTCAGGTTACAGGGAAATACGTATAAGCAGTACAATGCTATTTCAAAACCATTTTTGCCATGCTTCCTGGGCCGAAGATTTGGGGCTAAATTTTCATTTTTTTTTTTAGTGTTTCTGACTGCCTCAACTTGCGAGGCATGTCAGCAACACACACAAAGCAATAGGAAGCTTCCTATTATTTTGCACTTCTGATGGTTTTAATGACACTGCGTCTTTAAAACCACCATTTTAAATCGCTCTCCAGAGCAATAAGGCGGTGTTTGCAGTATTGTACAATGCCTCTCTACCGGTGGCATTGTAGCAATACACCAGAACACTTAAAGTGCCAAAAAAAAGTCACTTTGAGAGCTCTTTTCACTGCCACTCATTTTAAAGGCAGTGTGCCTTTAAATTGCTCTCTGGAAAAAAAATCGCTTTCAGTTCTTGTTTCAGCGCAGGCACGTCCATTGTCGGAAAGGGGTTAAGACATAAAATGGGTCAACACTCGAAATAGCAGTTCTAAAGAATGAAGCATCAGAGTGCCAGCCAGAGCAAAGAGGGGGGGCAGGGGGGCAGCACTGATAGCTACATTACTAGACTGATGTCTTCTCATGCAACAGAGCTACAGGTCCCTGCCCCTCCTGGCCTGCTCTCGAGTGTCAATCACAAGCGGACTAATCAGACCCGAACATAGGATATGAATCCATAACGCTGCTCCCCAGCCCAGTACACAGCAACTTGTGGCTGCATGGACAGGAGCAGGTCTCTGCTGGGAAGAGGCAAAGACCTACAGCTCCCTCGGATCATAAGGGAAGAGCCTACATGGCCCAACAGTGATGAGCCTCCCAACCAGCTAAGCCTTCCAAGAAGGAGCATGTCTGATTTCTATAAACTAACTGCTATGAAACTAAATCAAAGGGGGCACAACAAACTTTGAGGGGAGTAGGGTGACCACATTTCCTTTCTGCTATTCAGAGACACGTATTTCACAAGGGAACATGGGCGTGCGCAGGGGGTGGCAAGGCGGGGGGGGCGCATGCCCCCCCACCCCCCTGGATTTTCAAGAAGAAGAAAAAGTGCCCCCCGCTGCTGCCTTTGATGTAACAGGGAGCTTAACGCTGCTAAATCCTGGCATATTAAATAGCTAAATCATGGCATATTGAGGGGTTAAATCCTGGCATATTAAATGGCTAAGTCCTAGAATATTAAATGGCTAAGTCCTAGAATATTAAATGGCTAAATCATGGCATATTAAATTACTAAATCCTGGCATATTAAATGGCTAAATCCTGGCAGATTGAAGGGTTAAATCCTGGCATATTAAATGGCTAAATCCTGGCATATTGAGGGGTTAAATCCTGGCATATTAAATGGCTATATCCTGGCATATTTAGGGGTTAAATCCTGGCATACTGAATGGCTAAATCCTGGCATATAATGACAGTAAAAATATAACCCCCCCCCCCCCCCCCCGAAAAAAAATCTGCGGATGCCCATGCAAGGGAATAGCAGATAAATGTGTGTGTGTGTGTGTATGTATGTATATATATATATAAACATAACATATTCAAAAGTCTGTAATATCCAATCACAGGATCATTAGCCAGTCACAAATCATGATAAAGTATAGCTCTAATCGGTGTATAATTAGTCATACAACGTATGTGATTCAGGATATATCTCATCAATATTGATTAATAGCTAACCACAAGATAACTCCAATCAATATATAGTTAGGCAGATAGTGAAGGAGTTACACTATACCCCCCATATAGACAGGCAAAGATGTGCAGTGATGTACAACCATTATTATATAGTTAGGCAGACACAGACATGGTAAACTATAGCTCCCCTCAGTATAAAGTTAGCTATACACAGACATTGCAAATGGGAGTTCCCATCTCTTTGGTACTCTGTATGCTGACTATCCTTTCAGGTCCTAATTGTGGGCTCAATTCATCACACATGATCTATCGGGGGTTCATCATTCATTGGGCCATTCCTGGAGGTCCATGATGGTAATGGGAGCAGCAAGCTAGTGCCTTTTTTTTGGCGCACACTTTCTCCTGTTATTTCAACCATGTTAAGGAGTGGGGTACAGAGCCATGAGACCATACGCCTGTGCTGCTGTCTGAATGGCCCTGTGTTCTGTAGCAGTCATCTAGCCTGCTGTCATCCCTTCATTATGCACCTGCTATATGCTATGCACTGAATTATCTGGCACAGGCATATTCAGATTGTTTACAAACTGGTAAAATTAAGCGGTGTCTCTGCATGGTTTAATCTCCATACATAAGTGAACATATTGCACTAGTACTGACTTATAGGATGCCATCAGCACTGACAGCCCCCTAGGGCTACAGGACACACATATATTCAAGCATCTGTTGATTGCATAATGTTTCCTCTCTACTGCCCCCTGCAGTCCTGTGTTGTAAATACCCATTGTGTTCTCTGTTACCTACTTGACAAATGCTTCAAAACAATAAAAGAAATCATTACTCCATGGGTTGGGTATAATGCCACTCAGGTCTGCTTATTACTTTATTAATTTTCTTTGAGTGATGTCAGATATCCGCGATCTGCAGCACCTGTGCATGTTTGCCCTCGTACCACTCTCCAGTCACGTACATGTGATAGAACAAAATGCAATAATAATTATAATTATACTTTGACATTTCTCTGCTTAAGTAGCTATGGGGAGCAAAGTCGTGTCATTTTGCCTCTATTAGTGCTTAATCTGACTGAACCTTCTTTGAACTACTTTGTAAAAGAAAGACCCCACTGCACTGCCTGAGAAGCACTGAGACTTCTGAATTATAATTTTATGCAAATGTTCCTTCTGTGGAGCTTCGGATTATATAATCATACCTTTCCGAAGACATCTGCTTTTGCAAGGCAAAGAAATTTCATTAATTAAATATATTTTGAGTTTAAAACTAATATATATATAGAAATATACATATTAAGCATAAAGTGCAAATAGGTATTGGAAAACTTAGCTTCTTTGTTTTCAAATATTTTATATGATGGATTCAATTTTATTTCTACATACTAGTGAAAGCATATGCCAAGAGCCATAAGTAAGACGTATCATTATATTTTGCTCATTACGACTATCCTTAGCAGATATATTACGTATAGAAATAAATGTAAGTCCAGCGGTGTAATATTAGGTACGTGAATATATTAACTGTACAGTCCTATATAATTGTATGCTATTAATGTATGAACATTCTAAAACCTAAAGGGAAACTATACAGCCTTACTGCTCTATTATCACAAGCCCTGATTGACATATTACAGAATATAACAAGATAATATATCCAGGTCCTAATGTAACTTGGCAGTAACGCTATACTTATTTCATAAGTAAATCTGTTTTTTATTGGCAGATTTAACAGTTGGATGCTTTTGTAGCTATGAAATACATACAAGACCATCACAATTAAGGCTAATGTGAGTAATGGTAATCCAAGGTGAATCCAACTGTCTATTGAGTCATTTGAGAGGAAATTATTAGTTATTTTTTTGTTTTGTTTTTTCCTTCTTGTAGATCAGTAAATAAAGGTACATGTACAGGTTCAACTTGATGGACAGCATTTTTTTTTATTTTCTATAGGGCCAAAACTTTAAAGGGACTGTATCACCTCAACATTATTTTTACTGTGACTGTAGAGAATAAAAAAAAATATTGAAAATGCTAATTTGCAAATGTCATGAACAGGAGACTCCACGGACATTTTTCTCCTAATTTAGGCATCTGTTTGCAATTTTACAATCATTTTTTCACAGTAAAATAATATTTAGGTGATACAGTCCCTTTAACTTAGCCTAGGGATAATACCTGACTTTTGTGGAAAAAGCAAAGCTAATAAGTCAGCTTTTTGTTGTCACAACTACTGCAAGACACGTTCAAAATCAACACCTCTTATTTCAGGATGACGGGAAAGGTCCGTACTACCAGGCACTCGGTAAGCAACAAAACTCTCCTGAACGGCTCATGATCTGGGGGGAAGGGAACAAGTGTTCACAGCACAGAGAATCTTTTTAATGTTGTGAGGCTCTGTATAGGAGAAGGCTGGCAACCTTTGGCCCAGGAGTCCAAAAAAAATGAATAGACAGATAAGACAGCTGGATAGAGAGTGCTATGCACAGGGCCGTTTAGAAGATGGTCCAGCTCCAGTCCACTGAGTCAGATTAAAGGCAGCCCGGTCAGCAATTGCTAGTTCTGTACATCTACTTAACCATAGAAGTGACTGGCCATTGAAGAAGAGCTAAAAGATGCACACCTTCAACAGCCTCTTCACTTCCCTTGAATTTTAGTGCATAGACCCAGTAAAGCTGCTTACAATCAGGTCCAATCTAGAGCAGGTTCTGCCATTTATCTCTTTCTTCCTACTGACCTCATGAAAGCCCAGTCTTTCACACAGGAGATAGATGGATCATTTAATGGGATCTAGATAGGTATGCAGGAATAATGGGCCTGAAATGAAGGCAGTATCGTATGGCACAATATCAGTCACATGCATCAGTCACATGATATCTTGCCATACAAGATGATGGATAATGATAAATAAAATAAAAATGTAATTTGCTAAAAAGAAAAACTGGCTAATGAAATTGTGTGTATTTGAAAATTAAAATGTAAACGTTACACCCACAAGGCAGAATATTTGCAATTGGCAGACCATAAATATCCATAAAAACAAAGTAGCCAGCCAATCGAATTTCTCAGTTTTTAAAAGCAACAATCCCTCCTACGACGATTTTATTTGAAAGGTTTTGAAAATGGAAGCTATTTTCGTAGCTGAGTTACATTGTGTCATCAGAGAGATTGTCATGGGTATAAAGAGCCAATGAAATGCTTTCTTTCCAGTGGTAAAATGGCATGGGATTTTTAGGATACATGCCATTGTATCCTCTGACTTGCAACCTCCACTGCACAGCATGCAGACTGGTCATGTGATTACATGTTAAAACAAGCGCCTCTCTCTACACTAGCATTGAGAAGTGATCAGCATCCATCAGAGCTAAGGCTGTCCCCCGGCCAATGTTAAAACTATGAAAGCAATAGCATGGCCGGTATTTTGGGAATAAAAGGAGAAACGCTAATCAGAGCCCACCAAACACAAGCCCCCACCAAAGAGCACCCACCAGAGACACAAGCACCCACCATGATTGTCAGAGGCACAGAGGTGGGTTAAAATGCATGTGTTTTCACTTGTGGTGCTCCATTTTTTCCTTTCCCTTTTATTAAACAAGAAAAAAGTTATAAAATATGAATGACCCATTAAATCAATGTTTTCTTTTGTGTTCTTTAAAAATGTAACATGCTGCACGTGACTCGTGGAGGTTAAAGAAAAGGCTTTACATTCTACTGTAGAAATTACTAGCAGAAATACATATATCTAGAGATATTCCAACAGTAACATGGATAATGTATAGGCATGCTGGGCCCTACAATACAATATGCAGTTCTGTTCTTTTTATTTTTTAGCTTTTTGTCTAGCACAATGTGGAGACTAAACTGCTCATTCTTTTAAGCACAGCCATGTCATTGCATTAGAGGTGCATTTAAGTGGTGTGTCACGTTGGGCCTGTAGCTGGGGAACCCATAGAACAGGAGTGTTTCACCCTGAACAAACCTAACCTCTAAGGTTGAGCATTGTCTGGCCCAGGACTTAGAAGATCCCTAGTGGATTACCCCAGATACTGACTGCTACTATGGTTGTTGGGATGACGGAGTAGTATGGCACACAGATGAGACCGTCTATAGGATAATGGCAATGGAGATAGCTAGTATGGGCGTCCACAGGGGAGGCAAGGAGGGGCACTCCCACCCCCCTCGACATCAGACTTAGGTTAGGTTAACTAGAAATAAAGGTAAAAAAACACCTGTCAGACATGGAATTGCAGGAAGAAGCTTTAATTTAATTTTACACACACACCCCATGTCAGAATGGTTTGGTCTATTCTCTCAGGGCTGTCCTCCTCATATCACTTTGAAGAAAATTGATGAGACAAATCCATGTAATCAATAACAGTCAAATTGCTAATTTCCACATGCCGTGAGTCCATTCCTGCTTTGATATTTTGTTCCCCCCATTTAAAAAATCCAGTGGACACCCATGATAGCTAGCATGCAAGAGAGTGTAACACAGATATTGCACTTATCTGGAGGCAGATGAATGCTGGATATGGTAACATGGTGCCAAAGGATATGCCATATACAATAGTAACGAGTAGCCAGGGTGAAAGCACAGATCAGGTAGCCAGACAGGACAGGTAATCAAACAAGCCAGAGTCCGTAACGATATGACAGAGTAAATGCCAACATGCAGGATACAGACAACCACAACTATGGGCAGAACAGCCGAGATGCTCGGATTTTATGTTTGGCACTCGGCACGCCCCTCCACCCGTTCCCATATGTCAGGAACAGGCCTCCATTATGGCTCGTGCTCCGAAGAGACCACTCTCCAACTAGCCATGGGATGCTGCTGCGAGCAGCACAAATAGTGAGGCATTTCCCTTTTACTGTTGCAAAAATCCTGAAAAAAGAAGTCAAAGGAAAGAGAAGAGAGGAGCAACATTCCATGTGGCATTTTAAGCCAATCAGAATACAGCTACACCAAATAAACACACATATGTCTAGTTTTATGGAAGCTGAACTTAAGTTGAATAATTAATGTCCCTTTAAATTCTCTGGCTGTTGTTACTAATGCAATTCATTCAGTACTGGTTTGAAATAAAGACTAATACATTATTCAAATAAGAAAAAATAAGAAAACAACCTGACCCATTTTCAAGCAACTATTATATATTAACATAATGGATGTTTTCTTGGCAAGTGCATATTAACTGGTTCCAATCATTTTCAATGTTTTTGTAATGTCATTTTAACAGTATAACGCCTACAATATATCAAGATACACCTTACAGATCTTTACAATTCTTTCAACGCAACTTCCCACAAGTTTATTCAAAAATACACATCAATTCTAAGACATAGTCTTTTTAAATCAAAGGTGTGATTGGCTCAATGTTCGAAATATTTTCTTCCGATTAACAGTCCTTATATCAAATGCAGTGTTTGGTATTATGTAACTAACATTATTTTTTTATGTTTTATCCCAGAGTCTGGCGAGTTGAGTCAAGCTGGGGTCAACTCGGAGGTCGAGCTTGGAGTTTCAATTTGACTTAGTCTCAAAGTGAAAGTCGACCTCCTCAAGCTATTCTCGAATCTTAGAGAATAGAGCTTAAGCAACTGAATATATGACTAAACAAAACATAAGGTCTTTAAAAAAAAATTTTTTTTTTTTATACAAATAGATATCAAACTTAATATAAATGATTTTGTTTTTCACACTGTTGTTGCACCACCTCTACAATTCCATATTCTGTTTTTCAGTGTCCATGTTTACAGTCGGATCATCTTCTGCTCATTTGTCCTCATGCATTATCCAACATAAACATACACTAGGTCATCATCCCATAACCTCATTAATCAATCTATCCTCCATCATGGAGTAGCCTAGTTTTTGGTGCTCACCAGCCATTGTTTCAGAAAAGATTCTAGAAGCCATTTATTGAGAAAATACATTGTTATAACTGTATACTTCTCTGAAACATTTCTCCAAATGGGAAGAATAGGTTCTTTATATTTTTTGTCACATATATGATTAATGTCTTGTGGTTTTAAGAGAACATTGAGAAAGTCTGTTCTAGGTTTTTGTTTTGTTTAAATTTTGTAGTCACTATTGATCAGCTAGCAAAACCTTCCTGGATTATAGATGCTTGAAAAAGATGCAAATATTTTGTAGATAAAACATGAGTGTGTGAGTGATAATGACATAGATGAGTGTTGATTGAATGATATGAGATTATGAGGAAGAGATGGGGAGGAATAATAGAGGAGAGGACTACATACTCGGGGAGAGAGAACAAGGAGTAAGGAAGATCAGAAAGTAATAGATATCAAGTAGAATGGATGCATAGTAGGAGAATGATTGCAAATACTGTATATGGCAGGGACGTCCAAATTGCTTATAAAATGGGCCACATGTTCAGAAAAAAATATGCCTATTTGGCTGCATTCAATTTTTTCCGTTAGCCATAGGAAAATGTTTGATTAAGCAGCATTAATACAAAACCAGTTCAAATCAACTTTATTCATACAACACTACACGTTTATAGGGCCTATGAGAACATGGGTTATATATCAGCTGAGCCGCATCTTGCTGTCAGATGGGCCGTATTTGGCGCCCACACAGGCTGCGTGTTGGACACCCCTGGTATATGGTATAGGAAGACGAGGAGAAGGGTTAGGAAAGGTTAGCTGTTTTATAAGAAAGGTGTAGGAACAATATGTATATAAAAGGACCCGATAGGTTTACCATCCAAAGGTGTCTGCACATCAGGAGACAGGACTCAGTAATGTCCTTACCACTGAAACGGCATGTAAAAATCCCCTCAGGAAGGATAAACCTATTCAAAGGGCAACATATGTTTCTTGGACGTGTTTGTAAAGTGTGCATGGGGCACGGACAGGGAGAAGCAGTCAAATGACTAACTCGTTTCAAGCCCCGTGGGCCCTTCTCACAAACTCAAGCAGTGAAATGCTTAATGCATATCAGTGGCCCTTACCCATGGGGCTTGTCTCTGTACTATCTACCTATTTACTGTTGGTCTAGAATGACATTTAATATCCTTTAACACATTACTAACGTGGTCTATGTTTATTTATCGGCTGCTGCGTGGATCGTCGCATGGCGCTGTGGCAGCCAGATTGTGTGGTCAATGTTTAGAAGCGACAGAAGATCACGTATTTATAAAGTAAGAGAGAGAACAGAGTCTTCAGGAAGTCAGACAGGCAGAAGTACGTTCGAGAATCTCTTTGCCCTAATTTGCCACCATTGATTGCACATAGTGTTCTCATTCATCCACCTACATATATAGGCTCTGGATGTAACCTGTTCTGTAACTCAGTTGGTTGCCTTGGTTTCCCTGTGGGTGGGAGTAGTTTGCCGGTGTATTTCAAAATTCTCCGACATGAATAACCGCATTGACTTAAGGTATTGTACAAATGTATCCTGTATCATAACGTGAGGATAGAATGTCAAGTGACATCACAGCGCATTATACATCATTGTGAAATGGTATGTCTGAATGGTTAAGGAACAGCTATTAACTGTAATATCATTAGTGACACAAGTCTGTCACATTATCATACCTGGTATTGATACCTTACAGTGAAAGGGATGTGCGACAAGGTCAGCTATAAGTGGCCCTACAAACGTACTCTTACATCATTCAGCAAGGGTTTAGATTTAACAATAGTCTGCATTTCTTCTGCCTCCTCCAAGATGGCTGCCAAAAACTTTCCTAAATAGCTCAGAGTGCAAGGTACAGGTTTGTCTTCAAATGCTCGTACCTGATAGGTACACAGTTACAACATGCCTTTCACTGAAACAATATAAGTGTGCAGACATAAAAGGACATCATAAATGATCAATGTATTGATTAAAAGAGGCTCATTATATTTAAATGGCTTTATTAATATCCAGTATTGGTAAGGTTGCCACCTTTTCTTCAAAAAAATACCGGCCTTGGTACTGTCTCCATAGACTTAACATTGGCCTGATGCCTATTTTTTTTACCAGCCTGCCGGTAAAATACGGGCCAGGTGGCAACCCTAAGTATTGGTGATTAAAGATAAGTAATATATGTAAGATAATTAGTCAAATAGAAATATCAGCATAGTGGATATTGGCTGTCAGTTACCCATGTCCCCCTTGTATAGCGGCAAATGTCAAAATACTGACAATACTTAAAGCTCCATTCAATAGAAAAAGACATCTTCTTCCTCAGTGTTTTATATTTAGCTTCCTAAATGCCTGCGAAATCTTCCTATCATCGTATACTAATATGCTACTCAATTGCATCTAGACCTGAATCACATAGCTCCATGCATTCTTCCAGATGTCAGTCTAATGACTAGTTTTCTAATAATATACCTTCATGACTGTCAGGACAGAAACATAAATGAAGAACATTTATCAGGTGACAGCAGACAGGACTTGGGGTGATACAAAAAAATGACCATTCCTAACTTTTCCGAAATTCTACAGCATGACGCACCACGGACAGATCAGGTGGCTGATGGGTCAGTGGATCAAACGGAGATCTGCTGTTAGAAGAGAGTTATCATATTACTGGGCATGTCCAAACCAGCAGCATTTTCCCCCCATAAATGGAGTTTTATATAATTTTTATACATTCTATATTTTAGAATTCAGTCATGTTATAAGTATATGGACTTGCATCGTTGTATGTCGAGCAGATAGTTAAATGTTTTCCACCACTTTTGGTTTGTTTGTTGGAATATGAAGGCTCCGCCATTAATATTGCATTTTTCATTTGTTTTGGGGGGGTTTTTGAGGGAATTGAGATGGGAATCTCAAACTTTAGGGCCAAGTTGGAAAAATTCTCTAATACGTCTTAATGGAAGAATTTTTCTAACTCAGCTACTTTGGTCTAAAGTTTGAGATTCCCTCAAAAACCCCAAAACAAATGAAAAATAAAATAATATTTGTGGAAGCTGTTCTTCATTTAAATATACTCTCTTCCTTTATTGCGTTGATTGCCTTTATGTATTTAAATGTTTCTATCAAATACCCTGTTACGTATTTCCTCTAATCTATACATGTTAAAATCATTTAACCTTTCCTAGTAAGATTTATCCTGTAATCCATGAACCAGTTTAGTAGCCCGTCTGTGAACTCTTGTCCATCATACTTATAGTTTGTCCATACATGCTCTATGTACATGATAGTTTGTCCATACATGCTCTATGTACATGATAGTTTGTCCATACATGCTCTTGTCCGTCATACTGATAGTTTGTCCATACATGCTCTAGTCAGTCATACTGATAGTTTGTCCATACATGCTCTAGTCAGTCATACTGATAGTTTGTCCATACATGCTCTTGTCAGTCATACTGATAGTTTGTCCATACATGCTCTTGTCCATGATAGTTTGTCCATACATGCTCTTGTCAGTCATGCTGATAGTTTGTCCATACATGCTCTAGTCAGTCATACTGATAGTTTGTCCATACATGCTCTTGTCCATGATAGTTTGTCCATTCATGCTCTTGTCCATGATAGTTTGTCCATTCATGCTCTTGTCCATGATAGTTTGTCCATACATGCTCTTGTCCATGATAGTTTGTCCATACATGCTCTTGTCCATGATAGTTTGTCCATACATGCTCTAGTCCGTTATACTGATAATTTGTCCATACATGCTCTAGTCCGTCATGCTGATAGTTTGTCCATACATGCTCTAGTCCGTCATGCTGATAGTTTGTCCATACATGCTCTTGTCAGTCATACTGATAGTTTGTCCATTCATCAGGGGCGTAGCGTGGGGGGTGCAGGGGGGGCCGGCCGCACCGGGCGCAATATCTGGGGGGGCGCACTAGCCCTATGCGGCCGCGCGGCCGCAGCCACAACCGCGCGATACTTCCTGTCAGCCGCCGGATGTGAGCGGCAAATGACGGCGTGACGTCACATCCGGCGGCTGCGCGGCGGAGGGTCTTCTGAAACTGCATCGCGGCCTTTCTTCCCTGAGCTGTTGGAAGTGGAATTTGTAAAGGTAAGAATAAAAGGGCTTGGGGGACCTATTGTATTATGTATTGAGGAGGGGGTCATTAATGTATTGGAGAGGGGGAGGGGTGTCATTAATGTATGGGGGAGGGGGGTCATTAATGTATGGGGGAGGGAGGTCATTAATGTATGGGGGAGGGGAGGGGGGGTCATTAATGTATGGGGAGGGGGGTCATTAATGTATGGGGGAGGGGAGGGGGGTCATTAATGTATGGGGAGGGGAGGGGGGTTTATTAAACGTATGGGGGAGGGGGGTTCAATTAATGTATGAGGGAGGGGAGGGGAGGGGGGGTCATTTAATGTATGGGGGAGGGGAGGGGGGGTCATTTAATGTATGGGGGAGGGGAGGGGGTCATTAATGTACGGGGAGGGGAGGGGGGTTCATTAATGTATGGGGGAGGGGAGGGGGGTTTATTAAATGTATGGGGGAGGGGGGTTCATTTAATGTATGGGGGAGGGGGGTTCATTTAATGTATGGGGGAGGGGAGGGGGGTCATTTAATGTATGGGGGAGGGGAGGGGGGGTCATTTAATGTATGGGGGAGGGGAGGGGGGGTCATTTAATGTATGGGGGAGGGGAGGGGGTCATTAATGTATGGGGAGGGGGGTTTATTAAATGTATGGGGGAGGGGGGTTCATTTAATGTATGGGGGAGGGGAGGGGGGGTCATTTAATGTATGGGGGAGGGGAGGGTCAGTAATGTATGGGGAGGGGGGGAAGTAATGTATGGGGGAGGGGGGGAAGTAATGTATGGGGGAGGGAGGGAAGTAATGTATGGGGAGGGGGGGAAGTAATGTATGGGGAGGGGGGGAAGTAATGTATGGGGGAGGGAGGGAAGTAATGTATGGGGAGGGGGGGAAGTAATGTATGGGGGAGGGAGGGAAGTAATGTATGGGGGAGGGGGGCAGTAATGTATTGGGGACGGGGGGGCAGTAATGTATTGGGGACGGGGGGCAGTAATGTATTGGGGACGGGGGGCAGTAATGTATTGGGGAAGGGAAGAAGGGGGGCAGTAATGTATTGGGGAAGGGAAGAAGGGGGGCAGTACTGTATTAGGGGATGGGGGTCAACTGTGTATTAGGGGAGGGAGGGGTCAGCAGTGTATTAGGGGGAGGGGGGTCAGCAGTGTATTAGGGGAAGAGGGGGGGGGGATGGGAAAGATCTGACTTGGGAATTTGAGATGAGGCAATGATTATATTTTTTACATTTGTGGCCTAATGAATAATCTATATATATGTGTGTATGTAGAAGGAAATGTAAATAGGTGGTGCTACAGGGGTGAGGGAATTATATTTGTAATATATTTATTAGGAACTGTGGAGGGAAGGAGGTTGGATGAGAGCATTAAATATCATAGCATTAAATATTATATTTATGGGGTAGGAACTGTATTATATATTTTTGGTTTAGTGCAGGGGTAGGTAACCTTTGACACTCCCTTTGTTTTTTGACTACATCTCCATTAAGGCTTGCAAAGCATCATGGGAGGTGTAGTCCACAATATCTGGAGTGGCAAAGGATGTCTACTCCTGGTTTAAAGCATAGGTGTATAACCATTTGGCTTCCCCAGGCCAAAATAACCCCTTAAACTCTTAAAGGATCACTATAGTGTCAGGAAAACAAAGCGGTTTTCCTGACACTTTAGTACCCTGAGGGTGCCCACACCCTCAGGGTCCCACTCCCGTGGCGCTGAAGGGGTTAAATTCCCTTCAGTTACTTACCTTAATCCAGCGCCAGGCTCCCTCGGTGCTGGTGACCTCTCCTCCCTGTCTGACGTTTTCATAACAAACAATACATGTGCTTGGTTTCTTTAACTAATCTAGTAGAAGAGACTCGAGTGCTAAAATCCACGGGTTAGGGGGCGCAAATTACTTGCCTTGCCCCGGGTGCTGACAACCCACGCTACGCCACTGCCATTCATGCTCTTGTCCATGATAGTTTGTCCATTCATGCTCTTGTCCATGATAGTTTGTCCATACATGCTCTTGTCAGTCATACTGATAGTTTGTCCATACATGCTCTTGTCAGTCATACTGATAGTTTGTCCATACATGCTCTTGTCAGTCATACTGATAGTTTGTCCATACATGCTCTTGTCCATGATAGTTTGTCCATACATGCTCTTGTCCATGATAGTTTGTCCATACATGCTCTTGTCCATGATAGTTTGTCCATACATGCTCTTGTCCATGATAGTTTGTCCATGCATTCTCTTGTCCATGATAGTTTGTCCATACATGCTCTTGTCAGTCATACTGATAGTTTGTCCATACATGCTCTTGTCAGTCATACTGATAGTTTGTCCATACATGCTCTTGTCAGTCATACTGATAGTTTGTCCATACATGCTCTTGTCAGTCATGCTGATAGTTTGTCCATACATGCTCTTGTCAGTCATGCTGATAGTTTGTCCATACATGCTCTTGTCAGTCATACTGATAGTTTGTCCATACATGCTCTTGTCCATGATAGTTTGTCCATGCATTCTCTTGTCCATGATAGTTTGTCCATACATGCTCTAGTCCGTTATACTGATAGTTTGTCCATACATGCTCTTGTCAGTCATACTGATAGTTTGTCCATACATGCTCTTGTCAGTCATACTGATAGTTTGTCCATACATGCTCTTGTCAGTCATGCTGATAGTTTGTCCATACATGCTCTTGTCAGTCATGCTGATAGTTTGTCCATACATGCTCTTGTCAGTCATGCTGATAGTTTGTCCATACATGCTCTTGTCAGTCATACTGATAGTTTGTCCATACATGCTCTTGTCAGTCATGCTGATAGTTTGTCCATACATGCTCTTGTCAGTCATACTGATAGTTTGTCCATACATGCTCTTGTCAGTCATGCTGATAGTTTGTCCATACATGCTCTAGTCCGTTATACTGATAATTTGTCCATACATGCTCTAGTCCGTCATGCTGATAGTTTGTCCATACATGCTCTTGTCAGTCATACTGATAGTTTGTCCATACATGCTCTTGTCAGTCATGCTGATAGTTTGTCCATACATGCTCTTGTCAGTCATGCTGATAGTTTGTCCATACATGCTCTTGTCCATGATAGTTTGTCCATACATGCTCTTGTCCATGATAGTTTGTCCATACATGCTCTTGTCAGTCATGCTGATAGTTTGTCCATACATGCTCTAGTCCGTTATACTGATAATTTGTCCATACATGCTCTAGTCCGTCATGCTGATAGTTTGTCCATACATGCTCTTGTCAGTCATACTGATAGTTTGTCCATACATGCTCTTGTCAGTCATACTGATAGTTTGTCCATACATGCTCTTGTCAGTCATGCTGATAGTTTGTCCATACATGCTCTAGTCCGTTATACTGATAGTTTGTCCATACATGCTCTTGTCAGTCATACTGATAGTTTGTCCATACATGCTCTTGTCCATGATAGTTTGTCCATACATGCTCTTGTCAGTCATACTGATAGTTTGTCCATACATGCTCTTGTCAGTCATGCTGATAGTTTGTCCATACATGCTCTTGTCCATGATAGTTTGTCCATACATGCTCTTGTCAGTCATGCTGATAGTTTGTCCATACATGCTCTTGTCCATGATAGTTTGTCCATACATGCTCTAGTCCGTCATGCTGATAGTTTGTCCATACATGCTCTTGTCCATGATAGTTTGTCCATACATGCTCTAGTCCGTCATACTGATAGTTTGTCCATACATGCTCTTGTCAGTCATGCTGATAGTTTGTCCATACATGCTCTTGTCCATGATAGTTTGTCCATACATGCTCTAGTCCGTCATGCTGATAGTTTGTCCATACATGCTCTTGTCAGTCATACTGATAGTTTGTCCATACATGCTCTTGTCAGTCATGCTGATAGTTTGTCCATACATGCTCTTGTCAGTCATGCTGATAGTTTGTCCATACATGCTCTTGTCAGTCATGCTGATAGTTTGTCCATACATGCTCTAGTCCGTTATACTGATAGTTTGTCCATACATGCTCTTGTCAGTCATACTGATAGTTTGTCCATACATGCTCTTGTCCATGATAGTTTGTCCATACATGCTCTTGTCCATGATAGTTTGTCCATACATGCTCTTGTCAGTCATGCTGATAGTTTGTCCATACATGCTCTTGTCAGTCATACTGATAGTTTGTCCATACATGCTCTTGTCAGTCATACTGATAGTTTGTCCATACATGCTCTTGTCAGTCATGCTGATAGTTTGTCCATACATGCTCTTGTCAGTCATACTGATAGTTTGTCCATACATGCTCTTGTCAGTCATACTGATAGTTTGTCCATACATGCTCTATGTACATGATAGTTTGTCCATACATGCTCTAGTCCGTTATACTGATAGTTTGTCCATACATGCTCTTGTCAGTCATGCTGATAGTTTGTCCATACATGCTCTTGTCAGTCATACTGATAGTTTGTCCATACATGCTCTTGTCAGTCATACTGATAGTTTGTCCATACATGCTCTTGTCAGTCATACTGATAGTTTGTCCATACATGCTCTAGTCCGTCATGCTGATAGTTTGTCCATACATGCTCTTGTCGGTCATACTGATAGTTTGTCCATACATGCTCTAGTCCGTCATGCTGATAGTTTGTCCATACATGCTCTATGTACATGATAGTTTGTCCATACATGCTCTAGTCCGTCATGCTGATAGTTTGTCCATACATGCTCTTGTCAGTCATACTGATAGTTTGTCCATACATGCTCTTGTCAGTCATACTGATAGTTTGTCCATACATGCTCTTGTCAGTCATACTGATAGTTTGTCCATACATGCTCTTGTCAGTCATACTGATAGTTTGTCCATACATGCTCTTGTCCATGATAGTTTGTCCATACATGCTCTTGTCCATGATAGTTTGTCCATGCATGCTCTTGTCAGTCATACTGATAGTTTGTCCATACATGCTCTTGTCAGTCATGCTGATAATTTGTCCATACATGCTCTTGTCCATGATAGTTTGTCCATACATGCTCTTGTCCATGATAGTTTGTCCATACATGCTCTTGTCCATGATAGTTTGTCCATGCATTCTCTTGTACATGATAGTTTGTCCATACATGCTCTTGTCCATGATAGTTTGTCCATACATGCTCTTGTCCATGATAGTTTGTCCATGCATTCTCTTGTCCATGATAGTTTGTCCATACATGCTCTTGTCAGTCATACTGATAGTTTGTCCATACATGCTCTTGTCAGTCATACTGATAGTTTGTCCATACATGCTCTTGTCAGTCATACTGATAGTTTGTCCATACATGCTCTTGTCAGTCATGCTGATAGTTTGTCCATACATGCTCTTGTCAGTCATACTGATAGTTTGTCCATACATGCTCTTGTCCATGATAGTTTGTCCATGCATGCTCTTGTCCATGATAGTTTGTCCATACATGCTCTAGTCCGTCATACTGATAGTTTGACACACTAAAGGATATCACCTTTACAGACCACACCCACAAGCAGACATTGAAGGAAGCATATGTCCTACTGCTTTGGTTCTTCCCACCTTAATCAGTAATAGATTTTAAACAGCACATGACAATGTGTCAATCATCTACAAGAAACGTGTTTATCTTTCTGGACTTCACAGTTTTAAATGTTTTTTAGGTTGATTTATTCATTGTTAAAGATTCATTTCCTAAATCTAGTCAGTCGCTCAGCATAGTGAAGCATTGTAACCAGCTCACAGAGAACTTTCTCATCCTTATATGCGTTTAGTTTTTTCCTCTTGTGCTGGATTGTTCGCGCAGCACGTAAGAAACTGGAAGACCATCTAGTTTTGCTTTGTTTGTGGTCATAGTTTTAGATGTCCTTTTATATGAAATACTATAGCGTTTTGTATAGAGGATGGCTCCGCTCTCCTGTAAATATCCATTCATTATTACTCAGGAGTTGAACATTTCCTCACAACTTATGTAGGTTACTCTCTTCTCACCACTGCCCACGTGACAATGTAATAGGTATTCTGTTTGACATGTTTAGCCCTTGAGTAGGGGGCACCTTGAGTCTGATTGCCGAAGAGGACTTGTGAGATAAATCTTACACCTGTTGCCAACTGGTATCATTAACTAGTCACTGCTGATGACCATCCAACTCACAAGCCTATCAGTGAATATTTTCTATCTATCATAAGCATGATTGTCTCTACCCTGCTGCTGTGTCAGTGGATTTGTGGAATGCCTCTCCAAGCTGCACCTCATTAAAAGACAACTACAACTTTTTTTTTTTTTTTAAAGCAATAATTAACTTAAACTTTTTTTTTTTGAGGGACTTAATTTGCCTGATAGAGCCTATGCCCCCTCCTACTTTCATTCCTGGCTCTTTGTCTCAGTTGCGTCACCGACACAAATGAACCAAGGGTCCGAATGTAGCATCAGGAATGCATGTGTGACAGCATGTGTCAATTCTGTAAGATGCCCAGTGGTGAACTGTGTGAGCGCATGCACGGTCGCGTCCGCACACATGCTCGGTTGCGGCTTTTAAAACAAAAGCAGAATCAACGGGAACTACATTTCCTATGATTCACAGTTCACAAGTCAGGTATCTTTCCAAATTGCAGTGCCAACACAATGATCAGCAATGCCATTCGGGTATTACATACATAGAGTCCCTAGCAGAGACAGACAACCCACCAGCTCGCCTATCTCACTGAGCACAGCTCCATCAAATAGAAGCAGCTTCTTATCATGTGCTCGATGGGACCCCCTGGCTGGCTCCAAAGTGCAGTGGAGTCAGAAGTAGTAGTTTATTGCCCCACTACACCAATCTATTTACACCATTTGGTGCATGCTGTTACTATCCCTGTATCACATTACCAGGTATACCCATGGTTACATAGAATGGGGCTGTCCGCTGAGAATACTGTATCTACATCCCTTTCTCTAATATACCGGGTACTACAAAAAGTTACATTTGCGGATCCAATCTTACATAATACCCCTGAATAGTGCCTTTGGGTTTTTGAAAAGTGGGGTCAACAGGACAAATGCCTCAGTTGTTTTTGTGGGAGTGGGTGAGGGTGTGTCTGTGGGTGTGGGCATTACCCGGACATTTTAAGTGACTTAGAATAAAAATGTAATATGTAAACACATTAACTGTAGTTTTTACACATGTAGTATGAGTTTTATTGCTCTGGAGTGCTGTGATATACACATCAATACACTGAGCTCCTAGAAAATACAGACAACAGAAGAGGAAAGAGGGGTTCCAAACAGGGACTTTCACTCTTAAATAGGGACACTTGGTAGGTGTGGAAATCAAAATGAATCTGTCCAAATACATAATATGTTATTAAAGTGCAAAATAGAAACCATCTGTAGTGGAAAATGCAGGTATTTTTGACTGGTGTTTAGTTTCTGATGTGAGTATCACACACCATGTTTACAGATTGGGTTTTAGTTATTTAATGTCTTAAAAAACATTCCTCCCATTTGCTAATACTGGTCATCTGTGGGGTGCGTGTCCATTACTAATGTGCTCCTGTGTTTGCACTTCTGACCGTGCACAGAGCACCAATCATGGTATAGCTGATGTTTGCTTAGTGTTGTTTTTCTTTGGAGGTTGCAGATATCAGCAGATAACCTAGATTGTCTCATCAGAACACTGTATAGAATACAACTTAACCTTCTAACCTGCCAGTTCCTTGGAAATATTTTTCTTGCAATATGAAGGGACACTTTAAAGGGGAAAGGCAATTCATTTGACAATGTACCAGAACTGGATGTGCAAATGCCTGAGATAATCAGTTAAGACACGCTACCTAGATTAATATAGTATATATAGTGCTGGACTGACCTACTGGGATATTTCCTGGTAGGCTGTCCACAGAGTTGGCGGCTCTTGACAATTCACAGAATACCCTGTAAGCACGGACCACTGATCTTAACTATAACAGCTCCTTCAGCTCAAAGTAACAAGTGGAGGACACTGTGTAGTCTAGAGTTGCCAGCTGGCCGGTATTGGACGGCAGGCCAGTAAAAAACTGGCTTCAGGGTTTTCTTGAAGGCACAGTCTAGTCCACAAACTCATTTTGGTACAAGATGAAGATTACTGCTTGTATAGCGCACAGGCTTTATTCAGTGTGATAAGATGGGCATTCTGCATTAATCACATTTTTAATATTTGGCTCAAGCCCTCACCAGTGATTACTGCAGGTGTGGCAGCACTGCTTGTAGAGATTCTGAGCATATAAAGTTTTGCTTCATTTTGTCACTTCCTATGCTCCTTGAATTGAATACATTGTGTGGCCTCTGAGTGACCTTGCGCTTGTACACAGTAGGGTCTCATAACAGTGTAACACATTTTCATCACTAGAGAGACAGGATATTCCATTAATTTGAAGGAAATTATTCTCATTGGTTCCTGCAGCAAAAGAAAATTACTGTTACTCAGCTAGTGTGGACAGTCCTGGTTTCTTGCAAACTGCTTTAATTT
Source organism: Pelodytes ibericus (assembly GCA_036172795.1). Taxonomy (NCBI): domain Eukaryota; kingdom Metazoa; phylum Chordata; class Amphibia; order Anura; family Pelodytidae; genus Pelodytes; species Pelodytes ibericus. Next base: position 32,421,655 of record CM069859.1, on the reverse strand, counting down.
CACAGTTTCATGGATCTGTAAGTATTTTATATTTTAAGCAATGCAAAATATAAACATTAATTTGAAAGTACTTTGAAAGCACATTAATATGCACTCATATTTGGAAGACACATTCTGAGTGCAAGACAGACCATTTAAGTCTAATGTGGCAACCCTACAGTAGTCATGTGATTTCTTATCTCTCTTGTTCTGGTAACTGAAGAAGAGGGTGAAGGGTGTATATAACAAAGGCGATGGCACCTTTTTATATGTATCACTAAACTTTGCGGTAGTTTTTATACATAACCCCCATCTTGTTAGCAATATTTGTATGGAAATTCAGAAATTAAGAAAAGCGTGTTTTAAATATGCGTGTTGTTGTCTCCTGTTGATGACCTCACTTGTTCACTTTTTAGTGAATAGTCTTTAATAAGCTAACTGAGATAAAATCGTATCCTTAGCTATCTGCTTAATTGCATAATTAACAAGATAAATCCCTACTACATCGCTTTCCATTACATGCAGGGAAAAGCAGCCTATTTAATTAAGTCATTTGCATGTATGATATTTCATGTTTTGTGGTGTTTTAGAGATATTATGTACATTTATAACATTATATGCCAGTAATTGTTAGCATTTGGCACTCCAGCTGCATGATTTCTCATGATGCTCAGCCAGCACTGACTTGCAAACGTCTATCCTTCACTGCCACAGGACTTAATGTAATTTACCCTATATTTACCATGTAAATAGCTTCTGACAAGCTTTCCTCTCTGGTATCTGCTATGTTGGGACCTGTGTGAGCATCATCAGGGACCATGTGCTGAGTGTCTGTGTGTCAGGAGGAGCCTGGATAACTGGATGGGCACACTGAGCCAGCTTGTCACAGCCAGGGAGTCAATGAGTAAGGAGCTCAGTCAGTGGAGGGCTGGCTGTGCTGACAGTATCATTGGTGCTAGTGATACAGAGACACAGAGAAGGTGCTGCTGGCAAACTCACTGGAAGGTCCATGCCAAGTGTGCGAGGTGCTGCTGTGAATGCACACACCGGGAATCAGCCAGCCTGCTCTATACCCAATCCAGGGGCACTCGCTCCAGGACCCATTCATTACCCTGAGACCCCCAGCCATCCGCCAAGACGCCTCGAATACTGTACAGAGGCTCATCCAAGATGGGCAGGGAGCAGCGGCAGCAGCGGACAGCGGCACTCCGCATCCAGCGCTCCCAGAGCCGCAGCAGCCTGTCCGCCTCGTTCGAGGCATTGGCCGGGTACTTCCCATGCATGAACTCGCTGGAGGAGGATGAAGGTGAGAGTGACCAGGAGCCCGGGATGTTCAACATGCGAACATGACAACTGAGTGTTACCAAGCTAGTGATTAATACTAGTGACTGAGCTTCATGGGAGTCGCAGTCCACATGGGGCATACACAGCCTCGGGCACATGCTGTGTTCTGCGACTCCCATGATGCTCAGCCACTGAGAAAGGGAGAGAAATGGTCATTGCTTTTGATATGTTAGATATTTAATATTACATAGTATAGCTTAGGACTCGAACTCCTATACGCTGGTATGTATTCTCTGTATAACAATCCTATGGGAAGCTTAAGAAAGTGTTAAATTGGTAATAAGGTTTAATGGATGTGATCATCAGTAGTTTTAATTTCTCTGAATATTCAGGAATATAGCTGTGTTTATAGAAATGGTTTTCTGTATGGGAAATAAAACCTTGGGAGTCACAATGCTCTGCTATTCTTAACCAGGCTTTGCTTGTAAAGAGGTGCTGCAGCAGCTATAGCTACCAGTGCACCTGTTGTTGCTGTGGGAGTGTGTATACTAGTTAGCAGCTTGGTGTACAAGGCTAGCAGACATCACCCTATCAAGGCTTGTCATAAAGAGTAAGCTAGTGATTAGAGTGCCTGGATGCTTGCTAATTTTCCCCTTATATTTCTTATCTAATAATGCATCTGTCCACTGTTAGTGTATGGTGTATGTTAGTGCAATAACAGTGTGAATGTTTATTAAATCTGGTCAATGTGCACGTTTCCATTGGAAGTCTGTCATTGCATGCAGTGCTCTGACATGATAAATTAAAGCCTTATTGGAGTTATCTTTTTAGGGTCCCATTGATCTGGTGATCAGATCAATGGAACCATGTGTGATGCTTATATGAGAATCCATCAGCACAGTGTCAACGCTTTAACAATACATATAATTGTCCCACCTTGAGAGAAGAGAGTAATAGCAGTGACAGTGCGTTGTGGATAGCTCTTGGTACAATAACCAGCATATTAAGACCATGTTAACAGAGTAATGGTTACATGCACAGGCTTGGCTACTCTTGCAAGTGTTAGACAAAAGGCAGATTCTTTATTTTTGTGGTAAAGATATGATGAATTATATGTAATCCCTAATTTCTAAACCCCATTCCTTGCTGTGCGTTATCCTTCCAGAGAGGCAGGGGTGATGGTTACCTAATCTGTAACGTGCATTGTACCTTGTGAGGAATCCTACAAAGTATAAAAGAATTAAAAACCCTAGATATTCCAGCTAAACCCTTAGTATTTAGTGCAGTGTTCAGCCGGGACCGATGTGGATTCATTTGTAGTCCAGGTGGGTAAATAAGATGCAGTCTGCCCCACTGGTGTTATGAGAATTGATTTAACCCCTTCTGCTGGCGTATCTAGCTGCTGGACATGTATACTACCTCTGGCACTGACGGCATTAGTCCCATTTCCATAGCTTACCTGAAACCAATAATATCTTTTGGGTTTTTAATATTAAGTAATTGTGCAGCTAAACTAACAACACCAGTCTCGCTATGGATTAATGATAATTGCGGAGAAGCTTGGCATAGAAATGTTACTGCCAATTACTGTCATACTAGCTATACATAGGTTAACATACCAACCTCAGGTCTCGCTAGAGGGATAAGGAGTGGATTTATAACCTTTTCTTTATGAAGGTTCATTATCTTCGAAGAAAGGTATATTTGTGTGTATGACACTATATATTTTTATATATATATATATATATATATATATATATATAATGTGTGTGTGTGTATATATATATATATATATATATATATATATATGTAATGTGTGTATATATACATATCTAACTATATACATATAACTATATGTATATTTACAGCCCTGTGTGCGTGTATACATTATATATACACTACTATTCAAAACTTTAGGGTCACTTGGAAATGTCCTCTTTTTTTAATAGAAAAGCACATTTTGTCCGTTAAAATAACATGAAATGGATCAGAAATACAGTGCAGACAATGTTAACGTTGCAAATGACTACTGTAGCTGGACACGGATGATGATTAAATCCCTTAATAATTGTCTTTCATGTTGTTCATATGATGTTTTAATTGATTGAAGTGATGAAAAATTGATGATGATCTTACCATTAACCATTGATATATTGCTATCTGTGTTTGTCGCAACTCTCTGTACTACCCTTGTTAGACACCATCACTCTGTGTTCCAGTGGCATGTTGTGTTGACTAATTCAAGCTTATTATTTGAAAAGGCTAACTAATCATTAGAGAATCCCTTTGCAATTTTGTTAGCACAGCTGTTGAGTTGGTTAAAGACCCAATAAAGCTGGCCTTCCGCAGACTAGTTAAGTATCTGGAGCATATGTGGGTTCGATTACAGACTCAGGATGGCCAGAAACAAAGAACTTTGTTCTGAAACTCGTCAGTCTATTCTTGTTCTGATGAATGAAGGATATTCCATGCAAGAAATTGCCATGAAACTGAAGATCTCACACAGTGCTGTGTACTACTCCCTTCACAGAACAGCGCAAACTGGATCTAACCAGAATAGAAAGAGTAGTGGGAGGACCCAGTGCACTACTGAGCAACAAGACAAGTATACCGTATTTGCTCGAATATAAGACAAGGTTTTTTTTCAGAGCAAATGCTCTAAAAAAGAGCCCTCGTCTTATATTGAGGTCGTCTTATAGTCTGACCTCAAATCGAGGTCAGACTACAAGACTGGGATCCAGGTCCCCCGCAGAGCTACAGGGGACCTGGATCCCCCTCGCATACAGCCAGTGCTCATCCTCCGCTGCTGCCCGGCACTTCCGTCGGGACCTTCTGGCTTCATCATAGAAGTCCCGACGGGAGAGAGACAAGGTGAGGTGGAGGGGGGAGAGAGAGAAAAGCAGGGAGGGGGAGAGAAAGAGAAAAGTTTGGGGGGAGGGAGAGACAACGTGGGGGGGAGAAAGAGAGACAAAGCTGGGGGGAGGGGAGAGAGAGGCAGCATTGGCACATAAAATGAAATAAAAACAAGAAATGCATTTTTTTATATCATAATATTAAGAAGCAATTGACATGTGAATAAATACAAGTTAAACTATTTTCCTATAGGGCAGTCTTATATTCAGGCTTTTAGTTTTTTTCCTAAAGGAATATCCAAAGTTTGGGGGGTCGTCTTATAGTCAAGGTCGTCTTATAATCAGGGTCGTCTTATAATCAGGGTCGTCTTATAATCAGGGTCGTCTTATATTCAGGCAAATACGGTATTTGAGTGTCTAGTTTGAAAAACAGATGCCTCACAGGTCCTCAACTGGCAGCTTACCTAAATATTATCTGCAAAACACCGGTCTCAATGTCAACAGTGAAAAGGTGATTCTGAGATGCTGGCCTGTTAGAGCTGCAAAGCAAAAGGCATATCTCAGACTGGCCGCTAGAAAATATTAAGATGGGCAAAACAACACAGACTGGACACAACACGGACAGACAAATCTAAGTTTGAGGTGTTCAGATCACAAAGAAGATCATTCGTAAGACACAGACCAAATGAAAAGATGCTGGAGGAGTGCTTCATGCCATCTGTCAAGCATGGTGCAGGCCATGTCTGGGGGGCTTTGGTGGTGGTACAGTGGGAGATTTTTACAGGGTAAAAGGGATCTTGAAGAAGGAAGGCTATCACATCCAAATGGATGATTGCCCAATGAAAGCAATGTTTGAAGGACACAATTATTATTTAAATTAAAAATCATTACCGTATATACTCGAGTATAAGCCGACCCGAATATAAGCCGAGGCAACTAATTTTACCACAAAGAACTGGGAAAAAATATTGACTCGAGTATAAGCCTAGGGTGGGAAATGAGGCAGCTACTGGTAAATATTGCCCCCAATCTGCCATTTAATATTCCAGGATATTGCCCCCAATATGTCATTTAATATTCCAGGATATTGCCCCCAATATGTCATTTAATATTACAGGATATTGCCCCCAATATGTCATTTAATATTACAGGATTTTGCTCTCAATACGCCAGGTTTTTGCCCCCAATATGCCATTTAATATTCCAGGATATTGCCCCCAATATGCCATTTAATATTCCAGGATATTGCCCCTTAGTATGCTCGTTATGCCACCCTCCTCCCCCCCTTCCCCAGACCCCAGTACTTACCTCTTTGCTGTTCCGTCTCCCGGTGCTCTGAAGGTCCGTGGCTGTGAGGGAAGCGTTGTGAGCTCCCCTCCAGCTGCGCGGATCAATAAAGTTTGTTTTAAAAAAAAGTTTCAACACACTTTATTGACCGCGCGACTGGAGGGGAGCGCACAACGCTTCCCTCACAGCCACGGACCTGCACCGGGAGACAGAGCAGGAACGAGGTAAGTTTTAGATTTTTTTTTTTTTAATGCAGGGGGTGCCGGCAGCACGGGTGTCACCCCCGCTGGGGGTGTCACCCTGTGCGGTCCGCCCCCCCCTTGTGACGCCACTGCCTGGATGCCTTAGAACCTGACCAGTGTCCTCAGTTCTCGAGACGCTGACTCGAGTATAAGCCGAGGGGGGCATTTTTCGGCACAAAAAATGTGCTGAAAAACTCGGCTTATACTCGAGTATATACGGTATTTCTAACCTTGACTGTATCCATTTCCGATTTGTTTTTTACTTCTAACATACCCCCAACTTTTGAACAGTAGTGTATATAGTGCATGTAAATAAAATAATACTGAAGTTATTTTCTCCATGGAACATGTTTTAAAGGACTAGTTTCCTGTAACACCAGCATGTGTAAGTAACCTTTAAAACTCTGGTTGGTTTATGCCACAGTATAATTCAACATATCTGAGTATTGTAGTCAAGAAGAACTATAGAAGTTTATTCCCTGAAAGTTGGTCAGCTGACCACAAAGTTGACCATCATTAGACTATAATAGGTCGGATAATTGGTTTAACTGGAGAATTTTTCCATCTTGGCCACTTTGCCCTACATTTTGCAAGTTTGTTAACATTACCAGTTTCCGGCAATTCTCTCTTTATTGAGTAGATTCTTTGGTGGATAAAGCTGCCTTGTCCTCCTCTGGCATACCATAGATGTAGAATCTCTATTCATGAGTCTGTAGCAAACTGCGTAGGCCAATCATACAAAGAGTATAATGTAAATGTGAAAAGACAATATATATATATATATGTAAGCTGCACGCCCACCTAGCATCCTGGCAAAGAAAGGAATCAAGGATGTCAGAAAGTACAGGAGCTCTCAATGGGAGATTCCTTTTGTATGTGACTGTATGAGAGCGTAGTGCATCTATGTTGAGTTTGTTAAGTTTGATGTTAAATAATACAGCAGTGATGTATTTGATTCATGATTGCTAATCATCATTATAAAATTAGTTTTACTCTTAGTACGAAAACAGGTCTTTAAAGGCCCGCGGAACTCTACTGGAAAGTGAAGGAAAAGCACAGCGGCCCTCGCGTAGGGATAAAGTGTCACTTACTTTTTTTTTTTTTTTTAAATGTAATTCTTTATTTTTCCAGTTTTCACATTTTATCAATAAACCGATTTCGAAAACCTAAGATGGCCGTTGATCAAACGAACAACGTTGTCTACATTGTAATATGAATATATTACATAAAAATAACATATGAGAACATTTGAAAACCATTGCAAACACATGTTATAACACTACAATGCAAAAGGGGGTTTAGAGGTTTTTGCCTTCTTTTGGATCAAAACGCTGGAATGATAGGTAGATGGATTGAACTTGATGGACTTGTGTTTTTTTTCAACCTAAATTACTATGTTACTAAGTGTCACTTAATTTTTAAGATGCAATGCCATGTTATCTGATGACCGGCCGCCCTATGCTTCCATTCTGAAGTATAGAGACTGATCTGGACTGTGACTGTCACTCGTTGCCAGCACAGTGCAAGACTGTTGTTTTTATATTTGAGGATTTATTCCAGTGGTTCCCAACCCAGTCCTCAATGCCCACCAACAGTCCAGAATTTAGGGACTATCCAGTTGTGTCTAAGGTATTGTTTTCTTCTTCATTTTTTAAACATCTTAGACACAACTGGGTAATCCCTAAATCCTGGACTGTTGGGTGGGTCCTGAGGATTGGGTTGGGAACCAGTGGTCTACTCCCATAAAGAGGAAATTGAGATGGCAATTTCAAAATTTAGACCAACGTAGCTGAGTTGGAAAAAAAATCTCCAAACCAGCTCGATGGGAGAATTGTTCCAGCTCAGCTGCTTTGGCCTTTGGTTTGAAATTCCCTGCATTTCTCACTTTATTGAGTATAGCTTATAATGAATTGAGTGGACTCAAAGTTGTTCTCCGAGCTAGCAGAAAGAAATATTTGACACTTTGACTGATTCAAGTCAAACGGCCTCTCTGGAGCCATAGAGCCATAGATTGTGACCGATCATGAATACCAATTGGCCCCTCTAATTTGGCTGTAACTAGTTTGTTCTTCAGGTAGGCCTGTGCAAATCCTAGGCATTTCTGTTACTATTCCACTGTGAGATCTTTTCAATTATCTGCTCCTGTTTTAGTAAAATAATATTTTCTCACACTTTTTTCCCCTTTCAAATACCAACATCCCCTCTCTTCTTCTTGCATCTCAGTACTGTGATGACTTTGTTCTATTCTTTTACTACAACATTGTACACATTGTACATGGTAAACTGTGGTTTTACAGTAAACCGATTGAAACAGATGAAATATGGGACTTTACGCATAATGGCTTGGTAATGTGACCGTAGAGAACAATTAATGCCTTTAATAAACAACGACAATATTGTTTTTTCAAAGGGTAAGAAATAAAAAAAATTAAAAAAAGCCACAAGGATTAAATATATTTGTGTTCTTTTCATAAAATCTGATAATAAGTACCTAATTGTGGGAAGTGTGATACATTCACCTCTGGTACAGGATACATGCCTTAAATCTAATGGGACTTCAAAGACTTTGAAGTAAAAAAAACTATTGGTGCTCAGCTATGTCCCTACAGTACTGATGTATGCAGGACAGTCCCTACAGTAGCACTTCCCCACCCTGTTGCAAGCCACGCCCACCGATGTCCCACGTTGCTGGTGGTGAAGTATGAACAAGTAGGAGAGTATGAGATTTTAGTTTGTGTATATAAACACAAGTTGTTCAGGCTGCATGTGTTTTTAAGTAACTCTCCTGGGCTAAGGAAAGTATTTAATCTTCTTTATTCCTTGTAATCTCTTAAATAATCAAGTGGGACTGTACAGTAATTTGGGCTGTTTTATGCTCATAATGTATGTTGATGCCTCCGTTTCTAGATGTATTATTAAGCCTGTAAGATGTCCAAGCCGGTAACGTGTGATCCTTGGTATGAAATCCCAATGGTCAGCTTTCATTTGTGGAATACATATTCTTAGTTGCTTATTATTGCAGCAAACTCACTCCCCAGCGTATCTTCCTTCCTAATACATTAACATCACTGAAACAAATTCTGCCATTTGCGATTCACAGGAGTGCAGCTATTGTTACTCTGCTGCCTGCAGTTTCTATCATTTACTGTCTATTTTCAATGTATTTGGGGACTGAAAGTTACACATTCTGCTTGTTACTAGAGCCATGATGGCTCCTCCAGAGAGACCTCTCCTGGCCACTAGAGATTCTACCAAACCTCTATGTTTGATTTCTCTATTGCTGGAATAACGTTCATGTTAGCAATTAGTACTTAATAAAATACAAAATAATCCGTATTTGTGTGCGACCATGTCGTTAGCTGGATATTTGTTTCTAGAGATTTTTTTAGGTTCACACTCCATATGAGGCCATGTAAAAGAAGGAAAATAAACTGTTTAATAGGATAAACCAGTATCATAAAACCAGGTCACCATATAGGGAAAAGAACACCCCTTTAGTTATAGTAGGACCCCTCTTGTTCTACCTAATGCTCTTCTATCACCCTCTGTGCCTGGATTCCACTTTGGTTTCTTATGCACACAGGAGCTTCTGTAGACATGGCCAGACTGCAGGCCTGACACACAAGATCTTGTTTACTGCTCTCCATTAAAAATCCCTCCAAGGTCCCTTTAATCTAACAGAACAAGTTCTGCCTGAATAAAAGATAATTGTAGGGGTTAGTCCCTGTATAACAAGGTCCTGTCTGTTTGACATTATCTCCATGCTGGTATTAAAGGTGCAATTGAGACCTGGCCACGGATATTCAGTAGACCTGTAAGATCCAAACTTGAGATTCCTTTCCTGCAGTCTGTATTGCAATCTGCCTCTCTTAGTTGGGTACTCTTCATAAAACTACCTAACCTGTTACATTTCTGTCTGACTGGAACACTGGCAGTTCTGGTGCTCAATAGTCTGAGCAATTAACACGTAGCTGTCTGGATTAACACTAAGTATTAAATTAGGTTAAAAAAACAGGGTTTCCTTACAGTTTGAAAAAGTGTAGTGTTAAATCTGAAATGGGGTATAGTATGGGTGTTACAATATATGCCTTTTGGTGGTGATAGAGGCATTGATACTATATATCTTAATGATACTATATAATTTAGCAAGAATAAAAAAACAATTGTATTAGCAACCAAAACTATGTTATTCTCTACTGTTCCTTACTTTGATCACGTGTCTTGCACAGTCTGCCTCTACATGCACCTTGCTCTCTGTGTGGCCGCTCAATCTTAATCTTGACTTGAATTATTGCCCGCTTACTATCTTGGACTGTGTCTGTCCCTTGCTGCCTTGACCTGCATCTTCTCACTCATGGTCTTGACCTGTCTCTCACTATCTAATAATTCTGTCTTGACCCATGTCTTGGTTCCTCTATCCTCAACTAGCATCTTGCTCTTTTGACCTACATCTAATTTTTTCTCTCTGTTTTTTGCTCTCTCTATTTGGATCTTTTATTCCTACAAGTGTCTCCTCTACCCCTGATCTCTATCTGCATTTCGCTCGCTTGCTGCCTATATCTGTGTCCCCCTTACTCGTTAAATACTCTTTACAAACACTGATGATTTGAAATGTTCCTATCCTTGTCTGTAGGCCACCTTACCCTTGTCCGAAAACAAGTTGTATACCTTACAGTTCTAATATCTGGACACACTTAATGCCGCCTCTTTTCTATACTGTAATGCCATGTGTGTAGGACTCACGTATGTTTTCTATATTTAACCACTGTTAGGTTTACCTCGTTCAGTCTAGTAGTCTTGTAGAACTTCCCAGTGGAAACTTTGCCCAGCTCCACTCACTTGTCATTATGTATCCCATCCTCGAATGATGTAGACACAGCCCTTTTGTGAATACATGGCGCCCATTTCAGTAACGATATAACACTCAATGGACTTACATGGGATACAAGCAGGATTGTTATGTGATGCACATGACCTCACTAAACCTCCACTTACAAGAGCCATCAGAGCACCATCCAATATCAGGAACCTTACTACAGGGCTTGACAAATTTAATTTAGTTTTAGGAGCCAGCTAAAAAATTTAGGAGCCAGACAACGGCACATCACAATATCATAAACGCACGGAGACAGTCGCATACACCCACCTCACATACACAGCCAGTTACATTCACACACGCCACATACACAGCCAGTTACATTCACACACCCCACATACAGTCAGTTACATTCACACACACACCACATACAGTCAGTTACATTCACACACACCACAGTCAGTTACATTCACACACACACACACCACATACAGCCAGTTACATTCACACACCCCACATACAGTCAGTTACATTCACACACACACCACATACAGTCAGTTACATTCACACACACCACAGTCAGTTACATTCACACACACACACACACCACATACAGTCAGTTACATTCACACATACCACAAACAGTCAGTTTCATTCACACATACATCCACAGCCAGTTACATGCACACATACTTCCACAGCCAGTTACATGCACACATACATCCACAGCCATTTACATTCACACAAACATACACAGCCAGTTACATTCACACATACATCCCCAGCCAGTTTCATTCACACATACATCCACAGGCAGTTACATGCACACATACTTCCACAGCCAGTTACATGCACACATACATCCACAGCCATTTACATTCACACAAACATACACAGCCAGTTACATTCACACATACATCCACAGCCAGTTACATTCACACATACATACACAGCCAGTTACATTCACACATACATACACAGCCAGTTACATTCACACATACATACATAGCCAGTTACATTCACACATACATACATACATAGCCAGTTACATTCACTCATACATACACAGCCAGTTACATTCACTCATACATACATAGCCAGTTACATTCACTCATACATCCACAGCCAGTTACATTCACACAAACATACACAGCCAGTTACATTCATAGTTACATAGTTACATAGTTACATAGTTACATAGTAATTTAGGTTGAAAAAAGACACAAGTCCATCAAGTTCAACCCTTCAACCTATCATTACAGCTTTTGATCCAAAAGAAGGCAAAAAACCCCTAAGGAAGCTATTTCGAATTTTGCCTCCTGGGGGAAAAAAATCCTTCTTGACTCCAAGAGGCAATCAGATTTCTCCTTGGATCAATAAGCTCTTTTATTAATGCTTATTCTATTATTAATAGCCCTGCACATACATACACAGCCAGTTACATTCACACATACATACACAGCCAGTTACATTCACTCATACATACACAGCCAGTTACATTCACACATACATACATACATAGCCAGTTACATTCACTCATCCATACATAGCCAGTTACATTCACTCATACATACATACATACATACATAGCCAGTTACAATCACTCATACATACATACATACATACATAGCCAGTTACATTCACACATACATACATACATACATAGCCAGTTACATTCACTCATACATACATACATACATAGCCAGTTAAAATCACTCATACATACATACATACATACATACATACATAGCCAGTTACATTCACACATACATACATACATACATACATAGCCAGTTACATTCACTCATACATACACACAGACCAAAGAACAAAAAAGTTTTCTTAGGGTGTCCTCCCTCCCTGCTGCTTACCTCATTGCAGGGGAGGGGGACATTTATGCTGGAGCCCGATCCTCTTTCGGTTCCTGCACGTGTTGCGCGAGGGGGCGGAGCTTACAGTCTGTGTGATCCGCACAGACTTTCTCCCCTCGCGCTGAAAGTAAAACGGATGGCAGCCGGCAGCCAAAACAATCTAATTGGGATAGATGTGATGGAATGTTGGGCCGTCGCATATGATGAAACTAAATAACAAAATGGTTTGTTGACCATCAATGATTCCATAGACCAAGTCTGTGTACGATGAAATAAATTATGAAATGTATAAATTACAACCATGAGATACATTAGCATGGAACGTGTTACCTTCCTTACAGATCAAAAACATTGATGAAACACAGGAAGTCAGCTGTCCTGTTGTATTTTCAAATGAAATGAAACTATAATATTGTTTAAAAGAATGTTAGCAAATGAATAAATATAATCTGTTGACCATAATTTGGCGGTGATATTGGATATTGCGGCCGCATTACAATTTTTTTTGCCATGTTTTTCAGAAGTCGGAGGTAAGAAATTAAAGAGCACGATCCAGCGAAGTACTGAAACTGGGCTCGCTGTGGAGATGAGGAATTGGATGACCCGCCAGGCAAGCCGAGAATCCACTGACGGAAGCATGAACAGTTACAGCTCGGAGGGAAAGTAAGTTACAATACACTGTATTAAAGGACAACTGTCAGCAAAAGATGTAGTTATGTTTAATTGAAAGATCCATAGGAAGCAGGCAGCCGTCTGGTCGGCAACCAGCACTGTCTGCTAGCACAGAGAGAGCCCCTCGTTTTTGCGTGCGATCAGCAGGGGGACCTTAACTAGGTCCCCCCCTGCTGATCCCATGCAAAAACGAGGGGCTCTCTCTGCACTAGCAGCGAAAGACTCTCGCATTAGGCTCTCAGAGCAAGGCGAGCCCCTGCTCTGATTGCCTGTGCGCGTGCTCAGCGCGCAACAACCAGGAAGTGCTGTGTCTCGCATGTGAGACACAGCAGATGGTAAACCCGCATGTATCTATTAAGATACACATCAGGTTTACTTACAAGTCCCGGGACATGCTTTCTTTAACTCTTGCTTCCTTAAAGGAAGCACGGGTTAAACAAGTTGGAATGTCCCTTTAATGAAAGAATACAAATAAAGTACCTTATTGAGCCCTGTTTGGTCCAAATAGTCGTGTGCGGACATGTTTTTCAGAATTTGGGGTTAGATTTTCCGTCACTCAAACCAAGATTCTAAACAATGTGCTTGACAAAGTTAACTGACTTTTAAAAGCCAGCAAAAAAATCTAGGAGCCAAACAAGCACAGACACGTCTTTTGCTATTTGTTTGTCAGCTCATCACAGTGTAATGGTTTAGCCCCATATATACCTTTATACTATTACAGTTTATAGGCTTTCACTGTCCCTTAACAATTAAAGACACAGTGGGTATTAGATCAAATGAAGTGTGGGAATCTCTTAAGTCTGCTATTCCTCTAAATAAAAATCTTACATATTTTCCCCTAATAAGCACGCAGCTAAATGCGATATTTGTTTCTCAATACAAGGGGATCAAACTACAGTAATCATCTGCAATATCCATACATTATATATCGGACATTAGGACAGTTATACTGCAATTTATTGCTACAGATTAGAACGTTGTGAACTCTAATGAGCGGCAATCTCACTAGTATTTGTATGGGTCTGTGATGTGGTTTGACCCTTATTATATTGGGATTTTGCTATCTCTATATGGTGAGCCTTATCAGCTGTTAAATTCTCTGATTGTAGTACTTGTTCAAGCACCAGGGTTGTTTGTTCCGAGGACCATAAACGAGTAGCATTAAGATGTTTAATATGAATATTTATTATTTAGCTGCTGATTCTGTTAATTGTGAATATATGCTTTTAGCCCCATGATGAGAAAGGCACTATATATATAACATTATTATATACATGGCTGTAATAATAATTGTTGTTGTTTTTCATTCTCCCAGTCTGATATTCCCTGGTGTGCGGTTAGGATCTGACAGCCAGTTCAGTGACTTTTTGGATGGCCTTGGACCTGCACAATTAGTTGGTCGTCAGACTTTGGCAACACCTTCTATAGGTGAGTTATTTTATGCTTTAATTCATATTTATTGTATGTGGAAGACCAGCAACCAGCCTATTTTGTGCCAGTCTGTTTCATCCTTCTTTTACTCCTAATATGTTATTTTTTTTATAAAAGCGACTTCTGAATCATTACTGGTGTGGGGAGTGTGAGCAGCACTGACTGAGGTCTGAGTGTGCCACACAGATCTGATCATGCTCGTGGCTCCCCAAGAAAGCAGTGCTTCTTTACAGGATGGGGATGAACTGGCACTTGATGTGATCCACCCCTCCACCAACGTTGTAGGCAACACGGAGGGAAGCGCAACCCACCAAAAAGCAGTTGGTGACCCACAGTTTGGGAAATGTTGATCTTTTTGATATCTGGAGTTTACAACACCTTGAAGACTGAGTCTTTTTTCCTTTTCTCAGTGGTCCATTGATCTTACTCAAGGATCAATTTATACTTAACTAATTTGAGTAATTTTAAGCTTTTTGAGAGATTTTAAGATCGACTTAATATCATGGTCCGATCATATTTTATGAGGGATTAAATTGGGGGCTAAAAATTAAGCAGTATCATAGATAACCATACATTTGGTGAGAAAATTAAATGTAAATGTATCATAACATGTTAAAAGTAATCTGGAGTTCTCTGTGGAGGAGTGGTTAAACTCCTTTAACCTGTTATAAAAGTGATACATAGCATAAATATATATGAGACTTTCCTAAAAGTTTTACATACATGGTACCTTTTCAGATTCCCACACAGAATATATGTTGGCGGGGCAAAATGGAGATAGGTACACAAATATATATACAGTATGGTTGGATTGTGTTAACCTACTCCCTTTGAATGTTAAGCTTAGCAAGATTATAATAGAATTATCCAGCCTTACCACAAGTTTCCCAAGCAAATGTTTTTTTCCCCACTTAGACCTCACTATAAAAAATAAACTAGTAAAATGTTTAATAATATTTATACTGATGGTATAAGAACCTTTTGGCCCATTATTCGTTATCTCTTTAACTTATAGGTAGAAACGAATGAAAAAGATTTGTGAGCAGTTGTAGACAATATACTTAACAGTAGTGCACAGTGTTAGCTGGCAGTTGCAAAGGCCAATAAGATATTGGGATGTATTAAAAGGGGTATTGAAATGCTTAGCAGGATACTGGAAGCCTACTGACTGTCCAAGGTGGGTAGATATTAAAACTCAGATCAATTATCAGAGGTTTATGGAACGTATGGGACCATATAGTTTTGATCAATGATTGGTTTAGACCTCCTTCTCCTTCAATCCCTCTGGTGTATGATTGATCTCAATAGTATGTTTTTTGTTCTGGGTATGTGTTTGAACTTCATCAAGACACTAAGCTAACTTTGCACTTTATTGCTGATTTTATAGGGGTAAGAGAATGCACCTTAACTAACAATATTGTATTTGTGTAATGTTATATTTGTATGTGTATAAGGGTATGAAGATTTATACAAACAAAAAAGAGAAACATAATATAAGCATGTGAGGTTGGGATGTTGAGTAAGGCATGTTTGTCTTTGTAATTTGACATTGTATTTATTTTGGATAAGTTGGATATGTTAAAGGGACACTACCACTTACATAAGATAAAGCTAGATAACCTGATCATTCAAACAAACACATATATAAATCATATGTCACTTTATATATATATATATATATATATATATATATATATATATGTATATATACACATATTTGAATTAATTGCATATAAAAGAAAAAGAAAATTAGGTGTTTATCTCCTGGTTCCATTTTGTGAATATTTCCCATGATGCAACATCGTCCAAAATCTTCCAGCCAGTGACTAAAGCCTGCATGATGATGTCATTTTTTTCACAAAATGGCGGTGCCCAGTCACACTTGTTTAGTTACATATTTTATTAAATACAGTCACATATAAAAATACTCCATAGAGCCTATATGTCCCCAGTACGTCTAAAAAATACTAATATAGCACAAAATTATTCCTGTTGTAAATGCAACCAGACAGGAGCAGACTTTCTTCATTGTATATGGCAAAGTAAGGTGATATGACAGTTTTGGAATGTTGTCCAGGGTTATGTGGAACAAACATTTGGCATTTTTTTGGTCAACACCCTAGAATTCACCCAGTTTGGCTATTCTAGCTTATCAAACATGTCCGCTTTACAATAATCATCTCTGCTGTAACAAACAAAACCATTTTACAGTTCTGGATAAGCCTTCCATAACAGTCTTCAAAGAAAAACCCTTTTAAACAAGCCTTTAACTGTATAACATAACAACATACTGGAATACCATTTGTTTGTCTGCACTATTGTACATAATACCTTGTAAACTATTATGTGATGTTTTGTCTGATATCTGATGTGTTATAGTGTAAATGCTATACATATATATTTATATATATAATACCAACCCACCTTCAAATATTATATACATAATAAACATACATAATAAATAAAGTAGCAACCCACATTAAAAACAAAAATATGAAGCCTGAGCCTTGGGATCTTACAAGTCATGGATACTCCCAAAACAACCACATCCTTAGAAACTGTATCCAGTTGTAGGTTAAATACGGACTCGATAAACCCCGGGCACCAGGTCGCCATGGCAACCAGGAAATCAGACCTGGCGCCCGGGTGCTGTTAGCCATATGTAGCCCCTTGCTGCTGCCCTCTGGTTTATTTAAAGCGCAGCACGCTCTAGTGCCGGGTATCACTTGACATCCTGGGACTAGGGAAGGAGACTAATCAAGAGGTCTGTGCCTCTAGAGGCACAGACACTGCAGCAACATGAATTTCCCCCTGCCCTGCAGTGAGGTAAAGAAGCAGGAAGGGAGGACACATTAAAGGGAACTGGATGTCTGTGAGGTGTGTGTATGTGATTGGATGTCTGTGAGGTGTGTGTATGTGACTGGATGTCTGTGAGGTGTGCGTATGTGACTGGATGTCTGTGAGATGTGTGTATGTGACTGGATGTCTGTGAGGTGTGTGTATGTGACTGGATGTCTGTGAGGTGTGTGTATGTGACTGGATGTCTGTGAGGTGTGTGTATGTGACTGGATGTCTGTGAGGTGTGTGTATGTGACTGAATGTCTGTGAGGTGTGTGTATGTGACTGGATGTCTGTGAGGTGTGTGTATGTGACTGGGTGTCTGTGAGGTGTGTGTATGTGACTGGATGTCTGTGAGGTGTGCGTATGTGACTGGATGTCTGTCAGGTGTGTGTATGTGACTGGATGTCTGTGAGGTGTGCGTATGTGACTGGATGTCTGTGAGGTGTGTGTATGTGACTGGATGTCTGTGAGGTGTGTGTATGTGACTGGATGTCTGTCAGGTGTGTGTATGTGACTGGATGTCTGTGAGGTGTGCGTATGTGACTGGATGTCTGTGAGGTGTGTGTATGTGACTGGATGTCTGAGGTGTGCGTATGTGACTGGATGTCTGTCAGGTGTGTGTATGTGACTTGATGTCTGTGAGGTGTGTGTATGTGACTGGATGTCTGTGAGGTGTGCGTATGTGACTGGATGTCTGTGAGGTGTGTGTATGTGACTGGATGTCTGTGAGGTGTGCGTATGTGACTGGATGTCTGTCAGGTGTGTGTATGTGACTGGATGTCTGTGAGGTGTGCGTATGTGACTGGATGTCTGTGAGGTGTGTGTATGTGACTGGATGTCTGAGGTGTGCGTATGTGACTGGATGTCTGTCAGGTGTGTGTATGTGACTTGATGTCTGTGAGGTGTGTGTGACTCAATGTCTGTCAGGTGTGTGACTGGATGTCTATGAGGTGTGCGTATGTGACTGGATGTCTGTGAGGTGTGCGTATGTGACTGGATGTCTGTGAGGTGTGAGTATGTGACTGGATGTCTGTGAGGTGTGCGTATGTGACTGAATGTCTGTGAGGTGTGCGTATGTGACTGGATGTCTGTGAGGTGTGCGTATGTGACTGGATGTCTGTGAGGTGTGCGTATGTGACTGGATGTCTGTGAGGTGTGCGTGTGTGACTGGATGTCTGTGAGGTGTGTGTGTGACTGGATGTCTGTGAGGTGTGTGTGTGTGTGACTGGATGTCTGTGAGGTGTGTGTGTGACTCAATGTCTGTCAGGTGTGTGTGTGTGTGACTGGATGTCTGTGAGGTGTGTGTGTGTGTGTGTGACTGGATGTCTGTGAGGTGTGTGTATGTGATTTGATGTCTGTAAGGTGTGTGTGTGCGACTGGATGTCTGTGAGGTGTGTGTATGTGACTGGATGTCTGTGAGTTGCGTGTGTGACTGTGAGACTGTCTATGTATGTGACTGACTGGATGTCTGTGAGGTGTGTGCGTGTATGTGACTGTCTCTGTGTGTCATTATGTGTGTATGTTTGTGTGATTCGATGTGTCATTATCTGGCTCTTAAATTTTTTTGCTGGCTCCTAAAATCAAATCAAGTTTGTCAAGTCCTGGGTTAATTGCTAAGTTAAGGTAGAGGTAACTAGATATATACAGGTTTTGTAAGCGTCAGTAAACATGTCATGCCATCAGATATACGATCTCTTGTTATATATAAATATTATTAGATAATATAGGGTTCATACGTTATACATAATAAAACACAATTTTTTGCTGTAAAAAAATAAATAAAATCTTGAATTATTTTATTTACCAAAAAAAAAACCAAATACAGTCACATAAAACAAAAGACATATCTGAAATCAGCATACAAAATAAAACCTTTTTATTTTCTGGTGGGAGAGTCCCTTTAAGTTATATTTTTATTCTGGTGAAAATAATAAAATTTAAAGATGCAAAATACATTAGTAGGTTGCCTTCCTTTCAGTCAGCATTGCCTGTTATGTAACTGGACTGGTATCTAGGTCATCACTTATCCATCGTCAAACTTCACTATCATTTTTAGGGTTTTTACAACTTGGAATTGTTGAAGTCCTGGAACCAAAGTTTGTTTTTTAAATGTAAATTATTCTTTTCTAGCTGATGTGATAACAATTTTTTGAGAGCTGCAAAAAATGTAAATAGAACAGAAAGAAGGCCCATTCTGCAGAGGAGTTTATTTATTGTACAGGTGGTAAAATATACATGGAAAGTTTTTGTGGGCTTAATAAACCAACTCTAGGGCTAGTAAACCAACTCTAGAATATGTTCAGTCCTCATGTTTGCAAGTTCATTCCCCAATGGTTCACGTGCGCCTTACATCCATCAGAGGTTAATCAAATGAACAGGGAAGTTGGGTAAAAGTAACAATACCATAAATTGCCGGTTATGGGGCGCTGTCCAAATTCAATTTTTTTGTGTGTGTGTTCTGGCCGTGCACCCCACCCACTTATAGGTGCTCTATATATGGTGACCAATGGAATTGTATGAATTATCGTTAAAGACATATTGTCTGAGAGATTCCATGTATGAAAGCTATTGAGATGGGACTCACCAAATGTGGAGTACTTTGGCGTCGTGTTGGTCTAAGCAAAATATGACCATATTGTGACTAAATCTCCAATGTTATTTCATCTAAGTTAGGTGCTTTTAAAATAACTTTAAATATTTAAAAATGTAAAAAATGATGTTAATATAATATGTTGTATAGTTGCGCACTGAATTTATGTATTGCGTTATATAAGCGTAGTTTTGAAAACCTCACAATCTGAATGAGTGATGTATCAGCTTTGTGAGTGTTGGTTATATATAATGCAACTTGCGTGATATTTTACTTAACAGTTGTTTAATTACTGTGTACTCTTAAAACATGAGCTGTGCTAATATGCCATTGTTTTTGTTTGGACAGGAGATATCCAGGTTGGAATGGTGGATAAGAAAGGACAGCTAGAGGTGGAAGTGATAAGAGCTCGTGGTCTTGTTAGTAAACAAGGGTCAAAGTCACTGCCAGGTGAGTCTATATGTATTACTCATATAGTATATACTCTGTATGTACTACTCATGTAGTATATACTCTATATGTACTACTCTTATAGTATATGCTCTATATGTACTACTCATGTAGTATATACTCTGTATGTACTACTCATGTAGTATATACTCTATATGTACTACTCATATAGTATATACTCTGTATGTACTACTCATATAGTATATACTCTGTATGTACTACTCATGTAGTATATACTCTATATGTACTACTCATATAGTATATGCTCTATATGTACTACTCATATAGTATATACTCTATATGTACTACTCATATAGTATATACTCTATATACAGGTCTAGGACACTTCCGCGCCGCATCTTCATCGCTGACAGTTCAGCGCGGCAATTAGAACGCTGAACTGTCAGCAATGAAGAATAACGCAGCCGTTTCATCGCGGCCACGGCTATGTAAGAGTTGACAGTTCAGCGCTGAACTGTCCGCTCTTACAAATGTAAAATGAAAATAACCCCCCCTAATAAATGATTCCCCCAATACTAAAATTAACCCCCTAAACCCTAATACTAACCGCCCCTAAAAATTAACCCCCTAAACCCTAATACTAACACCCGAACCCTAATACTTACCCCCTAAACCCTAATACTAACCCCCGACCCCTAATACTAAAATTAACCCCCTAATACTAACACCCCCTAAAAATTAACCCCCTAAACCCTAATACTAACGCCCTAAACCCTAATTCTAACCACTCTAACTAAAAATAAACTAAAATAGCTAAAATACTGAAATAAACTTACCTTTAGCGATAAAATGTCCTGCGATGAAATCTCCAGCGACGAGCTGTCTTGTGGTGCAGAGTCGGCGGTGAAGCGGCTGCGCGGAAGCAGCCGCGATGAAGTGTCCCATCCCCATATATACTACTCATATAGTATATACTCTATTTATACTACTCATATAGTATATACTCTATATATATACTCATATACTATATACTCTATATGTACTACTCATAAAGTATATGTTCTATATATACTGCTCATATAGTATATACTATATATGTACTACTCATATAGTATATACTCTATATATACTAATCATATAGCATATACTCTATATGTACTACTCATATAGTATATACTCTATATATACTGCTCATATAGTATATACTATATATGTACTACTCATATAGTATATACTCTATATATATACTCATATACTATATACTCTATATGTACTACTCATAAAGTATATGTTCTATATATACTGCTCATATAGTATATACTCTATATGTACTACTCATATAGTATATACTCTATATATACTAATCATATAGCATATACTCTATATGTACTACTCATATAGTATATACTCTATATATACTGCTCATATAGTATATACTATATATGTACTACTCATATAGTATATACTCTATATATATACTCATATACTATATACTCTATATGTACTACTCATAAAGTATATGTTCTATATATACTGCTCATATAGTATATACTCTATATATACTACTCATATAGTATATACTCTATATATACTAATCATATAGCATATACTCTATATGTACTACTCATATAGTATATACTCTATATATACTGCTCATATTGTATATACTATATATGTACTACTCATATAGTATATACTATATATACTAATCATATAGCATATACTCTATATGTACTACTCATATAGTATATACTCTATATATACTGCTCATATAGTATATACTATATATGTACTACTCATATAATATATACTGCTCATATAGTATATACTATATATGTACTACTCATATAGTATATACTCTATATATACTAATCATATAGCATATACTCTATATGTACTACTCATATAGTATATACTCTATATATACTAATCATATAGCATATACTCTATATGTACTACTCTATGTCTATGCAAGCCTGTAGGTCTTTGGTTAATATTACTGTGGCCCTTAACATTGAATTAAAAGGACTCGATCACCTAAACATTGGTTTTACTGTGAATGTAAAGAATAAAGATTTATAATAAAACAGCTATACACTGTGTTAGGAATCGCAAGCAAATGTCTACATTAGGAGAATAATTTGCTTTAAATGTGTCTGTGGAGTCTCCTGCCTCCTGCTGGTGGCTTTCAGAAATGAAGGTCTCTCTCAGCAGTAGCAGAGAGAGACTGTGAGTTCTGATCAGAGGGTGCAAGGAAAGCCCCCGGGCTGATTTGGCTGAGTGCATGGTGTCAAGAAGGGGGGACACTGATTTTTAACATTTGCTTCCTCTACAGAAGCAAGGGATAAAAAATAAAAATAAAAAGTTTAGTTGTCCTTTAACTACTTTGACCCAGAGATCATTTGATTTGAGCAAACAATGTTATACATTTTGACTGTACTACTGTTTGGTTGGTTTGGAATTATAGCTTTTATTTACACACCACTACAAAGATTTGATCTAATTATTAAGATAAAAACTGGTAGGTGATAACATTGTTTCCTGCCAAGGCACATTCTATATATTCAGGATTAAGGAAACCTTTTTATTAGTAATCATATCAAAGTATAATACTTTGTGTGATTGGGTTTTTGCGTTGAGACTCACTATGAGAAATTTCCCAAAAATGTGTAGTGTGGACCTGCACTTCCACGGCAGGTAATCTGATCACGGTCCCACCCAGACCGTCAATCTTCGAAAAAATCTTGAGGCCTGAGCGACACTCCGCCTTTGGGATAATAAATCCACTTAATCACCGAAGTGCTGGTTGTGTATTTGATTTATTTGACTGTGAGCATTGTCCTTAAAACGTTTGCTGATCTTTAAGGACAAGTGTCAGCAAAAAAATAAGTTATGTTTAGTTGAAAGAGTACATCAAATGTAGGCATTTTAATGAGAAAAAAAAAGCTTTAATGGAATGTGTACAGTACAGGAGGTGGACATCTTTGGACAGATCTTTGTTCATTTAAACCATCTGACCCAAGATTCTAAACAAAATGTCAGCCCCCACTAGAGATATGTACAAGCAAAGATTGCTCTTTTTTATTTATATTGTTTCATTAAATAATTTCTATTTAAAATATGTACACATGATGCAATATTTCATTTAACTTAATTTTTTCCCAGAAGATTTTCTTTAACCCCTTCGTGGCATTAGGACGTACCATGCCGTCCTAATTTTAAGTGCCTAAAAGTCGTTAGGACGGCATAGTACGTCCTTTGTTAAACAGCTCATCATCGCTCCCCGCAATGAGCTGTTCTCGTATCCCACTGCAGGCACTTGCAGCGGGATCCCACCTGTCAGGACCAATTTGTGACGTTTTGGTGCTTGCGTCGTGTGGGACGCAAGCACCTTGCGTCATGAAGGGGTTAAACTTCATCAATGTTATTTAGGAATGCAACTGTCAATTTACACACTATGCATTTATGTGTAAGCTACTTCTCTAAGTAACACTATCTATTTTCCTGTCACTCTTACAGCACCGTATGTAAAGGTGTACCTTTTAGAGAACGGAGTCTGCATAGCCAAAAAGAAAACAAAAGTAGCAAGAAAAACGCTGGAGCCTTTATATCAGCAACTGTTACCTTTTGAAGAATCTCCGCAAGGAAAAGTCCTGCAGGTAAAGAAACAGTTCTCTTGTTGTTTAATGACATTGTGTGCTATGGGCGTAAGCTGCATAGACCATTGGCTGACCAGGAGACTAGCAAATTTACTTGTGCCTTCGACAGCACAAGACTCATGAAACAGGTGTTATTATACCATCATGTGTTCTTTTGTACATATGCTAGCAATAAAGTGATATGTTATTCAAGACTATGCATTTGTTTACGCAATGCATTGTAATTATTATATATTTTAATAGATTGCTGAGACCAGGTTCGGCAACACACGACGCAAGGTAGACTTTGATTTTCTAACTTTCTCTTTGTCCTTTTTGTCTATTTACAGATAATCGTATGGGGAGATTATGGACGCATGGATCACAAGTCCTTCATGGGTGTGGCCCAAATCCTTTTAGACGAACTGGAGCTATCCAACATGGTGATTGGATGGTTTAAACTTTTCCCCCCTTCCTCACTAGTAG
Organism: Pelodytes ibericus; assembly: GCA_036172795.1. Taxonomy (NCBI): domain Eukaryota; kingdom Metazoa; phylum Chordata; class Amphibia; order Anura; family Pelodytidae; genus Pelodytes; species Pelodytes ibericus. The sequence continues at coordinate 32,397,255 of CM069859.1, read as the reverse complement.
ACCCAACTTTGGCTCCTTTGACGAGAAGAGCTTCTCAGTCATCTCTTGAAAGTTCCACAGGACATTCTTATGCTCGTTCATAGCATCTGTGAAAGAAAAAAAAACTGTTGTCTCTGCAACCAGCGTTACAAAAAAATATATATATACTTTACAACGGAATCACAACAGAACTAAATATGACGGGTCGCAAGTCCTGGTAAACACTGCATGCTTGATGTTGTGTCTTCTGAGCCTGTTTCTAGGGATATAAAGTGATCCTTGGATCGCTCAGAGGAAGTTGCACACATTGTGCACTAACGAAGGCTCTCAGGTGACGGAGTGACGTCAAACAAGACCAATGGGATTGGAGACTAGTGAAGTTGGGTTCAAGCTGAATCTGAAGCCATGGACAATTGACAAAAAAAATATTTCATGCAACAGAAGTCATCATCAATGGCACATTATGTTGTTGCTCCTTTTTTGATTTTGTATTTGCCCCCCAAAGAGTGGATAGGCCTAAGAATGAGATCTCTAACCAGGATAACGAGATGGACAGAACTCCAAAGTCCAGTGTTATTGAGGAGAATTGCAAAATTAATAAACGATTGTACAGGCCAATCATGTGGAAAAAGCATAAAGAATTAGAAATAACCCATCATTTGACGACCTTTCTACAAAATATTTTTTCCTGGGTTATACATCACTGCAAGAAATTCAAAGAATTTTTTTTTTTATTTAATTTTTTTTTTTTCCTTTTTAAAATTTTATTTGTTGTATTTTTTTTTCTGCATGGACATGGATTTAAGTGAACTCTCCAAAAAAAACATTTTTATTTGGGCTGCAAATTGCAAAAAAATCAAAATGACAAAAAAAGAAACAGCCATTTTCAACAATTTATATTATTTTTAAGAAAACAAACATTTCACTAGTGCATGGTTTTAATGGGGGAGAGAATGCAACGGCGCGATGCAGAGACGAACCAACGTTCATCATTCTTTAACAAACAAAAAAAAAAAACCAATCATGGTCTGTATTTTTGCAGGCATATATAAAAAAAAAACTAAAATTTTAAAAAATAAATAAATAAAAATACTTTCTAGCAAATATTTAAAATTCTGTTTATGTGACAAGAAATAAATGTAACATATACAATTTATTTAAATGTGAAAGTTACAAGCCTTGTAAAGTCTAACATTATGTGCAAATTGTACATCTATTTCTATCATCCTTTCCTCCCGCCATCGCACATATTTGCATTGTGTCAGTCCATCTCCTATATCCACCAATCTACTTTTTCTGAGTCCATTGCTCCATTCCTATTAATCATATTCACTAACTTATCTCAAAAATTAACCCTTTGTCATATGACGGCTCCCGCTCTTCAACCCCCCCTCCCTCCCCACACACACTTTTCCTTCCCCTCCAACCTTTAGTGTTTCAACAAGTTTTTGCAGACTTTGTTTCCTGCATTCTTGGATTATTTGAAAACACATTTTCAACCGTTCGATTGCCAGAGGGTTGTGCAATGCACAGAGTATTTTACCCTTATGATTTCAGAAAGAAAGGGAAAAAAATGAACCCTGCGAGTGCCTGAGGGACCAGTGCTGCATTGCAGTAATTAATGATGACGTTATTTATTTGTTGGGGGGGGGGGGGGGTTTGCTGGTGATCCTGACACTCACAGAATTATACAACATTTCTTTATTTCAAGCATGTTCAAAAGACTTTTTGCAACATGGCTTGAGAATACCTAAGATAATTCAGCATGTGTTTGATAGAGAAGATATCTGAACTTTTTTGCAATATCTTGTACAGTGCATGGTAACTTTTTTTTTTTTTTTTTTTTCACCATGTAATTGAGTTTTACAGAAACAAAAATACTCTTAATAATGTGGCCATTGTAAAATGTCTTCAATAAATCATTTTTCAGCACCCATCATTATTGACGTGAGGGTGAGACTGAAATCCCTGTTAGAAAACATTATAGGGTCTACTCAATAAACTGATGATTGTAGGGAATTGAGATGGGAATTTCATCATTTAGACCAATGTAGCCGAGTTTAAAAAAGTCTCCAATGCTTCCCATTCTGCCACGTTGGCCTTAAAGGGACAGTCTTGTCCCCATTTGAATACTGCACAGGCTTTTTTCTAGTGTGATTTGATGCAGTCATTATGAATAAATCACATTTTTAATATTCTACTCAAGCCTTCCCCTTATCCTAATCTACAGATATTGCTGCACTGAGTGTGTGAAGGCGCTGAGCATGTATCAGTTTTGTTTCATTTAGTCACTTACTCTGCTGGTGGAATAGAATACATTGTGTTGAACCTAAGTAACCTGGATCTTGTACACATAGGATCTCTTATCAGTGCAACACATTGTCTGATGACATCATTAGAGAGACAAGAATTTCCATTTATTTGAATGGCATTTTTCTCGTTTATTCCTGCAGCAAAATAAAAAGAGGGAATTATTTGTACTCGGGTAGTGTGGGCAGTCCTGGTTTCTTGCAAACTGCTGTAATTTCACAAATTCATCTAAGTGTAAGATTTTCATATTTCAAGCAATGCAAAATATGCATTTTAAAGTACTTTGAATGTTCTTTAATATGCATTAACATTTGGAAGATGCATTTTGGGAACCAGACAGTCCCTTTAAGTTTGAAATTCCCATCGCAATTCCATGCAGTTCTCTATTTATTGAGTAGACCCTTAAGCTATGAGCTATTTTTTAACGATATGAAGGTATTTTTTGCACTTTGTTAGCGTTTGAAGTCATGCCAGGGAAATGTTTTGACTTCCTTTCATATCAGCACTCTAAAAATTACAACAAGCAATTTCTTGGCATTTTTTTATTTTCTTTGAAAACCCAAAATACAATATTTTGGAAAAGAGACTGGGATGTACCAATTTATTCTCAAGTTGCGAAAAACGTTCCCCATTGGGCTTCAGATTCCATTTTACAATTCCAAAAGAGAAATAAACATTCTCATAAATATATATCGTAAAGCGCAATGCAGTTAAAATAACAATATCTTTAATTGTAACAAAAAAAGGTACACGTAACCCCACGCATACCAATAGCTAAATTGTAGCAGTGCCTATTTTTGTGGCTCCAAATATAAATTTACATAATAACAAGCACGTGCATAAATATTTTGTGTGCATATAGTGTACTTTTGTTTACATGCAAACCTTTTACTCATATGTAAGTTTGCGTTTTATATGTGAATAGACAAATTGGTGTATGCGTTTATGTATGTTTATACAAATCCACATTGAAAGTGGGGGCACAGATTATTTTATTCCAAATCTCAGTTTTTCAGCGGCTGTTAAAGTTTCTAAAAGCAAAAGAAAGAAGCCAATCCTAACATCTATTATCAGAATTACTTAAAAAAAAAAATATATATATATATATGTGTGTGTATGAATACATATATTCTATAATGACATCCTTATGTAAAAGATGGCCAAACAAACTTTCCCCAAATGACTAAGAATAGCCTCAGGCAAAAACATGAATGCCTTTTTTTTCCCATGTATTTAGTGACATACCAACAAGAATCTAGATTGTCTTTCCATGCCGTAGTTAGAGTACCAAATCTTAATTTTCAAAATGTTAATGTTAATTTTCAAGTTCCTAAATCTGTTTATCAAAGTAATGTTAGATGGATGTGAACCAGCAAATGACACACAAAAAAAAAAAAGAAAACAAACAAACAAAAAAAACCTTACCATCTACAGTATCATCATGTCACATCTAATAATAAAAACAAAACAATTTCTGGTATTGAAAATGCAGTGTAATATGTTATTTTCTGAATATCCCAAAATGCGTTTTTCTTTCTAATTTTTTATAGGGAGAACAAGACCATATATAAGATTTGTACATACGTATCATTATGCAGTATTTATTTTAAAAGAAAAAAAGGTTGATGTATTTTTTTTTTAATTTTTATTTCACATAATGTCTGCAGCATTGTGTCTGGTAAAGGCCATGTATATAGGCCTAACCCCAGTGACGACTGCAGCCCTGTACATAGTATGTTTTAAAAGCAAAGGAAATTACAGTTGGATGAAATGGCAGATTAGTCCTGCAATGAGCACCAACTAATGTAAAGCATATTAATTACGGTGGTGGTATTTAACACTTTAAATAAAACATTTTCTTTACACATTTGGAATATGATGTTTTATTTTCATTGTAATTGTTTGTGCACAGGAGGGTTTGTGATCTGTTATCTCTACTTGTATTTTGTGGTGTTTTTTTTTGTTTTTTATGCTCATTGTGAATAACTTTATCAGTCTTCGACAAGGATACAAAAGTGGTTCTATAAATATGGAATAAGTAATAAAAATGGAAATGGCAAAGTAAAATGTTAAAGACTCTTTAGGATCGCCACATAGCCTGTATAGGTGGTGGGATTAGAATCGACAGAGATAAATTGTAGTAAACCGAACACTAAAACTCGATACATTCCAGGGGGAAAGAAAAGGAAAGGCATAAAATAGTTAGAAATAATGTGCATCATTACATCAGCGAATGGCAATATTGTAACATCACAAGCTGAGCAGAAAATAAGGTAAAAAAAGTAGTGGTAAAATCCAATATCATTAATAAGTTAATGTAACACCAAATACATTTCAACTCTATTTGTTTAATAGTATGTTTACGTATTGGTTATATGTCTGAATATATAAGACGAGCAAATGCTCTGAAAAAGACCTCCCCCAGTCTTATATTCGCGGTCGTCTTATAATCAGACCTTAAATTAAGGTCTGACTATAAGACTAGGAGAATTAAGAGATGCAGGGGACCTGGATCCTCCTCGCAGGCAGATGTCACTATACAGACATCCTCCAATGCTGCCCGACACTTTTGCTGGGGCTTCTATGATGAAACTCCAGGGTCACATGACCTCCTGGTGGACATGTCAGGCAGCATTGGAGGATGTCTATGTACACAGAGCAGTGCACAATCATCCTCTGGCTGTAGGATGGGGTAGATTGGAAAGTCTTGGAGTGCATTGGCAAGTCTGAAGGTAGATTGGCAAGTCTGAGTGGCAGGTAGACATGTATGGGAATGCATTGGCAAGTCTGACGGCAGATTGGCAAATCTGGAGATGTATTGGAAAGTCTGCGTTAAAGCACTGGTACTGTGGTAAGGTAATAACGGAATTTCCATTGAATGACCCATTATTCCCTATTTGCCCTGTTTAAGTAAAGCTAGGAGGCTGGGAGTGCAGTGCTGGCATGCAGAGCAGACGCTGCTTTCAAAGTGACATGCTGGGCGCATTCTTTCCCCCTAGTGATCCTGCTCCGCACGTGCTCTGATACTGGTGACAGAAGATTAATGCTGCCCGGCACACACCAACGGAACCATTTTTTTGTTTAAAACAAGAAATCTGTGTCTGTGTTAGTGTGTCTGTAAGTATCTGTGTCTGTATAAGTGTGTCTGTAAATCTGTGTCTGTGTAAGTGTGTCTCTAAGTAGCTGTGTCTGTGTAAGGATGTCTGTGTCACCCCGTGCCCATTTTGCTCCTCAGTGTCACCCCTGTCCCCACACTGCTCCCCAGTGTCACATCAGTGCCCTCTCTGCACCCCAGTGTCACCCCTGTCCCCGTTCAGCCCACGAATTACGAGTTGCCAAGAGGATGATGATCAAAAACACGGACAGCTGACAGAGCAGGCGACTTCTGTCCCGTCCCCCATCCCCTCTTAGTGGGCTCATCATGCACTCAATCTTTAGAACCTTCTCCATGAGTCTGCCTATCGGGAATGTTGGTTGTTCCTTTCTGATGGTACTAAGGTATGTGGCAAACACCACAAGTAATACAATAGAAGACATTTTCAGAGTTACACATTTCCCCGTTGCTATTGAGCAAAATTGTTAAGTCAGTCACCTCCATACGTGAGCAGCACATAAATATGTTATGTGCACACTTACACTTCCCTAGTTTCCTTAGAGAGGATAAAGCCCTCTCTTCTCCTACTGAAGATGTAGGTAGAATGTTGCCCGATATCCAGGCTCTCTTTGCCAATAAATTTACCCCCTTCCCAGCAGTTGAATAAAGCTTGTAGGCTATATATAGAATAGGAAGTTTAGTCCTAATAATACCGTATTTGCTCGATTATAAGACAACCCCACAAACTTTGGATATTCCTTTAGGAAAAAAACTAAAAGCCTGAATATAAGACTGCCCTATAGGAAAAAAGTTCAACTTGTATATATTCACATGTAAATTGCTTTTTAATAAAAATTATGATATCAAAAAATGCATTTCTTGTTTTTATTTCCTTTTATGTGTCAATGCTGCCTCTCTCTTTCCCCTCCCCCAGCTTTGCCTCTCTCCCCCCAGCGTTGTCTCTCTCCCCCCCCTTAGTGTTGTCTGTCTCTCTCCCCCAGCCTTATCTTTCTCCCCCTCCCTTTCTCTCCCCCTCCCTTTGTGTCTCTCTCTCCCCCCTCCCCTTGTCTCTTCCCCCCCTTGTGTCTCTCTGTCTCCCCCTCCCTCCCCTTTTCTCTGTCTCTTCCCCCCCCTCCCTCCCCTTGTCTCTGTCTCTCCCCCCCCTCCCTCCCCTTGTTTCTCTCTGTTCCCCCCCCCCCCTTGTTTATCTCTGTCCCGTCCCCACCCTCCCTTCCCCTCACCTTGTCTCTCCCTGGTGGCTAGTGGGGGCAGCCGGGGATGTCTGCACGATATGTGCAGACATCCTCCATGCTGCCCGACACTTCCGTCTATTATGACGGACAGACATCACCCGGCTGCCCAAATATCCCTAGTCTCCAGTGCAGACATCCTCCGGCTGTTAGCGAGGGGGATCCAGGTCCCCTGCAGCTCTTATAGACTATAGATCACTGTCTTATAGACTTATAGAGGACCTCCAATGTAAGTCTTTTTCAGAGCATTTGCGGTACTACGGATTTCTCCAAATACCAAGAAAATAGTGTTATGACAACACCTTAGATACCCTCTAAGTATTGATTCCCCACTTAGATTAAACAGCTAGCAATTAACTGTAGTATCATGATAATCAAAAGTAGACGTAAGATCCCCTTTCCAAATCAATATGAGGCCGCTAATGTAGCGGCAGTATATAGTGATGAATGACTTGCACAAATTCATATCAACAAAAACAGAGAATTTTTACAGTATTTTAGAAACAAACTTGCAAACTTTTGCACTGAGCGCAAACCATCAAAAACGGAAAGATTGTATGTTAATAGGAACTGAACTCAACGAAAAGTGTATAAAATCTTTGGAATAACCTGACTTTCTGATACTCAGTGGCCTGCTGCCACGCTTCATCAGGAATTGAGGAGGATCAGGAGAGACCATGACAAGGCCCAAACTGCTCCCATCATGATCTGCAATAAAAGTTTGATTTTACAGATATCCAGAGACAGCAGTGACCATATCTTTTAAATGGCTGTCCACCCAATATGATGGGTTGTCATCAAGGGAACTCTAAATCTATTAGAGATAAGGCTATTATCAACTCCATCATCTACTAGTGAATGTAACTCTCTGTGGTACTGACTCGTGGGGTCTCCCCCCACTCAGTTGTTCATATGAGAGGATATCGGACAATTAACTGAGTGCCTCTTACACATGCTGGGAAGTATCCTGTACCACAACCACATCACCCGTGTCCAAATGTTTTATAGTCACAGCTTTAATATTATTATTAAGGGTATAGAGGGCTATACATTCCTCCCTACTCAGATTATCCCTGACATCTGACTGTCAATAAGCTAAAGTACATAGTTTTTTTAGTCAATAGCTGACCTATGTGAGCTCACTGGGTAAAAGGTAGATTAGACTAATGATGTACAGTTTTATTAGTGGACCTAGTATGAATAGAGGAGGTAGACCTTCCTGGGGGAGATGGCAGGGGTTGTCCCAGGGATGCGTGCAGAGTGAGCGCCAGGAAGGTGGCCACGGGGAGTGCACCAAGATTGGCACATAACCCCAACGACCCCATCCCCTGCACCATCACATTGAAACAGCGCAATGCACCCACAGGTAAACCTACAGAGGCTGCTGAGTAAGCCCCTAGGAGTGCGGGACATGCCCACCTCGGGTAATTGTGGTTATTCTTCATTAAGATCCCTTCAAGCTGCTACACCTGCTAAATGAATCCGTGACCCTGTTAGGGCCCTCTCAATATTGGTATGTCCTTTCTATAGAGGGCCCTTGACTCTGCTTGCTTACATACAGAAAGGGAAGAAGGGGGTCAGAGCAACACCTCAAAAGTAAACCCCACTACATTAGGTTTTATATAGCAGATTATAGAGCTTGATGTGTGATTTACTCATGTTTCGTTTAATTGGATTCTAAACATAAAATACATTTGTTGTTATAACAATAATATAAATAATAATACAAAATCAACACCATGTATCGTAAAGGTAAATATTTGTAGTCAAGTTAGTATTTTACAAAAGCCAACACATGAACGGTAAGTGTAAAGAGCCAGGTGTTGGAGTGAGGTGCTTGCTTTCAGAACCTTGGACAGCGGCCGCCAACTTCATAAATACATCACTTTTATTTCCCAAATGGATCCATGGTTGAGCAGAAGTTTTTGTGTTATTAATAAGGGTGCAAGCACACATTGTGTTGGTAAAATTGCAAATGAATGCCCTAATTAGGAGAAAATTGTGTTTTATGTGTGTCTGTAGAGTCTCCTGTTTATGACATCATCTGTGGCCTGATATGCAAATTACGCATTTCCAACTGAAAACCAATGAATTTGCGTATCAAACCAGGAGACCCCACAGACACATCTAAAACACATTTCTTCTCCTAATTTAGGCATTTACTAACACAATGTATAGATCATATTCAGTCATTGTTGTATTCTCCACATGCACAGTAAAAACATGGTGTAGGTGATACTGTCCCTTTAAATTGAAGTAATGAAAAAATCTAAGTATCCAAAATCTCGGCAAAAAATGCCCCATGCGTAAGTAATACATGCAAGTGATATTCAGAGCATAACATATACTAGCAAAAAAAGCACCGTGACCAGATCTGAGATAACTTATTACAGAAACACTGGGCATCTCATCTCAGATCTCTGGTCACTGTTGTTTTTTGCTTGTATATTTTATGCTCTGAATATTACGATCATGTATAACTTACGCATGGGGCATTTTTAATAAAAACTTATATTTTTTGCTACTTCAATTTATGTCTATCCTTTATTTTATCAATAACTGAATGGGAAAGATAGACACATGTGCAAAAAAATTGAACTTGGCTATTAATTCCTTATTATGACTATTCACACATCATTCACTGTTTTAGTGCATAGACCTCAATCTGGTCACTTCCACTGTTTTATTACTTGTACCCTAATCAGTGCCATTCATCTCACTTACACTTTTTTTCTTGCCATTAAGCAGAATAGATGTCACCTTAACTCCTCCTCTTTCTGATTCCGTGTATACATGTGTATTATACATAGTTTTGACCTTTCTTGTAGTATATCGTATACTAAATTAAATCTATAATAAAAACGTCACCCTTCCTGTCGGCTTTCTTTGTAAAGGTGCTTAGCAACTGCAGTGATCAGAAAGACTTTGCATGGAAACATAGATGGCAAAGTGTCATAGATCGCAGACGTAATCCTGAGGAAGATGTTCTGGAGAGCTCAGCTGGAGGAATCAGTGCTATTTTTATTCCAATGGAATACTGTAACTATGGATAAGCTTCAGGTTGTGCCAATGAAGATGTATAGATATATTAAGGTATCAGCAGAGAGAGGCATAGTGGCCCATACAAGGTGTAAGTGTAGGTCCAGACAAGTGAAGGTCCATAGAACATCATTAAATTGTCCAACACAAAGTCCAGAAGATGTCCAACATGAAATGGAAGATTCTGTATAGCTCTCGGCATTTCCCATATTAAAATAACTGGGGATGGAATGGGCATCGACTATCCCATTTCTCTCTATGGAAGTTATCTCTTATTAGTTCCCAGGGTCTGGGAGTACCCCTTTTTAAAAAACTTGGATGGCGTAGGATCCATTCCTGGAAGAAACCCATCAAAAGGGAATATTTTTAAAAGCATTTTTTTTTTACCTGTATTTAAGATTTTATCTGCCGTAGGCCTGACTAAAATCATACATTTCCATAATCTTCATTTGGACCACCCTATCCTTCCAAATTACACCTGTTTAACCCCTTAGTGACAGAGTTCCATGCTGCATTTGGTGTGCCTTGAAGACCAGAATTCCATTATTTTTGTCATAAGTTTGCTGAACTGTAATTTCCCTCTATGTGTTCAGTCCACCCACACAAATTATGTATCATTTTTTAAAGGACGGATGGGGCTTTCTTTTGATACTATTATTTTCATCATATGATATAATTTACTATTAAAAAATATATAAAATATGATGAAAATCCTGTTCAGGGTCAAAAAGGCGCAGAGAGCTCCCCTTTCTGCACCCCGGGATGCATAGTTGCCAACATCGGCCATGTTTCCACATGCTGCAGAAAGAGCATGCAAAGTGCAGCCCAGCAGTATGTAGGATGTATATACACACATACAGAATCCAATTAATTAATCATGGTAGGTCCAATGAGATCTCCACCCTGATTAATTAATTGGATTCTGTCTGTGTGTACATCCATCCAACATACTGCCAGGCTTCACTTTGCATGCTTTTTTCTGCAGCATGTGGAACAAATATGTGTCCCTGGAAACATGGCCGATGTTGGCAACTATGCGGGATGTATTACTCTGATTTAGCTCACATTACCTGATTGCCGGTAGGAAACAAGGCCAGATAGTCTTTGAAAATGCCTTCCTAAAAATTTACGGTGACTTACCACCCGCCACGATAGTATGGGGAAGCAAAATGGCCCCATTGACCACCCACCTGCGCCATCTCGAATTTCGATACCGCTGGGGTTTGCCCCAACTATTGACTGCCACCCATGGTGACAAACAGCTGACGATCAAAGATCCAGCGGAGATTCCTACATTTTTTAGCGCCCTGGGACTTCCTCCACTGGACCAACCAGGCGAAGCAGACGGATAGTGGAGCATTCTTTACCGAGATTCAAGTGTTCAGAACACTACAGTGGACTTAATGTGGGTTTTTTGGGGTTTTTTTACGCCTACCTCCTCTCTCCACTGGCCTCGGACCTGTCTCTAATTAATACCACGGATCCCCCCAGGGCATTGCCAACTCCCGGTGGCAGAGAGTGGGGTGTTTGGGCCTCGCAAGAAGGTCACGTAGCCCACCATTTGTGCAGCTCGCTCTGTTAGCTGCAGATATTTCCTTTCCTGGGAAATCCTGTCTTCTTTCTCTCACTCTCTCATTATTTTTTCGATTGTTTTTCAGTCTCACTACATTCCTCCATACCTTTATTTTTCCCCCTCATAGAGCGACACTTGTCCTTACTAGACCTAGCCTTGGATCTTATCTCCATATTTTCTCTGCACTCCCCCTCTCCTGTCTTCCTCCTGCTCTTTTCCTTCCTTTTCTTCTCCCCCTTACCTAGGCAGAATCGATGGCCAGTTTATGTTTGCCTAATGGGTTTGGGCCATCTAATATAAATGGGACTAGCCTGGAGTGCTTGGAATCTCTGCCAACAATTTTTAACCCACTACTTTTCCATGCCGAGTATACGTACCATATTGTAAGCTATACAATCGGCCCTGGCATGTTAGTCTTGGGTTGTGGCATCCCCACATGTACAGTTTGGTAATGTATGTTTGTGGCCAAGTTTAGTTCAGATGGGACCAGTCTCTCATGCCATTAGTGCTGCAGACACAATTAGTTCCCAGTTGTACAAATTTACCCCATTATGCATGACCTCTTTATACTGGTTTATTTCCCTATAATATACAAAAGTTGATATCTTTACATTTCTTTATATTTTTGACGAGAAACCTACTATAAAATGTTATATCGCATACTTCGTATGCTGCTGCTAAATTTTATGTTGGTTTGAACAATATTCGAATGTTTACAAATGTGAATCTTTTTGTGCACTCAATAAAAATCGAATTAAAAAAAATGTGATGAAAGTATGCCCAAAAAAAACTTTTACTAACTTTTTTTTTTTTACAAAACTGTAAAAACATGTAACTGTAACATCCACCCCTTCCTCTTTTGTCCACAAACATTTTACCAGTGCCATCTCTGTTCTCAAACAGCTTCTTAGTGCCATCTTTGTCAACAAAATAATACCCAGTGCCATAGTTATTCCTAAACAAATTCCCAGTGCTATATTTGCTCCCCAAACAGATTTTTAGTGCCATCTTTTCTCCCCAGATTCCCAGTGCCATCTTTGTCCCTAAACACATCCCCACTGCCATCTTTGCACCCCAAACAGATTCCTAGTGCCATCTTTTCTCCCCAAACAGATTCCCAGTGCCATCTTTTCTCCCCAAACAGATTCCTAGTGCCATCTTTTCTCCCCAAACAGATTCCCAGTGCCATCTTTGACCCCAGATTCCCAGAGCTCTCAGTTTACCTGGAGCCCTGGAGATATTGTTGCTGACTGGATTGGAGACCTGGATACCCGTCTCTGTCATCAGTCACAACTTCAGATAAGTTGCCTACCAGAACTAAATCATGTTCTGCCCGCCTGCTCAATACTTTTGTGGGTGGCGCCGCAAAACAGACAAGCGCGTTGGCTCCATTTTATGTCGCACCCTGTATTGTGCTGCCCTGGGAACTTTAAAACTAAATTTAAACTGTAAAACCCTATTCAAAAATGATCTATGCATTGTGTTAGAAGAATTGCAAGCTTCAACATAGAGAAAAATATTTTCATTACACCACCTTGTGGCTTGATATGCAAATTGCACATTACACTTTCTCTTAACATATATATTTGCTTTTAATACGTCAGACACAACATATAGATCATTATTGATCATTCTGTATTCCCTATAGTTACAGTATAAACAATACACCAGTACTTTTTAGCAAAAACTAAAACACAGGTAACTAAACCAATACATGTTAGCGTCAATGTTTGTGTATTGGATGTGAGCACATGCTGTATGTGAGTTAATCAGCTGCAGGAAGCAGTATGTTAGCTGTATCTTTATGTTTAGTTTGTGTTCTGTTCTGAGCTGTAAATGTGTCATTACTGTCAGTGCTGTATTTACGGCGAGGCATCCTAGGCCCTAGGCGGATGCCTAGGGTGGCAAATTTTGGGGGGCGGCAGCGCCTCCCAGCACTGAAAATAATTTTTTATTTTTTTTAAATAAAATTAAAAAAAACGCGGCCCTTTAAAAAAAAAAAAAGACCGTGCTTGCAGGCAGAGACGGAGGTGAGAGGGGATCGGAAGATCCCCCCTCATCATCGCTCTGCCTGCCAGGCTGCACGGGGAGCCGAACAGGCAGCACAGAGAAACCTCCGTGCTGCCTGTTCAGCTCCCCGTGCAGTGTGCCGACACGGAAGTGCCGACAGTCACGTGACTGGCGCGCTGACGTCATACGCGCGCCCGGTCACGTGACCTCTCGGCACAATCGCCGGGAAGCCGAACAGGCAACATGGAGGGACCATGCTGCCTGCCACTAGCCACCAAGGAAAGGTAAGTGCTGATGGGAGACTGTGTGTGTGTGTGTGTGACTGAGTGTGATGGGAGTCAGAGTGTGTGTGATGGGAGACTGTGTGTGTGACGGGAGTCAGAGTGTGTGTGATGGGAGACAGTGTGTGTGACTGAGTGTGATGGGAGAGAGTGTGTGTGACTGAGTGTGATGGGAGTCAGAGTGTGTGTGATGGGAGACAGTGTGTGACTGAGTGTGATGGGAGTCAGAGTGTGTGTGATGGGAGACAGTGTGTGTGACTGAGTGTGATGGGAGTCAGAGTGTGTGTGATGGGAGACAGTGTGTGTGACTGAGTGTGATGGGAGTCAGAGTGTGTGTGATGGGAGACAGTGTGTGTGACTGAGTGTGATGGGAGTCAGAGTGTGTGTGATGGGAGACAGTGTGTGTGACTGAGTGTGATGGGAGTCAGAGTGTGTGTGATGGGAGACAGTGTGTGTGACTGAGTGTGATGGGAGTCGGAGTGTGTGTGATGGGAGACAGTGTGTGTGACTGAGTGTGATGGGAGTGTGTGTGTGATGGGAGTATGAGCTTGATGTGAGTCTGAAGGATGGGGCATGTCTTAGGTGTGTAACGTGGGTGTGCAGCTTGGGTAGAGGGGTGCCCAGATTTTGTCTGCCTAGGGCAGCACAAAATCAAGATACACCACTGATTACTGTAATGCTAGGAATATTTTCATTTCTTTAGCACGGATTTTGGCAGAAGTCCTTATGATTAGAGTTGAGCGGACACCTGGATGTTCGGCAGGTTCGGCCGAACTTCTGAATAAAGTCCGGGTTCGGGGTCGAACTTGACCCCGAACTTGACCGCGAACCCGAACCCCATTGAAGTCAATGGGGATCCGAACTTTTGGCCACTAGAATGCCTCTACAAAAGTCCTGGAAAGAGCTAGAGGGCTGCAAAATGAAGTAAAATGTGGGTGAGTGTCCCCATTCATACGAATAGGTCAATTAACCTATTAGTATGAATGGGGACTCTATTTCGGTTTATAGAATAGCAATAGCATTACATGTATTCCATAAACCGAAAGTCTATAAACAGAATGACGTTCGGTTTATAGACTTTCGACTTATGGAATACATGTAATACTATTGGCTTTCTATAAACCGAACTAGAGTCCCCATTCATAAGAATTTCTTATGAATGGGGACTCTATTTCGGTTTATAGAAAGCCCATAGCATTACATACAATGTAATCGCCGAACCCCGAACTCCAACACGGACATACAGTGAAATGTCCGTGTTCGGGTCCGGGGTCCAAAAACCGCAAAGTTCGGTACGAACCCGAACAGTGCGGTTTGGGTTCGCTCAACACTACTTATGATCACAATTGATAAGATGCTTTTAGAAAACACACTATTTACTGCTTTGAACTGAAACTACATGATTTGACTTCTCAACTGATTTTGAGGGTATTAAAATAGAACATAAAGGGTTAAAATTAAAATGGTTATTCAGCACTGGGGCCTAACTTGTCGCACCCCTGGTTGGTGCTGTTACTACATTTCCCATGATGTTCAGGCAAATGGATGGCTGAGAATCATGAGATGTGCATTCCACAGCAGCTGCAGTACTAATTCACAATGAAATTACGGCTAACCTTTGGCACTCCAGTTGTTGAGTACTCAGTTTTCCATAATACTTAACATTTCTAACTGGCTGAGAGTCCTGGGAAATGTAGTCTCAACAACTGGAGTATTAACTAAACCTAGCTGAAATACATGTTTGAAATGAACTACCTTGGGCCCAATTCATTGATCAAAAATACCACTTATCTCTGTTTCTTTTAACCCAGATGTTCCTATTGCGGTCTATGGTATTCAATGACATGAGATAAATTAACTCAGGTGATCGAACAGACCCCCTTGAGTCTGCAGCATGCAAGCTGTCTCTGCCTAGGCATTAACTCTATGCATGTGAAGTAGCAGCATCAAAGTAAATGGAGAGGAGTCCAGCTAGAGGAAGTGTTGCAACCAAGCCACTCTGACAGCAAGGGGTGTAAAAAATCAGATGAAAGCTTTTTTTTGCTGCACCCCACCCGGCTCTGACGTGTTTTTTATACTACCTCTCTGGGTAACCTACCCTAACCAGCAGTGCCGGATTTTGGATAAAAACCAGCCCTGGAAATAATTGTATACCAGCCCAATAATATAACATTATTATACAAGCCCCATAATATAACATTATTATACAAGCCCCATAGCATAATATTATTTTCTTGTTCATGAAAAGGGGAAATTATGCATTTTAAAGAACATTTGAAGTGTGTATTATTTATAGATAAGATTGATATATACTCCTGCAAAGGGCAATATACACCCCAAGCAGGGGCGGGCTGGGCAGGGGGGCAGGGTGGCAATTGCCCCCCAGGCCGCCCTAAGGTTTGTAAAACACGGCCGCTGGGCCAGTGTTTTAAAAAAAAAAAAAAAAAAAAAAACGCGCTTGCAGGCAGAGACGGAGGTGAGAAGGGATCGGAAGATCCCCTCTCACCTCCGCTCTGCCTGCAAAGCTGCACGGGGAGCCGAACAGGCAGCACAGAGAAACCTCCGTGCTGCCTGTTCGGCTCCCTGTGCAGTCTGACACGGAAGTGCCGACAGTCACGTGATCGGCGCTCCGACGTCAGACGCGCGCCGATCACGTGAACTGTCGGCACAACCGCCGGGAGGCCGAACAGGCAGCATGGAGGGACCATGCTGCCTGCCACCAGGGAAGTCCTCCTGCCACTAGCCACCAGGTAAGTCCTCCTGCCACTAGCCACCAGGGAAGTCCTGCCACTAGCCACCAGGGAAAAAGGTAAGGGAAGGGGGGGGGGGGCAAAAAACACTGGCATATTATTGGACAAATTGGCTGGAGCATATTACATGGCAAATAAGACTGGCATATTATTGGGCAAATTGGCTGGGGAATATTACATGGCAAATAAGACTGGCATATTATTGGGCAAATTGGCTGGGGCATATTACATGGCAAATAAGACTGGCATATTATTGGGCAAATTGGCTGGGGCATATTACATGGCAAATAACACTGGCATATTATTGGGCAAATTGGCTGGGGAATATAACATGGCAAATAAGACTGGCATATTACTGGGCAAATTGGCTGGGGCATATTACATGGCAAATAAGACTAGAATATTATTGGGCAAATTGGCTGGGGAATATTACATGGCAAATAAGACTGGCATATTATTGGTCAAATTGGCTGGGGAAAATTACATGGCAAATAAGACTGGCATATTATTGGGCAAATTGGCTGGGGAATATTAAATGGCAGAATAACACTGGCATATTATTGGACAAATTGTCTAGGGAATATTAAATGGCAGAATAAGACTGGCATATTATTGGGCAAAATGGCTGGGGAATATTAAATGGCAATTAGCACTGGCATATTGGGCAAATTAGCAGGGGCATATTAAATTGCAGATAACCTTGGAATAT
Source organism: Pelodytes ibericus (assembly GCA_036172795.1). Lineage (NCBI taxonomy): Eukaryota > Metazoa > Chordata > Amphibia > Anura > Pelodytidae > Pelodytes > Pelodytes ibericus. The sequence goes on along the minus strand of CM069859.1, from coordinate 32,380,260 downwards.
TATTGGGCAAATTTACTGAGTCATATTAAATTGCAGAATAACACTGGCATATTATGGGACAAATTGGCTGGGGAATATTAATGGCAAATAATATTGGAAATGTGTATGTAATGGGGTGATGGAGGCATGTAAATGTGGTGATGGGGCATGTCCTGGTGTGCAACGTGGGTTATGGGTCATGTCGTAGGTGTGCAACGTGGGTGGGGGGGGGTGCCCAAATTTTGGGATATTGGGTGTCTAAATCCTGGCATATTGAGGGGCATAATCCTGGCATATTGAGGGGAAAATCCTGGCATATTGAGGGGGCATCATCTTGGCATATTGAGGGGAAAATCCTGGCATATTGGGTGTCTAAATCCTGGCATATTGAGGGGCATAATCCTGGCATATTGAGGGGCATAATCCTGGCATATTGAGGGGCATAATCCTGGCATATTTAGGGGAAAATCCTGGCATATTGAGGGGGCATCATCTTGGCATATTGAGGAGAAAATCCTGGCATATTGAGGGGCATAATCCTGGCATATTGAGGGGCATAATCCTGGCATATTGAGGGGCATAATCCTGGCATACTGAGGGGCATAATCCTGGCATTTTGTAAGGGAAAATTCTAGCATATTAAATGGCAAATCCTGGCATATTGTGGGGGAAAATCCTGGCAATATTCGTTATAAAACAAGGAAAAGATGGCCGTGGATGGGGAGGCGATTCGATGGTGCAATGGGCCACTTGACTGGATTTGCCCCCCAGGCCTAAGGCTGCCAGCCCTCCCCTGACCCCAAGTATTAACAAGGTTATATACACTGACCGAATATATACACCATGCACAGGGCAATACATGTACACAAAGTTATATGAATTGCCCGGTGCATGGGGTATATATCAGGGCAGTGTGTGAGACATTACCTTGTGTATAGACTGGGGGTATATATTGCCCTGTGTAGGGGTACATATATCAGGGCTGTGTGTGAGATATAACCTTGCAAACACACTGGGTGGATATGCTGATTTAAGCCAGCACCCAGATTGCATTCACAGGACTTGCCCAGCACTGATGACCTAACCCAGCACCAAGATTGCACTCACAATGGATGAATGGAATAGCCTTCCAGCAGAAGTGGTAGAGGTAAACACAGTCAAGGATTTTAAGCATGCGTGGGATAGACACAAGGCTATCCTAGCTATAAGACTGGGAACGGTGGACTAATAAAAGTACTCAAAAAAAAAAATTGGGCAGACTAGATGGACCGAATGGTTCTTATCTGCCGACCCATTCTATGTTTCTACAAAACTTGCCCCAGCACCCAGGACTTACACTAGCATGTAGATTGCAATCACATGACTCACCCCAGATCTTAGATTGCACTTACAGGATTTACCCCAGCCCCCAGATTGCACTTACAGGACTTGCCCCAACATCCAGGACTTACTCAGTATACAGATTGCCTTCACTGGACTTGCCCCAGTTCCCACCCCAGCACCAAGATAGCACTCACAGGGCTTGTCCCAGCACTCAGGACTTACCCCACCATGCATTGCACTCACAGAACTTGCCCCAACATGCAGGACTTACCCAGTATTCATATTGCATTCACAGGACTTACCCCAGCATGCAGGTTGCACTCACAGGACTTACCCCAACATGCATTGCACTCACAGAACTTGCCCCAGCACCCAGGACTTACCCAAGAATTTAGATTGCATTCACAGGACTTGCCCCAGCACCTAGGACTTACTCCAGTTGCAGACTGCACTCACATCACTTGCCCCAACATTCAGGACTTGCACCAGTATGCATATTGCACTCATATGACTTACCCCAGCATGCAGATTGAATTTACAGGTCTTAAACCAGCACTCAGATTGCACTTTCATGACTTGCGCCAGCACACAGGATTTATCCCAGTACTTAGACTGCATTTACAGGACTTACCCCAGCACTTAGACTGCACTCACAGGACTTTCCCCAGCAGAGAGAATGTCTATCAGGTCCTGCACTGTGTAGGAGGGAAAAGGCGTTTGATACACACACAGAAAGTCCTACATACATAGACAGTAACCATACTTACATGCACACTTAGATACCTTTACACACACACACAGGTCACACTTACAGACACTATTACAGACACACTCACATGCATTTACAGTTGCAGACACTTACACAGTCACATTTACAGACAGACACACTTACACACAGGCACACTATGTCACTTACAGACACACTTAGAGTCACACTTACACACAGTCACTCTTACAGACACACAGTCACTCTTACAGATACATTCACATGCAGTTACACTTGCAGACACACTTACACAGTCACATTTACAGGCAGACACACTATACACAGGCACACCGTCACACATGCAGATACACTTACATATACACACAGATATTCTTTTTCGTAACAAAAAAAAAGTTTGTCCCTCTCCCTGCTCATTTACCTTTATTTGGTAAGGAGGGAGGAGGACAGTACAGATCGTGTCTGCAGACTCAGAACACGGACATTATTATGAGCGCCGGATGTCACCTGACATCCGGCGCTCTGACAATGATTCTGGGGGGCGGAGCTTGCATGCCACAGCGGGAAAATTCTTAAAGCGGCTGCAGCGGCCGAATATTTCAAACTCCATCTATCAGCCCTAGGGTAGGTGGCCTACTGGGATTTTTCCCAGTAGGCCAGTCTGCTTACCAGCCTATTGCTTCGCTCTGTCATGCTGCTCCAGTGGGCCAGTTGAAATTTCCAGAGGATGGGCAAGTGCCCCCTCACCCATCTTCTGCATGCCCATGTGTTCTATGTGTCTTTACAGACCTTGCCACAGAACTTGTATGGACACTGCTAATTCCTGAAGTACACAAGGGTAGTGTATACTCAATGAATCCAAAGAAATGCATGGGGACTCCCAAGGCTCATACATACACTACTGGCATTGCTCTCATATGCTCTGGGCATTCCCATTCACCTGTGAGATAGTAGGGAAATGTCTTATAGCCCCAAGCTACTATATATTCTGTGCATTCCTCATATTCCAAAATCTGTCTAAAAGCAAACATTAAACTTTTATAACCAGTGACAACAAAAAATGTTTAAAAAGTTTAAAATACAGGGACATTCAGCTGCACTGGAGAATCTTTCCAACTCGGCTATATTGTCCTAAAGTTTGAAATTCCCTTCTCAATTCCCTGCAAGTCTCTCTTTATTGAGAAGAGTCTTTAATATCTCGTTCAGTCTTTTTTAATGGTCATCATGATATGATAATGAGCAGGCTGTCCCTTGCACACACCCACTAGAACCAAAGTGGATACAGCTTTGGCTTTTTGTTCTATTTATAGCTGTCACAGTTCCTAAAATATCCTGTACAGTGCGTGTGGTTGAGGATTTTACAATGATGCATCTTCTAGTGGTTCCCTGAATAGGCATTAAACTCCTCCTCTTGGCATGGGCGTAGTGTCACTTATATAGTGACCTTAATACTCTAACCAAATAAATCCCCTGATAGAGCAAACAAACTCTTAATCATATCTCAGAGCCAACGAAACAGTCTAAACTGAATGGGATCTTAATGGAATTTTTTTTAAAACGTCAACTACCTAATTATGGGAGCTTGCTGCCTATAATTAGCATTTATACTGATCAATTTATTAAATATTGCTAAAGGACCACTGTTATCCTATAGGACTCTCCTCTTATTTTAGCTTTACCAGGTTCTAAAGAGACAATGTTTATTTCTCGTGTAATGGACATGTTGGTGTCCGAGAAGAAGAAGCGATGTGTCTTTGAATTCGGCCTTCTCTTTCTCTGTTCGCTACTCGGTCTAGCGATAGGTGCTGTGTTTTTTCTGATTTTGCATCTGTCGTCGTTATGTAGCAGTAACGTGGCTTGGTCCATCTCTGGTTCTCTTGGAGTCGTTACGTCAATACTTGCCTTTCTGTCCAGGAGAATTCGTTGTCTGAGTCTACTGTTTATTCTATCCTGTGTAACCAATAAAGGAAGAAACGCTCTTATAGCTGCAGGAACCGGTATAGTTGTTCTACACAACGTCAAAAACATCTTGAAGAATCTGAAAAACCTGACGGAAAGCCTAGCTTGCAATCTGGAAGCAAAGCGTCTCTCTATCAACATATACCCTTTGGATACTTTTGTAGAAATCCTGAATTTTATTCACAAGCGATCGCATCAATTTTTTATTCCAGTTCAGACGCTTGTTTTATTCTCTGACACATTTGAGTGTAAGATTACCGTTTCTGATCAAGATATTAAAACTGTGTTAAATCAAACAAACAAAGAGATTCAAAATGCGTCGGACAAAATCTCTTCTCTACTGGACATTGCTTCCTTATCAGGAAACTTCATAATTCTCCTGCTCAGCATCTCCTTTGTATTACTTGGATCCTGGCTCTTTCTCAGGAGATTCCTGGGTGCCCATGGTGAAAAGTTTGATAACGTGTATATAACCAAACAATTTGTACATTATGATAACTGCAGAAGACTGGAACATTCAGCTTGTGTTCTTCCCCTCAGTAAGAAGGAAAAGAAGGATTACATAATCATACCGAGCCTGACAATTGCCCAGAACCAGAAGAAAACAACATGGCTCTTTTTTCTTCCTGTGTTCACTAATATTTTTTTATGGAGTTTATTAGGTTTTCTAGATTTTGTTTTTTACTGGCTAATTTTTACAATAATCAGACATCTACAAGAAATACCACCTCTTGTTGTTCCAGTATCAGCATCTTTTTATGTAAGTATCCAGTTAATTTTTAATATACATACATTAAACACAAAATGTAGACTTATCAACAGGGCAATACCAGCCAACTTCTAGCCGTTTAGCCACTGAGAACTACATTTCCCATGATGCTTCAGTAAAAAGGTGTACATGTATTCTGATCAAAATGGCTGCCTACCTGGTTACATCTGTATTTAGTCCATCTTTATATTTTAAATGTATCTCATTAAAAGCAGGAAACGGTTCATATTTAAAGTTTTTCTTTTCAATACATTTCTGGAATGTTTTAGGTTTTTTTTTAGTTGGTTTCTTTGCACAAACAAAAAACACTTGCAGAATTATACACTGTGTGATGTCTGACATTCTTCTTCTCACCCTGTTTTACTAAGGATACTGGATATGTGCATAATATTATTTACTTTATCCTCCTCAATCTATACCTAACTTGCATGTGTTATTATTTAACTTAAGGTTATATTGATTGTTAAATTGTATTTACAGTGGAAACCTAGAGCACACAAATGATGTATACATGGTATTAATGATTAATATATGGTGTTTGCAGAAAACTAAACCAATGGCTGGATTAAGGGAAATAAATGTTTTAAAGTATTTTTTTTTATAAGCAAATGATTTATTTTTCATTGTAATTGCTCATTTGCTTATGGTGCCACATGTGAGTGATGTCACATTTTAACCCCTTCCCGACCATAGGAAGTTTTATGCTGACCTAATTTTACCGGTTTGCCAAAAGACGCTAGGATGGAATAGGACGTCCAGCATTAAACAGCTCATTGTGGCTCCCCGCAATAATCTGTGCTTGGATCCTGCTGCAGGGACTTGCAGCGGGATCCCACCTGTCAGATGAGGCCCCTTTGAGTGGCCTCAGTCTGACACGTAAAATTGTAGCCGATGTCGAAGCGAGCACAGGCTCTATTTTAACTAATCACACTATGCCCGAACTTCCGGGTTCTGGCACGCCTCCGTGATGTCACACGTGACGTCCGGAGGTCTCGTGATCTTTTGTCAGGGACCCACAGGGTCTATTAAGACCTTGATCAGGTCTCTGCCATAGTGTTCCTGGCTACCGATCACCTTGTGATCGGTGGCCAGAAACAAAACGTGATGTTTTGGTGATTGCGTCGTCTGGGACACAAGCACCATGTGCATAGTTGCCAACATTGGCCATGTTTCCAGGGACCCTTATGTGTTCCACATGCTGCAGAAAGAGAATGCAAAGTGCAGCCCAGCAGTATGTAGGATGGATATACGCACAGACACAATCCAATTCATTAATCAGGGTGGATATCTCACAGGACCTACCATGATTAATTAATTTGATTGTGTCTGTGCGTATATCAATCCTACATACTGCCGGGCTGCACTTTGCATGCTCTTTCTGCAGCATGTGGAACACATAAGTGTCCCTGGAAACATGGCCGATGTTGGCAACTATGCATGTGTCACGAGGGGTTAAATACCTTTTTCTTAATTTAACAATCTGTTTATACAATATATAAAATTATCTGTACACTGTACACTAATTAGGCACTTTCTTTTTCTAATTTCTGCACATTGATTATTATCATGATAATCAGTCATCGTTGTCTTGGGCCTTTGTTTTTTACTTATATATAACTTTAATAAAGACCCAGCTGATGTAGGCCGAAACATTGAACTCTCCATAATGTACAATGAACATTGCCTCTTTGTGCAGTCAGGTCCTGAGTGTTGAGTCCGCTACACATTTTCTAGTTCATATTGTGGATGTTCTTCAGGCCCATCCACTACTCAGGTATATTATATTTTTCTGGTGTGCTGACATTCAACCTCTTCTTTATGAATTTTTTTTATTAAACCTGTTTTGCTTCAGTTTAGGAAAATGATTTGTTTATTTCTCATTTATTATTTTATTTGTTAACTATTTTGTTTATGCTCAGAGAAGATGTTTCTTTACAAAAAAAAATTAGACACATGCAGAAAACGAGTTAACCCTTAAAGAATATAGGTCAAGTATGAAGTCTATACGGTGGGTCCTGTAATATAATCCCAGATATGCAGTGAATGTTATTCTGATATTACTAGCTTGAGTGCCAGCAGTTGTGTTTATAGTATGTGAATGTATTATTCCAATATTATTATTCAAATATGTTTTTTTTTTTTGCTTACAGGGGCAACAGACATCTTGGGGAATCACTTCAAAAGTCAGTGATGTGTATAACAGATCCATACGCCTATATCTCTTTGAACCAAAGTGTTTCCCCAAACCGACACTGTCTCTTTCTGACTCTTGGATCCCTCTCAGTGTTATAATTGTAGTCTTGTTTATTCTCGGGACTTTTTCCTCTTTTCTGATACAAGTCAAAATGCTGGTGGTGATGGCGTTTTATCCAGAGAAGGACTTGAAGCGCATACGTTACCTCCACGACCAAATACTGGCAAGGAGATCAGATATGGCGGCTAGAAAGGCAAAAAAAAGTATCAGCACCACAGCTTTTCGGGTAAGATGTCAGGGCAGAGTTAAAGGGACCAAACAGGCAAAACAATGTATATTAACAATAATAATTAAAGGGCCATCCCAGCCATTTGTTTTCAGTATGTGGTGCCTTTTTTTGCATGCTTGGTTTGTTATATTTTATTAGTAAATATAGAAAAAATAGCATTCTCCCCCACTGCAGCTGTGTGCATACAGCTGTATGCATGCAAAAGAGCATGCCCAGTGCTTCTAACCCTAAGCCCTATGGTATTCAGCTTCCCTGTACTTCTTCGAGTTGTGTATAAAACCAGCACGTGCGCTGATAGGTTTAGGGTTTTGATGTGATCACAGTATGTGACTATGTATTTTTTAGGAGACAGGTAATAATACTTGTTTAGAGTTCTACGTGAAACAATCTGAAAAGATAGGAGCCAGCTCAAATAATATTCATTTCACTAATATCGTTAATATTTGTGCTTTTCAGGCAAGCTTCTGGTTTCCAATTCTGAAAATGAAGTATTCTGAATTAATACATCAAAAAGTGCAGCTGAGTGAAGGTTACCGTGATATTTAGAATACACAGTCATATCTTGTACTAAATATTATCCAATAAAAAAATCGATTGTCAAATCACTTGTTTTGGATTATTTCATGAGTTGTTGCTTCTTTTTTGTTGTTGAAAACTCTATGAAATAAAATATTACCTGTATCCAGGTTCCAGTGGTGATCAGTGACCCAGGGAAGGGGGCAACCAAAAATTAAAAATAACCCACCTAGCGCTAAAAAAAGCTTGCACCCATATCTATTCAGCTGCAGGATTGGTATTTAAAAAAAACTCTACAAGGCTCTGATTGACTAAGTCTGCCAGCCGATCAGAATACTCCCTGTCTCAGCCAGCATGTAGTAGGGCTAGAATAATATGGGCCAGGGGCCTTAATTTAATTAATGTTGGGGCCACAGTCATTGTCCGAGCCTATGGCGCCTATGTTTTTATTTAATGGGGCCAGTGGGTGGCCACTAGCCCCAGAGGGATGTATTTTTATTTTATGGGGGGGGGGGGGGGGGGGCATAACCAGAAATAACAGCAGGTTATGCTAAACACCCTTATTCCCTTACCATGGTACCAGTGCTTTAATGCACAGTATTTATGTGGTCCCCGATTATTTCTTCAGAAATAATCAATAAGCGGTATTTAAGTTTTAACTTTTGCTGGCCTTAACAGCCGGCATTGAATCTACCCCAGTGTAGGGCAATGAGCAAGCAAAGAGTGTCTAGTAAGTGGGAGTTATATAGTGCTATATTGCTAAAACATGCTCAGTCCCCAGCCCACTGTAATACTTCTTGAGTGGGAAATGGTTGAATAGGGGAAGGTGTCCAATAACTCTGGGAGGGGAGATGCCCAAACCCACACTGCCTCTAATGCACAGATATGTGGGGTACATTTTAACCACCATCAATACCCAAGATTCCCAATACCTCCTAAAATATAAGTAAATGACATTAGCTCTTCGGACAGCCTCCTTTTAGCGCATATCTTATATAAGTCATGTCTTGTCGTGTGTTCACATTATTATCAGTGCACTGGTTGCTGGTTGACGTTACTAGGCCGAGGTCTGTAAACATGTGACTTATCTGTTATTTACTATAATGTTTATTGTCTTTCAGGACAGTTCATTTCCAAATGTGTAGGTAAAAATAAATGTTCCTGTTCTATTTGTGGAACAGAATTTCTACCCACTCACACCATGCTGACACATTCAGAGGTAGCCCACCAGGGAGTAAAGGAAATAGTTCTTACTATTGTAACTAAATGTAACATTTATTCTCTTTCTCAATTGCAATCTGGGTCACAATTTGTCTAGTTCTCTATTTCAAATTAGAAAGGGGAAATGAAGGACACATTTTTTTTTTCTTTTACATAGTTTTTAATTTTAAATAGAAGAAACACATTCTTCTTTTACACATATGCAACACATTCTCCCATGTCTTAAACACAGAATGTAAAAAAAAAAAAAAGGCCAGTTAACTTATTTTGTTATTTACCCACAAACCCTACAGCTGGTGTCTTGGGTTGGGTAGGAGTGAGGTCTTACTTTTAAAGCAAATCGCGTTGGGTGTTCCCATTTCAACTTCCCATTCTGAAGCAACATTTTCAACAAATGAGTACATTTTTGACATACTTTGTGGGTTATTCACCTGTTTCTTATGTATTCAGTAGCCGGGTCACTGTAAGTAGTGGATATGGACTGCTTAATGTAGAGGTATTTTCTATACAAGTGTCAAACTTCATGATATTTTTGCATGACCACTCTGCTTATGTAATCCGTAGACAGAGCCTCCTGCTCTCCAATGGGTCAACTAACTCCACTGCCATAGAACAGACAGCTCAGCCACTAAACACCAGCAGCAACAAATCTATCTTTATTCAAAGGGAAATTGCATATATTGGTACATTGACAATGAACGTCATTCATTTTGTAGATTATAAGACAAACATATAGATGTCATATACAAATCAGCAGTTTTATTATAGAGGCCTGAAAACATGATACAAATACAAATTAAAGATACAACAAATGCCACTATTTATTATTAATCTATTCAATTTCAAGATCAGACAAAATTACTATTAAATTGTTTTGGAGCAAAGTAAATGTCACATTTCATTAAAGTTCAAATTCATGTATGTGGCTTTCATAAGGGTTTGAAGATCGGTTCGTACCTTGCACTCTTACAAAAAACGAATTGAACTTCCTTGAAATAGTCATTTAATCAGCAATATCACATATAATAATACACTGACTACATGAGTCAGACCACACACACCTGCCTCTAGTTTAAAACCTTTACCGAATAGAAGCCATAAAGTAGGATTGTGATGTTATCTGTAACAGAGTGAAAAATGAGAGATAACAATAAGTAATATGCTTTGTTTACCACTGTATGAAATCTGAGATCTATATGTGCTTTAAAAACTTAATTAAGAAACTTGTGCCAAATATGATCAAAATTGCAAGTCAGCAAACACGGGGATATGATTTTGCATAGATGGTCAGGTAATTATAATGAAAGCATTTTTTTGTTTTGTCTGTTTTTTCATTTTTCAAGCTAAAATAACACAGTATGGTCTATTTACTAAAAGAAGAGTTGAACATTTCAGCTCACCAATGGGGCTTTACGCTGTGCAGAGACTAACCTGTAGAGATTGGTTAGCAGCGGAATCTAAGGCAGTCTATATTGCCCTAGCTACATTGCCAGCAAATACCATACCTCCCTAAGTCCTTCTATGGGAGCTCTTGCCCCCAGGCTGTCCTCTAATCTAGCTCAAATCAAGGTCAGACTATAAGACTGGGATCCAGGTCCCCCGCAGAGCTGCAGGGGACCTGGATCCCCCTGACTAACAGCCGGTGGATGTCTGCGCGATGTGCTGCTGCCCGGCATGTCCGTCGGGACTTCTATGATAAAGCCGGGTCCTTCAAAATGGGCCACTATATAGTTTTTGCCCTCTGGGCCAAATGTTGCCAGCCCTGCCCTGGTCACAGAACTACAACAAAAGAACGTATACAGGTCCAGAACATGACGTACCCGCTCAGCTCTCCTCCATGTGAATTCCTCGCCAAAAGGGAGGCGCAGTTCAGAATGAAAAAAAGTTTTAAAGAGTTTATTTTTCTTCCCTTTTGTGATCTATTATAAATGCACAATCTTGTCAAAAACACTGTTTAACAGGTCTCCTCTTGGCGTGGGACCAATTTCGGGGGGCAATCTACCTGTTCTCCCGAACTCTGCCTCTGTCCTGCATTTTTGGGACAGAGGGGCAGCAGGATTTAGGAGCGCTATTCTGCAGTAAAAGTCTGAGACACCGGAGACTGCTGACTGGGCACATGCAGCATTATAAACATGCGCAGTAGCACTGCCAGTGTGAGTGGCAGAGCATGACACTCAACCTCCAGGTGCACCAATCTGATGGGGGCAAGAGTTGGTAGGTATGTTCTTATTGTCTACACTCTAAACCCTGCCACTTTCTAGCTTAATAACCCACCAGGCAAATTAGATGCCGCTGCAGTGCCTAGGGTTGTCACCTTTCCTGTAAAAAAAATACCAGCCTGGCAACTGCCTCCACAGACTTAACGTTGTCTTGAAGCCATTTTGTTACCGGTCTGCTGGTATACTACCAGCTGGGTGACAACCCCAGCAGTGCCATTGCACTCTTCACAGTGTTCCCATTCACAAACACTGGCACATATGCGCTCCCAAAGCACATCACTCACAGCATGTACAGTGACTTGCCTGTCACTCAAACAAGCCACATGACCAGGTAAGCATGCTATGGAAAAACAAACATTGCTATTCCTGTATATTGCACAACTTATTAACTACTTATAAGTAGTCTTGAGCGAACGTGAACCGCACTGTTCGGGTTCGTACCGAACTTTACGGTTTTTGGACCCCGGACCCGAACACGGACATTTCACTATTACATGTATTCCATAAGACGAAAGTTTATAAACCGAACGACATTTAGTTTATAGACTTTCGGTTTATAGAATACATGTAATGCTATTGGCATTCTTATGAATGGGGACTCTAGTTGGGTTTATAGAAAGCCAATAGTATTACATGTATTCCATAAGCCGAAAGTCTATAAACCGAACGACATTCTGTTTATAGACTTTCTTTTTATAAAATAGCAATAGCATTACATGTATTCTATAAAACGAAAGTCTATAACCCGAATGTCTTTCGGTTTATAGACTTTCGGTTTATGTAATACATGTAATGCTATTGCTATTCTAGAACCCAAAATAGAGTCCGCATTCATATGAATAGGCCAATTGACCTATTCGTATGAATGGGGACAATCACCCACATTTTACTTCATTTTGCAGCCCTCTAGCCCTTTCCAGGACTTTTTTAGAGGCATTTTAGTGGACAAAAGTTCGGATCCCCATTGACTTCAATGGGGTTCGGGTTCGGGGTCAAGTTCGACCACGAACCCGGACTTTTTTCCGGAGTTCTGCCGAACCCGAACATCCAGGTGTCCGCTGAACTCTACTTATAAGCACTCCCATTCCTCCTTCCCCTAAACATTGTTCATACAGAGAATATTAAATTACATGTAACTTGTGTTTGAAGAATTGAAAGCAAATTCATAGATTGAGAGAAAATTTGTTTTTAAACATGTCTGAAAAGTCTAATTTCTATGACATAACCTTGGGGCATTTTTCAATGAAGGCAGACACCACAGACACATTTACATATCAAGCCACAGGTGATGTCATAAACAGAAGACACCACAGACACATTTAAAACACATTTTTCTTTTAATTTAAACACATGAATTCAATTCTGCTCACACCGTGAAGGCTATTCGCTAAAAGGTGAGGTGAATATTTCATCTCACCAATCTAGCTATACATTGTGCAGGGACAAACCTAGTGAGTTTCCCCCTCTTAGCACTGTCATCCCTGCACAATGTATAGCTAGATTGGTGGGATGACATGTTCCCCATTTAGAGAATAGACCCCAATGTATAGGTCATGGATGATCATATTTTATTCTCTATATTTACAGTATAATCAAAGCTTAGATGACAGAGTCCCTTTAAATGATAGCTTGGTCCTGAAGCTATTCTTATATATTGTTTAGCATTTATTTCCATTTAGAGGAAGTGTGATTATTACTGATCTCATCTCACTTCCCATATGATGAAGAGTCATTGCTGTTTATATCCATGTCTGGAAAAAAACATTCCAGTTAATAAAAGCCTTACATTAAAGCTAATATTCTGAGTACACAAAAAAAAACCAAGAAAAAGCACTATATACACTGCTACCAACCCAAGAACTTAAAGTCATCTCAGATTGCACTATTTTAATGTGTTTTCTATTTCAGATGTACTTCTAAGATTGTGCAATAAAATAAGAATTAAACCGTTTTTTGTGCAGATAAAGATGTTAATTGTTTATGAATGTCCGTGTTATCACATGTTACACCTGTGTATAATTCTTTGCTCATCCACTTATGTCATTTGTCAAATATTCTGAATGCACCTGAATTTATAACAAGGAATATTTCACTATTACCTTTTTTTTGTTCTATTTGAATCCTAGTGCCAAGAAAAGACGTTGAGACATATTAAAGGTACAAAAGTGAAAATGTAGGAGGGTGGATGCACTATCAAGTGCTTTTGAAAGCAGGCAGTCTGGTCTGGGGTGACTGCCCCTTTCTGCTAGTAGAGAGATAGACCCTCATTATAGTCCGAGTTAAGACCACCTCAGTAGGTCTCTTTCTAGCAGAGAGGCTGAATACAGACACCGATCAGATGAGAGAAGAGATGCCCGCTCTGATTGGCTGTGCACGCCATCCTCCTGACCAGCTCTGCCTCAGCTCTGAGGCAGAGCTGAGAGTAAACCTGTGTTGATCTATATCGATAAACTGTGGAAAATAGGACACAAATTTTTTTTTTAACCCTTCCTTCCTCTAAGGGAGCAGGGGTTAGAGAAAGCAACAACTGTTGTTGCCCTTTAAATATGCATGTCCTGATTTTATTTTTAAAGAGACAGTGACCTGATTAGGATTCATAGTTGGAATATAGAGCTTAGAAAACAATGTAAACATTGTGTTGTCGGAATGCATGGATTAAGATGTGCTCAACCACTTTTGTTTAAGCTCTGACCACAAAGCCTTTGAACCATGAAATATAAAACACAATTAGGGTGTTTTGTTGATGTCTCACTGTGACTATCGGTGCCTGGGATGTAAATCTGGTAATGTCCCCCCCCCCCCCCCAATCACTTTAAATGTATGTAAAGAAAAAGACATTACACTCACAGATATCGCATAATAGGAAAAATATGTAGTAAATGATAGACATTTTAGGCCACACAAAGACAATCATAGAGGTTCTTTTATAAAAACTCTCACATAACTATTGGGAATTTAAAATGTTTACAATCACTTTCTTGCCATTTCCAAAAAAAATCCCAACAATTTTATGGGCTTTGAATAGTGTTTCCACCAATACGGATTAGGCATGTGTAGTACAGCATTTTTCAGGCATTTTGTCACGATTGTATTTATTATACATGGGGTACATAGCTGGATTGGCACATATAGCGCTATATATAAGTATAGTAACCTTTATAATCCAGTAGTGTTGCTATCCACAGAATACTACTAGTTTACAAATAAGCTTTCTGGAATTGCATTTTCACCTTTTTTTTTAAAGGTCTATTCAATAAAGAGAGAAACTTAATTCAGCTGCTATGGAGAATGTTACCAACTCGGCTGGTTTGAAATTCCCATCTCAATTCTCTCTTTATGGGGTAGAAACTATATTCTACAGCTGGAACAGCCAACATGTAGCACTGAATCTGGTGTTACCTTGCTCCTCACATTGTCATAATTATTATAATTATTACTTATTTAGAAAGCCCATAGCACTGTGTAAAGCGCAGGAAGCTGGAGATAAACAACAACTGGAAAATTGTGATTTAATGGAATAATGGGGGGGGGGGGGGGGGGGGACACATGAAGTAAAGGCTGCACCTTTTAAAATGATCTATATATTGTGTAAGTAGAATTGCATTAGGATATTGAATCACAAGCAGCTGGAAGAAAGATGCTCTACATATTGAAGGTGATATCATTATTTGGACTGCTCCAATCCAATCTCACATCAGTATGCCTACATGGAAAGTAACGTTGATTTTGGTTCACTGGATGGGCACAGTCACCTAAACCAATATTAACCCATATTTCTGTACTATATTCATGTATATATATGGGTTGTATCAGGAAAGCCTTCAGTCTGTATCTGCATTGTCAAAATGTTGGCCCTTTCATCCATTCTGTTTCCTAGGAGTAGAGAAGAGATGTAAATACATTGCTTGATGCATAGAAATGAGAGCAGCAAGTGGCACTGTCAAAGAGTCAGAATCCCAGGAGGAGGCACTGATCACAGTGATTAAAGCACAAAGCTTCACATCCTAGGGAGAGCTGTGTTATTTGTATTAATTTGCACTTCTTGTAAGACTCTATCATTTCATGGAACATTCCCAAAATGTATTTTTAAAGAGCAGTATGTGTATGATTCAAATTTAGTTTTTTATTTTTGCGTGTATCTGTCTGTCTATCAATCTCTGCACCTTATCTGCCAGTATATATGTCTGTCTATCAATCTCTGCACCTTATCTGCCAGTATATCTGTCTATCTATCAATCTCTGTACCTTATCTGTCAGTGTATCTGTCTATCTATCAATCTCTGTACCTTATCCGTCAGTATATCTGTCTGTCTATCAATCTTTGCATGTTATCCGTCAGTATATCTGTCTATCTATCAATCTCTGCACCTTATCTGTCAGTATATCTGTCTGTCTATCAATCTTTGCATGTTATCCGTCAGTATATCTGTCTATCTATCAATCTCTACACCTTATCTGTCAGTATATCTGTCTATCAATCTCTGTACCTTATCCGTCAGTATATCTGTAAACCAATCGCTGTACCTTATCTGTCAGTATATCTGTCTATCAAGCTCTGCACCTTATCTGTCAGTATATCTGTCTATCAATCTCTGCACCTTATCTGTCAGTATATCTGTATATCAATCTCTGTACCTTATCTGTCAGTATATCTGTCTATCAAGCTCTGCACCTTATCTGTCAGTATATCTGTCTATCAATCTCTGTACCTTATCTGCCAGTATATCTGTCTATCAATCTCTGCACCTTATCTGTCAGTATATCTGTATATCAATCTCTGTACCTTATCTGTCAGTATATCTGTCTATCAAGCTCTGCACCTTATCTGACAGTATATTTGTCTGTCAATCTCTGTACCTTATCTGTCAGTATATCTGTAAACCAATCGCTGTACCTTATCTGTCAGTATATCTGTCTATCAGTCTCTGTACCTTATCTGTCAGTATATCTGTCTATCAATCTCTGTACCTTATCTGCCAGTATATCTGTCTATCAAGCTCTGCACCTTATCTGTCATATATCTGTCTGTCTATCAATCTCTGCACCTTATCTGCCAGTATATCTGTCTATCAATCTCTGCACCTTATCTGTCAGTGTATCTGTCTATCAATCTCTGTACCTTATCTGTCAGTGTATCTGTCTATCAATCTCTGTACCTTATCTGTCAGTGTATCTGTCTATCAATCTCTGTACCTTATCTGACAGTATATTTGTCTGTCAATCTCTGTACCTTATCTGTCAGTATATCTGTAAACCAATCGCTGTACCTTATCTGTCAGTATATCTGTCTATCAGTCTCTGTACCTTATCTGTCAGTATATCTGTATATCAGTCTCTGTACCTTATCTGTCAGTATATCTGTCTATCAATCTCTGTACCTTACCTGTCAGTATATCTGTCTATTAATCTCTGTACCTTATCTGTCAGTATATCTGTAAACCAATCGCTGTACCTTATCTGTCAGTATATCTGTAAACCAATCGCTGTACCTTATCTGTCAGTATATCTGTCTATCAATCTCTGCACCTTATCTGTCAGTATATCTGTCTATCAGTCTCTGTACCTTATCTGTCAGTATATCTGTAAACCAATCGCTGTACCTTATCTGTCAGTATATCTGTCTATCAATCTCTGTACCTTATCTGTCAGTATATCTGTATATCAATCTCTGTACCTTATCTGTCAGTATATCTGTCTATCAATCTCTGTACCTTATCTGTCAGTATATCTGTCTATCAATCTCTGCACCTTATCTGTCAGTATATCTGTCTATCAATCTCTGTACCTTATCTGTCAGTATATCTGTCTATCAATCTCTGCACCTTATCTGTCAGTATATCTGTCTATAAAAGAACAAATAGTCAGAGAAGCACACCTAAATGAGTTGTCAACAACAAGAGAAAATAGACAGCAAGGTGCATCACCCCAAGGGGCGTCCACTATACGCCCCCAATAGGTAGAGTAACAGAGAACAAAAATTGGGGGAGCACACCATATAAAATAGATAAACAAATAAAGGGTATAGGGTATAGTGCCAAAAATATTTTAATAAATATTAGATATGTAATAAATAACAAACAAATTAATGTTTAGACAAGATAAATAGAGAGATAACACACTATAAAACACAGAAAAATAAATAGCTACCAAATACACCAAAGTAAGCACATAAAATGAATTGAAAAAAAGGAAAATAGTAAATAAATACCCACACAATATGAAAAAAATGAAAAAAATAAGGACAAAAATGCAGACAGGAATGGAACAAGGGAGGACACACAGCGCAAAAAAATGGAGGACACCAACGTTTCGGCTAGAGGCCTTTATCAAGGTGTCCACACACAAAAATGAAACTAGAACGATATATATACCTAAATGCTGCAGAGAAAACTAATCTGGTTGGACAGACACTAAAGGGCCAGCCAACCAGAAAAAGCGCGATGGCGGCCGCCATCTTGACGCACAGCGCGACGTGATGACGTCACGCGTTGCGTCAAGTAACTTTATTAAATGAGCAACAAAGAACAATTGCACAGAAACAGTGCTAGGTGTCTGTAAAACAAATAGGATAACTAGAAAAAGGAAAACGGAAGAGCATATTGCACAATGAATGATAACATATAGAAAGAGAATGTATAGTGAAAAAGGAACAAAAACGGAAGTAGAAAAACATTATCTGTCTATCAATCTCTGCACCTTATCTGTCAGTATATCTATCTATCAATCTCTGCACCTTATCTGTCAGTATATCTGTCTATCAATCTCTGCACCTTATCTGTCAGTATATCTGTATATCAATCTCTGTACCTTATCTGTCAGTATATCTGTCTATCAAGCTCTGCACCTTATCTGTCAGTATATCTGTCTATCAATCTCTGTACCTTATCTGCCAGTATATCTGTCTATCAATCTCTGTACCTTATCTGTCAGTATATCTATCTATCAATCTCTGTACCTTATCTGTCAGTATATCTATCTATCAATCTCTGTACCTTATCTGTCAGTATATCTATCTATCAATCTCTGCACCTTATCTGTCAGTATATCTATCTATCAATCTCTGCACCTTATCTGTCAGTATATCTGTCTATCAGTCTCTGTACCTTATCTGTCAGTATATCTGTATATCAATCTCTGTACCTTATCTGTCAGTATATCTATCTATCAATCTCTGCACCTTATCTGTCAGTATATCTGTCTATCAATCTCTGCACCTTATCTGTCAGTATATCTGTCTATCAATCTCTGCACCTTATCTGTCAGTATATCTGTCTATCAATCTCTGTACCTTATCTGTCAGTATATCTGTCTATCAATCTCTGTACCTTATCTGTCAGTATATATGTCTATCAATCTCTGTACCTTATCTGTCAGTATATCTGTCTGTCTATCAATCTCTGTACCTTATCTGTCAGTATATCTGTCTATCACTCTCTGTACCTTATCTGCCAGTATATCTGTCTATCAATCTCTGTACCTTATCTGTCAGTATATCTGTCTATCACTCTCTGCACCTTATCTGCCAGTATATCTGTCTATCAATCTCTGCACCTTATCTGTCAGTATATCTGTCCATCAATCTCTGTACCTTATCTGTCAGTATATCTGTCTATCAATCTCTGTACCTTATCTGTCAGTATATCTGTCCATCAATCTCTGTACCTTATCTGTCAGTATATATGTCTATCAATCTCTGTACCTTATCTGTCAGTATATCTGTCTGTCTATCAATCTCTGTACCTTATCTGTCAGTATATCTGTATATCAATCTCTGTACCTTATCTGCCAG
The DNA here is from genome assembly GCA_036172795.1 of Pelodytes ibericus. Classification (NCBI taxonomy): domain Eukaryota; kingdom Metazoa; phylum Chordata; class Amphibia; order Anura; family Pelodytidae; genus Pelodytes; species Pelodytes ibericus. Next base: position 32,361,278 of record CM069859.1, on the reverse strand, counting down.
TATATCTGTCTATCAATCTCTGTACCTTATCTGCCAGTATATCTGTCTATCAATCTCTGCACCTTATCTGTCAGTATATCTGTCTATCAATCTCTGTACCTTATCTGCCAGTATATCTGTCTATCAATCTCTGTACCTTATCTGTCATATATCTGTCTGTCTATCAATCTCTGCACCTTATCTGCCAGTATATCTGTCTATCAATCTCTGCACCTTATCTGTCAGTATATCTGTCTATCAATCTCTGTACCTTATCTGTCAGTATATCTGTCTATCAATCTCTGCACCTTATCTGTCAGTATATCTGTCTGTCTATCAATCCCTTGGGGAACGGGTGTGTAAACTCCATCACAATTTCCCATAATGCTTAGCCATATGACTGGTGAGCATCATTGCAATGATATTCCACAGTACCTCACAGGTCACAGGCAGCCATATTTGCACCAAAAATGATTTGTCATTCCAGGTAATGTGAGCATGAGTTCCCATGATACTCAGCTGTTGGGCTGGTTGAGCATACTGGGAGCTAGAGTCTTGAGTCTAGTCGCAAGATCTTGAGTACAATTGCCTTTCCCATTCCCCTGACCCTTCAAGATCCAACGAAAAGTATGTAATTTCCATAGTTATAAAACCTCCAGCGCACTGCAGACAGTTTGCGTGTCAGGATGTCACATGACACACTATGGGGGTCATGTACTAAACAAGTGCAGTGGGGAAAAAAGTAGGTAAAACATGAGTAAGGAGCAATTTGAAACTATTTGTAACATTTTGTGCTTGTTTTCCCTGATTTGCGCCTCTTCCGTTTATATTTATTTAGCGTGCATGTTTCCGGTTGCGCTAATAAATTGCGATTATATTTGCGCACGCTAAAGAGCTTTGCGAATATTTTGTGAATAATAATTCTTATTTGCGTGTGAAAATGACACCAGCTTTTAGCGAGCGCTATCAAAAGAGGTAAAAAAAAATATTCCTGTTTTTATTCGCATTTAGGCCCGTTTTTATTCGCAATTTGCTCGTATGTACTATCTGAGCGTTAAATGTTTAGCACACTGCAATAGGAGCAAAGCAAAGCGCAAAAATAATTTTGCACATAAAATATATTTGCGTTTTTTTTAGTACATACCCCTCTAAGGAGATGTAGGATCAGGGAATATTTCCCCAACAGATTACAGCACAGTGACTGGTAATGGTTCAGAGGCCTCTTGTACTATTACTGGAGTACTGCCTATACCCCCTTACACCAGCACTGCTCCATTGTATTGTACTTACTTGTTGTCCAAGAACCTTTAAGACTTTAACTGGATGACTTCTCCTGTGTATGGTTTTCTTTCTACTGGCACTGGCTGGCATACCTGGACAAACACATTTTAATTAGTGTTATTTTTAATTATTGTGCATAAAGCTGACATTGTTATCTATACACATTCCACCCTGACATCTTCAGCTCACACAACAAACAGGCATCGCATGCCCAGCATTTTGCAGGACAGATTTGGTGGTACCCCCATAGAGAAGCATGGGGATGCCCACTGCATCTGTGCAGAATGTCAGTGATGTCAACAATGACATCTCACACTATCCCCCCCCCCCCACAAAAAAAAGTTGTCAATTGCCAGTTTCTTCATGCAGCTGTTCTGCACATACTCAATGCAAGAGGATCCAATTTGTCTGCACTGATCCTCTCGCAATACAATAAAAGCAAATGTAAACAAAATAGGGTTTGAGCAGGAAACTTAGAAAAGCATTCCCAAGCATTTTTTCTATGCACATGTGTCCAAAATGTCCAACATATAGGTTACAGACTAACAAAGTGATTGTGTAATTTGTCACATTTCACAAGTGAGGTCCAGATAGTTGAATTATAGATGTTTAAAATAGTTAAGATGATAAATAAAGTTCATTCTTACTAATTAGACTCCAAAGACTTGGTTGTGTTTGGGTCACAGACCTTTCCTAAAATAGTCCCCGTGTGGCTTTTCAGGGGCAGTCTGTTTTTTTTTTTCCAGTACAGAAATGCCTCTGTCATGTTCTCTGCTGTCAGGGGTCACATTTTCCCTATTTGAGTCTCTGCTTGAAAAGAGGGGAGCAGACCATCTTGGTAAACGCTCCATTCAGCATGATCTCTCTACCCTTTCTATGTGAGCGCGTTAATTATTACCAAACTGGTAAAAGTTGGATTCATTCATCAAACCTTCTGGTCTCACATCAGAATCTCAATGTCTGATTTGTTATTGTGAGTAAACAGATTTGTTCCCATGGAGAGGAGTGGGTCTCCCAATTAAGGGGTTATTTACTAGTGAACATTGTGTCCTGTTTGGCGACATATGAATCGGTCTGTACAAATGGACATCTTTTTTTTGCAAGTATCAGATGTTGAATCAATTAAATGCTTTGGAAAGGCATCTTCTGTTTATACGTTTCTGCTATTTAATTTTAGAATTAGGATTTTAGACATGTTACTTGGATTATTATTTATTCAATAACTTGTTGATTCCAAGTTTCCAAATGGATGTTTATTTTAAAGGGACACTACCACTTACATAAGATGTAACTAGATAACCTGGTCATTTAAAACAAACACATATATAAATAATATGCCACTGTTTTTTTTTCTTAATACGATTGAATTAATTGCATATAAAAGGAAAAATAAAGCTAGGTGTTTATCTCATGGCTCCATTTTGTGAATATTTTCCATGATGCAACATCATCCAAAATCTTCTAGCCAGTCTCACTTTACAACTGTGATTAAAGCCTGCATGATGATGTCATAAGACATCTCTCTTACTGGCTCCTGTGTATCATAGTGGGCAGGACTAGGTGGCTGTGTACAACTTTTTTTTTACCTGCCTTCCATCACAAAGAGAGGAGATTACCCTGATCAAACAGGATCATAACTCCGCCCCCTTGTGATGTAATAGTTACATTACCCTCCCATTCAATGCAAGTCTATGGTCAGAATTCAGGCTAAAAGTCTGTTATTAAATACAGTCACATAACAAAAAAAATAAACATTTTTTAGGGTTTTTTTTGGTGGGGTGTGCCTTTAAGACTTGGTCGTTATTATTTGACTCTTGTGGCATTTGTTTCACAAAGTTATTTGAAAGTAAAGTAACATACTAAAGATAAATGAAAATCTCAAAAGACCAGGGGTCTGCAACCTGCGTCCCTCCAAATGTAGCTGGACTACATTTCCCAAACTCCTCTGACAGCCTCTTAGCTGAATGAGCATTATGGGTGATGTAGTTCATCAGCAGCTGGAAGGATGAAGGGTCCCTATGCCTGGTGTAAATGGTAAGTACCTTAATCACTGGATTTCAGGGTACACCTGTTACATAGGGACTGCTGCTGTTAGAAATGCACAAAAAATTCAGCACTCACAAGCCCAGATAAATAACCAATTTTAATCCATATTGTGCCAAAAAAGGTGCATGGGTGAGGAAAGCACACTACACGTTTCACCTCCTAACGACGCCTAAACATAACCATAAGTTAGAATGGGAGGGGGAGGGAGTACAGAGGAGGGGGAGAGAGAGAACAGAGGAGGGAAGGGGGAGAGAGAGAAGAGGAGGGGGGAGAGAAGAGAACAGAGGAGGGGGAGAGGAGAGAACAGAGGAGGGAAGGGGGAGAGAGAGAAGAGGAGGGGGGAGAGAAGAGAACCGGAGGGGGGAGAGAAGAGAACAGGAGGGGGGAAAGAAGAGAACAGAGCAAGGGGGAGTTAAGAAAATGGAGGGGGAGAGAGAGAACAGATATGGGGAGGAGGGGGGAGAGAAAGGACAGATATGGGGGAGTTGGAGAGAGACAGACATGGCAAGGAAGAGGAAAGGGACAAACATGAGAAGGGAGAGACACATACATGGAGGGAGAGGAAAGAGACCCTTGCAAAGGGGGGGGGGGGGGGCACGGGGCCCGCACAGGTCGCTGGAAGCTCATATAAATGTATACAGTAATAAAGTATAATACACCGGTAGTCAATAGATAATACCTAGAAAATACCCACTATACCGCCCATGTGAGATGCACCATGTAACAGAGCACTTAAATAGCAAAGATAAGTAGTTACCACAGTATGGGAAAAAACGAACACAAAAGGGGCACCTCTTGCTAAAGGCTTTTGCAGTCAAAACGTCAAGGGGTACAAATTTCTTCTTCTTTTGTCGGCCTTTCTGTGTTTGTTTTATTTTGCATACTGTGGTAACCGCTTAGTCTATAGTGGGGTAGTATTATCTATTGACTATTGATTTATTGTACTTTATTACTGTATTCCGTATTAATATTTAAATGAGCTATTTCATGTGACTGATTTTGACTTTGAGATTGCTTCCCCTATTGATTATTCATTTGTATGACATTTTGGTCTCTTTAGGACTATTATAGGGTGGAGTCAGTTACTCATTTTTATTTTGGATTCTTTACATTGGTTTGGTTTTATTCATGATAATAAGTGCTCACATACCTCATCTCTCTGAAGAATGCGACTATAGACATAGTCGGCAAAGGGTTTCCGTGGAATGTACTTTCCGTGTCCTGCCACGGCATGCAGGACTCCATTTTCATACACCACTCTTCCTCTAGAAATGGTTACCAGAGGAACTCCATGACAAACCATTCCCTCAAATATATTGAAGTTCACAGCTTGATGGTGGGTTTTGGAAGAGATAGTCCTGTAATATAACAAGACACGTATTAAAATGTTGTTTTTAATATAAGATGCTTTTATATGATCAGTTGCAGTTGCCAGCTCATTGATGGCTCATAATATATTCAAAAGACCCCTCATAAGATGGCTGACCTTAGAGTACCAGCAAAACCAACCTATTGGATAGCGTCATGGGGAGTTGTATACAATGGTTCACAAAAATGAGTTTCCTGTTCTAGCCCCTTTTGTGCTTTTGTTTACTTTCAAGAGTATCAGAGCAAATGAACTAGGTTCTCTTGCACTGAGCAAGTACAGTGATAATTTCATTCTGAAATGGGTCACTCCCTGTTATATTATTTAGTCACTGGAGAGGCAGGATGGTTGTGTGATGCCATGACCATGCAAATCCTATGCGATTTGCTCCCAGGAAGTGCTGTGGACTGCCATTTTGTGTTTGAGATGCTGATTTCATTGTAAAGTATCCATCACTAGGAGTAAGAAAGGCAAGTTTTCAGCCCAAAAATTGAAAACTGACAAATCAATGCATATTTATACTTCAGCTTTAATAAGAATTTAATTGTTCTTTTTTTCAGGCTGGTGTGACCCTTTAATACAGTTTATCTTCTTGGGTTTGTAGACTTTGTACTTGTATCAACTACATGAAAACCAACCAATGGTTAGGTTCAGCTTCAGGAATGATCATGTTCTAACAGTATACTATGGGGGATGCACAGATAAACTAGCTCAGTGATTTTGGAGTTTTTTTTAAAATTCCAAATGCCCATTAGTAACAGGGAACCAAGTGAATACTGCCATTTTACCCCATATTCTAGCCCCTATCTCCCATTTTCTAGTTTCTCTCCCTTCTCAAGGTTTTTTCCTTCTATTGTACCATCTCAGACGCTGTGGGTGCCACACTTGATTCAATACATGATAATGGTGAACCCTGCAGAGTGCCACCTAAGAGGTGCCACTGCCATCACTGACCTAGGTGAAGGATGGGAAAATAATAGATGAACTCAGTGCTGGGCAGGAGGTAGCCAAAGGCATACAACTTATTTTTCATTGGTCTCTGCTTATTATTTCAGAACATTATACGTGTAAATAAATGGGTATAAATGTTGGCACAATCACAATGCATATTGTATAGCATACAAAGTGATTATCTGTGACAGCATCCTGGTCCATTAGAGTATTTTAAAATTAAAATGAGAACTAATTATTAGACAGTTGTACAAAGGTGGGCCTGTTTGTGCTCTGTTATTCTATAGAGCAGAGGTGTCAAACTGCAGCCTGACAGCTTTGAGAGAACTACATTTCCCATACTTCCCCTGATCTAGCAAAGTATTATGGGAGATGAAGTAAATGAGCAGCTCCAGGGCTTGACACACCTGCTATACATCGTCCAACCAGTAATATAAACAGTTACACCAAATTATTACATGCTTTTATATTTCACTTCACTAAAATGCAAAGGTTCATTTCAAAATCAATTATCCGGCAAAGGGACTTGGATCATGATTTACTCGTCGATGAAAAGTTATGCGGCTGAAGAGATTATGATATCACTTCATAGAACCAGACTAATGCAGTTGTGTATTGCATAGTTGCCAACATCGGCCATGTTTCCAGGGATTTGTTCCACATACTGCAGAAAGTGCAGCGCGGCAGTATGAAGGATGGATATACGCACAGACAGAATACAATTAATTAATCATAGTAGGTCCTATGAGATCTCCACCCTGATTAATTAATTGGATTCTATCTGTGTGTATATACATCCTACATGGCCGATGTTGGCAACAATGGCATTGTGAATGTTAGGTTTCATGTGCCTTCTTTTGCTTGTAACCCTTTTGGCTTGCGAGATTACTGCCACTTTAAACACATTCAGCCGTGTTGCCAGTACGGTGCTCTAGATCAAGGTGTCAGGGGGATTTTCTTGTGTATGAGCTGTCACTTCAAGATACAGTGTACTGATCATAAGAGACAAGTTCCACAGCTCACGGAGGCACCAGGAACAGCTTGCAAGTTCAAAGTTTCTTCTTGTGCATGGATAAAGACAGTGTTCATTCGCCTACAGACCTTTACAAGGCTTTCAGTATGTATACATTTTGGTAGATACCAGTAGGTGCTGGCCCGAAAGATATAAACAGACTCTGGATTGCTTCAAGTTTCTTGTGAAGTCACCCAGATTCTAGAATAAGGATCTATTAGGTGTAAATATGTAACACTTAATAAAATACGGATTCCTACGAGATCAGGAGTTTGTAGCAGGGGCTTATCCATTATCACCAGGGTTTCCACCTTTCCTTAAAAAAATACTGACCATGCTATTGATTCCATAGGATTACCACTGGATACAAGCCAAATTGTTACCTTTAGTATTAAGGTTCAGGCTTAGTATTCAGATCGGGGTTAGTTTTAGGGATGGTATTAAGGCTTGGGGGTAGCAGGGGATGGGACAGTTATTACAGGTTGGTATTAGGCATTTATTAAGGGTTAGAGTTAGGGTTCCGGGTTATTATTATGGGTTAGTATTAGGGGTTAGTACTTGGATTCGGGGTTAGTATTCAGATCGAGGTTAGTTTTGGGATGGTATTAGGTCTCTGGGTTAGTTATAGGTGGGGTACTTTATTAGGGGGGCTTTATTATTGTATTTGTAAGTACTGACTGTTCAGCGCTGAACTGTCAGCACTTACACTGCAGGACATAGATGGGAAGACCAGAACTGTATGGGCAACAACACTGATGAGCCCATGTGCAGTGTGCACCTTCCTATCTCCCTGCACCTCTATGGCAGTTATGATTGGCTCCAGAGAGATGCAGGAGATGCCAATTTTTGAAAAAAAAAGAGGACATGTTGTCATGTGAGACATGGCAGATACAATTGATGGCTTTAGGAAAGGTCTATATGCTTTATAAGTATAACCATAAGTAGACTCAGAATAATAATAATTCAGTCATAATAATGAAGCATCCTTTGAAATTACAGTGGGCGACATGTTTAAATTGGAGAACACGGGTGTTAGCTCTGCATGCACTGGTCCCGCACGTCCACATTGCTCCGGCATGTTTAGCTCCACTGCAACCTATGTATACATTTTTTTTTTTAAAAACAGGTGACTAAAATGTCTTCAAAATTAATTATTTTTTAACAATTTCCCTCAGATGGAGGTGTCTGGATTTTTAAATGGATGGTTATCACTTTTTTGACTTTTTAAGCTGATTTGGGAACAGCTTTAATGTGCTATTTTTTTTTTTTTTTTTTTGCCATCTTGTGGATAAATCATTTAAACTACCGTCTAACTTGTAAAAAAAGACCCATAATGCACTGCCAAACGGAACCTGATCATTTCAAATATTTACAACCTGTTTGCCATTAGCTTTACTGCTATAGCAATCCATTCATCTTTCTTCAATGTGACTCTTTCCTCCGACTGACATGTATTGCAATTGTATTACAGTAACCGAAGCTACAACTATAATTAGTCCATCACATGGCCACATCCACAAGCAAACAATAAACAAAAGGTTTTTGTTTGTTTTTTATACATAGATATTTCCATCGAATATGAGATTAAATGACAAAGTGTGGACCAATTTTCTATCTGTGTTGCTATGGCTCCCAACTCTGCAGCACCAGCAAGGACTTGGTGACATGATTGTCACACTTTTCAAATTGTATTCAATTCCGAGAAAGTAGCTAAAAGGTTATTCTCTACAAGATCCAATGTGCAATGTATCAGAGTACAATTGGTAGGGATGAATATATAACCAAAATCACTTTGCAAGGTTACACATCATGGATGCTCTAGGTTACTGAGATACATTGATGATGATTAGACATGGCCATTTTCGCCCGAAAATAGCATTTTCGTCCAATCGTCCGAAAAAAACGAATAACGAAAATGCTATGCTAACGAAAGCCGAATGAACGAATGGTTAATAAACGAAAATCATTCGTCCATTCGTAGTACTATTGGCATTCTATAAGCCGAAATAGAGTCGGTTTATAGAATACAATAGCATAGTACACTACATTCCATAAACCGACATAATGAACGACTTTCGGTTTATGGAATGCATGTAAGTCTATTGGCATTCTATAAATTGACTCTATTTCGGTTTAAAGTACTATAGCACGAATGGACGAATGATTTTCGTTTATATTAAACCATTCGTTCATTCGTTCAATTTCTTAGCTTTCTATAAACCGAAACAGAGTCCCCATTCATAAATTTTTGTGAATGGGAACTCTAGTTCGGTTTATAGAATGCCCATAGTATTACATGTATTCCATAAGCCGAAAGTCTATTAACCGAACGTTCGGTTTATAGACTTTCGGCTTATAGAAAACGAACAGTAGTAGTGCCTTTCTATGAACCCATTCATAATTCTTATGAATGGGTTCATAGAAAGGCACTACTACTGTTCGTTTTCTATAAGCCGAAAGTCTATAAACCGAAGGTCGTTCGGTTTATAGACTTTCGGTTTATAGAATACATAGAATTACATGTAATTCTATGTATTCTATAAACCGAAAATCTATAAACCGAACGACCTTCGGTTTATAGACTTTCGGCTTATAGAAAACATGTAGTACTATTGCCTTTCTATGAACCGAACGAGAGCCCCATTCATAAGAATTTCTTATGAATGGGGCTCTCGTTCGGTTTATAGAAAGCCAATAGTATTACACGTATTCTATAAAACTAAACGAATAAATTAAAAACAAAACGAAAATAATGAACGAATTTCGTCCGAAACGAATGTAGTAATGAACGAAATTAGTTTTAGACAAAAGAAATAACATTTTCGTCCGAATGGACGAAAACGAAACGAAAATTTTAGTTTTACACATGTCTAATGATGAGTATTTGTATATATCAAAAGGGCAGTTCCCCCTAGCTTATTTTCAGTTTTTAAAAAAATAAATAAAAATAGGGTCTTCCTATAGTTTTACATTGAAAATAACAGAGGCCTCTAAATTCAGTGACATCTGTGAGAGAGAATGGCTTCCTCCTGCGCAGTTGTCATACTCTCCTCTGAGAAAGTGCGGTCATTAACCATTACTGTGGAATCAACCTCTCCCTGCTGAAGCCAGCTGTTTCAAGTGCTTGGAATCCAAGGGGAGGGGGTTATCTTATAATAGCGCTATAATATATACCGTGTAATATTTTTTTTTTGCAATACTATAATGTCTTGTACATTATTGTCCACTGCAAAATTTGATGCCCCATTCTAAAGGAATATGGTATATAACTGTATTATTTAATGCTAAGAGCTGAAGCAAAGGTGATGGATTGCTGCAAGTGATTTTGCAAGTGACGGTCTGGCTCTTATGTGACTGTGGAAGCTTTGTAGCACAGCTATGCATAAAGCAATGTGCATTAAAACAGAACAAAGTACCGTATTGTTGCAATTATATACATTTCTTAAGATCAGGGGTGCGACCTATAATCAGGATTAAGCCACACCAGTGATAGGTTCATTTAGGACATCTCCCTTACTGAACCTGATTCAGGTGCCCCCTTGGCAGTCTATTGCAGCTCCCTGCTGAGTGAATCTGCTTGTTATATTAACTCAATACTTTGCCTATATTAGCCAGTATGAGATGCAGCCGGAGAGGGGCCGATTCTGTTCGTTCACAGAGCATCATACGCACATGCCATGTGTGATCACTCAGCCTCTACATATTGAGCAGAGGGAGAAGAGAATCTGCATCTCTCATACAGTGACATTAAACACATACACTAGCAATACAAACATACTGATAATAAACCCCATACTAAGCACACACACACACTGACAATATACACAGACAGACAACTGCATTTACATAGACACACCTGTATACACAAACACTGATACTATACCCCATTAATAACCGGCATTCAAAAACAATAACAATACACCCAATACACAACAGCATTAACACATCCTGACACAACATCCTCAACACTCCTGCATTCACATATACACAAACACACACACAAGCACACATGCATTCACATAGACTGCACAGAGAGTAAAAATGCATACAAGGAGCCAGAAGCATAGCAGCATGGGGCACAAATCACAGAGGGATGGCTTATTATCAGGAAAATATAGTCAGGAAGTTATTTACGCCTAGACTGCCCGTCTTGATGCCCATCCGCTGCACAGAATGACGGTGGGGGGCACAGAGTGCAGCGTGAGGGGTGTTGTAACCATGCAAACAGATGCCATGCTGCCTTCTTGCGCGGAGATGCTAGTTAGGGGAGATCAAGACCTTTTTTTTAAAGGTCCAGGGCCCATTGGGTCCGTCGGGCCCATAACAGGTGTATCACCTGTCACCCCCTGATGGCGGCCCTGTCTGCACCTCACTTTTAGTGATCAGCTCCAATAGGTTAATTTAATGGGTTTTTGATTCAGCTGTATTCTCTGGCATCTCTGCTCAGTCTGGTAGAATTTGAACTTAAGCTGTTATGCGTAAAGTAAATCTGATGTGAGCGAATTAACCTATATGCTGACAAACATTGGTGAACACGGGCTGAGAAGCATTCAGCTCCGCCGACAATGGGTATATACATAGAGAGCCAAATAATCATCAAGAACATTCTGAGCACCAGGGATTCTCGCCCTCAGATGTCTATACCTGTCCAAACAAATAGATCAACTCTAGCTAAAGAGTAATTCATTACTATATAACACGACATGCAGGTTTGTATTATCTGTCAAAGGCAATGACTTTCTGCTTGTTCAACAGTCATGACAAATCCATCTACAGTAAAGCATCTCAAGGGTAGTGAAGAGCTGGGCTAGATGGACTTGGAATGTTAGTCTCCATTGATAAATGGTACCCAATATTATAACTTTACTACTTTACTAAGTATTACTTTACTGAGAGGGTAGTGGATGTATGGAATAGCCTTCCAGCAGAAGTGGTAGAGGTAAACACAGTGAAGGAGTTTAAGCATGCGTGGGATAGACACAAGGCTATCCTAGATATAAGACCGGGAACGGGGGACTAATAAAAGTACTCAAAAAAATTGGGCAGACTAGATGGACCGAATGGTTCTTATCTGCCGACACATTCTATGTTTCTATGTCTATAACTCTAACCCTTTCAGTGATGCTCAGCTGTTTTTTTTTTTTTAAAGCTTTAAACAGAAAATGGAAAGAAAAGTGTGATTTTTCTTGTTCGGAGTTACGGATTCGGTGACTGACATTTCATTTCCTTCTGTCAGTGTTGTGATAATTGTTCAGGATTAACTTCAATCTATTTACATGACAATACTGCTCATCAGACTGCTCACAAGTGATGATTTAAAGCTGTGGAGTGTTAGACAGCTGTGAGGCAGCGCAAGTGTTTTCCTTGTAATGTGAGTAGTTATTCCTTGCATCCTCCGAGAACGCCCGCGACTTCAGTGACAAGCGAATAGACACCCGTGGCTTTTGTGGCACTGCTCATTTAACTGTTCCTGAGCACAGTTCTTACAGGGCTTGATTGGTATACATTGATTGGACTGTGCATGTGTATGTATGAGAGACTGTATATGTGTAATGGATTAAGGAGTTATGTTTTTTTCTGAAACGGCCTATAATATCTAAGCAATGCAGGGGTTACGTTTTCTAAAACCGCCTATCTGCTGATAGAGGTGTCTGATAATGACTGTATGTATATTATACATATATTATTCCAAATCTACATGGTTCTCAACGCTTTCTAATAACTTACAGAATATAAAATGTGTCCCTGAATGGCAGAAATAAAAGGCGCTCACCCTAGATACTTGGCCAGTCACAGAGCATCCAATAGTGGGAGCCCCAATCCTCTCAATTCAGCCCCCCATTATTACAACATATTAAAATGTTATAAAAAGCAACTCTTGATACAAGAAAAACAAACTATTAACCCGTCTAATATTCTCTCTTTACCCCATTTAACTTGAAATGGAACTCCTTCCAGCTGATTTCTTTATGCTAGTTCTACGCCTCTTATTTCCCAACCTTTTTTGACTATTCTGTTCTGTAAATTGGGGGGCCTTACACCTGCCTGTGGGCCCTTTGTCCATTGTGACTAGGGCCACCTTATACAACAGCACCTTTTGGGCCCTTTATGGTTAGCTCGGGGGTGCCAGTTAACCCCTTAATGACGTTAGGACGTACTATGCCGTCCTGACTTTAAGTGCCTTAAAGGCGTTAGGACGGCATATTACGTCCTGTATTAAACAGCTCATCGCGGCTCCCCACTTTGAGTGGCCTCAGTCTGACAGGAGAAATGTAGCTGGTGCTCAAAGCGAGCACCGGCTACATTTCCCCAAATCGCGCCGTGCCCAAACTTCCGGGTTCGGGCACGCCTCCATGACGTCACAAGTGACGTCCGGAGGTCTCGCAATTTTTTTGCAGGGACCCACAGGGTCTATTAAGACCCTGATTGGGTCTCTGCCAGAGTGTTCCTGGCTACTGATCACCTTGTGATCGGTGGCCATGAACCAATCGTGATGTTTTGGTGCTTGAGTCGTTTGGGATGCAACCACCTTGCGTCACGAAGGGGTTAAAGGTACCACGTGTGAATTCTGCCCTCGGTTTGAGTGTTCTTTAAGACTGCAGACTATGCAATGGTTTTATAAATTGATACACAATTCTCCGTTTGGAAGAACTAGGCCCAGCTTAAGATGCTGACACCAGATTTTTGGCACACTCTTAGTACAACTGATTTTTGCTGACTTTTGGACTGGCCAATGATCTAATATGTACTTGAGAGATGCAGTCTTTCCAGCTTGAAAAATGCACTTTAATATTCTTAGATTTATACTTTGCTGACAGTTTGTTGACTTAAAATGGTACTTTATCTAAGTGGATTAGATTTTGGCTGGTAGTACATTATATATAAATGTTGCACATAATCTTTTAAAGGGAATTTGTCACCCAAAGTGTATATAATTACATTTCTGCTTATTTAAACTAGTAAGACATGTTGTTCCGCAGTGGAGTTAGTTCTATATTTATAACATTGCAGCCATGGTAATATATTTTTTATGTGCATACTGTTCTATACGCCAGCCCTACTCAATACACCTTATTATACTAGGCTGCCAACAAACAGACTGATATAGTGTCAGTGCAGGGCAGTGTTGGACTGGCCATCGGGGAATTTTCCCTATTCTGTACAATAAAATGATGGTGCAAGGCTATAGGGCCAATTATAACATGGTTTCCAGGGCTGGGTTTTATTCTCAGTCCAGCCCTGGTGCAGGGTCACCTTCCAGCCAATATTTAACCAACTGCCAAGTAATCCACTGACATCATGGCATCCAAAGATGGGGGTATATAAGTGGGCAAAATCTCCATCTCAGGGCCCTTACCACTTTGACGGTGCTACACTGGTTGGGAGCATTACATAATGTATCCAGGATTATTCATAATGTATCCTGGTCAGGATTCCAGCTTTTCTTCAGAGAGAAAGAAAAAACATTAAAATGATGTATGCATATTTAATATGATTTTCTTTTAATAACATATGCATAAATCAGTGTAATGTTCTTTTTAGTTAACAGTCTGATACTTACATGTATAACATATCTTTTGCAGGATTTGTCCCAGGGATGGATCTCACTTTGTTGTTGGTGATGAAAAATGAGAGGCCCAAGAGAGCCGATGGCTATCCTATAGGTGGGTAAATGGGCACTGCATTGCACATGTCCTCAAAGTCATCTCTATGGAGACTGCAAGATACGCATGTACTAAGTAAGCACGAACCACACGTGGAGTCACCCAGTGGGGTATTTTGGTTTTGTGCTGCCCTAGGCAGACAAAATTCGGGCACCCCCCTACCCGCACTGCACATGCACAACATGTCCCAATATGTCTTCAGCTGTACAATGCATTTCAATGTGAATGACTCTGATAGGAACTAAAGGAAAGTTCCAGGTCACAGGAAATATGTTCACGATCTATTAAAGTTACACATTGATTTTTTTTTTAATTGTTATTTGTAAAATAAGTTCAATAATAAAAAAATGAGTTGATACCTTGTAGCTTCTGGATCCCAGATTACAATATCGGCATCCGAGCCCTTGGCAATTTTCCCCTTCTGTGGATACATGTTAAAAATCTTGGCAGCATTGGAACTTGTGACGGCCACATATCGGTTCTCATCCATGTCACCACTGTGCTGTAAAAGAGGAGCAATGAATCAACTGAGAGTCAAAACAAGTTTTAGATAATTTTTTTTACATTTAGCTTTGGTACCCAAAGTCAGCATCGACAGGAAACAGAGGAGACCTGTAGCTTGCAATCCCTGTTTGTTATGTACCCTCTTCAGGTTCGGCAGAGATTCTCCAACACAAATCAGGAGCTTTTCAGTACCTATTTTTTTTAAACATTGGCTCTACAAAGGCAGAAATTATATGAACTGATTTTTTGCATAGGTGCCATTTTGAAAGCCACTGTATAGGCCTTTCTACTGCTAATTCTCATCTATGAAGACTGTGAGTCTATGGGGGCTATTCACTAAAGGGGGAGTTGAGGTGAGATGAACATTTCAACCAATTTACTTATACATTGTGCAGGGACAAACCTGGTGCGTTTCCCCTGCTGAGCAAACTCCTTATGTTTGCCCCCCGCACAGTGTATAGCTAAACTGGTGAGAATGAATATTCATCTCACTCTGGGCTGGCCATACAATGGGGCAGAGTGGGGAAACTGCCCCAGGGGGCGCTTTTGCAGAGGTGGCACTTTGCCGAATTGGTGAATTGCCGATTCGGCGGAGTAAGCTATTCACACTGGCTGGAGCTGCCTCCTGCGGGATCTTCCTATTCCCCCTTTGCGTGGCACCATGGGCATTCCCCCGTAGTGCACAGTGATGTCACGTCAGACAGGCATCACTGCAGGGCATTCAGATTGGAGCGGACACTCCCAGAGTGCATTGTGCAAGTTTCAACTGAAAATAAATAAATATTTTCTATATGTATGCAGTTAATTAACTCTAAATCTGCTGAAATGATTTACCATAAGTTTATTTTCACCTTGTGGGGGGGCTCTCAACTCACCTTTTAGTGAACAGCCCCCTGTGTGATTGATTTTATGTACCTGTCAGCAACAAGTTGGATGACTTATTGAAAATCACTTTCAAGTAGTATATATGTTTCTCCATACTCGTGCATTGTCGTGTATATATTCCTTATTAAATAATATTTCCTTACCTGCTGGGGCCTGATTTTAGTTGAGATGCTGTTCTCATTTAGGATATGAATGAAGTCAGTATAACAAAACCAATGTTACATCAAGTTCTAGAACCCAAGGGATATTAGCCATCAGGTAGGACAATGTTCTTACCACTCCTTTCTCCCAAACAACAGACATTCGGTCCTCAACCCCATTCACTCCATTTGGGATCTTGGTAAAATCGTCTTTTCCCAGCGCTTTTTGACATGTACTGAAAGTGCAGTTGTCGGTTCCGGTCACACTCAGATCATCACTATGGAGGAAGAGTTGGATTAGTTGAGAAAAGCTTTCCAAATATATAGAACCAGTATATATGTACGTCATGGTTTCCCAGATTCCTGAGATCCTGGATCTCCTGGATCCAGGATCCAGGAGCGTGACCCCACAATGATCTCAGCTGCACCAGCATAACATGAGGCATGCGTCTCAGTTTAGTGGTATTGTACCGCCACATCAGGCAAAGTGTTGGTGCCTCAAAATACCACCGCTCCCTGTGGTGAGAGTGGATAGGTCACGTGACAGGGCGCGTGTCGGGTCAAGTGACCTGTCATCACTCCGACCCCCCTAAGAAAAAATTATATGGGCATCCCGATCGTTGCAGTCAGGCTGCCCGTGCGGTTTTTTTCTTAGGTTTTTTTTTTTCAGTATTGGGGGGCGCCCCCCAAAATTTGCAGCCCTAGGATGCCTCGCGGTAAATACCGCACTGCACCTGGTATTATCAGAAATAGACACAAATAGACAGGCAAGACAGATATGCCACAGACAGACAGAGCAGTGGTTGGGCCTGAATGCATTTGTACCCAGATTCTACTGGCCTTTCTCTACCTCCGATCCCAAGGAGGGATAGGCTGTGAGCCAAGACACAAGTAAGGACTCTCATGGTGGAAGGCCAGCCAATCTAGAGATCAGACCTGACCTTGCTGCTTTACATCCCAAACTATCTATTCCAGCCAAAACCTCATCTGAGGTAGAGTGCTACCAAGAAGTGTAGCTCCAGCCAATTGAGTAAGGTTAGAGAGCAGCATCTTAGGTTGCGTAACACAAAAAAAAGACATATAAAAAATAAACCTAAAATGTTACAGTGCACAAAATAATAAAACGTTTATGATGAAACAAAATAGTTTTTTTTAATCACAGTACTCAGTAAGTATATTAAGTTAATTCCAGTCTTTTGAGAGGGACATATATAATGGCAATAAAAAGTTATTTGAAATTGTAAACTCTTCATTACTCACTGGAAGAGGTTCAAATTTTTTAAATGTTTGCAAACGTCTCACTTACTTATTTAATTTCACTGCCGCGACCTGCGATGTTAAACGCAGTAAAGTCATGCTAATTAAATTAACACATCGAATATGAGACATTTTCTAGGTGGCGTATTGGTAGAGTGTGAAAGCACCTGGTACAAACAGTTTTAGATAATTATGTCAAAATATTGTTTTCTCTCATATGACTCAGTGAGATTAATCACTAAACATTCCCGATTAAAAAAAATAAAAATGTACGTCTGCCACTGAATAGAATAATTAGTCTTTACCCAGCTGACTTCTTCGTCACTTAGATTTATGTAAGTATTCTAAGGGCCATGTTTATCAAGGCAAAAAAAAAGGGGCTATTTCAAAAATGTGCTAAATTTGGAGCAAACTGCTTGAGAATGCCATTGGTTTACATGGATATTACTACTATTTTAGCACTTTTTTCCTGAAATAGCACCAATTTCGTCTTGATAAATAAGGCCCTATCTTCTCACCAAACCTGCTCCCCAGGAAATGCTGTTAGTTCAGAAGTTCATTTTGGCAGAAGCTTCAGGTTGGTCAATAAGAGATCAGATCAGTAATATGTAAAATATTTGACACTCACATTGGTGAATTGTTTTGATGGCACAAGGCTTTGATGTCCAACTGGCAGATATTTACAGTTCTTGTTTTGGCTGACTAGGCCACAGGTTTTACAGTATTACCACATGGCATTATTAAATGGTTGTGCAGATCCACGTTTGGGTTCTGCTTCATCCAATTTGTGGCTTTCCTGGCATAACTATGAGACATATATAGTCTAAACACAAACAAACGGGTTGCCAGACACGCGGCCTCTGAAACTCATTTCAATATTGCAGGAAGTCACGTAACCACACCACATTTTGGCTCCGCATCTGCCACGTCTTTCAACCTGGGTCCCAGATGTTGAAACGCATGGGTAATGTAGAAGATTAACTTAAAATGTATCTTTATATTGTGTTAGCAGTTATGAGAAAACTGTGTTTTAAATGTGTTTGTGCTGTGCCAGGTGTATGATAGCTGGTGGCACAATAGGTCAATTAAATATCTCCCACTGCAGTAGTTTGAGGCTACATGGGGATGCAATAAGCAGGAAGCACCACAGAAATTTAAATCACAATGTATACCTATACTTGCACTTCTGCTAACTCAACGTGTAGATTATGTTTTAATACCTTTCTTTATGGTTTTTACACTCTCAGCACAAACAATATTTAATTGACGGAGTGCATACTTGTCAAGTCTGTCTTTGGCGATGCCAGGTCAAAAAAGGGGAAAGCCTAGATGGGATAGGGCTACGCAAGAGGATGGGATGGATCTTCAACGCAGTCGCTTCACATTGACCTCGCCGGATCTTTCTTCACGTTTCAGTTCATTGCGGGATTGGCTTAAGGTGAGTATTATTAGGGGTTATGTGTTAGTATTAGGGTTCAGGGGGGATAGTGTTAGTATTAGGTTTCAGACGGTTAGTATTAGGGTTGGGGGGTAGTGTTAGTATTAGGTTTCAGGGGGTAGTTTTAGTATTAGGGTTTGGGTGGTTAGTGTTAGTATTAGAGTTCGGGGGGTTAGTGTTAGGTTTCGTGGGGTTAGTGTTAGTATTAGGGTTCAGGGGGTTAGTGTGGGGGTTTGAGGTAACTTTCAGGGGGGTTTATGTTTGTAAGTGCTGAAATATTAGCGCTTACACTGCCAAGGTAATGTGGCCACGTTGCCTTTCACCGCTGACAGTTCAGCATTCAAACTGCGGCGTTGAACTGTCATCGTAGAAATGGCCGCGATCAGCTATCCTAGACACACTATGCGATGACACGTGAGTCAGGCAAAGCACGGTGCATGGACAGTATATATGTCATGACAGACCTGGATTGGACAGGGTACGACCCAAAAAAGACTTTCCTTAAACCATGTACTATGCTATCTTATGCTGCTTCAAAACAAGC
Source organism: Pelodytes ibericus (assembly GCA_036172795.1). Taxonomy (NCBI): domain Eukaryota; kingdom Metazoa; phylum Chordata; class Amphibia; order Anura; family Pelodytidae; genus Pelodytes; species Pelodytes ibericus. Next base: position 32,342,211 of record CM069859.1, on the reverse strand, counting down.
TTACTTTGCTAGCAGGTTCATGAGATATTTCGGGGTGGTTGGGTCAGGGCGAAGTGGGGGGCCCATGACATGTGCAGCCGCGTGACTCCATTCCTTATGCCAATAATTTGTTCCATCCGTACCAAGGCCAGCAGCAATCGGTTCTCCAAATACAACTTTTCCTGGAAGAAATGAAAGTTTAAGGGTTAAAACTGTCTGGCCTCAATATAGCTCAGGATCTCTCTTTACCTTTCCAATATAAAAATTAAGTTTGAGAAGAAAATGTCAGTCTCAGAGTGACAAAAAAAGCCTAATAATGTATAATGCTGAACCGGCATCTTTGCTGCAAGTGTGCTATACATCTTTTGCTGACAACCTTCCCAAAAGAATGTTTCTCTTCCAGTTAATGAATGCTTTCTTAAAACCATATACACACAGGATTGGGCACTTAGATAAAAAGTCACTATGCTGCAGTAATCCAATATCTCACGCACACACCAAAACCGGTTTAATTTGTTAACTTCTGTAGATTTCCTTTTTGAAAGGACTTGGTCAGTTTAGGAAGTAGTTGATTGGGCCGACAGAGTTCAAATCACTGAACCCTGAAAAAAAAGTTTTGACAAAACGCGTAGGTTCGCTCTTGCCCAATTTGGCACCTCTCAGCCTTCAGAAACAGCCGAATTGAAAGTGAAACAGCCCTTTCTCCTCCGTCAGACCGACGAAGCCGGCTTCCTCCACACTGATCTTTATTTGTCCAGTCTCTGTTACAATTTCGTCTGTGGGGCATAGGGTTACCCCCTTTTCTTCAAAAAAATACCGGCCTTGGTACTGTCTCCATAGACTTAACATTGGCCTGATGCTAATTTTTTACCGGCCTGCCGGTAAAATACCGGTCAGGTGGCAAACCTAGTGGGACATTTTCAGATGACAAGTTATACTTTTACCACTCGTGATTTTGTGATTGGATGTTGGTGGAGCAATACTCCAAGACAAGAAGAATGTGGACAGAACTGGGAGGTGTTGGAATAAAAGTGGGTGGGGTTACAACCAAATCATGCTTATTTTGCCAATACATTAGTGGGCCTTTTAGCTGCCTAATTTGGCTTATGGGAAATAAGACCTTGGGACGTTTACCTTCTCGACGTGCATTAGCAATAACCTTTGCTGCCGATTTACTCATCACATGGACCACAAACAGAGGGCAGTTCACGGAGTTAGCAATAGTGATGGCTCTCTGGGTGGCCTCGGCCTCTACTTCTTCTGGGCGACACAGTTCGTGGCCTTCAGGGCCGGTTATTCCCAAGGACAGCATTTTCTTTGCACCCTTCAAAGCATGAAAGCTATGTATTACTATGTATCGTCATGTCTAGTACAGCCCTGGTGTGTTAGTAAATATGGGTAACTAATACTCACAAGATTAACATGACATGATTTAACACTCAGCTCACATCATCAGTGACCTTACTTCACCCCACGACAGCTTTTAACCTCTCTCTATAAATAGCACCGAACAATCTATATCTTTAACCCTGCGAAAACTTATATATTATAATTCTGATCAGCGCTTATTTGCTTGGTGGAGAAATTGATATTCAGTTATAAGACAAATAACTACAAGCTACATTTTTTAAAGGGGAGGAGGGTCACATTTAGTAATGGGTGCTGTAATTTTACAGTCATTTTACTGCACCCCTTAAAAGAGGGAATTCATTTCAACAGTTGGACGAAAATCGTCTTTTTGCCATTCCCCCACTAAAATGAATTGGGGGCGAGTTTATCCTCCCCCCCCCAAAAAAATTGGCTGCCTTAACCATATGCTGCTTAGTGAATAGATCACTATAGCTTCTAAAGTACGCCTTTCACTTTCTGCGTTGTCAACTTTAAAAAAAAATATAATATCAATTAAACTTACACTGTTTTTATTATAGCAGCTTGTATGATCATCTTCTGCCTTACCCTCATCACATAGAAACATAGAATGTGTCGGCAGATAAGAAACATTCGGACCATCTGGTCTGCCCAATGTTCTAAATACTTTTATTAGTCCCCAGTCCCCTATCTTATATCTAGGATAGCCTTGTGCCTATCCCATGCATGCTTAAACTCCTTCACTGTGCTTACCTTTTAGTCATTTTGTTATACACACACATATATATATATATAAACACACACACACACACATGATCAGTGATTTGATATGCATATATTACTTACAAGAACATTAAGCAGTAATTCTAGCTCTTGATTCAATTGGATTCAAATAGGTTTCTCAAACTATTTATAATTTCAGGCAACTTGAAGGTAGGTAGGCAATGCAATAGAGCAGCAGGAAATGCTAGCAGAATGCTTGGTTGCATAGGGAGAGGTATTAGCAGTAGGAAGAGGGAAGTGCTCATGCCATTGTACAGAGCACTGGGGAGACCTCACTTGGAGTATTGTACGCAGTACTGGAGACCGTATCTCCAGAAGGATATTGATACTTTGGAGAGAGTTCAGAGAAGGGCTACTAAACTGGTTCATGGGTTGAAGGATAAAACGTACCAGGAAAGGTTAAAGCATCTTAACATGTATAGCTTGGAGGAAAGACGTAACAGGGGGGGATATGATAGAAACATTTAAATACATAAAGGGAATCAACACAGTAAAGGAAGAGAGTATATTTAAAAGAAGAACAACTACCACAACTATAGGACATAGTCTTAAATTAGAGGGGCAACGATTTAAAAGTAATATCAGGAAGGATTACTTTACTGAGAGGGTAGTGGATGTATGGAATAGCCTGCCAGCAGAAGTGGTAGAGGTAAACACAGTCAAGGATTTTAAGCATGCGTGGGATAGACACAAGGCTATCCTAGCTATAAGACCGGGAAAGGGGGACTAATAAAAGTATTTAGATAACTGGGCAGACTAGATGGACCGAATGATTCTTATCTGCCGACACATTCTATGTTTCTATGTTTCTATGTTTCTAAGTAAAGTCCTTATTGAACCACTAGATGTCATCATTTCACATCCTATCTTGAAAATCGTTCCAGTGAATTCCACTGTGCTCCACTCACCTCTGCAATTAAATCTCCGTTTTCGGCATGCACTTGTGCAATGGCACCAATATTCTTACAGCAAGTAAAGGCCTGATACAGCTCAATATCATGAACCATATACAAATCCTTGTAGGCCATGAACATCTTAAAGGAATTCACACCTTTCTCTTTTGCAAGGATGCCCATTTCTTCCTTGACCTGTAAATATATATGTATATTCATTGTTTCTCAAAGCGTTATTATATAGGATGCGAGTATTCAAAAGCTAATGAATATACAGTAAGCAAAAGAAGAGTACACTGCGCCTTAATGTGAAAAACACCACCAGTGCTTCACTCCTGGACACTTGAAAAAAACCTAGATAAGGTGAAACGCGTTGCGTATGGGAGAGGAGCCGTTTACTGGAACTCTGTGCACCTTACAAGCCCGGAACTTCATGCACTTTACAGCTGTTTGTTGTTTGCTTTTGTGTAAGATTTTATATTTTTGTATTATGCACAATTAAAGAGTGTTTGACTGAAGAATATATCTCCTTCCTCGCTTGTCCTATTTCTATATCTTCTTGGAGCTTCTGGAAACATCTCCTATTTCAAGACCCCTAGAGGGGCTCTCGGATGTCCATTACACAGTACTGCTCAGTAAGATGTGAGTTAACCCACATATTCACTTTATTTGATTATTAGTTTGTTTGAACCTACTACACTATATCTATTTTTTATATTTCTTTCTTCTTCTTTACAATATACGGAGAGAACTGCCTCTGAAAAAAAGGGTAATTAACAGTGTGTAGTGTTTTGGGAAGCGCACAAATTCACTTGTTTGGATTGTGTTAATGAATATACAGACATTTTTATAATTATTTAACGTTATTATGGATGAAGTATAGAGACAATGTCCTATCACATCCCCAACTGGAGACTAGTAAGTGTTTAACGAGTATGACATAATAAAAATGTCATAAAATAGTGTCATGAACTGAGGACAGGTTTAAGATAGGAATATCTCTGGGGCCAATAACTAAGATCCGTTCCGTCACCATAGTGTTTGAAGCACTCGATAAAGGGGGCTATTTACAGAAAAATAAGGTGAAGGTGAGATTAAGATTTCATCTCACCCACTTCACTATACAGCGATCAGCCATAACATTATGACCACCTGCCTAGTATTGTGCCGTCCCCTTTTGATCCCAAATCAGCCCTGACCCGTCAAGGACGGCACTAGAACTCTGAAGGTTTGATGTGGTATATAGCATCAAGCCATTAGCTGCAGATCCTTTAAGTCCTGTAAGTTGCGAGTCCATGGATTGGACTTGTTTGTCCACCACATCCCACAGATGCTCAACTGGATTAAGATCTGGGGGATTTGGAGGCTAAGTCAACACCTTGAGCTCATTCCTCAAACCACTCCTGAGCCATTTTTGTTTTGTGGTAGGGTGCATTATCCTGCTTAAAGAGGCCAATGCCATCAGGGAATATACATGGTCTGCAACAATGTTTAGGTAGGTGGTAAATGTCAAAGTAATATCCACATGAATGGCTGGACCCCAGCAGAACATTTCCCAAAGCATCACACTGCCTCCTGATGTTTGCCACCTGTCAGTGGTCATAATGTTATGGCTGATCAGTCAGTGGTGTATCTTGGTTTTGTGCTGCCCTAGGCAGACAAAATTCGCACCCCCCCCCCCCCCCCCCCCACGTTGAACACCTACGAAATGCCCCATCACTCACGACATGCCCCATCACCCATGTTACACACATACTAAATGCCCCATCACTCCCATTACATGCCACCATCACCCTCATTTCATACCCCCATTACGTCCATTACATGCCCCCTTCACCCTGATTAACTGGAAGGAGCTAAAGCTTGCTGAATGGTGGGGGAGGGAGCGAAAATGTTTCAAGCACCAGAAGTGTGCTTTAACACCCTCTGACAAAGTGCCGCCCTAAGCGAGTGCCTTGTTTGCCTTGTGGAAGATACACTACTGTGATCAGTGTAGATTGTGCAGGGACAAACCTGATGAGGTTCTCCTGAAAAAGGAAGAGAAATGATGGTATTGCATAATCCTGGGCCAACTCTCTTCTCCTAGCAGGAGGAACTCGCCAGACTTTGACGTTTGTCATGCACTGTTAGGTGGGTGAGATGAAATGTTCACCTCACTGCAACTCAGCTTCACCTCACTTCTAGTGAATAGACCCCGGAGTGTTTGTGACAAGCTATTAAAGGATTTAAGGTATCTTTGAGTCATTATTTTTAGAAAGCGTCTGGGTGCCAAGAAAACATAGTTTATTATTTATATTATGACTCCCAAATCGAACTCCTCACACTATTCACTAAAGGAAACCTGACCTCTGTCTCACCCCCGTCTCAATCTCCCATCTGGAACTCCCTTCAGTAAAACCAATAAGAAAATAATAATACAAAAACTGAACCCTGTCTATCAAAAACGGGTCTCGTGGGCTTCCCAAAGGGCCTCTGGGACCCCTAAAACATATGTGGGGACAGGACAAGTAGCAATACCCCCTATAACTAAACATTGCAAGGAGCTGCTTATGCTCCCAGCCCTCTGTTGATATTACCGGGTCTGGGAGCCTTTTAGACCCTCTAAAACGAATGGGCCAGTGACTTTCCTTGGGTCACTGGCCCGTTAACAATAATATATCCCCCACAGTAACGGGGGAAATTATATTTAACACCATACACTGATATATAAATATTAAGTCCCCCAGAATAAAATAAATAATTAACTCTTAATAAACAATAATGCCAACAAGCAGGTTCTCAGCCCCATGAATAACAGCAAGGGGCCACTTTCCTTGGTCCCCATATTAATAATTGGTGTCGGGAGCATCGACCGCTCCTGGCACCATTTTAAACCTGGGGATTGTGATCCTGGGGATCACAAAGACATGTTTTTTAATTTCATTGTTTAAAAACGTTTCTTCTACGTTTCAATTTGGCTTCCATCTGCTATAGTGGGATGCGAATTGAAACTAAAATTTTGTTTTTCTAGGTCAAACCTCTGATCTTCGCCTGATCTGGACCTCACAAAAATTGTTAATGAATAGCATTTTGTGAGGTCGAGATGAGGCATTTGGTTGGGTTTGGTGGTCGAGATCAGTGCTAGTCTCGACCTCCACACTCAAATAGACCCTTGTGTATGGATAGCATGATCTACTAATTGAGTATGCTCAGTTGTCTGCCATTATCCTAATCATTATGATCAAAATCAATCATCTCAGAAGCCCATGAACATGTCCCATACCTTATCACTCCACCAGGTAACAGCAACGTGAAGAGCGTAATCACAGCACACTTTAGGGTCAGCCCAGCTCCTCCAGGTGTTAAAGGCTTCGATCAGAGAGCATCCTTTCGTGGGTATAGCAAAATCCATAATCATAGTGGTACCACCAGCCACGGCTGCCTGAAATCACAAGACAGGGAAATCCATGTGGCTAATCTAATTTAAAAAACATCTTCAAAAACAATCAAACTAAATCATAATTGTAGATCAACAACAGCTGCAGAGCAACCAAAATGATATAAAGGAAAATGCAGAATATATCCCCCTCCTTTTTCTTGGTGGTATCATACATGAGAAGTGGCCACTTTTGGCACACACCTCTTTTACAAGGAGAGGGCTGGCAACTTTTGGCTTGGTGAGCAATATCTATTTAGTGGCCAATAGTGTAACTTCATCAGCCCACCTGTTTTCATTCGAGACAGACACAGATAGACAAGCAAGACAAATACTTTGACAATTAAGGTACAGATATTGTTAGATTTAAAAAACAAGTTCATTTAGAGGTGGAAATGGTTCAGCCCACGCCTGTTGAGTCAGTTTAGAGAGCAGACAGTTTTGGGACATTTGGCCCCATGTCACCGTGTCAGACTTCCACTGTCTTTTACGGTTATTTACTAAAAGATGAGTTGAGATTAAATGAACAGTCCATATAGACTAATTGTGTAGGGACAACCTGGTGACTTTTGCCTGCTACAAGAGCCCAGCTGGCTATGGATAATACACAGTTAAATCTCACTTTTTTTTAAGCTAGGCCAACTCTGTTCAACTTGCAGGATAAATTTGCCAGGTTTGCTCCTGCAAAATGTATCGCAAAGCAAATAGCTGGAATTCAGTTCTTCAGCGCCATATATACAAACAGGAATGAGCTAGACTAAATAAGCAGTGATTTTGGAAGAATCCCAGGAGCGGAAGAGCAACAGGTGGTGCCACTTAGTATCAGCCCCCTTGTCAGTATATTGTGCAGCAAGATATTGGAATTTCTGTTTTTTTTTAACACAGTCCACTTTATTTATAATAAACAGTTTTCACATATAATAAATTGATTGCATTAAAAACAAGTGTCCCTTTGTGGACTAGCAGAGCCTGGCAGACGTAAGCGACAGTTGGCTGCTCTGATTGTCTGATTATGCTGACACTGTAAGTGCATGTCTCAGCGAGATCATCTTTGCCAGAGCTGAGAGTGAACCCATTGAGCACGGTATTAGTAAAATACACCCATCAGGTTTACTTTTGTGATGGGGCACTGCCAAAAACAAAACTTGCATTTCTACTGAAGTCCCAGATTCTGGGAAACGTTGTTAAGATCTTTGGCAGATCTTAACGTGGTAACTTTTGAAACAAATGTACAATGTTTGTGAAAGTTGGTACAGAGTTTCAAAGGGGTTGTGATGAAATAGCTTCTGTTTAACAAGTGTGTTAAGTGTATTGAAGCCAGAATTGTGTCAGCATCAATAAATATGAGACGACACTTATGAAAGCTGTGAGGCTTTGTGCTGCCAGTTATCTACATGATTAATTGCATGGTTTTCACAAATTAATGTTAGTAAAAAATACGGGTCATGAGTATCACAGATCCAGCTGAACCCTATGTCTGCAGGAGCATTATTGTGCTCCAGTTTGTGCTTATCAATTGCTGTGTCAGGGCTTGCAACATAATCCATCTGAGACCCTGGTCACTAACAGTGCAATCCAGTGAGGCGAAAATTGAAGGCATTGGTCACACAGCTGCCCCCTGCAGGACCAATAGAGAATGCATTCTATCTTAGTTGTACAAACAAGTTTAAATGGAGATTACTGTTAGTAGGTTCTAAGCTTCTGCTTCATCAATATAGAGGTTTATGCATAAATTGCAATCGTGGGACAAAGTTTTAAAAAGTGGCTCAATCAGCAGGAACATTTCACTGGATCTATGCCCAATATACGCCATAAATGATACTGATTCGTTTTAGTTTGATACAAATGTAGCTACACTCAGTGTTCCTGATTTCCCACTTGTATCTGTACTTTTCTGTGCCAAGTCACAAGGATCTGTATGCCCAAGTCAATAGAGATCTCTTATCAGACACTTGCAGAAAGTTTGGCTGTATCTGTAAATGCAAGATAGTTCCCTTAAAGGGGCAGTTCAACCTACAGGGTTCAACATTTTTTTGTTTAAATAAGCGCTGATTCTTCCAAATGAAAGCAAAAGGAACAGATTGTCCGTTCATTCCTCAATGCTTCTCATCTCCTAAAAACTGCATACAAAGTGTAATAGAGTGATAGCTGTTGCTATAGAAACAGGCCTGCCTATTTAATGTATGAATCACTTATAAATTGTTCTGAAGTGAAAAAAGTATGTTTCACTTTTATTAATAAACACGTGCAAGGCCAAACTGATGGTGAATTAATTACACATCACTGGAAAATGGAGCTGGAATAATATATATCTGTGAATGACATTTGTGAACGTTGAGTAAAATTAGCAGACCCTATGCTGTGCATTGACTGCAAGAAGACATATATAACTAGATCTCCCCCTTCCTCTGTTCTCCCCCCCCCCCTTCCTCTATTCTCTCCTTCCCCACTCGTCTGTTCTCTCCTCCTCCTCCTCTGTTCCTCCCCCAGTCTTACTTACGGGGAGGGAGCAGAGCTCACGGGTGAGAGGTGAAGCTCTGCCCCCACCTTGTGAAGCAGAGCATTGTCTGCTTCACGGGTAGCCACGGGCAGCATAAGTAAGTGCTGCTCGCGCTCCCCACACTTAGTGATGATGCAGGACATCGGATTTACGCTCTGCTTCACAGGGTTGGGGCGGAGCTTCACCAAGCTCCGCCCCATCCCCGGATCCATTAGTTTGTCCATGCAGAGGGCTTGTGAGGGGAGATCTATGGATCTCCCCAGCCAGTGCCTCCACCCACAAACTTTTTTTTTCTGTGGCGCCCCCTGGGGTGTTGCGCCCTGTGCACTCGCACAGGTCGCACACCCCTAAGGCCGGCCCTGGTCTCCAACATCTTCCAGCAAGTATCACTTAACAGCTGTGGTCAAAGCCTGCATGATGATGTAATGAGATACAGCCCTGCTCTCTTACTGGCTTCTGTGTATCACTAGTGGGCAAGACTAGATGGATGTGTACACCTTTTTTTTACCTGCCTTACAACACAAAAAGTACATCTTTCTGGGAGAGGAGATTAACAGTATCATGACTCCGCCCCCTTGTGATGTAATTGTTACATTCCCCTCCCATTCAATGTAAGTCTATGATCAGAATTCTGACTTATAGACTGCATTCTGTGTCCCCAGCCCCAAAGTGAGACACTAGTGCTGTAAAGTCACTAGGGGGTGGCACCCAAAAACACTATATTTCACAAAATGGCGGCGCCAAGTCACACTTGTTTAGTAAAATATTTTATTAAATACAGTCAACAAAAGACATATCTGAAAACAACAATACAAAACAAAACAAAACCTTTTAATTTTTTGGTGGGAAATTTGAAATTCCTGTCTCAATTCCCTGCAATTCTCCCTTTATTGGGGGCTATTCACTAAAAGGTGAATTGAGCTTAGATGAACATTTCCGCTCACCAGTTTAGCTATACATTGTGCAGGGACAAACCTGGTGAGTTTGCATGGTGGGGGAAGCTCACAAAGTCCTGTCCCTGCACAATGTGTAGATAAAATGGTGAGATTAAATGTTCATCTCACCTCAACCCACCTGCAACTCACCTTTTAGTGAATAACAGCCATTGAGAAGACCCTTTGATCTATAAAATGTTTATGGTAACCACAGTGCTGTTTTGCTCAGGGTCTGCATACTTCAAAGAATAAAGTAGTACAATGTAAACAGTCCAATGACAAGCTAAAGGTAAAATAAAACAATCTTTATTCCAAAAGTAAAAGTACAAAATGTGTTCTGGGCCACACAATGGAATGTGTTCCAGCCACGGCAGCTGTGTATCCAGTTTTTAGTTTTTACATATATGTATTGTGAATGTTTCATTTCTCTAATTCCAATAGTTCAAGGTATCAGTCTCACCCAGACTGCCACGTATCACTTCAATAAATTTCCGAACCAGCACATGACGTGGCAAAACTTGAATATATTGTCACACAGGCCACGTTTCAACTCCTCCAAGAAGAAAACTCCCCTTTAGGAGTTGAAACGTGGCCTGTGGGAAAATAAATCCACGTTTTGCCACTTTATGTGCCAGTTCGGCTATTTATTAAAGTGTTTCACTTCTCTGACACGTTCCCCTAAATTTACAATAGGAGTTACAAGGAAACCTATCTGAAATTTTGTGATAATAAGTTTTAAAGGTGTCTGTGCTGTCTCCCATTTATCTCCTCACCTTGAAGAACCTCTAACAAAATAATTATTTTCCACTGTAGTTCATTTGCATATGGTGCCAAAAGGTGATGTCATTAATGGACGACAGATATTCTTCTGCTAATCAATGACTTAGTTGCAGTTTTATTAAAGCATTGTTGAATGATTTGGTAAACTGATGGTGATGGAATAAACTGGAGATAAAAGCTATAGAGAGTTTCAGGATCAGTGGGAGAGAGAGTTGGAGGTCCGGTCCTGGTAGTCTGCAATGAGGAGCAGGAGCTCTGTACCCCCTGGAAAACACGGATTTCCCATCTCTGCTCCTTCCCTGGCAGACATTTCTTCAATATATAGAGGACATTGACATGTAATGCCATACTGACTCTAAAAGTGAGTAGATCAAAGCAGTAATTTTCTTATAAAACCTTTTGCAGACAAAGTATTGTTACATAAATGATCAAATATTCAAATTCAATTAAACCAGGTATATTCAAACCTGTGCAAACTTGATTAAAGTGACTGTAAAAGCAATTCAATGAACTCCTCCCATAAAGCGAAAGATAATCTGTATATCAGTTTTGCAGCAAGTATTGTCTGGCAGTGAGTTCTGAGAGGGCGATTTGTACCAGATGTGTAAAGATTAAAATGCCCTTGATACCTTTTATAATTGGACAAACATTGCTCATATCTTTACAGTCCTAATTTTGTGTGTAGCACTCTAAATTCACCAGCCCAAGTAGAGATAATATGTAGCCGCTAGATTTATTGCACATTACATTATCATTTATTTATATAGTGCCAATAATTTGCATAGCGCTAGGTACAGAGCATAGAAGGGAACTACATACTAAGCTGGAACAGACTGGTACATGAGGTAGAGAGCTCTGCACACAAGCTTACAATCTAGAGGGAATGGAGTACATGAGACACATAATGGAGTGAAGAGGTCAGAGGGAAGGTAGTTGTAGTAACAGTAGTGTGGATGGGAGGCACTAGGTGGGATTGGCTAAGGATTAATAGTGTGTCTACTAGGTGGATCACTTGTAAACTACCTGATACTAACAGTGTCTGAGGACAGCAATAGCTAAGTGGTATAAGCTAGAGGTCAATTAATAGGTATTCTAGTGAGATGGGTAGTAGGTTTCTTTAACAAGGGATTTTTTGAAATTTGAGAAGGAGGGAGAGAGCTGGGTGCTCTGTGGATGGATCAGCTCGGGCAAAATCTTGGAGGCGCAAGTGGGAAGAGTTGATGAGGCGGGGGGAGAGCTTTAGTCCCATTGAGGAGCACAGAGGTCATGCAGTGAAGTATCGGTTAACAAAGGAGGCAATGTATGGAGGGGCCAAGGAGTGGAGGGCTTTTTAATTATAATAATAATAATAATAATAATAATGTGAAAAATGTTTTACTGCTTGCTTTACCAAATAGACAATTCAGCATTTGTATGTGCATTACAACATGTGTTTGAAGGCAGAATAGTCTAATAAACGTGATACTTGTGACTACAAAGTGATTGCACAGAAATATCCACAATGTCAAACTTTAATAGTATAGCATCTCATTAAAAAACAGTCTCCTGTATGATTAGGAAGCCAAGACTGGGCTGCGGCTCCTGCTTTGTGTTCCATGCACACTTGTATTTGTGATAGGAGCTCCGCGTATTGTAAATACCACTAGCTCTGTATATTGCACCTAATTTAAATAAATAATAAACACGTGCTGATCTCATATGGCACCACAGTTTATTCTGTGAGCCAGATAAGTAGGATAGAAAGTTACTTGTGCTCAAACCACTGTCATTCTCTGTGTTTCCCAGTGTCTCTCCCCTAGAGGGCTTGCAATCTATTATTAGCAGCGGAGGCCCACAGAGGCTAGCAATGTATCAGTGATAAGAAGCACAGTTGACACCTAAGGGAAAATACACCAGCATATGATAGGCTTGAAAACTTGCTATAATCCACTGAGTGAAAGCTGGTTACATCCTGAGTTAATTAACTGACCCTATATGCTACAGTAAGAGAGGCTTTTTATGCTTTTAAGAGAAGTGCTTTTCAACCTGTTTCTAGCTATTTATTTTGCCATTAGTAACAGATCTTTCCTATTGGGAATTATCATTATTTCTGAAACAGGAATCCCTATAATTTCCTAGTAGCATTTATGGAGTACGTGGTATTGCAGCCCATGGGTAATCCAGCATGAGAATCCTGCTGTAGTTTGTATGTTTTATAATTTATTTTATATATGCTCTAATATTATATATACATAATCATGTATAAACAAATATATATATATATATATATATATATATATATAGATATATATATATATATGTATTCATATATAAAATTAAGGACCAGAGGGATTTATAGTGACTTCAGTGCAGAAATCTCTGAATTTGGGTGTTCACCCCAATCTTCTTCAACCACTTGTCAGGTGGTCATGTGGAATAAACAAAGGAGCAAAGGGGGCTATTGTAGTACAAGTCCTCCCCCAAGAGCGTATGCTAAATAGCGGTTTAGTCCCACTGGAAGAAAGGCGCTGTATAAATACTAGTTATTATAAATTAACCCTACGTACCCCTCCTCCCTCTACCTTGACCAGGTAGGGGGGTCAATGCTGAATAAAAGACCCAAAACCTGAAAAAACCCCACCCTTTGAGTAGAATAAAACCTGAAGTATCACTTATTAACCAGCAGAATATAGAACAAATCCCCTAATATCACTTCCGCAGTATCACTCAAAGACATCTGTAACCTTATAATATATAACATTTCCCCCAAATAAATTAGAACACAGTTACATCACAGATCCCAATATCTTTAATTGTAGAAAAATAAAGATTTATTATGAATTAGTGAAGGGAGAGCAATGAAAGCCAGGAACCTGGTCTGCTGCAAAATAGGGGCAACATCCATTGCACAGCGCGCTGGGTACTAAAGGGTTAATGAAATACATTAGCCTCACCTGGGTAATTTCTTACTTGGTAACAAAGATTCTTCTGTTCAATAAACTGCGGCTGTTTGGTCAACAGTTGGAACCCTGATCATGCAATGTCACCCCCAGGACCCAGTGTGACACACTGAGAGTGGGACTTTATTAAAATGAGTGCGTACGGGAACATTTCTTAAACTTGACACTTCATGTTAAATTCAATCATTCAGAATCTTTCTATATCTTGTTAATGTTGTGGATTGCAAACAGCAGGTGGTGGTCTTACGTTTTACATCCCCTTGGTAAAGTGCTTTCCAGACAAAAAGATGTACTATGTTACTATGTAGGGTATTATTACCTACTTGAAACACTATTTGAAATGATAAAGATCATGGATGGAATTACAAGTTTCAGGCATTTAGATCCCTTTATCTCTTGCTAAAAAAACAAAAACAAAACAAAAGACAAATCTCATTTTATGGCTTTCATTCTGCTTAGATTTTTAAACAGATTCCAATGAGTCATTGAGGAGGCTTGTCAACACATTCACTGTTTACAGCAGTAAGTTAGGAAAAATGTAAATAGGTTTTCTTAGCAAGAAGTAACTCAATCTGAACACAAGTAATCTGTAATTAAAATCACATTCATGAAGTTTCCGAAATTTGACACACAGAATCTAATTTTACAATAATCTAGACCAGAGGTCTTCAAACCGCGTTTTTTCTAGTCCGCGGGAAAGCCACTGAAGTGTCCTCTCCAACAAATGCTCTGAAAATGTCCTCTTATTTTACATTCACAGTCCATCTTAAAATCAGACCTCAAATAGAGGTCTGGCTATGAGACTAAGATGCCCCCCCCCCCCCCCCCCCCCCCCCACAGTGCTGCAGAGCACCTGGATCAGCCTTGTAGGTAGACAGTCTGCCAATTTGGTGATAAGTTAATGTGGTTATATCTGTTAGTTTGTTAATTATACAATAACATTGTGTTTTCATAAACACTGTGGCCATTATAACGCAGCATGCCTCTGTGCCTTTATTATTAGAGAGATTAATGACATTTTGAGATCGTACAAGAGAAGCAGGTTGTACTCTACAGAATCAGGATGTGGTTTACCTTGGTTCCTTGGTAGAAGTCATCGATGGATTGTGAGCCCATGAAAGGAAACTGCAAATGAGTGTGAGTATCAATTCCTCCTGGAATCACCAGCTTACCGGTGGCATCTATCACTCTTACACTTTCTGGCTTTGTAGGACGTAGGTTAACTCCAACATCTTTCACCAAACTGTCTTCAATGAAGACATCGGAAAAAAACGAAATGTCGTCATTAACTACTTTCCCCCCTTTAATCAAGATCCTGCTGGGTGAAGACATCTTTCTTTAGAACAAAATCTATAATTATTTATTATTTAATTATTATGTTGGAGAATTTGGACCCACAAAATGTGTGCTCTAAAGATGGTAAGGTACTGACTGCTCTCAAAAACAGAACCTACTTTGATGCCTTCAGACACCAACGAATAGATGGGATTTTTATATGGCACGATCAGATGATGCTCCACCTCTTTGGCTTCATCAAACATGAGCAGGAAAAAATATCAAGCTCCAGAGGCTATCATCCAAAAGCAAAGAATGCTTGCCATTTGCAGATTACAATATTTCTATGTACCTCTGCCAAGTAACAAAATGTTTTTTTAGGTCAAAGCAGCCTTAGGGCAGAGCACTGTTATACAACCCAAAATGTGTGTTTGTGTTAGAAGCAAACCTGTCTTCTATGGCTGTATTCAGCACAGCTAGCAGGCTGGGGCAACTCAAACGGGCAATTCTGTTGCACAAGGAATTCATTTCATTTGATATTGTCTATAGAATGCAGGCCAAAGCATGTGTTTTAATTTAGAACTTTCTGAACATTCTAGAATCTGATAAAAAAAAATGTAATATTATGACCAGTCTCTGTCCCCATCATGCTTGTTGCTAAATCTACAGCTCGGAGGCCCATGGTGGAATGGATGTTCTAATTAGCTGCTTAAACTGGTTAATCTTAAGGTCTAAAACATCAGCAATGGGCACTTCCATGTAAGATACTGCATCTCTGTTTATTTGTATTAAAATATATTTTTTACTGATGCCATATGTCTCTATATCTCTCTTATGCATTCCTATATTACTCTGGAAGAGTACCAATGTCTCTTATTCAAGCAAAGTACATGAGCAGTAAGCCTGCTCAGGAATAAGTGAGTTTACTGCCGTTTATTTATTTATTTTTAACATATTGCACTATATATATATATATATATATAATATATATATATATATATATATATTCTGTTTAGTTTTCATGCTTATATACCAATGTATTTATGCTGAAATATATTTTTTTTGGGAGTTCACAATCCGCTTTACTTTGGTCACATGTTGCCATTTATGTTGTACATTTGGTGAAAGGGATTTTTAAACTGTCCATTTTACAGGACTAATGTAAAACTATATTCACCTTAGATATAGGACATTTGAGTGTGCTGCTTTGAACTTGCTGTAGAAATCTATATTACCACTCCTGTCTGACAGTGCACTGACCCTTCTTCTCTGTCAGGTCTCCTGCATGAAGCAACAACCTGTTTATCTAAACTTTTATGTGTCAACTGCATGACCCTATTTGTACGTGCAAAAAAACTATTACTACTTTTCTAGAAAGGTTTTAAGTCATTATTACCTGAAACTAATGTGAAGTGTATTTATTTAGCTTTATTACTGGTTTATTTATTTTATACTTTGAGGGATAACTTGGAAGAAACAAGTGAGAGAATAGAGTCCCAGAGACAGAGAAAACCATTGACTAAAAGTGAGTGTTAGGTGAATTGAGAACTTATTGGGTAGTGGTAATGGGTAGGGGTGAGTACTTAAAGTACACAAGGCATAAGCAAATGCAGTCCTGTGCAGCTACAAAGTACTACTGTTCCATGTAATGTGAACAAATCCACTCCTCCCACTTTTGTGTATTTTTATTTGTACCCCTGATTGTATTTATCCCACTTTCTATTTGCAGTTTGTATACAATTTGATGTCTTAAAAGTAAGGCACTAAATGGTTGGTAGCCCTTCCAGTTTCTGGTAACTTAGCTGCCACAAAACAACGAGCATACCTCCCAACTATCCCGCTTTTTGCGCGGGACAGTCCAGATTTAGGAGGTATGTCCCGCTGGGATGTTTCAGGACAGAGGTAGAGCTCAGTAAGACAGCGGGACTCAGGACCGCAATCCTTTTGTCCCAGACAATGGAGAATGCTTACTGCGCAAGCCAGGATAAAAAATGGGTGATAGTGTTACCGCACATGAGTGGTAGCACTGACAACTCCCTCCCTGACTCCGCCCCCAGCATCCCAATTCACCGGGGGGGGGGGGGGCAAAGTAGGGAGGTATGAATGAGTTATGAAGTCTAATTGGTCTTTCTTTGCAATAGGCCAGTCAAGGCGTAGCAACATAACTTCTGGCCTGGGGTGAAGACTAATATTACAGATTAGGTCTATTATTACATAGTAACATAGTAACATAGTAATTTAGGTTGAAAAAAGACAAAAGTCCATCAAGTTCAACCCTTCTACCTATCATTTCTGCGTTTTGATCCAAAAGAAGGCAAAAAAAACCCCTAAGGAAGCTTTTTCGAATGTTGCCTCCTAGGGGGAAAAAAATTCCTTCAGAAAAATCAGATTTCTCCTTGGATCAAAAAGCTCTATTATTAATGCTCATTCTATTATTAATACCCCTGTATGTTCTGCTTTTCTAAAAAATCATCCAGACCATTTTTAAATGCATCTATTGTGGTTGATAGCACTACCTCTCTTGGCAGTGAGTTCCATAATTTTATTGTCCGTACCGTAAAGAATCCCTTCCTTTGCTGCCTATGAAATCTTTGCTCTTCCAGTCTCAGGGGGTGACCTCTTGTTCTTTGTACATTTCTATTAATGAACAGGTCCCTGGAGAGCTCCTTATATTGGCCCTGCATATATTTATATAATGTTATCATATCCCCTCTAAGACGCCTTTTTTCTAAAGTAAATAAATGCAATTTTTTAAGTCTCTCTTCATAACTAAGATCCTCCAATCCCCTTATTAATTTTGTAGCTCTCCTTTGCACTTTTTCTAGTTCATTAATATCCTTTTTAAGGACTGGTGCCCAGAATTGTACTGCATATTCAAGGTGAGGTCTTACCATTGATTTGTAAAGAGGCAAGATGATGTCCTCCTCCCGTGAATCTATACCTCGTTTTATACATGCCAATATCTTATTGGCCCTTGCAGCTGCTGACTGGCATTGGGCACTGTTGCCAAGTTTGTTATCTACAATGATTCCTAAATCCTTTTCGTTAATAGTTTTTCCCAGGGAAATACCATTTAACGTATATGTTGCTTTGTTATTATTTTTCCCATAATGCATAACTTTACATTTGTCTATATTGAACCTCATTTGCCACTTTCTTGCCCAGTTCCCCACTCTGTCCAAATCTTCCTTTAAAGAAAAAACATCAAGATTAGTCTTTATTACCTTACCTAATTTTGTGTCATCAGCAAACACTGAGACATGGCACTCAGCACAACGTGGGAGATCATTAATAAACAGATTAAAAAGAAGAGGTCCCAAAACAGACCCCTGAGGTACTCCGCTCACTACCCTGGTCCAATTTGAAGCTTTACCATTTACAACAACCCTCTGTGTTCTATCTTTTAGCCAATTTTCAATCCAAATACATACATTTGCCCCCAATCCTATTTCTCTCAATTTGTAGAGTAACCTTTTGTGTGGAACTGTATCAAATGCTTTAGCAAAATCCAAATAGATCACATCAACTGCCACACCTAGATCTATATTTTTACTGACCTCTTCATAGAATGTTATTAAGTTTGTTTGACAAGACCTGTCTTTCACAAAACCATGTTGACTTTTACTAATTATATTCTGATTCAAGATGTATTCTTGAGTGTACACCTTTAGCAATCCTTCAAATAATTTCCCCACTACAGATGTCAAGCTCACTGGCCTATAATTACCAGGCAGAGATTTTGATCCCTTTTTAAATATTGGAATGACATCCGCCTTTCGCCAGTCTGTTGGCACTATACCTGAACTGAACGAATCCCTAAAGATCATAAATATTGGTCTGGCCAGAATTATGCTTAACTCTCTAAGGACCCTTGGGTGTATACCATCTGGCCCTGGGGCCTTGTCTATCTTAACAGAGTTTAATTGCATAAACACTTTTTCCTGTGTCAGCCAATCCCACGTTTGTTGTGACTGTTCCGTAACTTCCGGTAGCAGGGGCTCATCCATCTGTTCTTCCTTAGTATAAACCGAAGAAAAAAAAGTATTTAAAATGTCTGCTTTTTCTCTGTCCTCACTTACCAAATTTCCCATTTGGGATAACAAGGGCCCAACATTTTCCCTCTTTAGCTTTTTTCCATTTATATACTTATAAAAAATTTTGGGGTTAATTTTACTCTCCTTGGCAATCCTTTTCTCGTTTTCCAATTTAGCCATTTTAATTGCCTTTTTGCAGGCTTTGTTGGCATCTTTGTATTTTATAAATGATAATGTTGATCCCTTGCTTTTATAATGTTTGAATGCCATTTTCTTGTTTTGCATTTCCTGTTTCACGGTACAGGTAAGCCACATTGGTTTTGATTTGTGTCTTTTGTATTTGTTTCCCAAAGGTATATATTGGGATGTGTACTTTTGTAATGTGTGCTTAAAGGCATTCCACTTGTCTTCTGTGTTTAGTCCAGAAAACAATCGTTCCCAGTCTAAATGTTCCATTGATGCCCTTAGTCCATCAAAGTTGGCCCTTCTAAAATTAAGTGTTTTGGTGGAGTAGTTACCAATTTGCTTTTTTGCATTAATCTCAAACGAAACCATGTTATGGTCACTATTGCCCAAGTGTTCTCTTACTTTGACGTTTGAGATAAGCTGCTCATTGTTTGTTATTACTAAATCCAGACAGGCATCCATTCTAGTTGGGGTGTCTACTAATTGTGCCATAAATGTGTTATTAAGCAGGTTCAGAAACTTGCTGCCCTTAGCGGAACTAGTTGTGCCACAATTCCAATCTATATCTGGGTAATTAAAATCTCCCATGATTAGAACTTCATTCAGATTTGCAGCCTTTTCAATTTGTAATAAAAGCTGATCTTCTCCATCAATGCTAATATTTGGTGGCTTGTAGCATACACCTACAAGTAATGTGCGATTCTTTTTAGTGTCCAAGCTAATCTCCACCCACAGTGTCTCCACATCAGTTCCAGTTACGTCATGCACACCTTCCTCAATACTGGGCTTTAGTTTAGGATTTACATATAGACATATCCCTCCCCCTTTTCTATTTACTCTGTCCTTTCTAAAAAGTGAGTAGCCTTGTAAATTAACTGACCAGTCGTGGGTCTCATCCCACCACGTTTCCGTGATTCCGATGAAATCATACTGTTCAGCACTTACCAGTATCTCCAGCTCACCCATTTTGTTTGTCAAGCTTCTTGCATTTGCTAAAAGACATTTGAGATTACTACTATTGAAGCCACCGTCTCCCATAATCAGAGTAGGGAGGTATGAATGAGTTATGAAGTCTAATTGGTCTTTCTTTGCAATAGGCCAGTCAAGGCGTAGCAACATAACTTCTGGCCTGGGGTGAAGACTAATATTACAGATTAGGTCTATTATTACATAGTAACATAGTAACATAGTAATTTAGGTTGAAAAAAGACAAAAGTCCATCAAGTTCAACCCTTCTACCTATCATTTCTGCGTTTTGATCCAAAAGAAGGCAAAAAAAAACCCTAAGGAAGCTTTTTCGAATGTTGCCTCCTAGGGGGAAAAAAATTCCTTCAGAAAAATCAGATTTCTCCTTGGATCAAAAAGCTCTATTATTAATGCTCATTCTATTATTAATACCCCTGTATGTTCTGCTTTTCTAAAAAATCATCCAGACCATTTTTAAATGCATCTATTGTGGTTGATAGCACTACCTCTCTTGGCAGTGAGTTCCATAATTTTATTGTCCGTACCGTAAAGAATCCCTTCCTTTGCTGCCTATGAAATCTTTGCTCTTCCAGTCTCAGGGGGTGACCTCTTGTTCTTTGTACATTTCTATTAATGAACAGGTCCCTGGAGAGCTCCTTATATTGGCCCTGCATATATTTATATAATGTTATCATATCCCCTCTTAGACGCCTTTTTTCTAAAGTAAATAAATGCAATTTTTTAAGTCTCTCTTCATAACTAAGATCCTCCAATCCCCTTATTAATTTTGTAGCTCTCCTTTGCACTTTTTCTAGTTCATTAATATCCTTTTTAAGGACTGGTGCCCAGAATTGTACTGCATATTCAAGGTGAGGTCTTACCATTGATTTGTAAAGAGGCAAGATGATGTCCTCCTCCCGTGAATCTATACCTCGTTTTATACATGCCAATATCTTATTGGCCCTTGCAGCTGCTGACTGGCATTGGGCACTGTTGCCAAGTTTGTTATCTACAATGATTCCTAAATCCTTTTCGTTAATAGTTTTTCCCAGGGAAATACCATTTAACGTATATGTTGCTTTGTTATTATTTTTCCCATAATGCATAACTTTACATTTGTCTATATTGTACCTCATTTGCCACTTTCTTGCCCAGTTCCCCACTCTGTCCAAATCTTCCTTTAAAGAAAAAACATCAAGATTAGTCTTTATTACCTTACCTAATTTTGTGTCATCAGCAAACACTGAGACATGGCACTCAGCACAACGTGGGAGATCATTAATAAACAGATTAAAAAGAAGAGGTCCCAAAACAGACCCCTGAGGTACTCCGCTCACTACCCTGGTCCAATTTGAAGCTTTACCATTTACAACAACCCTCTGTGTTCTATCTTTTAGCCAATTTTCAATCCAAATACATACATTTGCCCCCAATCCTATTTCTCTCAATTTGTAGAGTAACCTTTTGTGTGGAACTGTATCAAATGCTTTAGCAAAATCCAAATAGATCACATCAACTGCCACACCTAGATCTATATTTTTACTGACCTCTTCATAGAATGTTATTAAGTTTGTTTGACAAGACCTGTCTTTCACAAAACCATGTTGACTTTTACTAATTATATTCTGATTCAAGATGTATTCTTGAGTGTACACCTTTAGCAATCCTTCAAATAATTTCCCCACTACAGATGTCAAGCTCACTGGCCTATAATTACCAGGCAGAGATTTTGATCCCTTTTTAAATATTGGAATGACATCCGCCTTTCGCCAGTCTGTTGGCACTATACCTGAACTGAACGAATCCCTAAAGATCATAAATATTGGTCTGGCCAGAATTATGCTTAACTCTCTAAGGACCCTTGGGTGTATACCATCTGGCCCTGGGGCCTTGTCTATCTTAACAGAGTTTAATTGCATAAACACTTTTTCCTGTGTCAGCCAATCCCACGTTTGTTGTGACTGTTCCGTAACTTCCGGTAGCAGGGGCTCATCCATCTGTTCTTCCTTAGTATAAACCGAAGAAAAAAAAGTATTTAAAATGTCTGCTTTTTCTCTGTCCTCACTTACCAAATTTCCCATTTGGGATAACAAGGGCCCAACATTTTCCCTCTTTAGCTTTTTTCCATTTATATACTTATAAAAAATTTTGGGGTTAATTTTACTCTCCTTGGCAATCCTTTTCTCGTTTTCCAATTTAGCCATTTTAATTGCCTTTTTGCAGGCTTTGTTGGCATCTTTGTATTTTATAAATGATAATGTTGATCCCTTGCTTTTATAATGTTTGAATGCCATTTTCTTGTTTTGCATTTCCTGTTTCACGGTACAGGTAAGCCACATTGGTTTTGATTTGTGTCTTTTGTATTTGTTTCCCAAAGGTATATATTGGGATGTGTACTTTTGTAATGTGTGCTTAAAGGCATTCCACTTGTCTTCTGTGTTTAGTCCAGAAAACAATCGTTCCCAGTCTAAATGTTCCATTGATGCCCTTAGTCCATCAAAGTTGGCCCTTCTAAAATTAAGTGTTTTGGTGGAGTAGTTACCAATTTGCTTTTTTGCATTAATCTCAAACGAAACCATGTTATGGTCACTATTGCCCAAGTGTTCTCTTACTTTGACGTTTGAGATAAGCTGCTCATTGTTTGTTATTACTAAATCCAGACAGGCATCCATTCTAGTTGGGGTGTCTACTAATTGTGCCATAAATGTGTTATTAAGCAGGTTCAGAAACTTGCTGCCCTTAGCGGAACTAGTTGTGCCACAATTCCAATCTATATCTGGGTAATTAAAATCTCCCATGATTAGAACTTCATTCAGATTTGCAGCCTTTTCAATTTGTAATAAAAGCTGATCTTCTCCATCAATGCTAATATTTGGTGGCTTGTAGCATACACCTACAAGTAATGTGCGATTCTTTTTAGTGTCCAAGCTAATCTCCACCCACAGTGTCTCCACATCAGTTCCAGTTACGTCATGCACACCTTCCTCAATACTGGGCTTTAGTTTAGGATTTACATATAGACATATCCCTCCCCCTTTTCTATTTACTCTGTCCTTTCTAAAAAGTGAGTAGCCTTGTAAATTAACTGACCAGTCGTGGGTCTCATCCCACCACGTTTCCGTGATTCCGATGAAATCATACTGTTCAGCACTTACCAGTATCTCCAGCTCACCCATTTTGTTTGTCAAGCTTCTTGCATTTGCTAAAAGACATTTGAGATTACTACTATTGAAGCCACCGTCTCCCATAATCAGAGTACTTCTTTACATGGCACCAGATTTGGAGGTATGAACATTTCTCCTTACATCTTCAACATTCATCATTTGTACTAGAAGAGATTTTTGTCATTCTGGTGGGGACAATATACCATTTATTAACTACTTTGTAGTGTGTTTCCACCAAAGATAGACTATGTATGTTTTTATTCACTTTAGAGAGAGCTAAACACCAATCTGACTCGCCTATAAGAATGTTCAAGTCACTTTCCCAGCTTTTAATCGCTGGCATAGGAAAAAAAACTTTTTAATGCAGTTTAAACATCGAACCCATGTGACACTGATGTTTTGGGACAATAAAAACCCCTTTAACACAGTTCAGCTTGTCAACTATACATTGTGCAGGAAGAAACCTGTGAGTTATTTCTGTTAGAAGTGCTCAAATGCCTCAACATAATACTTTATTAAATCTTTAAATATTGAAGTACTCTTTATCAGACCTCATGTAACCTACACTTCAGTGTTGGTTAGCAACTCCCACGGTGCAACTTTGATGCAGAAATGTCTAACACTGTGGTAGATTAATTTAACAGTTTTGCTCTAAGGAGAACATTTGTGGACTCTGTTGACACAGCAATATTACACTTTAATGTATCAATAGCCACAACAGTAACTCTGGATTTATCAAGAACCACACTCTGAATGTATCAATATCCACAGCAGTAACTCTGAATGTATCAATATCCACAGCAGTAACTCTGAATATATCACTATCCACAATAGTAATTTAGAATGTATCAGAATGTATCCACAGCAGAAACTCTGAATGTATCAATATCCACAGCAGTAACTCTGAATGTATCAATATCCACAGCAGTAACTCTGAATATATCATTATCCACAGTAGTAACTCAGAATGTATCAGTATCCACAGCAGTAACTCTGAATATATCACTATCCACAGCAGTAACTCTGAATATATCAATATCCACAATAGTAACTCAGAATGTATCCACAGCAGAAACTCTGAATGTATTAATATCCACAGCAGGAACTTTGATTGTATCAATATCCACAGCAGTAACTCTGAATGTATCATGATCCACAGCAGTAACTCAGAATGTATCAATAGCCACAGCAGAAACTCTGATTGTATCAATATCTACAGCAGAAACTTCGATTGTATCAATATCCACAGCAGTAACTCTGAATGTATCATTAGCCACAGCAGTAACTCTGATTGTATCAATATCCACAGCAGAAACTTTGATTGTATCAATATCCACAGCAGTAACTCTGAATGTATCAATATCCCCAGCAGTAACTCTGAATGTATCAATAGCCACAGCAGTAAATATGAATGTATCAATATCCACAGCAGTAGCGCTGAATGTATCAATATCCACAGCAGTAACGCTGAATGTATCAATATCCACAGCAGTAATTCTGAATATATCAAGATCCACAGCAGTAACTCTGAATATATCAAGATCAACAGAAGTAACTCTGAATATATCAATATCCACAGCAGTAAAGCTGAATGTATCAATATCCACAGCAGTAACTCTGAATATATCAATATCCACAATAGTAACTCTGAATATAGCAATATCCACAATAGTAACTCAGATTGTATCAATAGCCACAGCAGAAACTCCGACTGTATCAATATCCACAGCAGAAACTCTGAATGTATCAATATCCACAGCAGTAACTCTCAATGTATCAATATCCACAGCAGTAACTCTGAATGTATCAAGATCCACAGCAGTAACTCTGAATGTATCAATATCCACAGCAGTAACTCTGAATGTATCAATATCCACAGCAGTAACTCTGAATATATCAATTTCCCCAATAGTAACTCAGAATGTATCAATAGCCACAGCAGAAATTCTGATTGTATCAATATCCACAGCAGAAACTTTGATTGTATCAATATCCCCAGCAGTAACTCTGAATGTATCAATATCCACAGCAGACACTTCGATTGTATCAATATCCACAGCAGAAACTTCGATTGTATCAATATCCACAGCAGTAACTCTGATTGTATCAATATCCACAGCAGAAACTTTGATTGTATCAATATCCACAGCAGTAACTGAATGTATCAATATCCACAGCAGAAACTTTGATTGTATTAATATCCACAGCAGAAACTTTGATTGTATCAATATCCACAGCAGTAACTCTGAATATATCAATATCCACAGCAGTAACTCTGAATATATCACTATCCACAATAGTTACTCAGAATGTATCAGAATGTATCCACAGCAGAAACTCTGAATGTATTAATATCCACAGCAGGAACTTCAATTGTATCAATATCCACAGCAGAAACTTCAATTGTATCAATATCCACAGCAGAAACTTTGATTGTATCAATATCCACAGCAGTAACTCTGAATATATCAATATCCACAGCAGTAACTCTGAATATATCACTATCCACAATAGTAACTCAGAATGTATTAATATCCACAGCAGGAACTTCGATTGTATCAATATCCACAGAAGTAACTCTGAATGTATCATGATCCACAGCAGTAACTCAGAATGTTTCAATAGCCACAGCAGTAACTCAGAATGTTTCAATAGCCACAGCAGTAACTCCGACTGTATCAATATCCACAGCAGAAACTTCAATTGTATCAGTATTCACAGCAGTAACTCTGAATGTATAAATATCCACAGCAGAAACTCTGAATGTATCAATATCCACAGCAGTAACTCTAAATGTATAAATATCCACAGCAATAACTCTGAATGCATAATTATCCACAGCAGTAACTCTGAATGTATCAATATCCACAGCAGTAACTCTGAATGTATCAATAGCCACAGCAGTAACTCTGAATGTATCAATAGCCACAGCAGTAAATCTGAATGTATCAATATACATAATATCCACAGCAGTAACGCTGAATGTATCAATATCCACAGCAGTAACGCTGAATGTATCAATATCCACAGCAGTAACTCTGAATATATCAATATCCACAATAGTAACTCAGAACATATCAATATTCACAACAGTAACTCTGAATATAGCAATATCCACAATAGTAACTCAGAATGTATCAATAGCCACAGCAATAACTCCGACTGTATCAATATCCACAGCAGTAACTTCAATTGTATCAGTATTCACAGCAGTAACTCTAGATGTATAAATATCCACAGCAGAAACTCTGAATGTATCAATATCCACAGCAGTAACTCTCAATGTATCAATATCCACAGCAATAACTCTGAATGCATAATTATCCACAGCAGTAACTCTGAATGTATCAATATCCACAGCAGTAACTCTCAATGTATCAAGATCCACAGCAGTAACTCTGAATGTATCATGATCCACAGCAGTAACTCAGAATGTATCAATGGCCACAGCAGAAACTCTGATTGTATCACTATCTACAGCAGAAACTTTGATTGTATCAATATCCACAGCAGTAACTCAGAATGTATCAATAGCCACAGCAGTAACTCCGACTGTATCAATATCCACAGCAGAAACTTCAATGGTATCAGTATCCACAGCAGTAACTCTGAATGTATAAATATCCACAGCAGAAACTCTGAATGTATCAATATCCACAGCAGTAACTCTAAATGTATCAATATCCACAGCAATAACTCTGAATGCATAATTATCCATAGCAGTAACTCTGAATGTATCAATATCCACAGCAGTAACTCTGAATGTATCAATATCCACAGCAGTAACTCTGAATGTATCAATATCCACAGCAGTAACTCTGAATGTATCAATATCCACAATAGTAACTCAGAATGTATCAATAGCCACAGCAGAAACTCTGATTGTATCAATATCCACAGCAGAAACTTCGATTGTATCAATATCCACAGCAGTAACTCTGAATGTATCAATATCCACAGCAGAAACTTCGATTGTATCAATATCCACAGCAGAAACTTCGATTGTATCAATATCCACAGCAGTAACTCTGAATGCATAATTATCCACAGCAGTAACGCTGAATGTATCAATATCCACAACAGTGATTCTGAATATATCAAGATCCACAGCAGTAACTCTGAATGTATCAATATCCACAGCAGAAACTCTGAATGTATCAATATCCACAGCAGCAACTCTGAATGTATCAATATCCACAGCAGTAACTTTAAATATATCAAGATCCACAGCAGTAACTCTGAAATTATCATGATCCACAACAGTAACTCTGAATGTATCAATATCCACAGCAGAAATTCCAAGTTTATCAATATCCACAGCAGTAACTCTGAATGTATCAAAAGCCACGGCAAAAACTCCAGTTGTATCAATATTCACAGCAGAAACTCCAATTGTATCAATATCCACAGCAGTAACTCTGAATGAATCAATATCCACAGCAGTAGCAGAAGATGCATGAGCATCTCAAAGCATGACTGCATTTTTCACATTGTACACTGTATAAGTCCTTGAAATGCAAATGTGCCTGTGAAGCTGTGTATATTTAAACTTTGCAAAAAAAGTTAGGAAAGCTGTTATTATTTTTCAAATCTCATAAAGGTTAACAGTAGAAAGAAAATGCAAAAATTATTTTATTCATATTAATGAGATTGTTTAATTTCAAATTTAAAAAAAAACAACATTTTAATGTGATTACACAAATGTTTAATCTTGGGAAGTTTCAAAATGAAACTATTCACAGTCCAACTTAAAATCATACCTCAGAATAGAGGTCTGACTAAAATACTAAGATCCAGGTTCCTCACAGTGCTGCAGAGTACCTGGATCATCCTCTGACGCAGCCAGTAGATGTCTGTGTGCTGTGCACAGACATCCTCCAATGCTGCCCGACACTTCCGCCAGGGCTTCTTTTCTGGAACGCTGGGTTCACGTGACCTCCTGGCATTCCATCTTAGAAGTTCTGACCAAGAGATATTTAGTGTAAATATAGAGCATTCATGAGCGACAGGCAGGGTGATGCTTTTTAAATAAACAATGTCCTTGTGTGTTGTGATGTAAAATCAGTAAATAATACAAAACCTACTGTATTTCCTCTAACATCTTTTCAGGATCAAAATAATTATCCCCTTTGTAACTCACTCAGGTCAAAGCCTTTTTTTTTTTTAATGATATTTGGTGTTGAGAATTGAGTTATGGGGGGGTCTCATCTTCGGTGTTGAGAATTCAGGTATGGTGGTCCCAACTTTGGTGTTGAGGATTCAGGGACAGAGCGCCCATCTTTGGTGTTGAGAACTGACTGTGAGAGAGGCGCAGACCTAATCTGTTTCTTTTTTTAAATTACGCTTTTGGGCCTATGTCTTTGTTCAATTGTAATTTCCCTTTCTATAACTGTGAACTTTCTATGTATGATGAATATATTTAACAGATTATCCACCATAATTGCATTACTAAAGAAACATACTCCAAAATATATTCATTTATTTTTTTCTGAATTTTGTGAATATATCACCTGCATAGGATTATCCTCTATTTGTAGAAATGTCAGGCATAGTTTCCCATCACATTCCAAGGCTGTCATTTTTATAGTTTGCCATGTTGGGTTAATATCAGTCTTAGAACACAAACTTGCCCCAGAAAACTATATATTTTATAAGCTCAAGGTACTTACCTAAGGGTTTTTGGATACTTATCAAGCAGCTATTTTAACACCAAATTTGGCCAAAGACTGAACTAATAATTTTTTTCTGATTATTATGATTGTCACGGTACCTAACGTGTTCTCTTAACACAAGCGGGTAGGTGTCCTACCCATTGGCTGATTCAAACAGCCCGCCTACTAGCTTGATGGTAGATCACATACGGATTGGTCGCCCGGAAAGGGCTAAAGGTAGCTCGGCTTCTGATTGGTCCTTGAGCCGAATGTGTACCGAAATGTATGTAAAATGTTATGCAAACTTTGTTCCTTGCTTCCCTCACTAATGGTCCCTGTTTCCCCCTGTGTTAACTGTGTGTTTAACATTTATAGTGCACTGTTAAAGAGCCTAATCCCTTGTACACTTTCCCCAGGAATGTAGCTACAGCAGCCGCTTCACAATAAAGGTTTATCCCGGCTGCTGAGCTCGTTCTCTGGTTCAAAATGTAGGCGATTTCCTTTGGTCACTCAGACCAAGTCCTCAGCGTAGCCACTGTTCTGGTTGGTCGCTGAGTTAAATGTCCGATTTAAAGGGATTAAAGGGACTAACTTGATCTGTGACCACTCCCCCTGCTGGGGATTAGTCACTACTGATTCTACAGTGAATATAATTGGTTCCAGGTATTCTGGCACCAAATTCAATTATCCTTTGTATTGTGTGTTCACTTGTAATCCCCTATTTCCTGTCATATTCATTATTGTATATTAAATGTAATCCTGTTCTTGTAATCCTGTTCTTTATATTATCAAGATGTGTTACTGTATATATGTCCTATGTTTTGAATTAATAAACAGTTCTTCTGATTTTACCACGAACGGTCTCGTCCGCCAGGTCCGTCTTTAACAAACGAGGAAGCTGATCTGGGCCCAGTTACTCCTGGGGGGCCCAAGGCAGCTGCTGAACTTTTTTTCAAGCAAGCCGCATCAGCTGGATGCGGTGGCCGGAAAAAAAGAAAAATAAAGAAAACTAAAATAACATTGACACCAGATGTGACATCACGTCACATCCGGTGGCTGGGTTTCCCTCCTCTGTGCAGGAGGGAAGATGGCACGGAGGAGACGTCCAGGGACACGGAGCAGCAGCCAGGAGGTAAGTACTGGGGAAGGGGGGAGGAGAGAGGAATAAAACGAGCACTGTAATGGCACAATATTACTGGCATTTGAATGGCACAATAATACTGGTATCTGAATGGTACTATAATACTGGCATCTTAATGGCACAACAATACTGGCATCTGAATGGCACAATATTACTAACATCTTAATGGCACAATTTGTGTTTGGCTTTGTCCCCTGAGTAAAAAGATGCCTTGGATGAACTGTTTTATCATATTTGGTTCAAATTGAAAGTTTCACAGTATTAGTGCATCAAAATTGTTTGGATGCATTTTGCCTTTAGTTTACAACTTGGTATTGTATACTACCACAAAAATCCCAAATCAAACCCTAAAAATTTCATTTCTTTTAAAAATGCACACTGTCTATTAACATTTAAATGTTTTTTATGGGTTCATTTGCCATCAGGAGTATTTTTTCACTAGAGATGCAGATTCTTCATAGCATTTCTTGCCCATAAGATATTTGGTTGCAGAAAACTACCACAAATTATAGTGTACTATTTCTCCACTTTATGGTGATATAAGATATCTCCTGGGCTGTAGTGTGAGTTGACTGGTTGAGGGAATAGGCCCTTCTTTTCAGATATAAAATAATAAGAACAAAAACACACTTCTTCTTGTATAGCTGTCCATGCTTATCAGACCAATAGTACCTGGACAGGTGGTTTTGGAGAATTAACCTGTGTATTAGCAGACAGGCAGTGTTAGAGAATTAACCCCTGTGTTAGCAGACAGGCAGTTTTAGAGAACCCCTGTATTAGCAGACAGAGGCAGTCTCAGATAATTAACCTTGATTACCAACCATTATACAGACACACACACAGTCACATACATAGTCTCTCACTCTCACATACATCAATACACACACACACATAAAGGAGCAAACCCTTATACATATTATCCTATGAAACCTTTCCATTTAAAATGTTTCCGTTATTGTACCTTTTTGCAAAGCTGCCATATTTTTTCTTCACTTGGGCTGGATCTCTGACTTTCCCACCCACGTTTCCTGCAGTCTTGCCCCTCAACTGTGTGCAGTCCCTCCTCATCTCTCATGAAGCCCTGCCCTCTATCGCGATGTGTGACATCACATGAGATCGCGCTGGGAATACAAGCTGCACAATGCAAAAAAAAATGCTGTTATTCTCCATAAAACCTTAAATACTGGGACCAGGGATTGACCAAGCTCCCCTGGTCCCAAATAATATATAAATAAATAAATGTTTTTGAAAACCAGTCAGTAGCAAGGCTGGGAAATGGAGGCCCATCTCTGTCAGCCAATCAGATGCCTCCTCTTTGCAATTTGAAATCAAAGCCCTACCAGGCTGCAGGGCCGGACTGGCCTACCGGGATACCGGGAAAAATCCCGGTAGGCCGCCGTCCCTGGGGCCGTTACCTGGGGTCGCAAAGGCTGAAAACTGCCCTGCTGAAAAATTCGGCTGCTGCAGCCACCTCAAGAATTCAGCCGCCGCGACTGATTTAAGAATCTGGCCGCGGCGGCCGCTTTAAGGCAGGCTCCACCCCCAGCTTCCCAGAAACTGACTGAGCACTGGATGTAAGGCGACATCCGGTGCTCGGAAGAAACTGATTGACGGTATTTTGCCTCTACAGGGATCAGAGGCAGGCACCGATCCAACAAACAATTATTTTTCAAAGAAATCATAGTGTGTCTGTGTGACATTGTGCATGTGTTACTGTGTGTGACTGTGCAGGTGTAACTGCATGTTTGCATGTGTAAGTGTAACTGTGTGTATGTAAGTGTGACTGTGTAAGTGTAACTGTGTATATGTAAGTGTGGCTTTGTAAGTGTAACTGTGTATATGTAAGTGTGGCTGTGTAAGTGTAACTGTGTGTATGTAAGTGTGGCTGTGTAAGTGTAACTGTGTATATGTAAGTGTGGCTGTGTAAGTGTAACTGTGTATATGTAAGTTTGACTGTGTAAGTGTAACTGTGTATATGTAAGTGTGGCTGTGTAAGTGTAACTGTGTGTATGTAAGTGTGGCTGTGTAAGTGTAACTGTGTATATGTAAGTGTGGCTGTGTAAGTGTAACTGTGTGTATGTAAGTGTGGCTGTGTAAGTGTAACTGTGTGTATGTAAGTGTGGCTGTGTAAGTGTAACTGTGTATATGTAAGTGTGGCTGTGTAAATGTAACTGTGTATATGTAAGTGTGGCTGTGTAAATGTAACTGTGTATGTAAGTGTGGCTGTGTAAGTGTAACTGTGTGTATGTAAGTGTGGCTGTGTAAGTGTAACTGTGTATATGTAAGTGTGGCTGTGTAAGTGTAACGGTGTGTATGTACGTGTGGCTGTGAAGTGTAACTGTGTATATGTAAGTGTGGCTGTGTAAGTGTAACTGTGTATATGTAAGTGTGGCGGTGTAAATGTAACTGTGTATGTAAGTGTGGCTGTGTAAATGTAACTGTGTATGTAAGTGTGGCTGTGTAAGTGTAACTGTGTGTATGTAAGTGTGGCTGTGTAAGTGTAACTGTGTGTATGTAAGTGTGGCTGTGAAGTGTAACTGTGTGTATGTAAGTGGGGCTGTGTAAGTGTCACTGTGTGTATGTAAGTGTGACGGTGTAAGTGTGGCTGTGTAAGTGTAACTGTGTATATGTAAGTGTGCCTGTGTAAGTGTATGTATTTCTGTATATGTGTACACCGCCTGGTCTGAACCATCCACCTCCCTACAAACAGTATTTAAAAATATAACAAATACATCTGTGTGTATATATGTGTCTGTGTGTGTGACAGTGGGCATTTGTTATTATGTGTAAGTGTAACAGTGTTTCTGTAAGTGTAACTGTGTGTAAGTGTGCATGTGTAAGTGTGTGTGGATGTGTATGTATGTGTGTATATCTGTGTGTGGCTGTGTATGTATGTGTGTAAGTGTGACTGTGTGTTTTTGTGTGTGTGACTGTGTGTGTAGGGGTTTATGTCTGTGTATCACATATAAAACAAGAAGTAGTGCAGTGATCCCGCCGCTTTAAGAATTTGGCTGCGGAAAGATGCGATGTTCCCTGCTTTTCCCTCCTGTGCTGGGGCAAGTCCTGTGAGTGCAATCTAATAGCAGGGGTAAGTCCTGGGTGCTGGGGTTAGTCCTTTGAGTGCAATCTAAGTACTGGATAAAGTCCTTCGTGCTGGGGCAAGTTCTGTGAGGGCATTCTACGTCCTGAGTGCTATAGCATGTTATGTGAGTGCAAGCTGCATGCTGGGGTAAGTGTTGGGACAAGTCCTGTGAGTGCAATCTGCGAAAAGGGGGAAGTCTTAGGTGCTGTGGCAAGTTCTACAAGTTCAGTCTGAGTTCTGGGGTAAATCCTTGGTGCTGGGGCAAGCCATGTGAGTGCAATCTGCATGCTGAGATAAGTCCTGAGTGCTAGGGAATCCATCCAGATGACACACACTGCCCTGATATATACCCCTGCACAGGGCAATTCATATAACCTTGTGTACATACTGGGGCCTATGTATTGCCCTGTGCATAGGGTATATACCAGCCTTATCTGTAAATAATAGACTCTTCAAATGTGCTTTACAATGTATGGTTTTTCCTTTTATGAACAAGAAAAGAATGTTATGCAATGGGGCTGGTATAATGACGCAATGCTATGGGGCTGGTATAATGACACAGTGCTATGGGGCTGGTATAATGACACAATGCTATGGGGCTGGTATAATGACGCAATGCTATGGGGCTGGTATAATGACACAATGCTATGGGGCTGGTATAATGACGCAATGCTATGGGGCTGGTGTACAACCATTTCCAGGGCTGGTTTTTATCCCCAGTCCGGCACTGCCACGCTGACATTTCATTCTGCATCCATCCTTCACTGAGAACAGATCCTTAGAGATAGGTACAGCGGAATTTTTCTTCCATTTTATTTTTGCTGTGGCATTTTGTTTTTCTTGTTTTTTTTTAGATAGGGGAATTCATTTTTTCTTGGCCCCCTTTCCCTTTTCATTTCCAACCTGATCCCCAGGACATGTTTACTACTGTCTCTGACATCGGCAGTGCATTTAACCATATCTGCTCTATGAACGCCAATCCTAAATGCGAATATTCAGTGCATCGCCATTGTACCGATAGCTCTGGAGCTGTCAGGTACAGCACATATGAATGGACGTCACTTGTCTGGAGCAGGTTAAAGGACCACTTTGACTTGAACTCCCCCTTCCTTTTTAGTGCATACTAAAGGTTAATATTTACAAATATGGATAGAGTTTGAACATCTCTGTTCTATATTTGTTTAGTTTACTTGGCCTCTACTGACCCTAGCAGTCAGCTCTTCCGAATTTGGAATCTGTCTGGGAGGAAAACAGGAACATTTGTTTGAAATGAAGCTGTCACAAATGATAAATGTACTTGCACTGGATGCATTCATACTGTATATTGTACAGGGACCTGTAATATATTGTACAGGGGCCTGTACTGAGTACACATATGTAAGTTATTTAAAGCAGGTGAACAGCTAGGTCTGTCAGGCCCGTCAGTGTTTTTTTGCTGGACACATGTAACTTTTATCTGCTTCCCTGCAGAATGTAGAATACAGGTATGTCCAGAGAGGACCAAATAATTAATAAAGGACGGGAACAACCCCATGGGAACTACCTTGCTTGATTTATTTTTATCTGAACACATATGGGATGTCTGATTGTCTGGCAATGTTGTTTGTATCATAACATGCATCAGGTTTTACAGTCATTGACCAATCATCTGCCTAATCTTTAGGCCTCAAGGAGATCACGATGCCTTTTCCTTTCAGTCTGGCCTGCAGGGGGCGTAGCTCACATTATTCTGCATGAGACATCTGAGTTTATGCCATGTAGTAGCAGTGGATGGGAATGACCAGCCTGGATCCAAATGATTCAGTCGTAGTCTTATTATTCCACTCGATGTAGCACAGTGGTCCCAAACATTTTTGCCACCGGGGACCGTTCCCATTGATGGAAACATTTTCATGGCCTGGGCGAAGGGGGGGTAGCAATCATACATACATACAGAGACATACATACAGGCACACAGAGACATACATACAGGCACACAGAGACATACATACACAGATCCAGATCCAAATTCTGGTACTTTCCACTCTTTTAGATATGTGTGTAACAGTTATCTAGCATACACTCCTTTTTCACGCCTTGATATTCCTTTACGCACAACACTCAAGCCAATTAGATTGTAGCAGCCACCACCTTAATTTGTGGTATATATATATATATAACTGTTAAACTAATAAAGACTCAGAGTTAAAGAATAAAGAACTTGTGTCTGCTTTCTTTGGCTCTCCAAGCGTGTTGTTGAGGACAACTCCTACCACGTGAAGTCAACCATTAAAGATACATTGCCGTGTATGCAGAGACGTTGCTGAGAAGACCCCTCAGCTAGACTCAGTCCCTTTCACTGTGGGGTCCTGTCTTGCAGCCCAGCCTCATCACAGGGTGCCAGCCGTGCTCTGTGGTACACAGGGAGCAGGGATATGATGTCATTCATACCCCGCCCCCTCCACACAGCATGCAGCAGACACCAGGGTAAGAAGGTAACTGGGCTGCCCCGAGGGGGAGGTGCTTGCGCTTGGCCCCTCTTCATAAAGTAACCAGCTATAGGGGAGGGCAGAACACTTCCCTCACAGCACACGGCCGGCTGAACAGAAGCCGTGGACCGGTGCTGGGCTGCGGCCCCGGTTTTGGGGACCCCTGATGTAGCAGATTGAAAGTGTCACATAGTTTGGAGAAAGAGGCAATGCCCTACTCCCTACTTGGTGACAAGGAACATAACTATGATGAAGGAAGAAAACCTAACTCCTTTCTTTTCTACACACACAAATATAACGGTTAAGCAGAAAAATGGAGCTCAGCAAAGTGTCAGGGATCAAAAAAAAAGGTGCAATCACTCATCTATAACATATAAAACCAATTGCACATTTTGTGTAACATCTCATACTTTATTGGTGCTGCAACGGATCCTTCACAAAAATGATTGGGGCGGCACCAGCAGGCTCAGCACGTGGTCTTCACGGAGATCCCTACCAGTGACGTCATGCGCAGGAGCGCACACTGTGCTCAGAGGTCAGGGACCTTCTCTAGATAGGTGTTAACAAGTCATGGCAGCGCCAATGAAGGGGTTAAGAACACATCATTATACATATTGTTATTCTAAAAAATGTTTACAAATCCCCACAAAAGGTTTAAAGGAAACAAAATAACATATTTAATAATAAATAAATCACAATGCCAGTTACCCTTTCATTGTATGTAAACATTTGAAAGAAATCCGTACCTTAGTTCCTATGTCGAAATCATCGACTGCATACGTTCCCATGAAAGGGAGCTGCATGTGAGTGTGGGTGTCAATCCCGCCAGGGATAACCAGCTTCCCTGTAGCATCTATAATCCTCACGTCGCTCAGATTGGCCACTTGCAGATCCTGCCCGATGTCTTTGATTAAACCATCTTCAATGTAAACATCTGCAAACTGCGAGCAGTCATGATTCACTATTTTACCCCCTTTTATTAATATCTTGTTTGAAGCCATTGTGGCGCAGTCCAAGTCCAGTTGTTTTGTCTTTTTCTCAGGTTTCTGAGCAGGAATCGTTCTTGCAATGCCTCCCTGGGTCCCGTCAAGTGCTTTATCTGGCACAGCTCTCCTCTCTGGAATATGAACTCATATGTGACTTGTGCTCTGGCAGAATTTGTTATACGATACACGGCATACCATAGATTTCTGTAAATATCACTCACAGATACTGTTCCCCAACTCCTCCCCTCCTGTGCCTTATTTCCTAATTCCTCTGACCAGAGAGAGATGTATCATTAACTCTTCTTACTAAAACGGTCAAACATTTACAGCAGCATTATCTAATCTGGGATAACCCACTAGGAATTAACCCTCACTCTGCATTAACCCCATTCTTATCCATACCTTTCCCAACATTTCAATGAGGGTCAATGAGGGGTCCTTCGAATTTTAAGGGGAGAGTCGGAGGGAGCATGACCAGGTAATGGTACAATTCCCAACATTTTTAGGTGACCTTATAATTTATTTATTTTTCAATTAAAGTTTTTATTGAGTCCTTGACATAGATATAACAAATGGTATAACAATATGTAAATATACAGGATGGAAAAATGTCACATAATACATATAATGGTAATGCTTGGTTGACTCATGTTAATTTGTTTTGTATAAATGAACTGTAAGTAATTCCAGAGTTGCATGTAGGGTTGCCACCTTTTCTTCAGAAAAATCCGGGCCTTGGTACTGTCTCCATAGACTTAACATTGGGCTGATGCCAATTTTTTACCGGCCTGCCAGTAAATTACCGGCCGGGTGGCAACCCTAGTTGCATGGGACGTAAAATATTAGTGTTTGTACAGTGGTTATACAGGTACTTGAAAAAAATCTTATTCAGCCGTGTGCAGAGTTGCAGAACATTAATGAGGCTTCATATCATAATATATATGTGACCATAGTATGAGTAGGAGAAACAAGAGAGAAACACACTGCGCCCAATTGTGGTGGAAACAGCTGCAGCAAATTCTACCAGTGTCTCACTCCTGGCAATAAACAAATCAAAACAACACACAAGTGAAAACGTGCGCTGTGACCCAACACTTCAAAACACACAACTCAGGAAAAATAAATAATAAATTGTTACCCTTAAAGTAAATCAGCCTTAAAGTAAATCAGCTCAATATTCAATCCGAAGGGAAAAAAAATAAAACAAAACAGAACAGAAATAATATAGTGTAGTATATCACATAAAAGTGCTGATAACAAATAATAAGTGAGAACACACTCACATCTTCCTGAGCAGAGATCTGCTCAGTCTATACAGCATCCAGGGAGCCCACCAAGGGGTTAAAGATCCAACTGGTTCACAGAGGAATCCTAGGCAGCTTATTCAGGGTAGCAGACCCAGAAGGTACTCCCAGCAGTAGTATAAGAGAGGGTAAGGAGGAGACTATTTAGCTTCAACGATTTTAATACCAATAAAAACATATAAAGAATCTTACATTCAAAGATCCACTTGAACAATACATATATAGAGTTCCAGTAGCAGTCTCCTCTTGTCCACAACGCGTTTCACCCCCAAAGTAGGGCTTTTTCAAGACACTTGCATGGACGGTCCCTGTGGCCATTTTTTTGGTTGCCGTGATTGCGCTAATTTAAAGGCAGCCCGTATATGTACGGGCATTGTCACCAATGCATTGCATTGGGAGCCCCTACATGAATGGGCATTGTCATGAACGGGTTAAAGGATAATTATCTGTATGGCTAACAATACACTGATTAGTGCTGTTCTGTACAACCGACTGCGAGTTAACTACATACTTATGGAAGTTTACATCTGCCTTGCTGAACTTGACACCCCTGAAATGATAGTGCTATACTGAATAAGGACTGGGCCATGTAAAACGGGACAGTTAAGGGAATTTGAGTACAAAATTGGTGGAGGAGGTATAAATAACCCTTCAAGTGCCAGGGATGAGTACGCCCACCGTAATGATGGGGAGCAATGATTACAAACACAATATTAAGGATATAAAGTAATGACCTATGGAGGCTAAATATAGTATGGTAATGACTTAATGAAAAGAATTAATAACAATACACCACAGATATCCCAGTAATGTCACTCTGGCATCTTTCTGGTAGCATATTACAGTAATTGGACAACCTTTTGCATTGGTGAGATTAAATATTGTTAGTAGACATCAGAATACTCTATTCTACTCTGACCTTTTAATAAATCTGTTCAGCAGACAAAACGCGTCAGGTATTTGAACAATTTTCTCCCCGGCATTCTGTGATTTATTTATTTTTTTCATTTCTTTATTTATTAAGTTTATAAATATTACAAAAACAAAACAAACGACTTGACTTATGTATTGTTGCCGGTTGCACGTAGCCGGGTGTATATATACACTGATTCGACTGTCCAAAAGTCGTACAAATAACAGTGAAAAGGACGAAAGAATTAGAAAGGAAGAGGAACAACATTATGATCATGACAGACACGGACAAATCAAGGACAAAACAAGACAAAGACAGATAGGCAGTAAGATAATAGTGAGACAGAGTAAATAATAATAAAACTATGCGGGCATTGTTTGCTCGGCGGCGAGCGCGCACCAATCGGTAGGACTCAGTGTTTTCCTAGTTCTTTTTCTGGATGGGGGGGTTGTTGGAAAGCGTTTAGATTTCCCCCTAAACATTTATATACGTCCATAATGAACATGTATATTTAGTTTGTTGAAAGCATGTTGACGTGTATGCCCCAAAACTTATCCCACTTTATATCAGGGTTCCCACCCAAGGAGACCAGCAATTGTTATAAGCTTCAATGTATCCCTGTTGTTGGACTATACCTTTTTTCCATATTGTGTTGGTATCTGAGTTGGCTCAAGACCTGGGACCATAAAGGGACTTCAGGTCTCAGCCAAAGCCCAGATAAATTTATTTTAACTGCCATTGCCAAGTGGATTATTAATGATCGTTGTGTCTTAGAAAATCTTTTTAGATTCAGATGAAGTATCAGTACTGAAGGAGCGTCAGCAATTTCCTCTCCAACCAAATCTACCAGAACTTCAAACACTTTATGCCATATTGGTTTAATCAGAGCGCAATCCCACCATATATGCTTTGTTGAGCCCTCATCTTTATTGCACCTCCAGCACAATCTAGAATTAGAGGGATTTATTTTATTCATGATTTTTGGAACCATGTGCCATTGGTAGGAAATTTTATAGTAAATTCATACCATCTCTCAGTTCCGATTTCAACACCTATATTCCTTTCCCAGTTCTTCCAGGACCTTGACATGTCCACTATATCATTATTTCTTATGAATTCAAAACATTTAGAAATTGATTTAAAGTCTGCATCGTTATTAAAAAGTTTACTTAATTGTTTAACTTTTTCCCCCTCTTCTTTCCAGAGAAGGTGTTTTAGTAGATAACTTTTTATTCTCAGATAATTGAATATTTCTTTTGAGGGCAGGGAC
The DNA here is from genome assembly GCA_036172795.1 of Pelodytes ibericus. Lineage (NCBI taxonomy): Eukaryota > Metazoa > Chordata > Amphibia > Anura > Pelodytidae > Pelodytes > Pelodytes ibericus. Next base: position 32,302,179 of record CM069859.1, on the reverse strand, counting down.
AATTTTACCTGTAAAGACGGGAAAGGAATCATTTTTCCCCCTTCGATCAAATCCTGTATCATTATGGGGCCTGTCCTAGATAAACTAGTAATATCCATGTTTGGGACATTGTATTGAATTGTGGTTACGCTACTGTAAGGGGGTATCCTGTCTAATATGCCATATCTTTTCTTTAAGTTAAGCCAATAAGTATACAGTTCTTTAATGTGTTGCATTTCTATGGCAGACATAAAAGAAGAACCCGCACTTCCGTTCAGCCATAATATCGCTGAAAGATCCCTCAGACCCAGCTGTGCTGATTCAATCAAGTACCACGGCTCCTGCTTTGAGGATGGGTCCTGCCATCTCCGCAGATGGTATAGCCTACTGGCCTGATAGTATGCATTTAAGTCAGGGACTGCTAAGCCTCCCCTATCTGTTTTTGACATAAGATGTGACATTGCTATCCTTGGTCTCTTTTTTTGACCCCAAATATAGGTCATGAATAGTTTTTGAATCTGTCTCAGTTTCTCAGCTGATAGGGATAACGGAATCATTCTGAATATATATGTCCACCTAGGAAGGACATATGCTTTAAGCACATTTATCCTTCTCAGCCAAGATATTCCGTAATTTCTCCATTCTATCTGCAATTTCTCAGTAGTTTCTTTTAGGAGTAAATCACAGTTTAATTCCATTAATCGGTCTATCTTAGGTGTAATTGTAATCCCTAAATATTTAAAACCTTTGATGGACCAATCAAATTTATACAGCTTTGTTAATGCTCGAACAGCCTCATCGTCCATATTTATAGGCATAATCTGAGATTTCCCCATATTTAGTTTATAATTAGATACCCTACTATATTTCTCTATAGTGTTAATCAATTCTCCAAGTGAGGATGCTGGATCTGTCAGCGTTAGTATGATATCGTCTGCATAGAGGGCAATCTTATATTCTTGTTGGTTTAGGATGATCCCCCTAGTGTTATTATTAGATCTTATGCTGGCTGCTAGAGGTTCCAGGGTAAGAATATAAAGCAGGGGGGGCTAAGGGACAGCCCTGTCTCGTGCCGTTAAGCACTGGGAACCAATCTGCGGAGATGCCAGGACCAACCGTCTTGGCCGTTGGAACTGAGTACAATGCCATGACTGCTTTCTTTATGGGACCATCAAAACCAAACCTATCCAGGACCCCACTGAGGAATCCCCAGCCGACCCTGTCGAAGGCCTTCTCAGCGTCCAACGACAGGACCAGCTGGGGAGTCCCTGTCCTTCCCGCATATCCCAACAGGTCAGCCAGGCGCCGCACATTATTCCCCGATGATCGACCTCTAACAAATCCCAGCTGGTCCGGATGAACCAGCTCAGGGATTATGTCCTTAAATCTGTTAGCAATGACAGCTGAATAAATTTTTGTATCAGTGTTTATCAGGGAAATTGGCCTATAGCTAGCTGTGTCTGAGGGATCCTTACCCTCTTTTAAGATGGGAGATATGGTGGCCTGTAGTAGCTCTTGCGGGAGGGCCCCACCTTTCATAATATCCTGACACAAACTTTCCAAGTGCTCTGCTAGTTCATTTTTTAATTTTCTATAGAACAGGTTGGACCGGCATTCTGTGATTTTCTATTATATTTCTAATTTAATAAAAACTACATTTCACCCTGGAGCAATTGTAGAACATCTATTTTTCCGGATCAATTTATTGTCTTTTATTTTCCATTTGTCGCTAAGTTGAGTGGGGTCCCGTACCCTCTCGGCATTTTAGGTACTTTCCCCCTCTAATAATCTCTATGTTCTATAAGAATGTGTTGAACCATGTACTAATGACTTTTCATGGTGATGCTACAGAGCCAAGACAGAGAACTATACTTGTGTCCATCATAGAGTTTGGTGTTGTGTTCTCTCTTGGGTAGAGATTTTTATTTTACTCAGTGGTGGACATAAGAGCATGGTGCTGCCCTCATCTGGTGGATTAAGTAAATAACGGAGAACGTCAGAAGGCGTGTGATTATTTATTTTGCACTATAGTTTAAATAATGTAGGAATAGAACGTTGTGGCCATTTTTAGCCATATTTTACCCACATTATGTTTTCCCCTGATCACTGGATGCCGACAAGCATGTCGTGATCAAAACGACATGATGGATGGTTTTCCTGTGATACTCCTAGCCCATCCATTGTCATCAAGGGGTTAAATATCAACTTCACTGTGACAACTTTGTCTTGCTAGTCACTGGCACTTATTAGATTTAATGGATGAAGGCTTTAATTGATAAAATGTAGATACTGAGGAGCAGTCTAATTGTATGCAAAGGGATTAAAAGCTAAACCTCCTTTTAATGAGACAGACAGCCATTCAATAAAACTTTAATTTGAACAGTGGAAAAAAAAGAACTAGGGTACTTCAATCTGAATGACCACCTCTCCAGAGCTGCAAAGAGAGACTGCTGGCAGCTGTCTCTTTGTCATTCTAAACGGCCACCAACCGAAGCAGTAGCGCATGCACAAATGGAACCATTCATACCAATTTAACCCCTAGCAATGCTGGATACAAATTACCGGAATTCTGTTAAAGGGACTGCATCACCTAGACATTGTTCATAGTGTGAAAAAATATATATATATATATCTTTGAATAATAAGACAAATAAGCAAGCAGTATCCAATTGGTTATCTTTGGTGGGAATATATCCATGTGGACACAACATATGTATGACCTGTAATTATGTAGACAAAAAAAGATCATTTCATTTCTAAAACTAGTGGCAAATTGTACCCAATCACAAATTATTCAAATTGTTGTACTTCTTCTGTGATTTATGTTATTAATAGGTTGGCCGCACCGGCAGCGAATTAAAATGTCCGGTAAGAGAACATTAAAAAGGTGTATACCCCTGTGGCAAGACATTTTCTATTTTGTAACAATAAAAACTTCAAATATTTTTCAGTATTTGTAATTGAAAGAATTAAAAGGGGACCAAGAGGAGGAAACATTCAAGGCCTCTTGTACCGGAGGGAGGTCTACTGGATCTTTACTCTTGGCACAATTAGACCAGAAGGCCTTAATACAGAATATGATATTACACATTCTGATGGGGAATTATTAATGGATTTTGGTATAGTATTAATAATAGCTCTTATTACCCTTGGGTGTTTATCATGTCTAAAAATTGGAAAGACTTAGAATAAATAGGTTCACTTATCTTGTGCACTACTGAATCCATCAGGTTTAACTATCTCTTTGTCTGTTAAATGAATTATTACCGTATCTGCTTCTATTCATATTAAATGTCAAAGCCTAAGAATGAGACTATCTATCCAGTTTAACCAGAACATAGGGAAATACACAAACTTCTCCCATAAATAATATTGTATTATTGGGCTCTTTTCCTTTCCTCTTATTCTTGTAAATGTATAATGTATAATGTTTTTAAAATACCGTAAATACTGCATCACTAATCTTAAAATAGATGGTCCACTGATAGAGGGGGTCATATCCATATTGAATGATATTTATCACTGGTTCACTGTTCTTTTTTTATCATTGCTATATTTATTTTTTATTGTAATTGGCACTTAGATGTTTTTTTGTATAAATACATATATTTGTATATGTTTATTGTGATCCTTTGTATGATAAGAACACCAGTCACTTGTAGTTTTTTCTTCATGAATTCAGCACTAATTGATTGTTTTGACCTGTTCACTCATTTGTTGGTGCACATGTAAATAGCATGTTTATTTTCTTGTCCGTGACACTTATGATTAAGCGTGGTAACACGCGAAACGCGTCAAGTGCGTTCCTCTCAGCTTTATATATTTTTTGTCGCTGTGCAGATTTTCTGCCATTAAATGTTACGCCTTTATTATGGAATTTGGAGTGCCAGTGCTATTATGTTCATTTATTATTGCTCGTACGCAGGGTCAGCAATTGAAGGGGGCACCCTGATCCGGCTGAAAGCATTCAACAACCCTTCCAGTGCTGGACATATTATCCACGGTTTGAGCCCGGAATATCTCCGTATGGAGAGAAACCCATTTGAATGTAGATAGGAACAATGGATCCAGAGGTAGTGTAATCAAGACTGACAGTAAAAGCATGCATTAGATAATGCAGATCACATGGCGGGCTATTGACGACCTTACTCATTGTAAGCCTGTTTATTTGCCTATTGAGCACCATGTGATGTAATTAACATTTGGATTGCAAAACATATTTATCTAATGCATGCATTTACCACAACAGTCTTTCTCATTAAGGGGAAAAAGGAAACATTTTTATCCTTTTTATTCTGTTATCCAACTAGAATATCTACACTACTTTGGGGCAGTTGTGGTTTTACACAGTTTTACACTATAGGATTGTTACCCCTAGTACACTGCTTTCTGTAGTATTAGTAATGACCCCTGGTGCTGGTTCCAGGATTGCCATTGGCTAGATGCGAAACATTCCATCACTTCAGTGAGAGTTAACCGTTATGGGAATAATCTCTAATGTCAGGGTCGCATGCATTTACTTTGGGTAAGGTTCAGCAATGCCATAGGTTCTCTCCTGTGTAATGATCTGCAGGTTAGGGATGGTGGAGAGGGACACAGAACGGCTCTGGGGTCAGCTGAGTAAAAAGATAATTGTCAGCAATTATGTGTTTAACCTTCAGGTGCCAAACTGCACAGATCCCAGAGACTGAGCTAAAAGCAGCAACACATGCACCTAACTGTACTAAATAGATGTTTTGGTGCCTGAGTGAGGGCCCTGTTCCCTTTGCTGTGTGATCCTCTATATTCACTAAAAGCCAGGTGCAAGGTATGGTGAGGTAAGAAACATGTCATAACACATTAAAAAAGGCTAAACCTGGTGAGTTTGTCCCACTAGAGCAGGGGTGTCCAAGTTTTCAGTGGGCCACTTCACAAGAAATGTATGTGTGCGTGGGCTGCATTCAGTTTTCATTGAGAGAAAATGATACATAATTATATAGAATTCATATTCATACATATATAAAATGCACATTAATGTGCATTGTGTGAGTGTATCACAGACTCTACAGCATTAAAATGCACATTACTGTATCACAATAAACACACATTCATTCCACATACAATAACACTTTTACATATACATTCACTACAACAAATACACACACAGCCACTTACACACAAAAGCACACCTTGACACCCTTATATATAAATACACAGACCCCCTTACACACATGCACAAACATCCAAACACACTTAAACGAACAGGGACACCCTTCCACACACACTCTCCCTTCCACAGATACACCCCCCCCCCCCCCCCACAGACTCCCTTACACAGATAGCACCCCCCCCCACACACACAATCTCCCTTACAGATACCTAAACACCCCCCCCCCCCTTACACAGATACCCTTTCAAACATGCACAGACTCCCTTACACACACACTCCCTCTCCCTTCCACAAATCTATTTTTTTTTTTAAACCAAAATGATGATATGCCATTGTCGAGGTCAGGCACATCATTTCTCCAATCAAGAAGTCATCATCTTCTGAGCGCCTGGATGTCACCTGACATAGGGGCGGAGCATTCAGCCCTCAATCTGCGCTCTCCACTATTCACCAGATGGTGGCACTGAACAGAGGTGCGGTTACAGCATCCAATCTCATGCAGGCGGCACCTCCCTGTCAGACGGGCCGCATTTGGCCCGCGGGCCACATGTTGGACGGCCCTGTGCTGGAGGATCTGTAATGGTTCTGCATAGTTATAGCCAAAAGTTCAGGACACACATGTCGCCAGTTATTTCTTTGGTGGCACTAGTAGGGTCTGCTCTCCTGTGCTCCTCCTTTTTTTTTTTTGTCTCCTAGACACTGCTTATACGGTGAATGTAGAGAACATGACATCCTGCCAGATTTTACCCTTACCCACAGGGTTTTCTCTGACATCCTAAATTACTGGGATCTAATGCCTGTAGGAAGGCGTAGAACATTCTGTATTTGAACAGGTTATCACAGTCCTACTCGATGAGCTGCACTATGGATCCTGCCTGCAGGAGGCAGGATTCCACCTCTTAGAGGTGTTGGGCAAAGTGAGCGCTGGTTACATTTATCGCCATCGCGTTGTGCCCGAACTTCCAGTCTCCCTATTTGGTCAGGGACCACATCGTGTATCTGCCCATGTGTCCCTGGCTCCTGATCGAGCCAGGAACAAAATGTAGCCGATTTGGTGCTTTGGGCCTACAGGCATGAATGGATTAAACACCTTTACTTGCATTTCTGCTAACACAATACATATATCATGTTTATTATTTTCTCTACATTCACAGTGCAAACAATGTTTAAACCCTTTCAGCTTCTAATTTTACATTTTGGTGGTCTGACAGTTTTTTTTTGTCTTTTTGTGAAATACAGTATTACAAGTATAGTTCTCTTTGTTGCCACAAACATGCTCTACTCTGGTACAGAGGCGTGTTCATTAATAAAAACAGTTTATATGTTTTATAAAATTTTATTTACTTTGCTTTAAAATTTACTTTAACTTTAAACTGGCCACTTTGTCGAAGTGTACAGCGGTAGGTTTTTTTTTTTTTCCTTCAGTGCATATACCCAGCATATTATCACAGAAAATAAATAGTTTTGTGGTTATCAACCAATTTGAGTGTTTGTAGGACCCTCCCTTTTGGAGGAATTGATAACGTAGGAGCAAGTAATATCATTCTTGTATTAAAACATTTATTATTTGCAGTGAGATTTTTGAAAGTGCACGTTTAATGGACAATGGTCATTTAATTGAAAGATTGCATCAGGTGTAAACAGTTTAAATAGAAAAGCTTTAACAAATAATGTGAATTATTGAGCCCGCTTCACTTCTTTAACACTATCAGGGGGCAGACATCTCGGGTCAGAGATTCCTTGATTTAATCTATGATTCTAAACAATTCTGCCCCATTCGATTTGAATTCTTTCCTGAATGCATTTATATTTAAAATACCTACACCATGCAATCCCTCAGGAAGGGGGGGAGGGGGGGGGGAGGGGGGGGGGGGGGAGAGGGAGAAGAAGAAGAAAAACATGTTGGGTCAGAAGATATATCTGGCTTAATATGATTGATAAGAGTACCACTGCAAAAGGGCTTAGGTCTGAAAAAACTACGCTACTCCAAATGATTGAGTGCATCTAACCACTTTTGATTATAGTGTAGAGCAGGGGTGGGCAATTCATTTTTACCGGGGGCCGCATGAGCAACCCGAGCACTGCTGGAGGGCCACATCAACAATATTTCAATTAAATTTTGCTCAATATCTGTCTCTCCCCGTACCCTCATGTCTGTCTCTCTCTCTCGCCACTCATACCCCATGTCTGTCTCTCTCTCTCGCCACTCATACCCCATGTCTGTCTCTCTCTCGCCACTCATACCCCATGTCTGTCTCACTCTCGCCACTCATACCCCATGTCTGTCTCACTCTCGCCACTCATACCCCATGTCTGTCTCTCTCTCGCCACTCATACCCCATGTCTGTCTCTCTCTCGCCACTCATACCCCATGTCTGTCTCTCTCTCGCCACTCATACCCCATGTCTGTCTCTCTCTCGCCACTCATACCCCATGTCTGTCTCTCTCTCGCCACTCATACCCCATGTCTGTCTCTCTCTCGCCACTCATACCCCATGTCTGTCTCTCCCCTCATCCCTTATATCTTTTTCAATCTCTATCTTTCTGTTCCCCATACTGGTCTCTTGTACACACAGTCATACATAAACACACACAAACACAATTACACACTAAGTCACCCTCACAGACATACATTTACACAGACACCCTTATCCACACTGTCACACATACATACACACACAGCCACCTTTACACACAGGATACACTTGCACAGACACTCATGTACACACACTTCCACAGACAGTAACACACACATAGTTATACACATTGACACACACACACATACACATTGACACACACTTCCACAGACACTTCCTTTCTTATTTTATTTTAACCCCCCCCCCCCAAACTGTTATTACCTAATCCTCCTTGTTAATCCAAGCACAGCACAACGTGGGAAAGCTCCACCCCCGTCGCGTTCTGTGATTGGCTGCAGGGAGGACGTTCTCTAGGGTGTCTTGGCAGATACCCTAGAGAACGTCCTCCTCCCTGAAGCAGCCAATCACAGAACGCAACGGGGGCGGAGCTTACACCCGTCGCGCTGTGCTTGGATTAACAAGGAGGAGGATGGCAGGGAGAGAGCTCCCTGCTACAGCGCCTCTCCTCCCTTGCGCCTGGGCGCGGTGCACCTGCCCAGGATCGGCCCTGCCTCACGCAGGCCGGACAGGGACGCACAAAGGGCCGGATGTGGCCCGTAAGATGCCCAGGTCTGGTGTAGAGTCACAAACATTATTTGGAATAGTGTGAAAGCTACAATTTCTGGTCATGACTAGTGTTGAGCGAACCCGAATCGCACCGAACATTACAGTGTCCGTGCCACGAACCCGAACATTTTACGGTTTGTTCGGGTTGGAGTTCGAGGTTCGGCTATAAACCGAAAGTCTATCAACCGAAAGTCATTCGGCTTATAGAATAGCAATACATGTATTCCATAAACCGAAAGACATTCGGTTTATAGAATACAATGTAATTCTATTGCTATTCTATAAACCGAAATAGAGTCCCAATTCATACGAATAGGTCAATTGACCTATTCGTATGAATGGGGGACTCTATTTTGGTTTATAGAATAGCCAATAGCATTACATGTAATCTATAAACCGAAAGACCTTCGGTTTATAGACTTTCGGCTTATAGAATACGTGTAATACTATTGGCTTTCTATAAACCGAACTAGAAATTCTTATGAATGGGGACTCTATTTCGGTTTATAGAAAGCCAATAGAATTACATGTATTCCATAAACCGAACGTCGGGTCCCCATTGACTTCAATGGGGTTTGGGGTCAAGTTCGACACCGAACCCGGACTTTTTTTCCGAAGTTCGGTCTAACCTCTCGAACCCGAACATCCAGGTGTCCGCTCAACTCTAGTCATGACATCTGGCAATGTTGTAGTTATGAAGACTGTCATAGATAATGTAGGGGCCTCCAAAACATGTTGCTATTTAGCCCATTCACTTGAGAACAGTTAACGGTATATGGTTTTTTTTCATAACAATAAATCAGGGGTGTCACACTGCGCCCCTCCAGCTCCTGATAATCTTCATCTCCCATTATGCTCTTTCAAGGGTGCTAGGTATGGGAGACAGAGGTCTGTAGCTTGACACTTCTGTAGCTTCCATTGCATGTTTCTGCAAGACTCATAAGAGAACATTTGCATGTTCTTATTCAGTCTAAGCATGCTTTCCTGTGCATTAGGACAATGCTTTGAGCTACATTCAGGAAGAGAATCAACCAGCAGGAACATTTTTACTGGTTCCCAAGATGTCTGCAGCACATGTAGAACATTGCCCCTGAAGTACACTCCTGTGATAATCAAATAATGGATCCAAGATGTGGAATTAATCGCTGTAGGAAGTGTGCAAAAATATAAAAACAAGTTTCTCACAACTTAGCAAAAAACAAAACAAGAAAAAGGAATTTAATGTCTATACATAATAAAACATTTGGTCAGTTTGACTGACTACACAGAACATACGCACAAGACTTGAACATGCTTTTAAAATGACTTTCAAAAGTACGCAACCCTTTGAGCGCTAGAGGGCTGTCCAACACTTTGCTTGGCTTTACGTTGGACACTCCTATGACGCTCCAAAGGTTAAAATGTAATAAATAGCATACAGACACAAACACAAAATTCCATATTACATCATTATACATCCTAAAAGAAAATTGCAAACAAAAAATAAACAGCACTTGATATTTTTCCTATGTACTGTAGGGTACTCAACCTCCAATGCTTTAATCTGATATTACAAAATATAGAAAAACTGAAATCGTGTGAAAAATAGCATATAAACTGTTCACCTTTACCAGTTTAGTTCCCTCCCCCAGCATTGATGGACTATGGAACAGGCATATGTAAAATACAGCTGTCCCAACATCACTATTTGTGATAACACGCGTTCACCATCAGGTGTGTAAAACCATTTGTTTGCTGGCAAAGACATCAAATGCATATACTTTTAATGACTTCACAAAGACGGCCACCAAAATGGACACATGAGCAGCTGCCCGTACTTCCACCATCCCACAATGCCTAGTGTGTGGCATGCTAATCATTATGGGATGCTGGCCTCCCCATTTGGGGTGGGTAGATGTGTAAGTGGTCCTCTTTGTAGGTTTTGCAATCTAGTAAAGCTTAGAAACTAAATGTGTACAGTTACTAGCAATGTGGCTGGTACAATGTACAGATGTTTAATAGCATCTATACAGTAATAGCCATCACCATCTGCTTCCGACAAAGACTTCACGAAGTAACAGGAGGAATAAGTACAGTCAATTAAATAAATCTGCAGCAAGTGAAAGGTAAGGACTCCGAACCACTCCAAGGTTATATGTGTATGCCTGGCAATTTGCACTATCCCACCTGCTACTCTATATACATATCACAGGGTGGACTAGTAAGTTTCATTCCTCTCTCCTTGGCTTGTAAACATTCCGGCATAGATAAGAGGTAAGTTAGGGGGACCTCTGTACTGGGTAAAGATCAACATGGAAACAAAAAAAACTTTTAAATAGTAGTTGGTGTGATGCGATTATTTGCTTGATGGACAAAATTCCGCACAGTGGATTAATTTAGAAGAATATATATATATATATATATATATATATATATATATATATACCGTATATATCATTTTTTTAATACGTTATAAACTTGAAAAGTCCTTTGACAATAGAAAGGGGATATGACAGTTGTTTATAACCTTCACGACCGTAGGATAGTCTAATCCATCCTAAAATACAGGGTTCAAATGCCTGTAGGATGGCGTACGTAGAATGGCCTTCCTGTGATGAGCTGTGCTTTGGTTCCTGCTTACAGGACAATATGTAACAGACAATCAAAATGAGCACTGGCTACATTTTTCTAAATTGGGCCATAGCAAAGCTTCAGGATTCGGTTCCACCTACACCATGTCTCAATTGACGTTGTGAGGTCTCACAGGGTCTAAGATCGGTCCTCTGCCACAACGTCTATGGCACCTGATCACTTTTTTGATCGTGGCCAGGACACAAAAATACCTTTTGGGTGTTTACTTCTTAAAGAATAAAGTTACCATGTGGCATTAAGTGGTTGATGGTTTATCAACATGCTTACATATTAGTGAAGCAACACAAGATACTCACAGCACTTGAGAAACTGGTGTTTTTCCTTGTTGACAGCCAGTTAACAGCCCAATAGATGTTTTTAGTTACTGGGGGTGGACGGCTTATTTTATATTGCGTTAAAGGGGCAGGTTCCCCCTATAGTCTCCCAACCAATATTACATACGTTCTGAATCATTTGCAATAAAGAACGAGACCTATCTCATCAGATTTTTTTCTCAACACTTCTGATCTCCTAACAACTGCAAATAAAGCGATATAGGTCAGGCCTGCTGCCATAGTATCATCGGAGATCACTGAATTTTGAGAACCCAGAGAAACGATTTGCACAGTCAAATGACAGAATAATGGTGAATTATTCCAAAGTAAATATAAGTGCATTTCACATTTGGTAAACACAATATATCCAGAAAATAAGAGGTGATAGTGCCGCTTTAAATGTGTGGCATTCAAGAGCATAATTTTATATGATGAGTAACGGGCGAGCATACATGTATTTAATCTTACTGTCACTGAATACCTTTTAAATATGCCCCTCCTTTTATAACAAATGTCAAAAATGAAGTCTAGATTAAAACAGACCTATTTATATATACATACAAACCGCACACACACACACACACACACACACATCTACAGAAAGCAGGTTGTGGATCTCTGTATATATAACCGCCACCAGACGGTTTAATTCATCCTAGCCACTGTGTAAAGTGCTGGAGACCCATTACCAGTGCAAGGGAAAACATCAACTGAAATGTACAGGGAGGAAGGAATTAAAAAAAGATGAAGAGATGGAAACAAGAAAGAACCAAAATACACAAATGATACAAACTACCAATAACTACAAATATTCCAAAACAAGTGGGACATTAACATCAAACCCTTGTCTGCAGATTAAGTATATTTCAATATAAATATACAACAGGCTTAGCTTTGGTAGTTTATCTTCAGTAATAAACCCGGAAACCAAAATGATCATCTTGGCTTTCTTTTTAGAAATGTTATGTGGGTGTAGACCAGGGCTGACCACCCTATCTGTATAACCAGTAACAAGGCAGGAATAGGGGCCAGTACAATGCGATCCTTGGAGCCATTGTGCCCTGCATTATAAAATGTACCGCTATACCTAAATGTATTGCATTTACTTTCTGTAATACCAGTCCATGAACATGTTTTGAAGGAAAACAAACAGAGATAAATACAGCTCGGCAGACATGACTACATGTAAAAGTGCATGGGAGGGAGGTCTGATAGCTGAACCAGTGGAAATAAGACAACACAACTGTGTGCAAATTAAATGTACTTAAAAGGAGGTGGAAACCACGTATTATGTACAACATGGCAGGATGTCTGGAACTAGATGGCTCAGTATCTTACAATAGTGTAGTACTGTATATGTTACAACAAAGAAGGCTTCCTAGAATTAAAACATACATAAAAGTAATGTGTACAAAACAATATAAAATGCTATAAGCATTTTAAAGGCGTAAAATTCTCACATTATCCGGTGTCTTTTTATCGTGTATTTAGCTGGTTGCCTCCCTGTTGGACTCTAATTAGCAGCCGGTTGGTGTAGCCGTACATCTCAACAAGTTTTCTAGAGGTATCTGCCTCCGAGTTCAGGTCCACTAGAGGGCAAGATCCAGTGGTCTCATTTGGATTAAATGCCACGTGCTTTCAGTGTTTTAACATTCCTTTTGTGAGAGCTGTTTATGTCAGGGCTTGACAAATTTAATTTGATTTTAGGAGCCAGAAATTTTTTTTAGGAGCCAGACAATCACGCAAACATAAACACAATTCATAAACACACACGCCTACTTCACATATATACAAAACACACCTACTTTACATATACACATATACACAAACACCTCACACACACCTATTTTACATATACACATATATCCAAACGCCTCACACACACCTACTTTACATATGCACAAATATCCAAACACCTCACACACACCTACTTTACATATACACATATATCCAAACACCTCACACACACACCTACTTTACATATACACATATATACAAACACCTCACACACACCTACTTTACATATACACATATATCCAAACACCTCACACACACACCTACTTTACATATACACATATATACAAACACCTCACACACACCTACTTTACATATGCACATATATACAAACACCTCACACACACCTACTTTACATATGCACAAATATACAAACACCTACTTTACATATACCCATACATCCAAACACCTCACACACACCTACTTTACATATGCACATATATCCAAACACCTCACACAAACCTACTTTACATATGCACAAATATCCAAACACCTCACACACACCTACTTTACATATGCACAAATATCCAAACACCTCACACACACCTACTTTACATATACCCATATATACAAACACCTCACACACACCTACTTTACATATACCCATATATACAAACACCTCACACACACCTACTTTACATATACCCATATATCCAAACACCTCACACACACCTACTTTACAATACATACAAACACACACCCACCTCACATAGTCTTTTCTTGGGGGTTTCTTCTTGATGTGTCCCCCTCCCTGCTGCTTTACCTCATTGCACGGGAGGGGGGCACTCGTGCTGCTGCTGATCTCCTTTGGTCTGCCTGCTGAGTGCCAAGATGTCACGTGACGACACCCGGCACTCAGACACGCGTTGCGCGAGGGGGCGGAGCTTGCAGTCTGTGCCATCGGCCATCGGCACAGACTTTACCCCCTCGCGCTGCGGAAAAATCAGATGGCAGCGGCAAGGGGACCATGAGGCTGACAGCACCCAGGCGCCAGGTCTAATTTCCTGGTCGCCATGGCGACCTGGCGCCTGGGGTTTGTCGAGCCCTGGTTTATGTAGTAATAAACATTGCTTTAGTCTACAGTATACCATCCAGTTAAAGACACCCTTCAATGCTACATTGTATATTATATTTAGTTTACAGCTCTAGTGTGGTTTGAAGTTTTCATGTGAGATGTGGGGGGTCATCGGAGTGGGGGGTTTCTATATAGGAAAGCATTTTCTGTGTCTGCGTATCTGTATTTTTAGGTGATGTGTCAAGGAAAGTAAGTGATAGAGTCTGGTTATTTCTATATTGCCAATGAAACTTGATAATTGCAGCCAATAAAGTGTACCACACGACTTGGTTTGGGAGATGTTTTGATTAAATGCATATGAATTTAAAGTGCCGTAAGACACACGTACAATTACATAAATTACAAACGGCACCAGTCGCCGATCCGGAGTAACTGAAAACAGTAGACGTACTTAATAATTGTAACACAGATTTCAGACAATAGGGAAGTAATAAAGATGGTTTTGTAACACTGTTTTCTTCCATAAATAAGCATTATTCAAGTTTACATTTTCTGTAAAAGCTATTATAGCTATATGGCATCACTTCAGAGAGGTTCAGTATTACTGGCCTGGGTTCCTCACTTGTTAAATTATCCTGTTATACAAACAAAATATCACTTGGTTAAGTGAGGATAAAAGAAACTAGGAAAAAAGCTTGACAAACCCAAGAAAGTCTAGGGAGCTATAGCTCCGAACCCGTTTTCCATTGAAGTGTGTGTATATACGGTGTGTGTATATACGGTGTGTGTATATACAGTGTGTGTATACCATATCCCTGGCTGCATAAAATAACTAAGGAGACTCAGGCTTATTCTGTTTACTTCCTAAAGTCTAAACATATTTGTCAAGCCCTGCTTTAGAACACTTACTCCCTTCACTCTCAGCTTAACAGACACGCACTTGTACATAGTACCTGTGAATAAGTCCTTGTTTAACAGACTGACAGACCAGCAGAAAGCTCCTTCACAAGCACATCATTTAAAGCTGTGCTATCTCCTACATGATACATGATTAATAACAAAAAAGGGGGTAACTGCTAGACTGAAAATATTGGTTTATTCCCACTAATATAAGTATTTTCTGAAAAAAGCAACTGTGTAAGGAAGGCAACTGTTCACATTTTGAGATGTCAAAACTGGGTACAAAATAGACCTGTCTACACATCCAAAGCAGCCAGTGGTCTCTGATAAATGGGTAGAGAGCCACTAGGGAAGGGATGGCTAACCTTGGCAATGCAGACGTTTGGGAGTTACATATCCCATGATGCTCATTCAGCTTTAATACCAAGGTTAGACATCTCTGCACTGGAGTGAGTTTTGCAAAAAGTTTCAGCTTTGTGAAAAAAAGTGCAATATGGAAGGCCACATGTAAGAATTATAGCACAAAAGAAAACTACTGCAGGAATAAGAAAGGGACATTTGGAGGATGGACACTGACAGGGAAGAATCCAAACTTTGATGAATGCAGATATTCAAACATTATTCGAGACACACTGTGACAATCCAGATCACTGCTGAGGCCTCAGTGTCCCCTACTTTACACCAAAAAAGGGGGGGCAGGCTACATGGAGAACGCAATGTGACAGCGCTTACCTTTATATAATTAAAAAAACCATCACAGAGATTCAGAGTGCAAAGTGAATAGTTCTGTGGTTCACAAGCCTGTTCTCAAAAATCCAACTCAAGGATAAACCCAAACGAGTATGGCCAAAAAAACTTGGTTTAAAGAAAAATCATCTCCATCCCCTCTGTGACATCAGCCCGGAGATCTTGATTATAGAGCCAGATCTATGTATAACCATGTCAAACAGACATTATGCGTGACCCTTTCACAGCCTGTTCAAGCAGTGGACATAATTCAGAAGTGTATACTAAGGGTCTGGAATATTTTCAATCAAGCTAGGGGTCCAATAAACCCCCTCGACAGTATATCTCACCAATCAGACAGCCCTAACATAAAAGAAACAACAGGTCTCCTATCAATGTCTCATAATAACTCTCTGTGCACTTAGAGTAACAAGGAGTGTGTGTGTGTGGGGGGGGGAGGGGGGGGGGGGGATTCAAAACAATTAAAGCCTGGGAGAATGGTTTAAATACTTAAATAAAAAATATACCTTTTAAGAAAAAAATAGGACAATTTGAAAGTGGGAGATGGGGCATCACTGATGTCTTTATCTTTAGGATTCAAACAGAAGGGGAGACACATTTATAAACACCCTGGTCTTGATTCAGACAGATGTTAATTGTGTAAACATTGAATGGGTTCAAGCCAGCAATATGAGTCATGTATCATTTCCAAAGCCGACTATTCTGTACACGTTGTGTAATGGATGCTGACAGAGCCATTTACTTACACAACTAGCCTTATTATAGTGTAAACGTGTTCTAATTCTGTACCGCCGTGCATCGCTATACCGCGAGCAGGTATCCTTTTGTAAGCTGAATGCAAAGTGTGGGGTTTAAACTATCCAGTCGGATCAGCAGGAGTACCCATGACAAACTCAAGCCGGCGCTACATGGATTTCACTTGAACATTGCAAGCATTTCCCCTCTGAGTGGCAGGAGTGGAAACAGCAACGCTACACAGCTATGCTCTTCTCACTCCTCTGGACATCAAAGGGTTAAATTGGTTTCTGCAAAGTACAAAAACAGTGACTAAATATTGCTCCAAATGGTGTTACCACCAACCCTCAAGTCGGCTTCTAGCACAGTAACAATGCCTCATCATCACTAGTTTCATTCTTGAGCACAGCTTCCAAACAAGTGTCTGGGATCTGAGCCGTATGCACTATACCGCAACATTCACACGGGCCGTCACGATTGCACGACCTCACTCCTACGTTAAAAGCTTGAGTTGTCCCTTGACCCTGATCGGAAGCAAGGTCTAGTAACGGTCTAGTACAGTCACTGAGATCAAAGTCTAATGCAGGGATTAGCATTTCTACATCGTCGTCATCTTCTCGTCTACTTCCGCTGCTGTCAAGCTGCCTCAAGGGACTTTGGTGCTGGCCTGTGGTATTTGACCTGCCAAGAGTAATTCGTACCCAACGCAAGCCTTGAGTCATTCGACTAAGGGCACTACTAATCTGGTGCCGTGCAGGACTCGGAACAGTAGGTTCCGATGTGGGAACATCTCTTGCGTTATCTGTTGTGCTGGTGTTGGATGTTTGCGTAGAAGTACTTCCACCTACAGAGGCTTCAACAGCAGACACAGGGGGAGTTTTTTGAGGCAAAGGAGCAGCAACTCCACCGACAGCACCTTGTGCATCTCTCCTTTCAGTTTCAGTGTCTGTTTCATTGGCTTCCACTGAGAACAGTCCTCGGTGTGTACTACTCCTATCGGTTTCTCTGTTTATATTCGGGGTAGCAGCATTATCGCCATTGGTTGAGACCAACGCTAAAGATCCTGAATTACGTGACCGCACAAAATTAAAAATCCTGTTCCAAATATTACTTGATCTCCCAGCAATTGGGAGTCTTACTGATGTAAATCCAAGCTGTGAACGAACAGCAAGTCTCAAGTTCTCCAAAACAGAAGCCTGGAAAGATAAAATAAACAAATATTAGTGCATTCACGGACTTTCACAACATTTGATTAAATCTACAAATGCATTCTCTCATTTAATATCTATTTATTGGGGCAAACTTCTTCCAAGTTTGGGAGGGCTTTTACGGAACAGCCCACATTTTCACACTTGTTTCATTATGGTAATGTGTTATCTGCATTGTCTAGTGTCACTTGTACACATACATGAAATGTTATTTTATAATCTGATTTTCTTTCATGTTAGGGGCTGACTTCACCAGACAGGAAGTCATATTCAAAAGAGTCTGGGACGCTTGAGTGGACTAGTGCTGGGCTGCCTTTTATCCTGAGGAATTGATCATGTGGCATTGGCATTTTTATATTAGCACTTGAGCTGGTTACAGTGCCACTCCTGTATGTGAGTTGAAAATAATTACCAATTTTAACACAGATTTACTCTCTTTCCTTCCTCTCTCCTATGTCCAAATAATAAATGCGGAGACAGCAAGTTCTTCACTTGAGATTTACATTTACTACTGGAGTCAAGTGGGATCTCTCTTGGTTTCCATCACATTTTTGGGACCAGAGGATTCCTTGGAGAGTTTGTGCTCCCTACACAAGAGTATTATTTTCCCCTTTGAGTATTTCTGGTTCGGTTCTATAAACTGTTCTATAAAAAGATACAACAGCACTATAAAATAACACATTTGAAATACATAGCAAAATTAAACATGAAAAAAGTCCATCATTATAAAGTAAAAAGCTGAACTATTCTGATTGTGCCGACTACTATAGCCGTTGTTGGTAGTCTAGTTTGTGAAACGAGATTGTGAGGATCTTTTTTTATACTGAAACTACAAATTGGTAGCCAAAAGACATTTAATTTTATTTTGCATACTATTCATCGCTTACAATGAAGACACATTATATGGTCACATGCACAATGTGCAATAGTTTACCTGATTCGGAGAGCACACTGGGAAGTCTTCTACCGGTGGAATTAAGCCCTGAGCAATCAGTTGTCCATAAGAGGGAGGGGCTTCACGTCTTAATAAATCAGCTTCTACTCTTGAAAGCTGTGTTTCAAACGATCTTTGAAAAGATAAAATGAGCATTTCAGTTTCAACCATCAATGCAGGCAGGAACTTCTCTGGGAGGAAATGTTACCATTACAACATAGGTGATACAGGTCATCTGCCACATGGGTGCATTCTCGGAAGCCATCACAATCTGGGTTTCTATGTCAATAATAGTGCAGGTTGAGTATGCCTTATCCGAAGAGCCAAAATCCGGAAATAAAAATAATTTGGATGTGGGTCAGTTTGAATTAAGAATATTCCCCTTCCTGGCACCCCGGTTGTGAAGCTCCCTTGCTTCACCCTCCCGGGCGTCGTCCATGGGAAAAGTAGTTTCCCAAAGTGCTGTGACAGGAGGGAGGGAGTACTGCGCGTAGACAGATCATCTCAGTATCCCCATGGAGCAGGTAAGCTGCCCCACTGCTGTAATTGATGTACATTAACTAAATACAATGTGAGCCAGTTACTCACATTGAATTTAGATAATTGATAGGGCTGCTTCTGCTGCCGAAATGATCCGTTAACTGTATGTATCCATTATACGAAATGCTGCTGGTCCCGAGCATTTCAGATAAGGGATACTCAACCTGTAATAACTTTACTAACAAGGACACAATTGGGAAATGTTCATAGTGGCTCAATAACATCTAGGCTTTCTGAACATAGCAAAACAAACAGAAAAGTTATGTTATGCATGCTATTTCTGAGTTCATGTCCCCTTTAAGCTAGTAATGCCAAACCAATGAAGTGCTGTATGTCCATACCTGCGTTCAAACATGCGTAGGGAGTAGAGCTTACAGGTACACCCTAAAGCAATGACCAGCAGCAATCCGCAAATCAGACTCCCGATCACTGCGGCGGTAATGACTCTGGTAGGCACGATCACAGGGCAATTCTCCTCATCACTGCCATCCCCGCAGTCATCTTGAGAGTCACACACCCAGCTTTCAAAGACACAGCGGTTATTTTTACAGTGAAAATTCCCTGGCTGACAGAAGAAGCAATTCTTCTCATCCGAGCCATTTGGACAATGATTTTGGTAGTTGCAGCGGTCAGAACGGGGGTAGCAGACACCATTTCTGGAGCATGGAAACTCCTCCTTTTGGCACATTGTACAGTTCAATTCGTCTCTTCCATTGGGGCAATGCCAGTACCCATCACAGCGTTGTTGTTCAGTGTAACATCCCCAGTTACCCCCGCAGGGGATCTCCCACGGTAAACAAAAACCATCCACTTGGTAAGTTGCGTTAAAGCCCCTGGCGGCATTGACCTTATCGGCACAAAAGTGCACTCTTATTTGTCCAGACGAAGACACCACTGTAAGTGGGGCGTGAGAATCAAAAGCTGTCAAAACACGCAATAACTTAGGTGGATTTTCCTCCAATCCATCATATATTTTGACATAGTCCCCATATCCAGTGCCATCCAGCTTAAAATCCGTAAAACGAAGAATAACTTTACGCCGATCGCCAGTGTCGATGAGCCATGTGCAGTTGCTGCCAGGAGGGTAGAAGTCAGGATAGTTTGGGGAGCTGAAGGCGCCATAGAAATATTTGAGAGACTGCCCGCAAGTGGGCATGTCACAGTCTATCTCATCACCCAAGTCCAGGCAGTCGATATTTCCATCACATTTTAAAGAGTTGGGGAGGCAGGTGTAGGCTTTGGTGAAACGCGACAAACACTGAAACTGGTTGTATGTACATGGCAGGAATGAAGCCAGTGTTGGACGATTGACTTTGGCACACAGCTTTTCATCAGAACTATCTCCACAGTCATCAACGTGATTACATTTTAGCATTTCTGAAATGCATTTTCCATTGTCACAATGAAACCGGTCACTTGCGCATTTTGTCTTTCCTAAAAACAAACAAAAAAACATAAAATAAGCCCTAGTCAACGGAGAATATAAGCATTTTATTTATTGTGGAAGTCCAAATGTGTCAAGAACTCAACTTAATGGTCTGCTAGGCCAGAGGCGTCCAACGTGCGGCCCGCGGGCCAAATGCGGCCCGTCGGGCATCGAGGTGCTGCCCGTCTGAGCTCTGCTCCGGTAGCCGCACCTCGAACTGCACACCGCACGGGAAGCTGTGTCGGGGAACGAAGTTCCCTACACGCTCTGTGTAGGGAACTTCGTTCCCTGGTACAGCTTCCCGTGCGGTGTGCAGTGCACAAATCCCCTCCTCTGCCCTGCGCATGAGGTCATGCGCAAGGGTCAGAGGGAGGGAAGAAGCGCACCGGGAGTCCACAGCCACGTGTGTGGGGTAAGTGTATGTATGTATGTGAGTGTGTGTATCAATGTGTGTGTGGGTTAAGTGTATGTATGTGTGTGTATAAATGTGTATTAGTGTGTGGGGTAAATGTATGCGAGTGTGTGTGTGGGGTAAGTGTATGTGTGTGTGTGTGTGTGGGGGGTAACTATGTATGTGAGTGTGTGTGTGTGTGTGTGTGTGTGTGTGTGTGTGTGTGTGTGTGTGTATAAATGTGTATGTGTGTGAGTGGGGTAAGTGTATGTATGAGAGTATGTGTATAAATGTGTATCTATGTGACTGCATGTTAAGTGGGTGTGGGGTAAGTGTATGTATGTATGTATGTATGTATGTATGTATGTGAGTGTGTGTGTGTGTGTGTGTGTATAAATGTGTATGTGTGTGGGGTAAGTGTATGTATGTATAAATGTGTATGTGTATGTGGGGTAATTGTGACTGTGTGTGTGGGAAGGGGGGGTAAGTGTGACTGTGTATGCATGTGTGTGTTTGTAGGTAATGTATATGTATATATATATATATTTACATACACACGCATGTATATAATGATATATATTATTCTCTGAATTAATGAAAAACGAATGCGGCCCACGCACGCATACATTTCTAGTGAAGTGGCCCTTTGCAGAATAAACTTGGACACCCCTGTGCTAGGCGATACAGAAAGTCGGCTTATCTACACATCAGATCAGACATCTTAAAGTTCCTAATGCACACACCGTTACATTATCTGTAAAAACCACACAAATCTAATTTACTAACCTGTGGACAGACTTGCCAAGCTGTCCCCCAAGGGCTTCCACTGTCACAATTTCTATTTCCTTTACTCCTGCCTCTTCAGTAACCTTATGTGTCAATTATTTCCCATTAGATTGTAAACTTGTGAACAGGGCCTTCCACCCCATACATTGGTCAGAATCTGTTAATGATTGCAATTCCATTTATACTCAGCAACTAGTACTGAATAAATTGTGAGTGCTATATAAAATGTATAATGTGATTGTAAACAAAACAATGTCAATAAGGTAGGTCTTGAAAAAAAAACAAAAAAAAAAAGTCCCTGAATAATAAAATGGGAGCTTTTTAATGACCCTTGTAAAACCAAGGATCAAATCCAGATTTCACCTCTACTTTTAGCCAAAAAGAATCCGCTCAAGGACTGTCAGTACTTATATTGTACCTAGCGCTGACTTGTAAGAAATCATGGAATGTGATACTGCTCTGCAATCAAGAGTACTTCATCAGGTCAGCGATTGGGTCAGGACTTCATGATGTCACTTCAGAGGGCTAGAAATCGACTGTCTTATGTATTGGGTATACTTCCATATACAGTAAAGTATATTTTACAAATGCAAAGCATGCTACCACACATCTAGCCGTTACATTTCTATTCACCCTAAACATTTTTATATGTATACCTGTAAAGTAGGACAAGTGAAAGCCCTTTTTGGTAATGCGGTTGTCTGCATGAAACCTGATCCACACGTGGTCCTGTAAGGAGATGTATGGCGGGGGTATAATAGAGCCACATGCCCTGGTACCATCGTAGTTTGGGGTTGGACCAATGGTTAACCAATCAAAGCTGCAGGAGTCTGAACCCTGGAGATCAAATTCTTGAAAACTGAAAAATAAAATACATTTGTTAAAAACAAGGTTTTCTGGGGAAAAAAAAGGTACAACAATAATCAAAAGAAGTAAAAATCTATAGAGCTAATGAGCTGGGGTCTCCTAATTAACATCTGCTAATCTACTAGAAAATGATAAAGTATATAAAATAAATGTAAAAAAAATACAAAAGCACTCTAATCACACATAGGGCCTATTGTATTTTCATGTTTGTGTCTCGTTGATTAACCCCTTTAGAACCCTTTCTGGTCTTGGGATGTCGAGCGGCATGAAGGATACACATTCTGTGGCTCTTGTGTACCATCACGCTTACATCATGTATGAAGATGGTTCTAAAAGTGGGACCAAAGCAATGTTCCTGCTGATTGCTCCACTTTTATAACCTCGATCTAAACCAATAACCCTGATGATTCCATTAAGGCAACGGTTAACCCTTTGACTACTGTAGTAACCACCACCAGAGCCGGTACAATCAATGCTCAGCCACACACAGAAGTATCTCCATTCATTGAATTACACAAAAGGTGGAGGAGCAGTGTACTTGTATCTTCCTAAAAATAAGACACAGAAAAGAGTTTTCTAAATCATCAAAACTGAGCTGAGAATGAAAATGTTCAAAAAAAAACAAAAACAAAAATGTTCTACTTACGCAGTTGTGTTTAACACAACAAACACTGGCGGACATTATGTACAATTTACCTGATCGTAATGATTTCCCCAGGATTTGCCTGGATGTACCAGCTACAGTTTATTCTTGAAGGGTATTGTAAAGGCCATCCAGGGCTGGTTATTATACCGCTCCGCTCACGGATTTCTTCTGGAATCCCCGCACAGGCTGAAGAAAGAATAAAAAAAAAAACACCTTAGCAATCCCTTGGGATTTCCTTTCATACAACAGTAGAGAAAAATACAATTTTAGAAAACAAATTTTGTTTATGGTTATCGATAAAAGTATTTATTTCCTGACAATGAGCAATTTAGAATGGGAACTGTACTAAAAAGTGAACTGACAAGGGAATGGCAAAAATCAGGCATTGACTGCAGAGTTGCAAAAAGTGAACTGTTAACGTCTTATTTTCGCAGTTCACTTTTTAGGGCTTGACTAATTCAGCCATTGCTCCAAAACCCCTTTGAGCTGGCTCCTAGCGTTGTTTCTAGCTTTTCACAGAACTCGATGAAGGTACTTTTTGGCTGGATCTGAAAATAGGTCCTGAATGAGTTTGTTTGGCAACTAAAGTCTATAAATATTTGCCAAGCCTTGTATATTGAATAGACCCCAAAGTGTCAATTTGACTTGCAATGTGTGGTGCTGCCACCAAGTGGTGGATTTCCCAAACACACACACTAGTTACTGTGGACATTTGTTGTCTTGCTTTTTGAATCTCCAGTGTGTTCTGTGTGTCAGGGGACTGTGTGTGTTTCACAGGCTTCTCTCCATGTGATTGTAGCACAGGAACTTTAAATCAAGCTTTGAGAGGAAAGCCCTATTCATTGTAAACCCCCACTTTAGATGCATTTATCATCTGCACAAACATCCAGGTCTATACAGAGCGACTGTAACACACATTGCGGTATTGTCCTGCGCCTTAAAGTGACACTAACATTTTGTTTTTCAACTTGTGCTTCTGCGACCTGATAGAGAGACCCTTTGTTTTTACATGTGATCAACAGAGGAGGCCTGGAAAATATGCGTGGGGCATGTCCTCTCACTGACTGACTGTGTGACAGTGTCAGTGTGTCAATCAACAGAGGAAGCCTGGAAAATATGCGTGGGGCATGTCCTCTCACTGACTGACTGTGTGACAGTGTCAGTGTGTCAATCAACAGAGGAGGCCTGGAAAAGAAGCATGGGTCATGTCCTCTCACTGACTGACTGTGTGATAGTGTCAGTGTGTCAATCAACAGAGGAGGCCTGAAAAATATGCGTGGGGCATGTCCTCTCACTGACTGACTGTGTGACAGTGTCAGTGTGTCAATCAACAGAGGAGGCCTGGAAAATATGCGTGGGGCATGTCCTCTCACTGACTGACTGTGTGATAGTGTCAGTGTGTCAATCAACAGAGGAGGCCTGGAAAAGACGAGTGGGGCATGTCCTCTCACTGACTGACTGTGTGACAGTGTCAGTGTGTCAATCAACAGAGGAGGCCTGGAAATATGCGTGGGGCATGTCCTCTCACTGACTGACTGTGTGATAGTGTCAGTGTGTCAATCAACAGAGGATTGTATGGAGAATGGTGTCATATTTACATATTTGAAACTTTTAATATCTCCCCCACCTGCCCCTTCCACGCAATAACACCATTCAGTTCTCAGAAAGGCTGTCAGAATCACACAATGTTCTTCATCTTAATCCTTTCCATGTATATTGCAGTGCTATCTTATCATGAGAAATACACAACCCCCCCCCCCCCCCCCCCCATTGATGTGCATAATATAACACACACACACAAAAGATTTGTTTTGTTATTTTCTTAATTGGTATTAAGTCTTTATTATCCAGTAGAGGGCAGTATAACTCACACAAAATCATAAATAAAGTCAGCCATTTTTCTCCTCACTTTATTCCTGCAGTGAATCTTGGCATCAGACAGGAATAATACAATGCTGGGATTTTATCTGCCATCCTCCATTTAAAAGTCACAGCTACATATGTATTTTCTATATCCTGACAATACACGTGAAATAAATGCATCTGGGCATCCATGTAACTCTCTCTCTAGCTATACTTCTGATCTGCAGGCTCTCCCGTGATCTCTGGTTTCCAAGGCATATGATCACCGACTGCCAGATCACATCAAATCATGTGCCTCACGTGACAATGCCAATCATTTATACAATGCACGCTTGACTTAAAAGGGTTAACTATCAGTAATCCCACGCTCTCTTCAGGATTTCATTATGCAGAGATTGCTTAACAGATTAAAAGTACAATTAAACTTTTTTTTTAACCCTTGCTTCCTTGGAGAGTTCCTTGTAAAATGATGAAAAGTTAGGAGCTATGGCTCGCTGGCATTGGTCAACCGCAGCTTTAAGTACTAGATTTTGACGAGATTACGCAGGGGTTTAACCCCTTAAGGACAGAGGCCGTTTTTGCAGTTCTGTGGTTTTTATGTTTAGCTGTAGTTTTCATTATTCTCATTTAATGGACCCACACATTATATACTGGTTTTATCGCCGGAAGTAGGTCTTTCTTAAGACACATTATATTTTTTATCATATCTTATGATTTACTATAAAAAGAAAATCATAAAGTATGATTTAAAAAAAAAACAACAGTTTTTCTAACTATGACCTGATAAATCTTATACACAATTACTATTGCTAAAAAGACCCCATCTAAACAGTTTGTAATACTTGTCCTGAGTTTAGAAACACACAATGTTTACATGTTTTTCTCTCGAAAGTTACAGGGCAATCCTAACAATTTCCCCCTACAGTGACCTATTGACCCCAAACCTGATCAACTTAATCCTAATCCTAACCCTTACAGTAACCCTAATCCTAACTATTACTATTCCCTAACACTAGCTTTCAACCCTAACTGTTGCTTTCTTATTTTAGGGGCAGTCTAGCAAACACAACAGAGCGACGACGGAAGAGGAGATTCTTCGATGCGGAAGCTCTTGGAGCATACTTTCGCTCATATTTTTTTTTTGTCTTTTTCGTTGTTGCCTGATGCCTCCTCATGGGGGCATCACGCCAACACTGTCTGGTTGGCAAAGGTGTTTAATGAGGCCTCAGGTGGCCTTAAAGGCACATGCTACACATGAATATCATGTAAAGGACAACTGTACAAAAAAAATTTGTATGTCTTTTGAAAGATCGCATCAAGTGTAGGTAGTCTGCATAGAAATGCTTTAATGAAAGAATATAAATAATATACTTTATTGAGCGTTCTTTGCTCTGTCTAGCTCTAACAGGGGGCAGACATGTTTAGAATCTTGGGTCAGATCAGTCAGAACTTCCTTCATATGAACCAAGGTGAATGAAGAACTGTCCTAAGATTCTAAACAACATGTCTGCTCCCTATTAGAGCTATACAAAGAGGGCTCAATAAGGTACATTATTTATATTGTTTAATTTAAACATTTATATTGAAAATGTCGATACTCGATTCAATCTTTCACTTAAACATTACTTTAGGGGTTAAAATCCAGCATTATTTCAGAAACATAAAATAAAGATATCAAGCACATGTACAATCTATTGCAGTGGTTTTCTCTTTGTAAGCTCTTGTCCCTGTGTGCATCTATACATTGCTGCAAGTAGTAATACTAATACTAGTTTGAACAATATATACAAAATACAGTAATTTGTCTTAACAATAATAAAAGAAATCAGAAGTGTTGCTGTGCCCCAAAATTGATTTCTACAATCAGGAGCTGCTACTGTGTGTTGTATTTACTTTCAAAGGAGCATGTGCAAGAAGAGCTAATTATTCAAAATGGCTTCACTCATTGCAAGGTTTATTTGGCACAAATACATCGCTTGCTACTAGACAAAGTGATAAAAGATTTATGCGAAAAAAACAAAAAATACATAAATAAAAATAATTTTCTTTAAAACAAACATGTTTAGTAGTTAATTGGAAAAGTTCCAGTAAAGTAGTCAGAGGTGAATTTACTACAAGGAATAAACTATGTGCGTTTCAGAGCCTGGAAACAAGTTTCATTTTGTGAAATTGCCAAATCCAAAACATATTCCCGACAGGCGCTCTAATGCAAGTTTTACGTACAGAGGAAATTAGTCAGTCAATTTACTGCAGTGAAATGTGCTCAGAAAGGAGGCAGATGTCAATCTGAATCTTTTTCAGGGCATTTTGTTATTTGGTCAGACACAGACTTCAAACTGAATCTTTCTTCAGAGGAGACAGCAGGGTTAATGTTTTATTTGAAAAAGAACAACTTACCGACCGGGAGTCCCGAGACACGGACTGAGCGCTCAGCCAGGGCACTACTACCTAAAACAAAACAAAAGCACACTTAATACATTGGAGGAGAGGAGGGGGGGGGGGGGGGTAGCCTTGTACAGGGTAAACGACTTAGAATCAGAGCATTTACAAAACCTAGCAACTCTGACAGCATAAAGTACATTTATCGACGGAGGATCATGGGAGTTCAATTTTAACCAGAGCTGGAGAGCTACAAGCTAGCTACACACTGAAAATTCACAGATCAAGAGAGTGAGCCTGTGTCTAATTAACATGCCCTTCACAGTACAAAACATTAAGTGGAAAATTGATGTAGTTAATAGGCAATTAAATTAGCTTCCTTTTATATGCAAGATAATGTTTTTCTAAGCTTTCCCTGCCTTTTACGCAACTCCTTTCTTAGCTACCCACTTTTTAAAGTATTACAGATTTAATAGTAAATGTTCATTATATCTGGTATCCTTTATTCCTGAGTAGAAACACATTTGTTACAGAACAGCTCATATGACTCTTGGCCTGATAGAGAAGGTTATTCTGTAACAGGTAAAAAGTTGTATTTTAGCTAACCCCCGCAATGATCCCTCCCTTTCATGTTAAAAGTCAATCCATCACTAAATGAAAGACAACTCTAACTGTAAATAACACATGTACATGAGCCAACCATCTTTAGCAGCTCATAAGCATCATGGGAGTTACAGTCCACAGCTGCTTGAGTGCCAGCATGCCCAGCAGGGGATAATAACCTATCATTAAAAAAATAATAATAATAATCAAAAAAATGACGATACAATGTCTGCCAACAAATACAATAACCCCAGGCTTGCTATAGGAACCCAAAATCAAAGAGTACATTGTTTAAACATATTCCACCATATAATGTAATCATCAATTATATAAATGTAAATGAGCTGTCTGGGTTTGAGTTCTGCTGGGGAGAAGTTCATAAACTCCAGTTTAAAAGGGGCTCTAGTACCCACAGAACAGGCCTTCTGAATGATTTCATACCAGCTAAACATTCTGTAAAATAGCTTTATGCTGAGCAGCCAGGAAACTAGTAAGAAATGAATAAGCTATTTGTGGCATTTACCAAAGTGCAAACTCCTACTGAAAATTCTAATTACAATGCACAGTGTAAGCTTTAGCTACAGAACACTATCCTTTATCTTTACTATTACAGCTTGCCATATGAATAGAAGGGCCTGTATACCCTAATCATAAAAAATATTTAACAAAAGATTGAAAATGATATACCGTATTTGCTAGAATATAAGATGACCCTGATTATAAGACGACCCCCCCAAACTTTGGATATTCCTTTAGGAAAAAAACTAAAAGCCTGAATATAAGACTACCCTATAGGAAAAAAGTTTAACTTGTATATATTCACATGTAAATTGTTTTTTTAATATTTAATAAAAATTATGATATAAAAAAAAATGCACTTCTTGTTTTTATTTCCTTTTAAGTACCAATGCTGCCTCTCTTCCCTCCCTCCCCCAGCTTTGTCTCTCTCTCCCCCCTTCCCCCAAGCGCCGTCTCCCACCCCAACGTTGTACCTCCCTCCCTCCAACCTTTTCTCTCCCCCCTCCCTCCAACCTTTTCTCTCTCCCCCCCTCCCTCCAACCTTTTCTCTCTCCCCCCCTCCCTCCAACCTTTTCTCTCTCCCCTCCCTCCCTCCTTTTCTCTCCCCCCTCCCTCCAACCTTTTCTCTCTCCCCCCCCTCCCTCCAACCTTTTCTCTCTCCCCCCCCTCCCTCCAACCTTTTCTCTCTCCCCCCCCTCCCTCCAACCTTTTCTCTCTCCCCCCCCCTCCCTCCAACCTTTTCTCTCTCCCCCCCCTCCCTCCAACCTTTTCTCTCTCCCCCCCCTCCCTCCAACCTTTTCTCTCTCCCCCCCTCCCTCCAACCTTTTCTCTCTCCCCCCCTCCCTCCAACCTTTTCTCTCTCCCCCCCCTCCCTCCAACCTTTTCTCTCTCCCCCCCCTCCCTCCAACCTTTTCTCTCTCCCCCCCCTCCCTCCAACCTTTTCTCTCTCCCCCCCCTCCCTCCAACCTTTTCTCTCTTCCCCCCCCTCCCTCCAACCTTTTCTCTCTCTCCCCCCCTCCCTCCAACCTTTTCTCTCTCTCCCCCCCCCTCCCTCCAACTTTTTCTCTCTCCCCCCCCTCCCTCCAACTTTTTCTCTCTCCCCCCCCTCCCTCCAACCTTTTCTCTCTCCCCCCCCTCCCTCCAACCTTTTCTCTCCCCCCCTCCCTCCAACCTTTTCTCTCTCCCCCCCCTCCCTCCAACCTTTTCTCTCTCCCCCCCCTCCCTCCAACCTTTTCTCTCTCCCCCCCTCCCTCCAACCTTTTCTCTCTCCCCCCCCTCCCTCCAACCTTTTCTCTCCCCCCCCCTCCCTCCAACCTTTTCTCTCCCCCCCCCCCTCCCTCCAACCTTTTCTCTCTCCCCCCCCTCCCTCCAACCTTTTCTCTCTCCCCCCCCTCCCTCCAACCTTTTCTCTCTCCCCCCCCTCCCTCCAACCTTTTCTCTCCCCCCCCTCCCCTCCAACCTTTTCTCTCTCCCCCCCCTCCCTCCAACCTTTTCTCTCTCCCACCCCTCCCTCCAACCTTTTCTCTCCCCCCCCTCCCTCCAACCTTTTCTCTCTCCCCCCCCTCCCTCCAACCTTTTCTCTCTCTCCTCCTCTGCCTCCAAAAACATTTCTCTCTCTCTCTTTTTACAGTACCTAAAAGACGCCAGGACAGCATAGTGATGCCAGCGTTAAACAGCTCCCAGCCATGAGCTGTGCTCAAATCCCACTGCAGGGACCTGATAGGGTCTCTACCATAGTGTTCCGAGATACAGATCACCTTGTGATTGGTGGCCAAGAACAAATCGTGAAATTTTGGTGCTTGCATCGTCTGGGACGCAAGCACCGTGCATCATGAAGGGGTTAAACCGGTCTGTGGAGTCTCCTGCTTATGACATCACCTTGACTGGCTTGAAATTCAAATGAACTTGTTTTCAATGGGAAATGTGGACGTGGAAGTGTAGTTGTGGACATCTCAGACTTTGCCAAGATGCTAGCGCATGCATGGTGACCAGTAAATGTCTATATAAAACAATTTTAAAAGGAAAGATGTAACAGGGGGGATATGATAGAAACATTTAAATACATAAAGGGAATCAACACAGTAAAGGAAGAGAGTATATTTAAAAGAAGAAAAACTACCCCAACTAGAAGACATAGTCTTAAATTAGAGGGTCAAAGATTTAAAAATAATATCAGGAAGTATTACTTTACTGAGAGGGTAGTGGATGTATGGAATAGCCTTCCAGCTGAAGTGGTACAGTTAAACACAGTGAAGGAGTGTAAGCATGCGTGGGATAGACACAAGGCTATCCTAGATATAAGACCAGGAACTGGGGACTAATAAAAGTATTTAGAAAATTGTGCAAACGAGATGGACCGAATGGTTCTTATCTGCTGACACATTCTATGTTTGTAATTTGAAAATTTAGGAGCCAGAAGTAGGATTTTACCAGCTATGCACCTAGGCCTTTCACAAGCCCTGATCGAAAGCTACACATTATATGCATATCTACATATGTGCTTCAATATATCCTTGTAAAAAAACTTTCTACAATTGTTCCATTGTGCAGTGTGATTAGCCAACAGATCAAAAACACCCATTCTTGGCGGCCCAGAATGTTTCTTGTAATGGAGACTGATTGCACAGGCACCAATAAATCTACATGAAAAAGTCCTCAGTCCGCTAGAACAACGTCCCCAGTCTCTAATGACAAACTGTGTGGAAAAACTGGCACTTCAACCTTCCCCACTTTCTGTTAATAACCACAACCAAGACTATTACAAAAGTTATAAGCTAATGTTTTTAGTCAATGTTTCATGAAATCTCCAACATTCTGGAAATTATGTTATGTCACAATTGTATTTTACCCAAACTCTTACAGAAAACAAAAAAAATCACTTACAATCATAAAAGCCAAAAATCTACTATCAGAACAAGACATGTTTCAGTTTATTATGAATTATTATCAAAAAAGTTAGAAATTAATGGAAGAAAAAAAAAAAATATATATATATATATATATTTATATTTGATACAAAACAACAAATACTTTGCTTTAAAACAGACTGTACATACCGGTATATTTTTCACAATATCTACTGATGATTCAATAAATTGAATATTTTATTTTTTCTTAATGGTTAAAATAACTATCCCCTCCATTTTTCCCAACACTAGCTGAATTAGGAAGGGACAGCCATTACAATCACCCTTTGGTCAGATCAAGAGCAAGTTTGATAAAAGTTCACAGGACAAACTGAAGCGTTGGCCTCATAACAATGATATGAGATATTCAATCTGTAACTCCTGAAAATCCGACCAATCAATGAGCTAGCCTATTTGTATATAGGATCCAGGGAAATAGTACTTGCATATCGTTCTATGTAAAATAACAATTTTCAGTGTAAAGTGACCAAAAAACATATCAACCAAATAGAATTTCTCAGATCTATATATAGATAGGAGATATACATATATAAATATACAATAGATTTTTTTACTATTTTTTGTATTTAAATATTAATACATTTTGCTTTGTTGCTTTGTATTTTGTTAACATGTGGTTTATATTAATGATTTTTCTTTTTTCTGGTGGGAGAGTCATAATAATAATTTTTTTTTATATAATTTTAACTGGTTGTTGTCTTTTATTAGGAGCTGGAATTCCCTATGGGAACAGACTGGGCTCATCGAGAAACTTAAATTATTATTTGACTCAAGTCCTCCCCAGAAATTAGTGCGGCAGCACTGATTATATAAACACTGAGGATATAAAGTTTTATTTCATTTAGTCACTTCATGTGCTACTGCAATAGAATACATTGTGTGGCCTCTAAGTGACCTTGCTCTTGTACACAGTATGATTTTTTTTAACAGGGAAACAAATTGTCTGATGACATCACTAAAGTGACAGGAAATTCCATTTCATTTGAATGGCATTAATCTCATTGGTTCCTGCAGCAAAAAAAAAAAAAGGTAATTACTTTTACTCAGCTAGTGTGGGCAGTCCTGGTCTCTTGCAAACTGCTGTAATTTTACAATTTCCTCTAGCTGTAAGTAGTTTATATTTTAAGAAATGCAAAGTGTAAAACATACATTTTAAGTACTTTAAAAGCACATTAATATGCATTAGCATTTGGAAGATGTATTTTGTGTATTAGACAGTTCCTTTAACTCCTTAACACTTATGGATGTATATATATGTCCTGCAAAGCATGGTCCTTGAGGGTTATAATTAGGGTTACAGGGGTGTTCGGGTTAGTACAAGGGGTGGGGGTAGATTTAGGGTTGGGGTTAAAAGGTCACTGTAGAAGAAAATGGTTAGGAAACAAAAAAACACTAATATTGTTTATTGCCCTATTACTTACAGACAAACATGGAAACACGGGTATTTCTAAACTCAGGACAAATATTAGAAATATATAGACGGGGTCTTTTTTACCATTTGTAGTTGTTTAAAAAAAATCAGGTCAAAGTTAAAAAAAATAAAATGTGTTTTTTTATGGCATATTTTCATCATATTTTATTTAATAGTAAATTATTTCATATGATGAAAATAATAGAATCAAATAAAAGCCCTATCCGTCCTTTAAAAATGATATATAATTTGTGTGGGTGGACTAAATGGCTATAAAATAAATGTAAGCGCTGTGCGTGTTTATATATATATTTTTTGCTGTAATAAGAATAAGCTCACTAACTCTGAAGGTGTGTTTCAATGCATGCAGTGTGTAAATACAAGAGAACACAAACTTGCCCCAAGGTAATAACATTCTTTAATAGGTAGATTTATTCTAGTTTAAGGAACGCATTTAGGTTCATAAGTCTGTGACCACGGCAATAAAAACTGTGCCGTCTAGTTAAATGAGTTAATTTTACATACAGATTACTACAACAAATGACTGGGTTCAACCATAATAATGAAAATGTTTAATATTGATCACGCTATAAAACAATTCAAGATTAAACAGACAACCGATAGAAAGACATCCAGTGCACAAGGTAACAGGTTAATGAACGTAAACAGTTGGGAATATGACTAGTACGTGCGCTTACTTAGAGTAGACAATGAGTGGAATCACAGTTTAAGTAAAATATACAGTCTTTTATTAACATATCAAATAATACATAGATTAGTCATAAAAATAGACTTCTTCTAAGATCAGAGCTTCTGAAATGCCAACAACCTGATGCGTTTCGCCCGAGGGCTTCATCAGCGGTCAGGGCTGGCTGACTGATATATTATAGAAAGGCTCTGTGGTCTTGGTCCTTTCTGGTGAGAACGCGCTGTAGGTGGTAGATGGGGATACAGATTTGTATATAAACGACTGCTCTAAATCTTGTGCACACTCTTATTGTTATGTTGACAACGGATTATATTTATTATCTATTGATTGAGCGATCACTAGATATGAATGCAGACTGGTTTGTGGTGTTTGGGTTTATAGGAGTTTCCCGGAGCCCCAGCTGGTTGTGCCGTCTCTTGAATTGAGTTTTTACAATGAATCTAAACAGACAGACCTTGATTTTACGAAGGGATAAAATATACTGCAAAATGAATGTACCATTTCATGCTACGTATTCCCATACACAGGGGTGTGATAAAAAAAAGTGGCACACTTCAGAGCAAAACTAACTTAAGGGCCCTTTAAAGTTATTTTATTTTTTATGTATGTATTCATTAATGTATCATCCAGATAAGTTTAAAAAAGTGGATTATGCCTACACTATACTACCTGAGGATCTTATGTTTAAGTACTTTGTTGCACTCTTTTTGCTGTTCAGTCCGCACAGTCTATCCCAATCGCGCTGCACTGCAAAAAAAACCAAAACAGATGGAATAGCAAGAGGGTCTAGCACCCGGGCGCCAGGTCTAATTTCTTTGTCGCAATGGCGTGGCGCCCTGCCTTAGTGAGACCACTGTACCTATATAGCTGCATGGGGGGGGAGGGGGGGGGATATTGGGTCAGATCTTCCTTCGGGGGGGGGGGGGGGTCGCTAAAAAGATTGAGGAGACAAATATGACATAGTGGTAAGACAGACGGGGAAATGGAGGTAGACAGACAGGGAAGGAGTAAGATGGTCCGTGCCTGTGTGACCTGTGGCACAGACCTGGCTGCAGGAGAAATGCCCGTCTCCCCTGCAATGAGATAATGCAGAAGGGATGGGGACACATGCAGAAAGAGAGAAATATACGTTTTCTTTAAAAAAAAGAAAAAAAAAGAAAGAAGCCCCTACACTTTTGGCTTGTGTGTGTGTTCCAGACTGTGTGTGTGTGTGTTCCAGACTGTGTGTGTGTGTGTTCCAGACTGTGTGTGTGTGTGTTCCAGACTGTGTGTGTGTGTGTTCCAGACTGTGTGTGTGTGTGTTCCAGACTGTGTGTGTGTGTGTTCCAGACTGTGTGTGTGTGTGTTCCAGAGTGTGTGTGTGTGTTCCAGACTGTGTGTGTGTGTTCCAGACTGTGTGTGTGTGTTTACAAGTAGATTGAGCTACCTTCTAGTCCTTTGGACAAGTAATTATAACCAAATCTATTTAGAATTTTTTTTCATTAGCTTTTGTGTAAAAGATTTATTAAGCAAAAGGTTTTTTTTGTTTTTTTTAAATGTTCTTTCAGATTTTATTTATAATTTATATGATATAATCAAAATAATGGTATCTAAAGTTCTAAACAATACGATTTAAGTGGGTACAGTAAATAAGAATGAAGGAAATTACTGCTAAACAAACAGCAGCAAATATCACAAAAGGTAAAACATGGCCAATACTGTCAGATCACCAGGGGATTTAGAAACACTGCCCGAGTGCTCCTCCTAACTGTATAGGCACTCAAAAGTTGTCAAGCATTTCCCAGTTTCTAGTAGCTAACCATTTAACACTGCCTGTCTAGGCACCAACTGATGCTTCATACAGTTATGTTCAGTTACATGTCGTGGGAAGGTCTGGTTATTGTCTCTTAATGTAACTGCTTCCAGATGTAAGTAGTCACTGTACAGTTACTCACAAGCCAGACACCCATTCCACTGAGACCTCAGTCTGATGTGTCTGGTACGGACTTGGGTCAGACATTTTATTTTTATTGTTTTTTTTCTGGTTCAGCTCGGAATACCCCCCAATTTTTTTTTATAAAATAAAGTCCACGGTTCCATAGCAACCGAAATCTAAAAAGGGCCAGCGCCTGCCCAATGCAATGTATGGACACATTGTACACATGCACATTATGGGAAAGGCTCTGCACTGGATTGCACAAAGGAAAGGTTTCATAGGCTTCTGCCCACAGCTCTGAAAATACCAAACGCGCTATTCCAGCAACTGCACAGTCCAGCTTCACACGGAGTCACATTAATAACAGCAGGCTGTGTAATGAAACACTGTGCTGCTGGAACCAGTGCTTCCCCTCCGCATGCTATTTAGTGTCAGCAATGCTCTCAAATCTGTGTATATATATAACCCTTTATATTGCACGCTTGTGGGCAGCATTGCAAAAAAACCTCACCGGTCTATCAGACTCTTTATGTCATTGTGTAATGTTGGGATAATTTGTTGATTTCAGAATACATAGTGGAAAAATGACTTTATGCAGGGAAAAATATTCAGTAATTCACATTCTCTATTCACACAGATGTAGAATGACCCAGCAAACCATGACCATGACTTAAGCACACGATTGGTAGGACAGGGACAGTAAAACCCTCACCAATATACGAAAGCAAAAGACACGTCAGTGGGCTTAGTGTGATCCCACACAGATCAGCTGATTTACCTTCCTAACGCTCCCGCCGGGCTATAATACAGTAGGTGGCAGCTTGAATGTAAACTAACGGACTCCTGATGTAGTGCGGGGCTGATCATGGCTTTAGGAGCCTTGACAAAGCGCAGAGTTTTGGTGCGAAACGCGTAGGCGGTCAGATTCACCAGGTGGAAGAGCACCTTAATGCATATATGGCTGTATATTGGATAAGAATAAACCAACCTTCTCAGCCGCACACTACGTCTGGAGTCATTTTTACATTCAAGCTGCCACCTACTGTTCCTCCTGTTTCTTTACAGCTGTAAAAACCCTGCCAAGCTCTCAGGAACTCATCACAAACTTAGACAGAGGGAGGGCTCTTCCAAGTCCATTACCCTCAGCCATCTGATAACAGGCTCCGTGTGCAGGACATTCAGGTTCTATTTATGAGACATCATTTAACTTGTATGGGTGACTGCCTCTGCTACAAACAAGTAACCATGTTACACTTCAGTGTTCAGCACCTGCCGTTATAATGACTTTTTGGGGAAGGGAAGTCTTGCATGTGGTTATTTAACAGAAGGTTCTGCGCACCCACATAAGTCAAATGAAAAATGAATGCCGCCCATTCATGTTTGGGTGATATGTGGCACTTGTGAATATACTGTTAATTCTATAACAAACAGTCCATTGTGTTTTCTTGTTCTTTCTTATAACTTGTGCTGCACTATTTTTACTAGTGCCACCATGAACCAGCTGGATTAATGAGGCCACTGACAGCTTTTTCCATTGGTCTAAGAGTTGCAGCAATGTTTACAACAATAAACAAGTTGATTGGGATATTTTTCATTTGGAATTAGCGTGGAAAAACAATTTGATTTTGTTTTAAAAGGGTCACTATCATGAAAAAAGTTAAAATGTTGGAGTCTAAATTTGTGTAATTTTTTGTTTCCAAGTACCAAGGTTATAAAGAAAAAGACCTTATTATATGACCTTCATTCTGCTAAGTTTGGGCTACTCACTAAAACTGAGCTAAAACTAGCATTCACAGCCCCCAAAAGGTTTTAGCAGTTCAGATTGTGTGAATAGTTCCTAATATATATTAAAATAATCTTGGTGTTTATGGCAAACAGGTTTAGGCAGAGTGCAAGGGAACAATATATCTAAACAGCAAGCTTAGCAATGGGACATTTTACTCCAAAAAGGATTACAAAATAATTTAGACATGCTTCAAGTTATTCAGGATATTTCTAATAGAAGGGTCAATTTCAACTTAATAGTACCCCAGGTTGGAGACATGTTATGAAAGAGGAGGGTTTGTTGGGTGATTTGCCCCCTAATACAAGTCATAGATATTGGTATACACATTTAAAGCATTGTGTTGGCTCTCTGATAACACAAATACAAGGAGGACCACCAATTTGTTTAACCCCTTAGTAATAAGACCTTGTCTTTCCCTTGGTGACAAGTGCAGTTTGTGTTTAGCTGTAATTTTCTTCTCTCACATACTGTACCCAGACAAATTATATGTTGCTTTTATCGGCATAAGAAGGGCTTTCATTAGATAACAATGTGTTCATCACATCATGACCTAAAAAATAATTTACACAAATCATAAAAAACACAGCGTCTAACTAGTTTCGAAATTTTGTCCGAGTTCAGAAATATGCTTCTTTCAATGGTTTTCTGCAGTTTTGTGAGTTATAGGGCAAAAACCAAGAATAGTGGGTTTTTTCCAACAGTGATCATTTGACCCCAACTCTAACCTTCATCCAAACCCTTAATATATTATCATTTGAATTTAACTGTAACCCTAATTTAAGCATGCTGTTCCTCCAGTATGGCGCCCTCGATTGCTCCGCGGAGCGATCGTGGGTGCCCCAGAACCGAAATTTCGTTGCTGCCTAATGCC
Source organism: Pelodytes ibericus (assembly GCA_036172795.1). Taxonomy (NCBI): domain Eukaryota; kingdom Metazoa; phylum Chordata; class Amphibia; order Anura; family Pelodytidae; genus Pelodytes; species Pelodytes ibericus. Next base: position 32,263,931 of record CM069859.1, on the reverse strand, counting down.
TCGACATTGAGGCAATAGAGCAGCACCGTCAGAGCGGTTTTCACGATCGTTCCACCGCAGGACGTGTCAGGCACATTAAATAAAATAAGTTATTGGGATATTGGTATTAACTTGAATTGAATGATGTATTGATGCCATGTTTTTGTATATAAAAAAAAAAAAATTGCCATGGAGCAATCCTAGTCCCCAAAGAAAAGTTTAGAAAATAAATAAATTGCTATATTAAAGATTTTTTTTTTTTTATAAAACCCAGTTGTTCCTGAACTTATAACAGTTAGTAAAAGAAAAAGGTTTTTTTTTTAATGCAGCAACTTAGGTTGGGGGAGGGGGGCACATTACCAATTTCACACAGTAATATAATAGAGCAAACAGGATTTACAGTCAAGTTAGATGCTACAAAAACAAAACAAAATATTTGTCCACATTTGTCCCACCAGCTGACACACATGATTTCTAAGAACGTGGCAAACGATGTTGCTTCACAAGTGGTAGGAGCCAGGAAGCTCATGTTTTTGGGAAGAGCTCATGGAGATTATTTTATATTACATTTGATGGACCTTCTTGTTCCATATGTCAGTAGTTATAAAAAATAATAATACTAACATTACTCACTGGGATATCACAGAGCCTGGCCGTTTACTGCAAACGTGGCTTTCATAAACAACACACATCAAGATCCCAACACAATACAGGAGATCCCCAAAGAACCACCATTGAACAACTAGAAATGTCCCCCTTAGCTCCATACAGGAGAAAGCAAATTTAATTTGCTCAAATGTGGGTTGATATCCAGGGTATGTAATGTAGCCAGATTGGACTGTCAGTAACCAGCCCTGCACTAACTCCAAACACAAATGATTTAAGCAGCAAAGCTTCATAGGTCACACATTAAAAAGAGGACAAAGAAGGGAGGGGGCAATAGAGCAGCAGATGTGGCTATTTCCCACAAAGAAGGATTCAGCCTGAAATCACAAGGGCAGATCGGAAAAGTAACCAATTAAAAAAAATAACTGAACGGAGGAAACCGAAATCTTTGTCTTCTGATCACTCAATGAATTTATATCTGAAAGAGACTTTAATTCTTAAAAAGAACAAATTTAACAAAAGATCAGTGTAGAAAAACAATTAAAGATGAAAGTTTACTGCAAAAAAGAGTGATCTATGCGGTATGAAAGATAGCAATCAGCTTCCGTGGTTTGGATCTGGCCTTCTTGTCCCTGCTTTTACTCATTATACATAAATAATACAGTGCTACACGAGTGACAAAAGATACCAAGGACAAAATGGTATGTTTAAACAGCCACCTGTGTACAGACACACATTGATAAAACAGAATAAAATTGAGCAGAGCTATGCAAGGAGTTAAAGAAATAGTTGGGTATGAAATATAAATATAACATGTGGGTTTGTAGAAGCCATGGCTCCCTGATTCCTGGATTTTCCCCAAGACCTTTTTACACTCACATAGCAAATTGGGATGTTAAAAACATTCTCAATTTTCTCAGTTAGCAAAACTCAGTGATTATGGATTCTTTTTTGCAACTTGGATGGCAATTTATTCATAGTTCGCAGTTTAGTGAACTGCCCTTAGTTTAAGTCCGATTACAAATAATTATGTATGACCTGCATCTTCCAAAATACTATGTCAGCTAAGCAGCTGGCAGGAGAGTATGGTGGAGGGCCACCGCTTGACACCCTTGGTCTAGCATAAACCGACCGCTGTCTGCTTGGTATCATCACAGATGTAAATTTGTCATTACATTAACATTTGTTTATAACCTTTAAAGGAACTGAATGGACACTAGAGAAGTGGTCAACCTGTCTAACCTTAGGACCCACATTTGTCCTGGATCAATAGGATATAACACAAAAATAATTTAATTTCCGAAACATAAGTTATTCCACAAAACAAAGTGTACAGTATTCCACAATGTATACATGCCCTGTTCAAAACATCAAACACACAAAGAGTGCAACATATACACAAAACGTTTATTACAGTAATCATCATGAAAATGAAAGTGCTACGGAGGTATAAAACCCAATAAAAAAAGCCATTGAGATTAATTAGAACTAATGGGAAAGCTGGGCTGATGGTAGACAAAGCCACTCTGATTAGGTGAACACTGTCCATTCTGTTCCTATATTTTGTCTTTAGCTGGACCTGAACTGGGGTGACAGATATTACACACTCACTGCATTAAACTCTGAAATTGTATCTGTAAATTGTAAAGTGTTGGTTGTTTCCTAAACTTTGAAGGGTTACTGGGAGAGATATCAGCAGCACCATTCCTTGGTGGGCTTCTCCGCTTCAGACAGTGAAGCTATGTGTCGCTATGTCATGTTCCTTCTCCAATCAAAAGTTAGGCTTTTTGACGAAGCCAGAGCACATGTCCGTGACCCACTCCACACCAGTTGTGTCTTACTTATGGGCCAGAAACCACCATATTGGGCCTGATCAACATACTGATCTCAAAGAGCCAGTTTGTTTTATTAGAGTACCTTATTATTTACAGAATAAACCCCTGGGTGAATGTTATCATTTTTCCGATGACTGTGGGGTCTTCTGAAGGTACTGTAAATCCAAACCACCCTGAATTTGATAGAACTTATCTAGCGGGTGCCCTAGGCAGAATAGCATACACCAGTTTAATTTCATTCTGATCTAGGCCGCATGATGAGAAAAACAAGCCTGTACCGGGCCGCATTCATTCAAAATATGTTTGTTTATTTAACAGTAACCCAAAAGCAGTCTAAGCATTATAAATCAAAATCAAAGAAAAGTGCACAATTCTAATATATGTGTAGTTAAGAGAGTCAGGCCGCACCTTGTTGCATGAGTCACCACATTTGGCCCACAGGCCAGTGCTGGATGCCCATGGCACGTACAATGTTGGAAAATATTTATTAAAGCATATGTGTCGTGCACACAAATTACTAAACAAAAAAATGAAAGAAATACATGAACAGTAGGAGATGCACACACAATTTCATGGAAAAATATGGAGTAGCCCAACTGAAAATAGGTATATTTCATAAATGTATACTATAGTGGCAGATTATACAGTAACCGCTTACACAATTATAAGCAAATGGCATAAAACAATATAATTTAGATAAAACAAGCACAAGAGACCTGGGAAAAAAAGAAGAGGGTCCCCAACGTTTCATCCGAAAGTCTGTATCAAGGGTGATAACCTTAATAGTAACCAATACATTTAGCTAGTCTTTACAATCCCAGATAGTTATCAGCAGGAGTATGTATTTACCCACAAGGCTTTGTCTGTGTCTTTAAGGGGACAGAGTGAACTAAACTCATGCTCAGGGACAGGCAAGGTGCATGTGGATGGGGTTACATAGAACCGAGGCCCTGACTCCGGCTCAAGCCTTCATATCAGAAAATAGATTCATTGCCATGCTCACAAGGTGTTTAAGGTAAATCTCACATTCCATGTTAAAAGGGAACATAAATGTACAGTGCTGTGCATGAACTAGGAGTTTGAGCACAGCTTCATGAACTGAAATGCAAATCCTACAAAAAAAGGCTGACCTATTTATTATGCAGGAGCTGTATGGAAAAACAGCACTGAACAAAACGTCAGTGCTCTAGTGTCTGTAAGATGACATAAGGGGGTTGTAAACCAAGCCTAACGTTGCTCATTAAAATCTAACATGATACAGTTAATAGCCACTGGCCTATATAAAACATTGTGCTCTGACCTCATATGTATAGCATAGGAGGAATGTGAGGACTGAACAAGGAGCAAATGAGCAGCCAGAGACTGAATTTCAGTAGCCAATTTCCATACAAATATGTGGCCCTGGACATGCAGATGCAGCAGACATTTGTAGCCAAAAAGACCTATTCAAGAGCCAGACAAATTATATCTTACAAGCCAGTGAAGAGTTACTTCTAGTTCTATGTAAAAATAAATAAATAAATACATTGAAAATGTTAGGAAGGCATTGTAGCAGTTATGACTTTTGGGATTTGTCAGATCCTATGCTAGTGACAGGCATATTAAGGTTTAATGTGATAATAAACCAAAACATAAAAACTTAGTTACAAAGCAAGTGTCTTAACCCTTTTAAGGACAGAGGCTTTTTTCAGACTTTTGCAGTTTTTGTGTTTAGCTGTAATTTAAATTTTTCTCATTTAATCTACTCACACATATTATATAATGTTATCACCATAAGCATGGCTTTCTTAAGATACCATTATTTTAATCATATATTATAATTTACTATTTAAAAAAAAAAATCTTAAAAAAAATATATTTTTATTAAAAAAAAAAAAAAAAAAACACTTTTTAGAACTTTGACCCGAATTTGTTTTACATAATTACAATAGGTAAAAAAGACCCCATCTGAATAGTTTCTAATATATTTGTCCTGAGTATAGACATAGTCCATGATTACATGTTTTTCAGTTGTTTTTGCAAGTTATAGGGTGATAACCTAAAGTTGCATTTTTCCCCTACATGATCTTTTGACCCCAACCCCGATGATCAACTGAACCCTAATCCTGAACTTAACCCTAATTCTACCTCTGACCCTTACTCTAACCCTAGATTTCAATCCCAACACTTACTTTTTTGTTGTTGTAATATTGCCGCTAGGGCCAGTCTAGCAACTACAACAAAGCAACGGAAGCAGTGATTCAACACTTACGAAGCACCCACAACAGGGTGCTCCTCCGGTGGAATTTTCTGTGTTGCCTGAGCCATCATGGTAACACCGTCTGATCGCCGGAGCCGAATATTGACTGGATGTCTGTGAGGTGTGTGTGTGTGAGTGACTGGATGTCTGTGAGGTGTGTATGTGACTGTGAGACTGTGCGTGATTATGTGTGTATGTTTGTGTGATTTGATGTGTCATTGTCACCTCGAGTGGCCATAAAGCAGGGCTTGATAAACTTGATTTGATTTTAGGAGCCAGCAAAAAAAAAAAAAAATAGGAGCCAGACAATGACACATCAAATCACACATACACACATAATCACGCACAGAGACAGTCACATACACAGTCTCCTTGTCACACACACACACACACCTCACAGACATCCAGTCAGTCACACACACACACACACACACACCTCACAGACATCCAGTCAGTCACACACACACACCTCACAGACATCCAGTCAGTCACACACACACCTCACAGACATCCAGTCAGTCACACACACACACCTCACAGACATCCAGTCAGTCACACACACACACACACACACACCTCACAGACATCCAGTCAGTCACATACACACACCTCACAGACATCCAGTCAGTCACATACACACACCTCACAGACATCCAGTCAGTCACATACACACACCTCACAGACATCCAGTCAGTCACATACACACAGCTCACAGACATCCAGTCACATACACACACACACCTCACAGACATCCAGTCAGTCACATACACACACCTCACAGACATCCAGTCAGTCACATACACACACCTCACAGACATCCAGTCAGTCACATACACACACCTCACAGACATCCAGTCAGTCACATACACACACCTCACAGACATCCAGTCAGTCACATACACACACCTCACAGACATCCAGTCAGTCACATACACACCTCACAGACATCCAGTCACATACACACCTCACAGACATCCAGTTAGTCACATAGACACACACACCTCACAGACATCCAGTCAGTCACACACACCTCACAGACATCCAGTCAGTCACACACACCTCACAGACATCCAGTCAGTCACACACACCTCACAGACATCCAGTCAGTCACACACACCTCACAGACATCCAGTCAGTCACACACACCTCACAGACATCCAGTCAGTCACACACACCTCACAGACATCCAGTCAGTCACAAACACCTCACAGACATCCAGTCAGTCACACACACCTCACAGACATCCAGTCAGTCACATACACACACCTCACAGACATCCAGTCAGTCACATACACACACCTCACAGACATCCAGTCAGTCACATACACACACCTCACAGACATCCAGTCACACACACCTCACAGACATCCAGTCACACACACCTCACAGACATCCAGTCACACACACCTCACAGACATCCAGTCACACACACCTCACAGACATCCAGTCAGTCACACACACCTCACAGACATCCAGTCAGTCACACACACCTCACAGACATCCAGTCAGTCACACACACCTCACAGACATCCAGTCAGTCACACACACCTCACAGACATCCAGTCAGTCACACACACCTCACAGACATCCAGTCAGTCACAAACACCTCACAGACATCCAGTCAGTCACACACACCTCACAGACATCCAGTCAGTCACACACACCTCACAGACATCCAGTCAGTCACACACACCTCACAGACATCCAGTCAGTCACATACACACACCTCACAGACATCCAGTCAGTCACATACACACACCTCACAGACATCCAGTCAGTCACATACACACACCTCACAGACATCCAGTCAGTCACATACACACACACACCTCACAGATATCCAGTCAGTCACACACACACCTCACAGATATCCAGTCAGTCACACACACACCTCACAGATATCCAGTCAGTCACACACACACACACACACCTCACAGACATCCAGTCAGTCACACACACACACACACACACACCTCACAGACATCCAGTCAGTCACACACACACACACACACACCTCACAGACATCCAGTCAGTCACATACACACACCTCACAGACATCCAGTCAGTCACATACACACACCTCACAGACATCCAGTCAGTCACATACACACACACACCTTACAGACATCCAGTCACAAACGCACACACACACACACACACACACACCTCACAGACATCCAATCAATCAGTCACACACACACACACAAACACCTCACAGACATCCAATCAGTCACATACACACACCTAACAGACATCCAATCAGTCACATACACACACCTCACAGACATCCAATCAGTCACACACACACACCTCACAGACATCCAATCAGTCACACACACACACCTCACAGGCATCCAGTCACATACACACCTCACAGGCATCCAGTCACATACACACCTCACAGGCATCCAGTCACATACACACCTCACAGGCATCCTGTCACATACACACACACACACCTCACAGACATCCAGTCACACACACACACCTCGCAGACATCCAGTCACACACACACACCTCGCAGACATCCAGTCACACACACACCTCGCAGACATCCAGTCACACACACACCTCGCAGACATTCAGTCACATACACACACACACACACCTCACAGACATCCAGTCAGTCACCTCGCAGACATAAAGTCAGTCACCTCACAGACATAAAGTCAGTCACCTCACAGACATAAAGTCAGTCACCTCACAGACATAAAGACAGTCACCTCACAGACATAAAGTCAGTCACCTCACAGACATAAAGTCAGTCACCTCACAGACATAAAGTCAGTCACCTCACAGACATAAAGTCAGTCACCTCACAGACACCCCGTCCCCACAGGCACAGAAGTAAATGTAAAGTGTTGGAGGCACACACACAAAAAAGTAATCTAATAAGTACACTGACAGCACTTAAAGGAACACTAAACCTTACTTTTCACTTGTGTTTCTAATATAAAACCACACATGAGATGCCTGTTGTTCCTATAGTGAGGATGAACTGACATGTACTTTTGATAGTACACCCCCGTTTATCCTCTGATCGACAGCTGCCATGCTTCTATATTAATGTCAAGATGGCGGCCGCCATAGTCAAAAACGAAACAGCAGAGTTCATTTTTCGTCAGTCACGGGTATTTAAGTTGCTATAGATCATGATATTGTTGTGGATTCCCCTTGAGAAAGCCTTTCAGGTGAAATGTTGTGGCTTCAAACACCTGTATGTGTCCGCTCTTTTGAAGATAGTCTTGTCAGTTCATATTATTGTTTGGTATACTATTGCACTTTTGCAGTGTGTGTGTTTTGCATTTTTGTGGATTTTTATGTACACTGTTTGTTTATCTCTATATATTGACCCATGTGACATTTAACAAACGGCTAACAATGCAAGCTAAAAATAATTTTGCTACTTAAGTGGTGTCAATATACTTATTCAATTACTTTTTTGCTTAGAAAATGTGGCAATTCGGCTTAGAGCAGGGTTTGACAAATCCCAGGAGCCAGGCTCCTAAACGCTATTTGGCTGGCGCCTAACTTTTTGGATCAATTTACATAGATGTCTATGAAAGTACCAACTACCTGACTCCTACATTTTAGAAGACTGACTCCTGCTATAGAAATCCTGCAAAAGATAACTTTTTCAAGGTAAATAACGGCAAAATCCAAAGAAGCAAAAATCATTTTAATACATGCATGCTTGCTTCAAAATCCCAGCTTTAATATGCAATTAGAAGTTTTCTTTTCCAGGCTGAGATTGTCCTGAATTGACCACTAATCTCCATAACAAGGAGAACTGAAAGGAAATGTTAGAGTGGTGATCAAGCTTAATAAGAGTCTATGGATTTCTGATTCTTGTTGATGTCCTGTAAATGTGTACCTGGTTTTAATCCAAGTGATTAACTTTGCTTTATAGAGAAAAATCCATTAGTGAAGTGATGTTTATTACCAGCATGTGTGTTTTCCCCAAATCTCAATCTATATAAAAGGTGCCAATATCCAGCAAGGCCACTATGCACAGAAACATGTAATGCACATGTCCAACCAGGTGCAAATGGCAAAAAACATTCATGGGAACTCAGATCAACTCATTGATACACTAATATACAATTATTTTGAGATCACATTAACATTCTGATGAATCGGAAAAACAGAATGGTATGAACGGTGTAATATATATCCGTACATTGAAGGGGATACATAAAAGGTATTCCCACAAAGGATACCACTTTTCTTAGACAGCAGCAAAAGAAACACAGAATGTGTTGGCAGATAAGAACCATTAGGCCCATCTAGATAGCCTTGTGCCTATACCATGCGTGTTTCAACTTCTTCACTGTGTTTACCTCTACCACTTCCGCTGGATGGCTATTCCATACATACAATACGCTCTCAGTAAAGTAATACTTCCTGATAAATCTTTGACCCTCTCATTTAAGACTATGTCTTAAAAGCTTTTGGAAATATTTCTCTCAACATAAAGTACTAATAAATCTAGTGCTATTTTGTCTTCAATAACCCATGCCAATAAGAAGATCCCATGAGTGGTTCTAGATGGTGAAGCAACTAAACAGAGTAACAACTAAACTTTATCAGTGAGATAGTGCATTTGGATTGTTTTACATTGAAATGCATGAGTGCTTTATTTCCTTGGCTCCTAGAAATAACCAGGCTGGGTCCTGAATTGGTCTGCTGGCTCCTAAAGGCTACAAAGTATTGGGTTAAATTCTGCAGTAGATAAAGGACCATTCATCTAGTTAAGAGGAACAGGATCTATAATTTGGGCAAAAGTAACATCCCATGGACGCACTTGAAAAATATCTGCCCTCAATGTCCCCTTGCTTATTATTTTGAATACTGAGGGAGATCATAACTGTACTATGCGGAACATGGATGAACAAGGATCCCAAGGAATGATCTGGAAAGGAGATACAAACTCACTGCAAGTCTCAGAAGAAGCAGCTGTGACATTCATAAATCTGCCATTTACATGTAAGGAAGACCTATCAAAACGCGAGAGTCAGGAGGTAGAAAAACATGTATCTCAAGGTAGACATTATTTATGCATCTCATGCTAGTTTCTCCTGACCTGCCAAGGGCTAAGTATTTGACATAAGAGACAATGTAATGATAACCCTGGAGAAGGTGACAAACTGAACTTCCACCTTTTTAGAAATACACTTTGTGTATAATGCGCTAAATGTGTTTAGGAATCAAAATTTAACAGAGAATATAGAATTTTCTACCGTGATTACAGTGGCACAGAAAAAGTGTATGAAATGTGTCCATCCAAACCAAGTCTTGCTATAGCATATGAAATAAATAAGCAGACTCCAGTTATATTCTATATAATGGTGGAGAGCAGGGATTGGCCAATAAATAGCTACTGCTGGCTCCTAACCTTGTTTTACATAGAACACTATGGAAGAATCATCTACCTCGCTCCAAGAAAATCTCTTCTCTGGCTCCTAAAGTCTACACGTTTGTCAATCCCTGGGGTATAGAAACCATAGACTGTTTCAAAATAGTTTTTGATAATTAGGAATAGTGGGCACACATTGGTGGAACCAGAATATCTATCAGTAAAATTTGTGTTGGAAAACCCCATTACGGAAAACATTGTTGGTTGTACAAAACAAAATATAGTGAATTTCAGTCTGGGGAGTCATAAAACCATATCATGGATTACAGAGGACAAAGCATACATGGCAGATGCTTAACACGTATCACAGATTCAAAATATGCTTGTGTCCTGTGTGTGCTCTGTAATTATTGAAGGCCTTTATGGATCTACAGAGAAAGATTCACCACATTTTTTTTGTAAAGCCAATTAATTTTTTTTTATGACACCAGCGTTTGCAGACGCCAATTCTGCATCTGAGTCCTGGATCAGAGGTTGAGACATTGACCTATTCAATGGCTGAGGCAACTGCTAAGGGATTTATTTGGAAGTTCTGGCGAGGTATAGAAAAGGCCAAAATGTACAACTGTGGCTGCTGTCTTCATCATGCAGAGGAGGCTTGCCATGCACTTCGGGTCTGGACTGCCCTGATGTGTGGGACCAGTCTGATTTACTAATGGAGAGATATTCTCTGTAATGGTGATGCCCCTCCTGACTAGGTACCATCTTATAGGGCAGGGAATTTCAGCATTGTCTGTTTTTGGTTTGCGATGGAGCTCCCACTTTGGTTTTCTCACATTCTGTTCTGGAGCAAACGTATTGGTGTCTTTCACGAATCTTATTTTCTACATAATTAGTACAAGGGTTAAAATTAGTATTTTTTTTAGCTTTCTAATTTGATTCCTTTGGAGTGTGCCTTTAATACACTACAGTAATATATATATATATATAAAAATCACCATGAAAAGCACATTAAGAACTTTTCCCACAAATTGCGCATTAACAATCACCCAATTGTTACTTTATTAGAACAACCCCTCATTAAAGAAGGAGCCATTACAAAATCCCATCAGAATCCTCCATGACCTTATTATTATTCTTTGCCACACTGTATATAATGGTGTATTAGTTAGCCCATTTATAAGTTACTATACACTGAATATAGTGTCCCAACCAAACGAGTGCGTGTATCATCATTATCTAGATCCTCAGTGACATGATCTATACAATATTATTACAAAATCACAAAAGCTTGAATGCAGCTAGCTCTAAGCATATTACCGGTATATGAAACTTAATGGCACATCATGAAGTGTAGCTAAGGACATTGTAAGACATTTAGAAGACCCAAGATAGGAACTTGCAAGACTCAAACAGGACAGAAGCATGTGACAGAGAGCAAGTAAACAAAAATGCTATGAATAATGGAAGTGAACAGTATGGAAAGTGCTCAGAAAAAAAGGACAACTGGATTCAAGGCACAGGAGTAAAAGTTCAAAATACAAAAAAGAGGAAAGCAGCTGCAGTCTGGTGAAAGGTCCTGAGGTCAAAAGGTTGTCACGGATACATCCACCTGTGCTCAAGTAGCATGTGTGATATAGCTTTGTTCGCAATGTGTTCTGTCATTGATGAGAGCTACTTACTTATACCTGATCATGATTAGTAAAGCAGAAGGTGCAGTTACTTTCAGGTCAAGTTCAGATATTAACCCACCAAATGCTAATGAGACTTGCACACACAAAAGTTACAAGTACATAGAAATAACAGTACAATATCAGAAGCAATGATGCTCACTCCTCCAAGACACTTTCTCCTATCTGCAACATGTACAGGTACAAGACAAAACATTATCCAGGGAGATATATCTCTATTGTGTGTTTGACTGACAAGGAAAACAGGAGCCATTTTTAAATCACCTTTTGATGACATGCAAACCCTGATTCCTATGAGGATGCCCTATCTCCCTGCTATCCATATATGTTCTAATAATCTGCACCAACTTAAAACACAAGTAACGTTTCAATAATAGACTGACAAACTGGCATTTTGACCACAGGAGGCAAAATAATAATGAAAGGAAGTCACATTAAAAAAAATAAAAAATGGAGAACAGAAATAAAAATTACAAAATACTCACCAACCACAATGACCAGCAAAATCTGATGCAAGGAGACCCAACCATGATATGGTTTATTGTCCAGTCCCATGACAACCCTGGCTGGTGCCTAGTAAGGAGCTTTGGACCAGGAACAAGCTCCAGAGGAAATGCTTCTGGGGTCGGTGGGGGGGAAGAGTCCTGAGATTCGGTCAGGGGGTACAGCTTTCTGCTCGTCACGGGGACAGCAATACGACTGTATAGGAGGAGGGCATTTTAGGAATTTAAATTGGTATTGGGGTGAGCATTGGAAACAAGGGGGGATGTTGAATAAGCAAATAAATAATCTTTCGATAGAAGAGGGTTACAGGCCGGCAGGAAGCGTCTGTTTAGAGAATGCGCTGGAGTAAGGCAGATGGGTGAGTGGGCCGGTACAGCAGAGATAGTGATCTACATAAGACGAGCTACTCTGCGGGGAGACAAGGGGGGATCTGTACAGGAAGACGGCATGAGGGATGCTCCCTGTGACGGTGCGCGCGCATCGCCCCCGAGTCAAGCCAGAGCGCATGCTGGGAGTTGGAACGCGCACAAGACGTCGAGCTCCGCCTACAGCAGCCTGACGGAGCGACGCATGCGCTCAAACGCACACATCCTTGTTGGGCATGTGCGCATGCGCGGCTTGGTACGCCTCACGCTGCTGTGTAGGAGGAAGTGTTCGATTGGAGTTTGTTCTGCGTCCTCAGACTCAAATAAAGTTCTTTTTTTTAATATGATGAGCGAGTTTATCTTGTATGACATCCTTTTATTACAGTTATGTTAATCGGTGCGTGTATTTAAAGGAGTTATTGTAGCAAATTTTAACATGTCTGAATAAGAGACCTAGATGGTCTTTATATATTTATTTATTAGACTGGCCACCTACCCGACCAGCTGCTTGAGTATCTTAAGGAAATAGAGCCTTTGGGAGCAGTTCCCTCAAGATGGAGTGCTACCTATGGGCAGAGGTTATGAGCTTATGTCTTGTCCCTAGCATTGCACTTAACGTCCATCTCACTGGCTCAGCTTGCTAAGCTGGGATAGATGAAGCAGTTACCAAGGAGATGATGCCTCCTGCTTCGAGCACCATGTCTTAACGATCCCCCCAACAGACATAGGCAGCTTGGAAAGATGGCAGTATCATCTCTCTTATTACATTTATTTATATAGCGCCAACAATTTACTTAGCGCTAGGTACAGATCATAGTGCAGCGGTGGCGAATCTATGGCACGCCGAGCCCTCAGCTGTGGCACGCGGCCAGGTTCAGCTCTCACTGCTTATCTGCCCCGTTGCCCTTAAGGTGCAGACATCAGTGTAATAGACGGGCGCGGCCGGTCATCTGCTTCTTCTCCAGATAATTGGCGCAATTAACTGTTTGCTTTCCGACTTGAACGCTTCTTCACATAATGCACATGCGCCAATCATCTGGAGAAGAAGCAGGTGACCGGAAGCTCCCGTCTCCTGATGTCTGCACCTCTAGGACAACGGAGCAGATTACCAATGAGAGCTGAACCTGTATGTGTGTGTGCGTTTGTGAGTATAAGTGTGTGTGTGAGTATAAGTGTATGTATGAGTATAAGTGTGTGTGTGTTTGGGTATATGAGTGTGTGTGAGTATAAGTATGAGTGTGTGTGTGAGTATAAATGTGTTCGCATGAGAATAAGTGTGTGAGTATGAGTATAAGTGTATATGTGTATGAATGTGTGTGTGTATGAGTATAAGCGTGTGTGAGTATGCGGTGTTGGCACTTTGTGGTCTGCAAATTTGTGTCGGTCAAAAATTGGGCACTCGGGACCAAAAACGTTCGCCACCACTGTCATGGGGTTTAGATGAACAAAAACAGACTGGTACGTGAGGAAGAGAGTCCTGCTCGCAAGCTTACAATCTAGAGGAAGTGGGGACATGAAACACAAACTGGAGTGAAGATGAGAGAAGGAAGGTGGTGGTAGTAACAGTATTAGGGATGGCTGGAGCTCGGTGGGTTTGGCCAGAGATTAATTATATGTGTTCTAGCTGGATGAGCTGTAAGCTTCATATTCCTAACACAGTTTGGATCATCACCTCCATAAATAGACAGAATAGTGTGTTTTGTGCTGTGCGGTGGTGACAAGTGTGGTTTCTGGTCAGGTAAGGATTTCCCTGCAGCTTTTGTTTAAATGTTGAGAATGCTTAGTGTATAACCTGAATTATCATTGCATGGCAGTGATGCTGCCGGTCTCATCATTATCACCTGGTCAGTAAATATATTCTCAACTTATGGCTGGTAACCATAGTGTGCGCCACCCAGGGGGTGGAGTGTTAAAAAGGTATTGTTTTTGACTGGCTTAGCACAGACTCCGTTGTACACTACCAATGGGTTGGCCAACACTGAGCTATACACCTACATTGTATTAGGCCTGATTGCATATTAGACTTGCTCTCAACATGTGCTATATGTACTTCTTGTTTAATGGAATGGTAAATACTTTATCGGTAGATGTTATAGGTTTTTGCTGTCATGGTTTTTTCTTTTCATTCTATTTCAGTTTTGCCAGGCTAGGTGTTCTTTGAACAACACTTTGTCAATATGCAGCTAGTCTGTGGATCAGACTATTGATTTATGTAATTTCCCATGATTCTATTCGGTATTGTTCAAGGATGCGCACATGGAAAGCAAAGCTGAAAATGCAGGGGCGCGCCATATCCAAGGGGGGAAAAAGTAGAAGATGGTGGCCATATTTAAGACATCAAATAAGTGAACTAAAGAAATTCTGTAAAAAGTGCTCCATATCAATGACTTATATAATTGAGCTTAGTTAAAACATATGCTTATTAAAAAGAAAGTTTAGTTATCATTTAAAGGGACTCTATCAACAAACAGACAACATTCAAGCAATAAAAAAAATTGTACATGTAATGTAATAAAGCTATTTTATCCACAAAAACTAACAAGATGACATCATGAATTTGCATACCTGCAGCCACTAATGGAAATGTGCAGCATAATATGCAAATTTTTGACACAACTGCCTGGATGTGTTGCAATTGACCAGCCCACAAACTAGTGAAACACTTTCAATGACACATGGAGCACAGCCAGGACTGCCTACTAACTGAATTTATGGTAAAAAATAGCCGAATTTAAATATGTCCATCGCCACGATAAAGTGAACAATATAGCTGAAAAAGACCACGCCCCTTTCCACAGTACAATGAAATACCAGAAAACACACGACACATTCCAAAAGCTGCTGAGTGACGGTAAAAGGCGCTACAATACAGAGTATGGTTACAATACAGAGTATAGTTAAAATACAGAGTATTGTTTCAGTTATTGGGAATTTTGCGAGGTGACATCACTATATTAAGAGCTCATGGAGATCTTAGGATAACCTTCCATATGTGTATGGGTGTGACCTCACCAAATAATGTTTTTGTGCAATTAGTGCACTCTGCATACATGTGTATACATTTTTCTGACGAGTGAACTGATAAGTGTATTGCCAGGGCTGGCCTTAAGTGTTCTGGCGCCCTGTGCGAGCCTTCCCCGTGGCGCCCCCCTACCCTCATGCCTGTCTCTTTTCTCTCCCTCCATGTATGTTTCTCTCCCTTCCCATGTTTGTCCCTTTCCTCTTCCATTCCATATCTGTTCTCTCTCCCCCCTCCTCTAATCTCTTCTCCCCCCTCCTTCTCTGTTGTCTTCTCCCCCCTCCTTCTCTGTTGTCTTCTCCCCCCTCCTCCTCTGTTCTCTCTTCCCCCTCCTCCTCTGTTCTCTTCTCTCCCCCACTCCTCTGTTCTCTCCCCTTCCTCTGTTCACTCCCCCTCCTCCTCTGTTTTCTTCTCACCACCCTGTTGTTTTCTTCTCTCCCCCTCCTCCTCTGTTCTCTCCTCCCCCTCCTCTGCTCTTCCCCCCTCCTCTGTTCTCTCCCCCCACCTCCTCTGCTCTTCCCCCCTCCTCTGTTCTCCCCCCCCCCTCCTCTGTTCTCTCCTCCCCTTCTGTTTTCTTCTCTCCCTACGTCCTCTGTTCTCCCTCCCATTCTTATTTACAGGGAGGGGGCGGAGCTCACCGGGTGAGAGGTGAAGGTCCGCCCCCACCCGGTGAAGCAGAGCGGTCGGTGTCTGCTTCTCTGGGAGCCACGGGCAACCTAAGTAAGAGCCACTCGCGCTCCCTGCACGCAGTGAAAATGCAGGGTATCGGAAATCCGCTGCTCTGCTTCACAGGGTGGAGGCGGACCTTCACCTCTCACCAGGTGAGGTCCGCCTCCTCCCTGAATTCTCCAGTGCTGCCGAGCAGAGGGCTGGTGAGGGGAGATCTCCCTCAGTAAAGTAATACTGCCTGGCCTTATCTTATATCTAGGATAGCCTTATACCTATCACTTGCATGCTTAAACTCCTTCACTGTATTAACCTCTACCACTTATACTCGAAGACTATTCCACGTATCCACTACCCTCTTAGTAAAGTAATACTTTCATTAGTTACTGGCCTTATCTTATATCTAGGATAGCCTTATACCTTTCCCATGCATGGTCAAACTCATTCACTGTATTAACCTTAACCTCTACCACTTCTACTGGAAGACTATTCCATGTATCCACTACCCTCTCAGTAAAGTAATACTTTCATTAGTTACTGGCCTTATCTTATATCTAGGATAACCTTATACCTATTGCATGCATGCTTAAACTCCACTGTATTACTCTCTACCACTTCTGCTGGAAGACTGTTCCATACATCCACTACCCTCTCAGTAAAGTAATACTTTCATTAGTCCCTGGCCTTATCTTATACCTAGGATAACCCTATACCTATCCCATTAATGCTTAAACTCCTCCTCTAACACTTATGCTGGAAGACTATTCCTTGCACCCACCACCCTCTCGGCAAAGTAATATTACGTTTCTGACCACAAACACACATTAAAATATTAAATATTTCCAGCCTTTTGAAAAGCTTGAGGTGGACCCCAAATATATGTATATAACTAGTTGCATTTATACTTATATGAACTTTTTAATATTGTATTCAACTATTTTTATATGTAATAAAAATGTTATTGAAAAATTGTTAATTTCTTATTTTTATCCCTTCCTCTGCACCCACTCTGCACCTAAAGAACTTAACACAGCACCCTACAGCATCCACAGAACTTTGCACCCACATGTTTTGGCATGCCACAATATCAATTTGCCCCCCAGAACATACCACAGTGTAACTTTGCCCCTGCAGAACACGCCACAGTGACAGTTTGCCTCATAGTACATGTTATTTTGCCCCACAGAACATGCCACAGCATCACCATGGCCAGAGTCAATTTTCCCATTAATATGCCACTATTAGCCTGACCATTAATATGCCACTATTAACCTGGCCATTAATATGCCACAGCCTGATTTCCTAGTAATATTCCACAGCCAGATCCCCCAGTAATATGCCACAGTTTAATTGCCAAGTAATATGCCCAGCCTAATTGCCCAGTAATATGCCCAGCCTAATTGCCCAGTAATATGCCACAGTCTAATTGCACAGTAATATGCCCAGCCTAATTGCCCAGGAATATGCCACAGTCTAATTGCACAGTAATATGCCCAGCCTAATTGCCCAGGAATATGCCCAGCCTAATTGCCCAGGAATATGCCCTGTAATATACCACAGTTTAATTGCCCAGTAATTTGCCACAGTTTAATTGCCCAGTAATTTGCCCAGCCTGATTGCCCAGGAATATGCCCAGCCTAATTGCCCAGGAATATGCCCTGTAATATACCACAGTTTAATTGCCCAGTAATATGCCACAGTTTAATTTCCCAGTAATATGCCACAGTTTAATTTCCCAGTAATATGCCCAGCCTAATTGCCCAGTAATATGCCACAGTTTAAATGCCCAGTAATATGCCCAGCCTGATCCCTCAGTAATATGCCACAGTTTAAATGCCCAGTAATATGCCACAGTTTAATTGCCCAGTAATATGCCACAGTTTAATCGCCCAGTAATATGCCACAGTTTAATTGCCCGGTAATATGCCACCAACCTCCTCCCCCCTTCCTCCCTTCCCCATTACTCACCTGCTACATGTCTCCTCTGTGCACCGGCAGAAGGTTTGTTTGTTTTCGTTAAAGTTTTTTTTTTTTTTTTTAAACTCACCCGCGTGAGCTGAGCCTGTGTTACCAGCCCTGTCACACGCGTCCTGCCTGTTTCCAGCAGACACGTGTGGCAGGGATTGCTAAAGCAGGCTGCTGTGAGCTCAGCTCACACAGACTGAACTGCGCGGGTCACGTGACGTCGCGTTATGACGTCACATGACCCGTGATCGCGCTAAAACTGCGCAAATTGCCGGGATTGTCTCGGGGATGAGAATTCCCCCAGGGCAATCTTGGTTTTCACGGGACTGTCCTGGCAAATCCGAGACAGTTGGCAACTATGAGGTGGTGATGTGTGCAAACACTGTATGTATCGCTCGTATTATATTTTGCACTTTATTACCGTAGAATATGGATGATTTCATAAGTTCAAACTGATGGAAAGATGCATTTCTAATACTGCAATGATGTATTTCTCTTTTGGTACACTTGAGATTTTTTCTAGTGTTAATTATTTTATGCACACAAGCAATCATTATTGAGGTTATATATAAAGATGCGTTCAGTCCAAAAAAGTAGTGGAATTGCATCATAAAACCACATTGTGTGCAAAATAATATTATTGTGTAAGAATTTTGATGCTTGCTATGTAGTGTGCATTTTTTTTTAATCAATTTATTGCACTACATTTCTCCATCAATCCTATTCTGGCATAATCTGCAGGACTGAACAGTAATATTAAAAAGAATTCACAGTTTAAAACCCATTCTGAGTTACCACACGCAAGAGCAGAAATGTGATATAAAAACTCCACCATTGTTTATACATAACCCCTATGTTACCGTTACATAACTATCCTGAAAGAACTTTCTCTGCAAAATCCCCAGTGTATCCCTAGGAGAAGATCCAAGAAAAGACATCTGTTGGAAGTGATTGGAAAAGCTACTGCAGACACACTCAGCTGTTGGGACAGGCAATGGCCTTGAAGGGCAGACTGACAAACATACAAGGACAATAGAAAACAAATGACTGCATAAAATAGAAAGCTGCAAGAATTTGGGACACCACGACATACGTAACTTGTACATTAATGAATAGGCCATGTGCTAAAAATATCACAGTATAAGAAATTAATGTACCTGTTTTTTTTTTTTTTGCAAACAAGAGTTTCCATCTGAATCTTTTTGGTACATCACATATTTCAGAGTGAGGAAGAGCACTGGGTGAACCAGACAAGAGGATTATGGGAGATATAGTCCACCAGTAACTAGAGGACAGCAGTTTGACATTCCTCGAAGCCCAGTTTTAAATTGTTATACATTGATTATAGTGTATCTGCGTTTCCTACCACAGCAGCCTTTCTGCTCTCCAAACTCGCTACAATCGGCCCTTTCTACCTAGACGTGGTCTGCATTTCCCACTGGGTGAAGCAGTCCATGGTAAATTTGATAGGCTTCCCGAGATCCTTAACTTTGGAAAGATGAGTGACATACAGTGAGTTTTGAACTTTACTTCTAGACCATTCTAATGTGACATCAGTTAATTTCTATACCCATGTAGCTCCAAGTGTAAATACCCATAGCCGAGTGAATAGCCCCCTTTGTTTCAGGTTAATGTCTGGCTGGGTGGGTGAGAGTGTGGTACAATGTCATTTTACACAAAGCATAAGCTGTATTGTGGAAAACAAGAGTTTTTACAGAAGTCGATAGAAACAAAGCCACATTGTTGCAAGACAGCACTGGGAAAGCAAGGTGGTTCTATATGGGAAACATAAAGTAAAAGTAAAGAGAGCAATACACAGCTTGGTATGGGAAAGGAGAGTCCCTTGATAGTTTCTCCCTTGCTTAACTAGCTTCTAAATGTAACAGATGAAAGCAAATGAGAAGAATGGGTAAAAAAAGATTTATACAAAGTGTTACATGTTAGCATTTCTCTTCCTAAAAGGGACCCTACCACTTTCATAAGAGGTAACTAGACGACCTGGTCATTTAAAACAAACACAGATATAAATCATATGCCACTGTGTTTTTTTTTTTTTTAAGTGATTGCATATAAAAGGAAAAATTAAATTAGGTGTTTATCCCTTACCAGGAAAGGTTAAAGCATCTTTGGAGGAAAGACATAACAGGGGGGGATATGATAGAGACATTTAAAGGGAATCAACACAGTAAAGGAAGAGAGTATATAAGAAGAAAAACTACCACAACTAGAGGATATAGTCTAAAATTAGAGGGGCAACAACTTAAAAGTAAATCTCTCCCCCTCCTCTGTAAATATCAGGAAATATTACTTTACTGAGAGGGTAGTGGATGTATGGAATAGCCGTCCAGCAAAAGTGGTAGAGGTAAACACAGTCAAGGATTTTAAGCATGCGTGGGATAGACACAAGGCTATCCTAGCTATAAGATAGGTAACTGGGAACTAATAAAAGTATTTAGAAAATTGGGCAGACTAGATGGGCCGAATGGTTCTTATCTGCCGACACATTCTGTGTTTCTATGTTTATCTCCTGGCTATATTTTGTGAATATTTCCCATGATGCAATGTCCAAATTCTTCCAGCCAGTCTCACTTTATAACTGTGGTGAAAGCCTGCATGATGATGTCATAATATACTCCCCTGCTCTCTTACTGGCTCCTGTGTATCATAGTGGGCAGAACAAAGTGGCTGTGTACAACTTTTTTTTTACCTGTCTTCCAACACAAAGAGATGAGATTGACCTTATCAAACAGGATCATAACTCCGCCCCTTGTGATGTACCGTATTTGCTCGATTATAAGATGACCCTGATTATAAGACGACCCCCCAAACTTTGTATATTCCTTTAAGAAAAAAACTAAAAGCCTGAATATAAGACTACCCTATAGGAAAAAAAAAGTTTAACTTGTATATATGTAAATTGCTTTTTAATATTTAATAAAAAATTGATATTATACAAATGCATTTCTTGTTTTTATTTCCTTGCGGCCTCTCTCCCCCCCCCCCCCAGTGTAGTCTCTCTCTCTATCTCCCCCCTCCCTGCCCTAGTCTCTCTCTCTCTCTATCTCCCCCCTCCCTCCCCTAGTCTCTCTCTCTCTCTATCTCCCCCCTCCCTCCCCTAGTCTCTCTCTCTCTATCTCCCCCCTCCCTCCCCTAGTCTCTCTCTCTATCTCCCCCCTCCCTCCCCTAGTCTCTCTCTCTCTCTCTCTCTCTCTCTCTCTCTCTCTCTCTCTCTCTCCCCCCTCCATCCCCTAGTCTCTCTCTCTCTCTCTCTATCTCCCCCCTCCCTCCCCTAGTCTCTCTCTCTCTATATCTCCCCCTCCCTCCCCTAGTCTCTCTCTCTCTCTCTCTCTATCTCCCCCCTCCCTCCCCTAGTCTCTCTCTCTCTCTATCTCCCCCCTCCCTCCCCTAGTCTCTCTCTCTCTCCCCCCTCCCTCGCCTAGTCTCTCTCTCTCTCCCCCTCCCTCCCCTAGTCTCTCTCTCTCTCTCTCTCTCTCCCCCCTCCCTCCCCTAGTCTCTCTCTCTCTCTCTCTCTCCCCCTCCCTCCCCTAGTCTCTCTCTCTCTCTCCCCCTCCCTCCCCTAGTCTCTCTCTCTCTATCTCCCCCCTCCCTCCCCTAGTCTCTCTCTCTCTATCTCCCCCCTCCCTCCCCTAGTCTCTCTCTCAGTCTCTCTCCCCTCCCTCCCCTAGTCTCTCTCTCTCCCCCCTCCCTCCCCTAGTCTCTCTCCCCCTCCCTCCCCTAGTCTCTCTCCCCCCTCCCTCCCCTAGTCTCTCTCTCTCTCTATCTCCCCCCTCCCTCCCCTAGTCTCTCTCTCTCTATCTCCCCCCTCCCTCCCCTAGTCTCTCTCTCTCTCTCTATCTCCCCCCTCCCTCCCCTAGTCTCTCTCTGTCTCCCCCCTTTCCCTGGTGGCTAGTGGGGGTAGCTGGGGGATGTCTGCACGATACGTGCAGACATCCTCCATGCTGCCCGACACCTCTGTCTATTATGACGGACAGCTGGTCCGTCATAATAGACGGAGGTGTCGGGCAGCATGGAGAATGTCTGCACGTATCGTGCAGACATCCCCCAGCTGCCCGCTTTTCCCTGGTGGCTAGTGGGGCAGCAGAGGATGTCTGCGCGATGAGCGCAGACCTCCCCTGCTGCCGCCCGGCACGCTCGCCGGGACTTCTGTGACGAAAGCGGAAGTACCCGGCTTCTTCACAGAAGCCCCGGTGGTCGTGCCGGACGGAAGCAGGGGAGTCTGCGCTCATTGCGCAGACATCCCCTGCTGCTAGAGAGGGGGATCCAGGTCCCCTGCAGCTCTGCTGGGGACCTGGATCCCTGTCTTATAATCTGACCTCAATTTGAACGAGGGGGATTTTTCAGAGCATTTGCTCTGAAAAAAACCTTGTCTTATATTCGAGCAAATACGTTAATAGTTACACTACCCTCCCAATCAGTGGACTTATAGACTGAATTCTGTGTCCCCAGCCCCAAAGTGAAATACTAGTGCTGTAACTGTGGCACCCAAAAACACTATATTTCACAAAATTTTAGCGCCCAGTCACACATATTTTACTAAATACAGTTACATAACAAAAAAACAAAAGACATATCAGAAATCAACAATAAAAAATAAATAAATAAGACCTTTTCATTTTTTGGTGGGCGTGTCCTGTTAAAGGATCTAGAGCACAAGTTTTATGCAATTGTGTCTAGTTCTCATGGATAAATTTTACATTTACACAAATCCCTCCTGGATATTGACTAGCGATACACAATAAGTAAAAAGTACCTTTTTTTTATCTGCCTTTAACTAATCAAAGATAAGCAGGTGATCATAAATCAATAGCAGTGAAACGTGTAATTGGAAAACAACATCCCATACCTTCCAGCTGTCCCGCATTGAGAATAAATCCTCAAAATCCAAGAGATTGTGGTAGAGATTAAATAACACATTATTCCACATCCCACAAGTATTCCAAGAGGTTGATAGAGTTTTTTTTTTTTTTAAATCTGATTAAATAAACATTTGCTTCTGCATCCTGCCATATTGTGGGATGCTCACAAATCCTTTATTAGAGGCAAATTCAAAAGCATAACCATTAGCTGGAAAAAAACTCTAAATTACGATTTAAGACATTTGCTTAATACTTCAGGCAGACTTGAAACATTTACTAAGTAATAAGCTGATCCAAAATACTTAGCTAAATTAAATAATACCAGAACCCATACCAAAAATATCATGTCTGAAAATACTTCCAAAGCAATGCTATAGACCAAACAACTTTATTAAAAGAAAGTAAATAAAGCAGAATCCCTATTAGTTCATAAACTTGAAACATCAGAAATAGTATAATCAGTATATATATATATATCAGTAAAGCAGATAAATTGGGACACATACACACAGCCATCGCAGACATTTTCCAAAAGTACTATTCTATTATATAACCATTCACCCAACCAGAACATAGCCAAATGACGCTCCTTAAACCTTCAGAAGCATTTCAAACATTCCTAAATAAAAATATTACCCCAGAAGTCCTCAAAAATGTTAAACCTAATAAAAAGCCGGACCGGATGGTTTCGCATGCTTGTATTATATAAAACCTTTTTAAAAAATAACCTTGTCCCATACCTGCACTCAGTGTTCCAAAACACCTTGCAAGGACGCAAATCCTAAGTTACACAACCACAGACAATGTTTGCTTGATATACAGGAAAGGAAAACACCTCTAGACACCAAAACCTATAGGCCCATCTGCTTATTAAATTCAGAAAATTAAAATATTTGATACATTTTTAGACAACATACTGAATTTTATATTACTTTCCCTTGTACATCCTGACCAGCTGGAAATCAGACCCCCAAAGGCAAGTAAGAGATATCACCCGTCGATGCATAGATCAAATATGGCGGGCTCAAACCCATAAAATACTCTCAATTATATTATCTCCAGATGCTGAAAAGGAGTTCGACTGCCTTGGCTAGCCGTTCCTCCTCTCTAGTTTAGATCGCCTACGATTTCTGGAAAATCTTATGTACACGGTCTCCACTTTCTACTTCACCCCTCAGCTGAAATTCTGCACCCTGCAAATTGCAACCCACAATGAAGGATAACCTGGAATGAAACTAGCCATTTTACAGTTTCAGCTCCAGGTCATTTTGTGATGGGGGGGGGGGGGGGGGGTGGGGGGGAGCAGGGTTGAGGCTTTCCACTTGCAGAGGATATTACAGCAGGGGGCAAAGAAAGGACACCACATTCTATTTTCCAGATTGCCCTGGAGAACCTGGACTCTGCATTGGTACCTGTTTCAAACTGTACCACACAGTTGCCAGAGCCTCCACACCCAGGACATGCCCCAGCACACATTCAACACCCATTTCATGCCTCTTCTTCCACATTGTACACCCAGGACATGCCCCATTGCACACCTAGGCCATACCCCAGCACCCCAGGACATTGACCATCACCCACATTACACACCCAGGACATGCCCCCTCACCAACATTGCACACCCAGATCTTACCCCAGAACATGCGCAGAGAGCACAAAAGGCAGCATGTTCTTTTGATCTCCCCAGCCATAGCCTCTGCGGGTAAGCATTTTTTAAATATATTTTTTTAAGGTACTGAACAGGCTTCTCAGGACTGCCATGCCTGTGACTGGTGCATTGTTCCTCACCCCCTGATGGCAGCCCTGTCTGTGCCGTTATAAAGATCCTGAGAACCAGGGCCGTCTTTAACATTGACTGGACCCTGGGCAAACATTTGTTTGGGGCCCCTGGACCCCACCCCTCATTCCCGGCATGCAATCACACCCTCCACCCTAATACCTCCCTACAAAAAAAATAAACACACACTTGCTTTGTGTGTGTGTGTAATGTATAGGTGGTTTATATAATATTTAGATTGTGTGTGTGTGTGTGTGTGTGTATATATGACTTACACAGAAAACCTTACACAGTCAGATAGACACACTTACACACACAGTCAAACTTAAACACACACACACTCGTTTGTCCCCCTCCCTGCTCACTTACCTTACATTTGCAGGGAAAGGGCTGTTTCTTCTGTGCGTTGCTCCATGTGTTCTGAGCACCGGTATGTCACGGACATCTGGTGCTCTAACATGCTCTGTGAGGGGGCGGAGATTTCTCCCCTCACGTGACACATATACATATATACATACACTTACACAGACACCCTTACACACACACAGTCACCCTTACATACACAGTTAAACACACCCTTACACACAGTCACACTTACACAAAAATACACAAACACTCTTAGACATACACAGACACCCTTACACACAGTCACACTTACAGATACACTTACACACACACACACACACACACACACACACACACACACTCCTAGACAGCCTTACACACAGTCACACACTTACATTTTATTTATTTTTACTGGAAAAACTAACAGTCACACTTACATACACACACTGTTATACACATCCTTACACACAGTCACACTTACACAGAAATAAACACACTCTTAAACACACAATCACCCTTACACATATACATACACAGACAACCTTACACACAGTCACACATACACGCCCACACGTAGACACACACACTCACACGCTTACATTTTTTTTTTTTACCGAAAGAAAATAAACATATTCCCTTGTGACACTAACAGTCACACTTACACATATACATACACAGACACCCTTTGTCTCCCCACTGTTCTCTCTGTCCCCCATTGTCTCCCCAGTTTTCTTTCTATCTCCCCACCCCAGTGTTCTCTCTATCCTCCCTCCCCTCCCCAATGTTCTCTCTATCCTCCCTCCCCTCCCCACTGTTCTCTCTATCCTCCCTCCCCTCCCCAATGTTCTCTCTATCCTCCCTCGCCACCCCACTGTTCTCTCTATCCTCCCTCCCCTCCCACTGTTCTCACCTTCACGGCCCCAGTGGTCTCTCCTACATGAGTGGAGCGCGGGGAGACGCAGGCAGCATGTGCTCAGTGTGTGTTAAACACACTGAGCGCTCAATCCATGCTGCTCGCGCTCCCTGCGCGTAGTAATGACGCAGAGCATCGGATTTCCGATGCTCTGAACCAACTCTACGCGCGGGGAGCGAGAGCAGCATGGATTGAGCGCTCAGTGTGTTTAACACACACTGAGAACATGCTGCCTGCGTTTCCCCAATTAGAGAGCCGGGGAGAGCAGAAAACGCCGGGCGCACCTGCACTATGCGATCAGTGCTGATCACATAGTGCAGGTGCAGTTACGGAGGGGCAGCGGGACCACCTGGCAGCTGCCTTGGGCCCCCCAGGAGTAAGTGGGCCCGGGGCAGCTGCCCCGTTTGCCCCGCGTTAAAGACGGCCCTGCTGAGAACCTAAGCATGAGCAGCATTATTATACTCAGGGGGGCTTGCAGAAAACAACCTTGAGTGATTTCTTGCAGTAACTTAGAACAAGAGCATGCTCTCCCACATCACATTCAAAACGCAATGTATGCATAAAAACCATGATTGAAAAAATATCCCCACACACCACACACATTTTTTCTGGTTGCATCAAAGGCATCAAAACACCCCATATGTCAGGGGTGTCCAAGTCTATTCTGCAAAGGGCCACTTCGTTAGAAATGTATGTGTGTGTGGGCCTCATTCATTTTACATTAATCCAGAGATTAATATATATATAATTATATACATGTGTGTGTGTGTTATATATAATTCACACTAATGTGCAGCAGTCACATTAACTACACACATACACACACACACACATTCACACATGCATACACAGTCACACTTACCAGACACATACATACACATACCCCCCCTCACTTACCACACACCCACAGACACATTTATAGACACACTCAGCCCACACACACACTTATACATTGATACACACACACTCACATACAGCAGTGCTCAGGCGGGCCGCAGCCAGATGCCAGGCCGCATGTTAGATGCCTCTGCCATATGCAGTACCCCAACAACCTGACAAACCTATGCATGTGAGTGCACTGTATTCACAAGATGTTGCTAAACAAATATTGGGGTGTGGTTTGGCTGTGACACATACTAGGATTTGTAAATGAATACCTGAAGTACATTGTTTGACAAAAACATGCACAAATTACTACTACAAACTTTCACAATGACTGATGGCAAAATGACTAGAAAGTGTTAAAATACCACCATTTGAAATAGTCTGGGTTGTCTATATTTCAAAAATATATACGGTTTGATGGGCCAGTTCAAGATATGTCCCAATTAGGACATGGGCGCAGGATGACTCAATGTCAAAAATTGGAAAACTGAAATACACACTTCCCAAATATGCATGGTCTTATAGCCCCCAAACCAACCAACAAACTTATGCATGCATGGGTGGTTCATTGTTCTCAAGATATGTTGCTGAACACATACTGGGGTGTTGTTTGGCAATTTAAACCCGAATTACAGTCTAAATGAAAGAAAAAAAAAATCACAAAAATCTTTTTTACCTCTGCAAATTTTGGCACAGATTTGTGGTAAAATATCTGCATGAAAAGTGTACCCCAAGTTAAATACCCTGGGTTGTCTACTTCTGAGGGGCGATGCAGGGACAGATATCAATGTTACAATGTCACTACTTAAATAGCAATGCACTACTTGTACTTATTGCATTATAAGTTCCCCAAAAAGCCAAACACCTAAAAACATGGGTTACTCCCATACTCAGAACCAATATTTTAATCTATTTAGCAGGGTTTGTTTATTAGCTTTTGTAGATGAGTAAAAGTAAAAGCTGGAAAAAGTGTTTTTGGTTTTCAATTTTCCACCATATTTTATTCATTTCTTTTTTTTTTTTTTTTATAAATTATATGATGTGATCAATATAATGGTTTCTAAAGAAAACCTTTCTTATCCTTAAAAAAACATATATAATTTGCTTGGGTACACTAAATGACAAAGAAGAGAATTACAGCTAAACACAAACACAACAAAAATGTTAAACCAGCCATTGTCCTGAATGGTACAACATGGCAAAAGCAGCTCTGTCAAGGGGTTAAGGACACTTTTTAAAAACATTTTTTAATTCACTGCAAACAAATACAGGCATACTCAGCTCCTACTTCCCTGCCCTTTTCACTTCTGTGACCCTTCAATGCCCACAGCCTTGCTCTAGTTTCCAGGAAAACAGAAGTTGAGGCACTGTGTCAGCTCAACTGAATACCAATAACATTAATCAGCAGGGAAGTCCCAGAATTAGGGGGTAGTAGGAGGGATGCTGGGAGATGTAGTTCAGAGGAGCAGGCCTCACACATGACAGGATGTAATTAATCTCTCCCCACATACATTGTTTAGACCACTTCCCTTTGTTCCACCAGCTGCTTGCAGATTGATGTGCAGCTCTTTCTGTAATGAACCCCTTTTGTTGCCAGAGATTGCTTGTTTAATAGCCATGCACAGTAGTAGAATCAGGGGCAGCACTTCCCAATTACCTGGAAACGTTCAGGTTTCTAGCTGTGAATCATTTCTATGTTCTCTGGTAATAACTCATTGAGACAATCAGCACACAGGGAGGGTGGCAACATTCACTCATATGGTTCGTTTTGAAGCCAATGGAGATAATTTCATGGATTCAAAGAGACCTCCTAAAGGCACATTAAATCAGGGAGATTTTTAAGCTGCAGCATTGAAAAAAGGTCTTATTAGAATTGGAAAAAAAAAATATTCACTATTAAGTTATTTTTAAGTTGCCATTGCAGTATACGTGTTAAAGGAGAACTTACTGTGCATTACATCAGCTTGTGTGATATGCTGCCTCTTACATCAGTTCAACATGTTCATTACAGTAACATCTCTTCCTGTTATGTCATTTTAACAGGTCCAACTGCCTGGCTAGGGATACGGGATAGTGATGGGTAGGATCTCCTGTTTCCCTGCTCAAAGTTATTGTGCTATATGTACTGCTGGAATTTGATTTGGTTTTGCAAACCTTTTGTGGTTTGGCGCCATTCTCAGTCTTCGGGTCACCACACTACCATTTCATTTAGGAAAATAGATACTTCCCGTGCTGCATAGATTGATCTTTCTTATGGGTTGCCACGTTTGCTTCAAAAACTAGAGTTGCCACCTTTTCTTAAAACAAATACCGGCCATACTACTACCTCCATAGACCTAACATTGGGGCCAAACCAATGTTTTACCAGCCTGCTGGTAAAATGTATCATATCTGCATTGAAAACATTGAAATATTACTTCTCCCCTTTGCGTTTTTGGACAGGACTGTGCTCTCACAACTAACCAACTTTCTGACCGCTAATGACCTTCTTGATCCTTCTCAATCTGGCTTTAGACCCATACACTCTACTGGAACAGCCCTCACTAGAGTGTCAAATGACTTACTCTCTTCTAAATCTAAAGGCCACTTCTTCGTTCTGATCATCTTAATTCTCTCTGTTGCATTTGACACTATTGACCACCGCCTCCTTCCTAACAGGCTATCCTCGATCGGCGTAGGTGGTGTGGCGTTCTCTTGAATTGAGCCGTATCTGAGGGCTCCTTCACTGTGTCACCTGGTGGAGAGACATTGTCGCCGATTCCGCTCTCATCAGCATCAGCTCTTTTGGCTCCCAATACCACTTGTATGCAGGTAACATCCCGGCCATCACCACCTGGAATTCTGATCGTTACCTAAAACGTAATCTCTCTGAAATGCATCTGATCACCTTCCTTCCGTCAAGCTCGGTCCCATCACCGTTGAAAATCACTCGTATGTCCCCCATGTTCTAGCCAAATCCTGTTTTCTGCACCTATGGAACATTGCACGCATTTGCTCGTTCCTCAGCAATGATGCTGCCAAAATCCTAGTGAACTTGCTTGTGATCGCTCATCTTAACTAATGTACTATCCTCCCGACTAGCCTAACTCTGGCTCATCTTTCTCCTGTTCAATCTATTCAAAAAGG
Organism: Pelodytes ibericus; assembly: GCA_036172795.1. Classification (NCBI taxonomy): domain Eukaryota; kingdom Metazoa; phylum Chordata; class Amphibia; order Anura; family Pelodytidae; genus Pelodytes; species Pelodytes ibericus. The sequence goes on along the minus strand of CM069859.1, from coordinate 32,233,783 downwards.
CCTCACATTGCCTCCCTCATTAATCAGTACTACCATGCCTGACCGCTGCATTCCTCAAATGGACTTAGGCGTTCCTCCAACCTTAGCACCTCTTTACACTCGTACCAGCAAGACTTTGCCTGAGCTGCCCCCTTTCTCTGGAACTCGTTTCTACAGAGCATCCAGGTCTCCCATGTTCTCAACCTTCAAAAAGTCCCTCAAACTTCACCTCTTTAATATCTTGCCAGATACATTTTGGTTTTAGGATGGAAGCTTCTGCCTATCCCTACCATTAAGGTCTAAAAGCCGAACACCCGATGAAGCCCAAGGCAGGGCGAAACTTATTGTGACATCATTAATCGCGGGAGTTTCCTGCTTTGAGAGGCATAGTAGTTTTCAAACACGGCGTGGACTTAAAGCAGAGATATCTTCACGTGGCACAGTACACATACATTTACTCTAGGGTCTATTCACTAGTGAATGGACAAGTGAACTGCAAAAAACAAACATTAATTACAGGGATAGAAACATTCTCCAACTGGCCCAATCTTCCCAGTCAGCTATCAGTGCATGATTATTTGCAGTTCACAGCAATTCTCATTTTACTGAATAGGACAATAATAGTCATCTGGGGGTAATCTTGTTTTAATCATATACTGATAGATAAAGGAGAAAACTAGTTGGATAACCACAAGTATTTGTGATCCTAGCAAGGACATTTTTGTTTCGTGCATTACTTTGTGGAATCTGACTCACAGTTTGTAGCTTAGTGACAGCTGGGAAGATACTGAATGAGTAGACATGAAGAGTGGGCTGCAGTAAGAACCAGACACGTGTTACAGTCATATCCCACACACAAATAAATGGCTCCTCTCAGCTTCCTAACATCGTCTAGTATAGTATAAATGTGTAATTATTGTGCCTTCAAATTATTTAAAAAAAAAAAGAAAGATGTATTTTTTAATATTCCAAATTCACCCTGCGTGCCAATGAAAGCTGACATTTTAAAGTGGCTCAAAAGGTTTCTTTAACTTTTTACTTCACTAATTGAAGCCAAAGTTAAAAGTTTTTTGCCACTGGTCCAAACCCGATGTGTATCTTCACAGATACCTGGGCCTCCATCAGAAATAGTGGGGGCCCTTACAGACCAGATGGCATAGCATCTCCTTGCACAGTCAAAAACCACCAAGAGAGGGATAAACTGACATACCTTTAAAAGTAAATGCCAGTTTATCTTCCTACTGGGGCCTTTGGATATTTCATTTGGGCTTCTATATTTGAAGCACAATTGAAAAAAAAAAAAGTTTACTGCGTCTTTAAATACATGTCACAGAATTTGCATAGTTATTTATCCCATTTGGGTTATTTAAAGAAAGCTGATTGGTTCTGAAGAGTTTTTAACTGAGTTTGCCTGAACGGTCCAGTTTTTTTTTGGGGGGGGGGGGGGTGAAATTCTGGTCTTGTCTGCTTCTCATGCACTGTGCTTTGCACGTACAACATTGTGGTTTGATTATGCATGTTTGTGAGACATACATAGTTTAAACACAAAGTGTCATGTGACATCATGCAACGCCAACTAACTCAGCCCGCTGTAGGGTGTGCCCTACCTCATGCTGGGTACTTGTCCATGTCCAAGCATGTTGGTAAGTATGGTTCTTGTAACCTTAGATGCTGAGTCGTAACAGGAAGGGTAAGTATTTAGGGTTTGAGGACGGACACCACCAACCCTGTGTAGACGTCCAACTGCGGCCCTCCAGCTGCTACTGTATTACAGATCCCATAATCCTCCGACAGCTCTAATGAGCTCTTAGAATGGGAGATTATTATGGTAAATGTAGTCAGGAAACTGCTGGTGGGTCGCAGTTTTAGAAATTTTTTCATAAAATGAATTTTCTTGAGTACATTCTGTTTCCAAGCTGTATCTCTATGCCAGGTGTAAACAATGGATTTACACACATTCATATAAAAACACATTTTCTGCAGTATCAACACAATTTATTGTGAGTTTTATAGCTCTGGAGCCAGGGCCGGCCTTAAGTGTTCCGGCGCCCTGTGCGGGCTTCCCCCGTGGCGCCCCCCCCGTCTCTTTTGCCCCCCTATGTTTGTGTCTCTCTCCCTTCCCATGTTTGTCCCTTTCCTCTTCCTTGCCATGTCTGTCTCTCTCTCTCTCTCCTTCTGTTCTGTCTCTTTCCCCCCCATCTGTCTCTCCCCCCCCTCCCCTGTTCTGTCTCTCTCCCCCCCGTCCCCTGTTCTGTCTCTCTTCCCCCCGTCCCCTGTTCTGTCTCTCTCCCCCCGTCCCCTGTTCTGTCTCTCTCCCCCCCGTCCCCTGTTCTGTCTCTCTCCCCCGTCCCCTATTCTGTCTCTCTCCCTCTGTTCTGTCTCTCTCCCCCCGTCCCCTGTTCTGTCTCTCTCCCCCCGTCCCCTGTTCTGTCTCTCTCCCCCCCTCCCTTACCTTTGCCTGAAAAGGTGGATCCAGGGAGGGGGCGGAGCTAACCGACACAGCGGTGTAGCTCCGCCCCCACCCCGGGAAGCAGAGCAGAGTCTGCATTACGGGGAGCCCCGGGCAGCATGAGAAGGTGCTGCTCGGGCTCCCCATGCTTAATGCTGAGGGCTGGTGAGGGGGGATCTTTAGATCTCCCCCAGCCAGTGCCTCTACTGGCTTTTTTTTTTTTTTTTTTACTTTTTTTTTTCTATCTGCCGGGCGTGCGCCCCCTGGGGTGTTGCGCCCTGTGCGCTCGCACAGGTCGCACACCCCTAAGGCCGGCCCTGTCTGGAGCTCTGTGGCACGGTTATGCAAACGAAAAATTCTGAGCTCCTCAAAAATGAGAGAAGAGGGATGGGGCATTTGTATGCAAAATAAGGACTGTCCCTCCAAAATAGGGACACTTGGGAGGAATGTATACATACACATGCAAATACAAACACACACAAATACATACACACACATGCATAAATACACACACAGAAAAACAAAACTTTTCTAATTGCAGAAGTATGTCTGACTAATTATTTATTGGGGGGGGGGGTGAAATTCTGGTCTTGTCTGCTTCTCATGCACTGTGCTTTGCACGTACAACATTGTGGTTTGATTATGCATGTTTGTGAGACATACATAGTTTAAACACAAAGTGTCATGTGACATCATGCAACGCCAACTAACTCAGCCCGCTGTAGGGTGTGCCCTACCTCATGCTGGGTACTTGTCCATGTCCAAGCATGTTGGTAAGTATGGTTCTTGTAACCTTAGATGCTGAGTCGTAACAGGAAGGGTAAGTATTTAGGGTTTGAGGACGGACACCACCAACCCTGTGTAGACGTCCAACTGCGGCCCTCCAGCTGCTACTGTATTACAGATCCCATAATCCTCCGACAGCTCTAATGAGCTCTTAGAATGGGAGATTATTATGGTAAATGTAGTCAGGAAACTGCTGGTGGGTCGCAGTTTTAGAAATTTTTTCATAAAATGAATTTTCTTGAGTACATTCTGTTTCCAAGCTGTATCTCTATGCCAGGTGTAAACAATGGATTTACACACATTCATATAAAAACACATTTTCTGCAGTATCAACACAATTTATTGTGAGTTTTATAGCTCTGGAGCTCTGTGGCACGGTTATGCAAACGAAAAATTCTGAGCTCCTCAAAAATGAGAGAAGAGGGATGGGGCATTTGTATGCAAAATAAGGACTGTCCCTCCAAAATAGGGACACTTGGGAGGAATGTATACATACACATGCAAATACAAACACACACAAATACATACACACACATGCATAAATACACACACAGAAAAACAAAACTTTTCTAATTGCAGAAGTATGTCTGACTAATTATTTAGCTCTGCACACTGCAAATAAAAAAACAGAAGGCCATCTGCTCCAAAATCCTTTCCCCTGACTCTGCTCCTCTTTAAAAATGCTGTGTAACTCAGAATGGGAAATTCCATATTGTAAAAGATTATTTGCATTGTCAGTCTAATTTTAAAATGAAGTGAGAATTATGAACTAATTTCTATTTGTGCCAGCTTTTCAACTACCAAATCTAATGCATACCTCCCAACTTTGCCCCCCCCCCCCCCCCCCGCGCAAATCGAGACACCGGGGGTGCGGAGTCTGGGGACTGTACTTTTTAAGGTACAAGTCATCTTATCCTCTGACCGGCAGCCATGATGCTCTCCTATAGGAAGACTTCAATCAGACATGCGGGGAAAGCCCCCTGATTGGCTGAGCTCATGCTGACACTCTCTGCGTGCACCAGAATCAGACGAGCTCGGCCTCAGCTGGGAGGGATTAACTTCAGAAAGTAAACTGACACAGGAACTTGAAGCAAAATCCTGTTTGGATTCACTCAAGAGCAAATTACAGGGGACTGAGATGGGAATTTCAAAATTCAGGCCAAAGTAGCCAAGTTGGAAAAATCTCCAAAGCACTTTGGCCTTTTAAGTTTCCATCTCAAATTCCCTGCAATTCTCTCTTTTAAAGATTTTAGAAATTCCCATCTCAAAGACGTTATTGAGTAGACCCTTTAGGGCCCAACTGTAAGTAAAACAGATACGTTATCAAATTAAGATTTTCTTTTTTAACAGGAATAATATTAATCATGGATAAGCATTTTACCTTTCTCCTCCTAAACACTGCTATCTGTCATCATTTCCCCCTTACTTTTCATACTGTGTACATCTGATCTGACTGAAGGCTAAGGGCCCTGTCTAATCATATGTTAGCATTGAGAGTGAGCACCGTGAGAGTGAGCACCGTGAGAGATAGCATGGTGAGAATGAGCATGGTGAAAGAGAGCACAGTGAGAGTGAGCACAGTGAGAGTGAGCACAGTGAGAGTGAGCACCTTGAAAGAGAGCACAGTGAGAGTGAGCACCATGAAAGAGAGTACAGTGAAAGAGAGCACGGTTAGAGTGAGCACCGTGAAAGAGAGCACAGTGAGAGTGAGCACCGTGAGAGTGAGCACGGTGAAAGAGAGCACAGTGAGAGTGAGCACAGTGAAAGAGAGCACCTTGAGAGTAAGCACGGTGAAAGAGAGCACCGTGAGAGTGAGCACTGTGAGAGTGAGCACGGTGAAAGAGAGCACGGTGAGAGTGAGCACGGTGAGAGTGAGCACGGTGAGAGATAGCATGGTGAGAGTGAGCACGGTGAGTGTGCATGCAGCGGAGGATATCTATTGTGTTAGAAAGCTAATCCATTTCATTAATGTAAAACTGACCTCCCTACATGCCACCATTCACTCCCCCCCTTCTTATTCTACCAGGTGTACAATTAAAGTCACTTCATTTTTTGCCTGTGGCAATTCTGCTTAGAAGAGGAAAAGAAGGTACTTTAAGACAACATAGACATATAATTCCAGGACAAAAATAGTATGTTATAAACTCTTCCAAAATTGAACATGAACATATAATTCCCCTGTAACACTTCAATGTATTACTGATAATACATAATCGGGAATGATCATCTCTGATTACATTACATTACCATTTATTTATGTAGCGCCAACAATTTACGTAGCGCTAGGTACAGAGCAGAGAGGGGAACCACATACTTAGGTAGACAGACAAGGACAGACTGATACATGAGGCAGAGCCCTGCTTGTAAGCTGGTCTGTCATGTAGGTAATTTAATAACCATGGAAACTTATTTACCCTTTAAATGTCAGCTGAACAACAGGCTATTTTCCCTAGGAACATTTGGTACCTCTGTGAATTAGCTGATTGAGTCGTTTTGTAGAATGATTAGCTCAGGGGCAGACCATTGGTTTACATGGGGATTGCTCCACTCTTAGAACTTTGTTTCATCTACATTGCAAAGGTATAAAACAAAATGATGTGTAAACAGTTGGATGCTGCCATACTGTAGACCAGCGATGGGGAACAAATGACACTGGTGCACTCAGGATCCACTGAGGTGGCACTGAGCATTTGACTGTATTGTGACATCATCATATATGAAGGGATGTGGAGCATCTGACAACACTGAGATGAAGCAAATGAAGGAAAAGAAACAAAAACAGTGGGAAGGGGAAAAGAAAGAGAGTCTGGGATAAAAATGGAAGACAGGTCATAATATAGGGAGAAATGGTACTTCCCATCCTGTACAAACAGTTTACTTGCTCTTTTGTTTCAAAGACTTTACATTTCTAAATCATTTAATGTGTTGGTTTTGTCATTTTACGACCCAGTTTGAAATAGACTAACGAAGGTGCAAATATATGATATGTATAAATATATACGTTTTAAATGTATCTCTGGTGACTTGGTTCATTAATTAGCAAATTACACATATTTTTATTACACAAATTGCACATATTTCTATTTGAAATACTTAATTTGCATGTCAAGCAACAAAGGGATTTAAAACAAAAGAGGCCACAGACATTTCAAAACATAAATTTTTTAAAAGGACAATTGTCTGCAAAAAACATGTTCTGTTTAACTGAAAGAATTCATCAAGTGTAGGTATTTTAAATAGAAATTATTTAATGAAATGATCCAACTAAAGTACCATATTGAGCCCTCTTTTCTCGATATAGCACCTGTATTGCAGATTCTTTTCCTCTTACTTTAAGTAGGCTTTTTTTTGTTTTTATTCTTGTTTTATGTGCTTGTTATATAATAACATGTTTTTCACAAGGACTTTGGGCCTCATGTCTTTTTATATTTTTCTAAACAATGTGTCAGCTGCCTTATAGAGCTTCACGGAGAAAACATGGCTCAATAAGGTACTTATTTGTATTTTTTCATCAAATCATTTCTATTTAAAATGTCTACATTTACAATATTTCCCTTAAACATTTATTAATTTGTTCCTGACAGTTGACCTTTAACCCCTCCAGGACAATGGATTGATTTGTTTTGATGTCTGTTCTGGACAATAGCTTTTTAGTTGTATGCTTGATTTTTAAATTAATCCCCACATATAGGTATATTTCTTTTAAGGACAGATATGGTTTTCTTTTGCAACATTTTTTTAGACTTAACCCATTGTGTAATGTATAAAATGACAGTGTTCTTACAGCACTGATTGTCATCTGTAGTTTTTGCATTTATTGCATGTGATCAATGTGATTGATTTTCACAGTGACCACATTAATAAATGCAAAAAATAATGGTAGATCCTGGTCTGCATAACTGCTAAGGCAACCTGGATCAACTTACCCCATCTCTACCCCCAAAGTTGGGGGAGAATGGCAATGGGTTATAATATGTCTCTATGCATGTCACAGTATTCACTGTAATGGCTGAGACAGCTTGTCTCAGCTATTGCAGGCTAAGATAGACCCTTTTCTGGTTGTTTCAGACTTTCCTCCATCAGAGGCAGCCTGAAACACCCTCACCTGATTTGCATTGGGTGAGGGGATGTGATTGACAGGTCAGTGACAATTATCCCTGGCCTGTCACTTTAAGAACACCCATTTTTTTTTTTTGCCTTCACTCGTGAAGCTGTGTACTACACATGGAAATGTGGTAAATTGACAAGGAAGATACAAAAAATGAAGTTAAAAACGAATGTTTCCAAATATCGTAGATTTCAACTCAACTATTAATATGGGATTTTTAGGGGTCAGAGAGAGCTATTCACTAAAAGTGAGTGGAGATGAAAAATTCATCCCACTGACTTAACTATACATTGTGCAAAGCCAAACCTGGTGAATGTCTCTTTCCAAAGGAAACTGATCCTGCATAATGCAATGTTAAATCTTTAAATATTGAAGAAATGTTAATTTCAACTCAACTCACCTGAATCTCACCTTTTAGTGAATAGCTGCCTGGAAGTGAGGTGAGATGAACATTTCATCTCATGAACCTGGTGATGTTCTCTTGCTGGGCAAACTCACCAGGTTTGTCCATTGCACAATGTATTCTCACTTCCACTCCTCTGCACCTCATTGTTAGTGGACAGAACTGATTTAATGGACCAAACCAGAACCGAGAAAGCCTGCAGTCTACAAGAAGCAAACATGTCTGGTAAAATGTACTGTGCCTCTTTTAGTAAAGTCCCATGAGATCTGCAGGAAGCGAGTGACTATAAACGACAGAATTACTGTGTGAAATTAGAAGACAATCTGCGGTGCTCTACACATTAACAGCTTTCCGAAGACAGAGCAGGAATAGCGCCGGAGATTTGAATTACAAATGATGTTAAACGTGTTGGATATAGGCAAAGTGATTGAAATCTTGCAGTCTCACTTGCCAATGAGCAGCAATTCTCTGTCGGGCTTAAATCAACATTAAAATATATGAATAATAAAGGTACATTAACCCTTTGCTTATCATCAGGGAGTCCGTCATATTGCCATGACAATCCTGGTGCTCACAATAAATGTAGATCAGATTAGGATTTATATATATAATAAATGGATGTAAAACGTAGCAGTGACTACACAAGCTAGAAATATATATAGATTGCGTAAGTGTCGGGTTTGCTCACATTGCACATCCATATATAATTATTAACTGTAGAATGGCAGGAATTCAATTTAAAGATCAACTGTAGCAAAAAATTAAGTTCTGTTTAATTGAAAGATGGCATAAAGTGTAGGCATTTTATATAGAAATGCTTTAATTAAAGAATACAAATAAGGTACCTTATTGAGCCATCTTTACTCCATATGGCTCTACTAGGATGCAGCCATCTTGTTTAGAATCTTTGGTCAGATCTCCGTTTATCTGAACCCAGGTGAGTGAAGATCTGGCCCAAGATACTAAACGTCTGTCACCTGAGAGAACTGTATAACAGTAAAGAAGGCTTAATATGGCACTATTTGTATTCTTTCATTAAAGAAATTCTTTATAAATAACCTACACTTGATACAATCTTTCAATTAAACAGAAGTTATTTTTTTTGCTACAGTTGTAGCTCTGTCAAGCCAGAAAATGTTTTATGTTTAATTAAAATATTGTGTATGTGTACATGGCTTTTACAGAAATTCCTTTAGTAAGGATACAACTAAAGTATCTTACGGAGTTCCACAAAATTCAGGCACCCCCCTACCCACGCACGACATGCCCCATAACCCACGTCACCCTATTACATGACCCCGTCACCCCCATTATATGCTCCATCACCCCATTACATGCCCCATCACCCCCATTACATGCCTCCATTGCCCCATCACATACCTCCATTGCCCCCATTACATGCCTCCATCACCCCCATTACATGCCTCCACTGCCCCATCACAAACCTCCATTGCCCCCATTACATGCCTCCATCACCCCCATTACATGCTCCATCACCCCCATTATATGCCTCCATTAACCCCATCACCCCCATTATATACCTCCATTAACCCCATCACCCCCATTATATGGCTCCATTAACCCCATCACCCTCATTACATGCCTCCATTAACTCCATCACCCCATTACATGCCCCGTCACCCCTATTACATACCTCCATTAACCCCATCACCCCCATTGTATGCCTTCATTAGCCCCATCACCCGCATTACATGACTCCATCAAAATCACCCCCATTACATGCCTCCATTAACCCCATCACATGCCTCCATTTACCCCATCACCCCCATTACATGCCTGCATCACCCCATCACATGCCCCCTCACCCCAGGACTTACCCTGATCCCTGGTGGCTTGTGGTAGACAACATGGTGTCCTACCATGCTGCCTGTTCAGCTCCCTGTGGTGAGAGTGGATAGGTCACATGACCCGTTGCACGTCGGGTAACGGTAAATACCGCACTGGCCACATTCAGTGCTCAGTATTGTCCAGGGGCACCCAATTAGTGTTCTGGTCATTTATATGTACACGAAGATAGGAATTCCTTTACAAAGATAGGAATTGGATACTTTTTTCCTACCGGATCTATGGAGTTTGACCTGAAGAATTATAAAGACACAAATTTGCAAACGTTCATCCTTTCCAAATAATCCACAAATCTACACACACAAAAAACAATCTTTTTTCCATAGATCAGTGTTATCAGATTTATTGTTAGATCGATGGATATACTTTTACTAGGAAACGTGCTCAGATTTCATGTAAAGGACCACTCCGAGTTGGAAAAGACCTACCTTTTAATGCGTTTAATAAAATGTGAATATGTATAATCCCCTTGTGTCAGACAGCTGTATTTGACACTGGTGACCATAGGACTTTAATAGAACACTTGCAGCACACCTATGGTCTAGGAGGTTCACGTCTTAACTGGTTTAAATCTTTCCTCACTGGTAAATCACGGAGAGTAACATCAGGATCAAACTCATTGGCACCAAAAGAACTAGCCTGTGGAGTTCCATAATGATCCATCTTGTCTCCAATGCTATTCGCAATCTACTTGCATCCACTGTCGGACATCATCAGGCAACATGGCCTAAGATATCATTGCTACGCTGATGACAACTCTAATTCTCCTTTGCTCCAGATGCCGAAGACCTGACATGCCTCATCAACACTTGCTTAGCAGAGGTACTGAACTCATTAGTTCAACAGAGGTACTGAACTCATTAGTTCAACAGAGGTACTGAACTCATTAGTTCAACAGAGGTACAAAATCTTGGATTACTGATTGATTCTAGACTGGCACTTAAACTGCAGATTTCTTCCATTATCAAATCTGCCTCCTCTTATCTGAGAAACATAACCAGGATACAACACCTAATCGTACCACAAGATATGCCATCAGTAATCCATGCATTTGAGCCCTCTTGTCTCGATTACTGTGTTGTACTTCGACCTTTGCAGAAAAAGAACTCCATCATCTACAGACAGTACAAAATGCAGCAGCCAGACAAGTGAGCAATCAAACTCGCTTGTGTCACATAGCACCTCTTCTCCATTCCCCATATTTGCTTCCAATTATACAGGGAGTGCAGAATTATTAGGCAAGTTGTATTTTTGAGGATTAATTTTATTATTGAACAACAACCATGTTCTCAATGAACCCAAAAAACTCATTAATATCAAAGCTGAATATTTTTGGAAGTAGTTTTTAGTTTGTTTTTAGTTTTAGATATTTTAGGTGGATATCTGTGTGTGCAGGTGACTATTACTGTGCATAATTATTAGGCAACTTAACAAAAAACAAATATATACCCATTTCAATTATTTATTTTTACCAGTGAAACCAATATAACATCTCAACATTCACAAATATACATTTCTGACATTCAAAAACAAAACAAAAACAAATCAGTGACCAATATAGCCACCTTTCTTTGCAAGGACACTCAAAAGCCTGCCATCCATGGATTCTGTCAGTGTTTTGATCTGTTCACCATCAACATTGCGTGCAGCAGCAACCACAGCCTCCCAGACACTGTTCAGAGAGGTGTACTGTTTTCCCTCCTTGTAAATCTCACATTTGATGATGGACCACAGGTTCTCAATGGGGTTCAGATCAGGTGAACAAGGAGGCCATGTCATTAGATTTTCTTCTTTTATACCCTTTCTTGCCAGCCACGCTGTGGAGTACTTGGACGCGTGTGATGGAGCATTGTCCTGCATGAAAATCATGTTTTTCTTGAAAGATGCAGACTTCTTCCTGTACCACTGCTTGAAGAAGGTGTCTTCCAGGAACTGGCAGTAGGACTGGGAGTTGAGCTTGACTCCATCCTCAACCCGAAAAGGCCCCACAAGCTCATCTTTGATGATACCAGCCCAAACCAGTACTCCACCTCCACCTTGCTGGCGTCTGAGTCGGACTGGAGCTCTCTGCCCTTTACCAATCCAGCCACGGGCCCATCCATCTGGCCCATCAAGACTCACTCTCATTTCATCAGTCCATAAAACTTTAGAAAAATCAGTCTTGAGATATTTCTTGGCCCAGTCTTGACGTTTCAGCTTGTGTGTCTTGTTCAGTGGTGGTCGTCTTTCAGCCTTTCTTACCTTGGCCATGTCTCTGAGTATTGCACACCTTGTGCTTTTGGGCACTCCAGTGATGTTGCAGCTCTGAAATATGGCCAAACTGGTGGCAAGTGGCATCGTGGCAGCTGCACGCTTGACTTTTCTCAGTTCATGGGCAGTTATTTTGCGCCTTGGTTTTTCCACACGCTTCTTGCAACCCTGTTGACTATTTTGAATGAAACGCTTGATTGTTCGATGATCACGCTTCAGAAGCTTTGCAATTTTAAGAGTGCTGCATCCCTCGCAAGATATCTCACTATTTTTGACTTTTCTGAGCCTGTCAAGTCCTTCTTTTGACCCATTTTGCCAAAGGAAAGGAAGTTGCCTAATAATTATGCACACCTGATATAGGGTGTTGATGTCATTAGACCACACCCCTTCTCATTACAGAGATGCACCTAATATGCTTAATTGGTAGTAGGCTTTCCAGCCTATACAGCTTGGAGTAAGACAACATGCATAAAGAGGATGATGTGGTCAAAATACTCATTTGCCTAATAATTCTGCACTCCCTGTATGAAGAACATATTTTAAAATTGGCTTGCAGACCTTTAAAGCCTTAAGGGATCAAGGCTCACAGTACCTGCAAGTGCTTCTGACACCCTATATTCCATTTCATTCACTTCGGTCAGTCAATGAATCAGTGCTCAGGACAGAGACAAACTCAGGTTGCTGGTCATTCAGCCACGCTACCCCCACATTCTGGAACAAAGGACATAACTGCAATTTTTTCTACCACTTGTACATCTATGGTTGTCAGGTTAGCCAGTGTTGTACTAGACACATAATTATTAATCAAGGAGTTGGTCCTTTTTTAATTAATCAATTGATTTCCCTCTGAACACATACAAATTAGACATTCTGCAGAACAGTATGTAAAAAATGAATCAATATACATATGCCTGGACTCAGAAGTAGGAGGATTATAAGAAGATCTATTTAATTTAAAAACAAGAAACTGGTAGCGATTAAGAACGTGTTATTGAGAGGAATGGGAGCTTGGGGTACAAGGGATAAAACACTTTAAAAAATGTTGTTGTTTTTTTGCTTGGAGTTAAAGGTAGCAATAGACCCTGCTAATACACCTTCCATCACCAACACCTTCCCCATTATAACTGCCCCTACTGCAGGGAGCTCTACATTCTCCAACATGTGTTGGCTTTCATTTGCGTCCATTTGTTTCTGTTCGAAGGTAGCATGAATCTGAAATCTAACATTCTGAATGCAGGCCAACGACAGTCAATGGTAAATGCAGGCAAAAAGCAATTGAATGACATAAAAGTGAATAAGCGAACCAACTAAACGCAACCAAAAGCAACTGAGAGCATTGACAAATTATCACGCTGGTTATTTTATGAAATATTTCTCAGAGCCCATGAAGAACCTCAAATGTTCCTTAGAGATGTAATAGGAATCCATTTTAATTGTATCAGTTAAGTTAATTAAAAATAAATAAATATCATTTAATCTGTGTGTGGGGAGTGTGGGATGGGAAGAGGACAATCCCATTCCTGTAGTGATGTATGGCTTCCTGTACAGGTGATCCAGCAATCTGTTCATACATGTTCTTTAGCAGCTGTGGTCATGGACCACTCCCAAAATGTACCCAGGTGTTCAGGTTTATTCTCATCTCTCTCAGGGTTTTTTTTCAGGTAGCTCCAATATTTTGAACGAAAATGGGGGCTTCGAACTTCGGGCTGATTCATACTATGTCTGTGTTCCGAATGGGATCTCATGGTGCGCATGCGCAGTTTAAGTGACACTAGCCCACGAAAGCTCTACCCCTCAGCATCCCGATTGGCATGGGGCAGAAGTTGGGAGGTATCCAAGAAAATGAGCCAGAGGAGGAAGAACCAGCACAGGAAGAAGTTTGTGGATGCAGTCAAAGCAGTTGGTGGGAACAATAGGACAGAGGATCTGGTGAAGAAATGGTAAGTGCATTTGAAATATTACTACACCATAGGCCACATGATACATTTTATTACACACATAACTCACACATCAGTAGTTATAACACATGTATTAACTGCGTGAAGGCTAGCAATGACTGTACAGACAGGGAACGTTGCATGTGGCTACATATATTAAAATAGCTGCCACACATGTAGGAGCTGTAACCATATATGTATGTATTTAACTGTAGCTGTTTGGAGCATGTTAGCTGTGTGCAGGGTGGGCAAGTAGAACATTGCAAGAATTAATATGTATATATGGATTCTGCAAGTATAGATGTTTCTGTGTAAATGGGATAAAATGTATAGATGATGATTGCTGGGGTACAAATATTAATGTTCTCCTGTTATATTTCAGATGTTCAGATATCAAGAGGCAGATGTAGAGGAAGTTATTCAAGGCAGCTGCAGCCACCAGAAGTTATGTATGTTCATTTATATGTAATGACACTGTTCTCTCACTCATAGCGTCTGCAACCCTGGCCCCTAAACCTCAAGCACCATCAGATGATGCCCTGTAGCCTGGAGAGGCTGAATAACATCTGTCAGCTCCTTCTCAGACATCACCAGGTCAGGTGGTCAGTAAGGTAAGTCAAACAAACAATTACAATGATAATGATGCTGTGAAATGTTATTTTACCATCTGTCTGAAATCGACATTAACAAGACATTAGTTTTGATCTTTTTTTTTTGATAAATAAATATGTGCTTCAATTCAATGCACCAGCAAACAGAAAAGATATATCCAACGGACTTGCATATAGGAGTGAGAGAAGACACCCAACGCATTTCGCGTGTTGCCACGCTTAATCGTAGGGGTGTTACAAGTGAACATGAATTTCTTATGTACACGTGTTTGGCCAATGAAAGGAAAGACAAAAGTGAGTGCAGGTGTGAATATGTGTAAACAAACTGTGAAAGAGCCAATAGATGAAGAGAAATAAATAAATCAAATAAAATGTATGAATTGAATATGTGTAATGCAATGTGCAAGTGTATATGGATAAATGTAAAAATATAAGAAAACAAAAATAAAAATAAAAATAAATTGTGTGAAATAAATGAATGTGAAAAAAAATGTGAAAGAAGGACGAGGGAATAGTGAAGTGAACTCAAAAAGTAATGAATAAAAAAGTGAAAGATAATAATGGATAAAAAAAAGAGAGTTCAGATAGAAAAGAAAAAGTTAAATAAAGTAAAGATGAAAGGGATAATAAAAGTAAAGCAGTACGTGTGAGGTAGTGTAAGAAGAAAACGTGTAAAGAAAAAAGGATATATAAGTGACATGTGTAGAGAAATAAAAGCATTGGCATCAGATGTGAACAAATACATACAATCACGAACTATATAAAAACATTATATGTATAGAACACATTTTCATTAACAAGCCTATACATAAATTATGAACCACAATGCATCTAAGTAAAAAATGTGACCTGAAATACAAAATACAATCAAGAGAGTGATACATAAAATCACCATAAATCATATGAATACATAAAAAGCTGTATATTGTATGAATGTGATTCGTGACAAAACGCAATGGCCCGGGACATGTTCGTGTACTCCATAGAGAACCCTTAAGAGAAAAAACTTTCTATAAAATGTGCCATCTAAAATCAAATAAAATAATCAATGTTAGTGAATTAATAACATCTTCCTCTAATCTTAATAATGACATCTAATAACATCAACAAAAAATATGGAAACAGTTGAAGTTAGAAAATATGTACAACCACATAATAATACAAAGTGGTGAATATCTAGAAAGAAAGGGGCACTTGTTGTTGCATAACATGTTATAAACGGAGAGAATGCGGAGTAAATAATAAAGATATGTTGATACATACAGAAATGGAATGGATTCTGGCTCTTGATCTGAAACAAAGCAGCACTAGCCTGTGTGTTTCTCTGTGCACACACGTGAATTAAACAAAGATAAATAAACCCCAAAACAGGATGTGGTAAGTGCGCTAAGTGGACCCCTTCAACAAGAGATAAACTTTAAAACAATATTTGCCTGAAAAATGATGTGAAATATTCACATAAAGATGGTCTTCAATATCTCAAAAATACACATGTAAAGAGAAGAAACAGAGACCATAGTGTAATATAGCTTAATAGTGGTATTATAATATGTGAGATGCAATGTTCCACTCACAAAACCAGCTGGTATATGGAGCTCCTCTGTTATAGTGCAGTATCCCCTTGGTTCCTCATATGTTGCTCATAAGTTGAGTGAGAAAGATCAGGGAAATGAAGTGAGTATATAACAGAGTACAATTTATTAATAAAAAAACAGTAGGATCTTACATATATGTAGACAATACAGCATAGGAGAGCTTCATAAAGTGAATCTTGCAGCTTGTAGTCCCACACAGCATACAAAAATAAAAGTTTAAAAGTGGAAAAAATCCGTTGTAAGAGTAAAAACAGAAGTAATGGTCACCACGCTACGCATTTCGCCTATTTCTAGGCTTCCTCTCGGCATGTGATACATGGTAAACTACTATATAGTGTAATAGAAATAGTCGCACGGACAGAGATCGAGACTGAATTATTTGATGCAATGTGCGATAAAATACATAAGGGTCAGCAAGTCAGGATTAGAATAGGAAACACAAAAGAACAAGATATGTGTATGCATGTATGGTATACGAAAATAAATGTGAGGGTCTAAGCATCCAACATGTATAAAATTATATATAAGAGTGTTTGAGGAGCATCAAGAACTATGAGTTAAACAATTTGATAGATCTGAACAAGTAATATATGCCAAACAGAGAAAGGAAGAAAAAAGAAAAGGTACTGTATATGAGGGTTTCTTTTTTCTTTTTTATATCTAAGCGCTGTGCACTCTTCTTTTTTTGTATTACTTTCTCTATGACAGTTACTAGAAAATGCTTAGTGCTAGCATTATCACAATTCAAGAAATGTTTGGCAATTGAGGTATTCGTCTTATTTTCAGTGTCATTCAGGTGCTCTCTGATTCTGCATTTAAGTTTTCTACCTGTGCGTCCCACATATTGTTTTGTGCATTTATTGCAAGTAATGACATATACAACATTAGTGGTATTGCAGTTGGTATATTCCTTAATTAAAGCAATATTGTACACACTATATGAAGACATAGATTCTTGTTGTGTGGTTTGTTTGCACGCTTTACAGATTTTATGGCTACAGGGAAAGGTGTCTGGGGTGTTACGCCAATTTTCCCTGAACATTACTAGAATTATGATATGTAAATAAACTAGGTGAAAGTATATTTCTAAGGTTCTTAGTTTTTTAGCTGAAAATCTAACTCCTGGCTTGAGGACTTCATTATATATTCTATGCTGACAAGATAGGCGAAACGCGTTAGGTGTTTTCTCTCACTCACATATGCAAATCCGTTGGATATATCTTTTCTGTTTGCTGGTGCATTGAATTAAAGCACATATTTATTTATCACCGTGGAGAGGGGCGTGCACATTTTTTTCTTCGTTTGATGCCATTTAATTGCGTTTGATCAATGCTGTGGAGCACCCGCCTATTCAAGATTGAAATAGTGAGTGGATACAGTTTGCTTGTCTTTCATTATCTTTGATCTCCAACAGTGTTATATACACCACTTCCTTGTCAGTATGTCTTCCAACCATTGCAGGCTCCTGATGTGCAGACCCTGGGATCCACCACCCAAGGTAAATTCAAATGTAGTTAGCCACATGTAGGACACCATCTACATACAGACAACTGAATGTCCAGTAGCATCCCCCAGTATTTCAAATAAGGGGAAGCACTGGGCATAGCAGACAACTATAAGTTCAGAATTTGCAGAAGTCGGGTATAGACTTCAGCATGCCTAACAAAATAAAAAATAGAAAAAAGTTTGCTCCCAACCATTCTGATAATAGAAAAAACATGAGGACACGTAGAAATTGACTGCATATAACACCACTGTGGTAAGCAAAGTTGAAGGTGTAGCAATTGGGCAAATGCTGTTCTCTGTAAAAAAAAAAATCTAGCGCTACAGTTCAACCAAAAAATACAGGAACCAAACAAAAAGTCCAGTGAGTTTCGAAACACCTACCTATCACTGATCATGGTGTGTTTCCTTTAATCATCATACATGCAAAAACTACACGTATAAGCGTACAAAAATAGGGATTGCTTTATGCAACCTACTCAACCAGATGTCGCAATACAAACTGTGTATGTGTCAGTAGATAAACATCATTCGGCCCATCTAGTCTACCTTGTTTGGTCCTTGGTCTTGTCTTATGTCCAGGCAGAGGCGGCTCTCTAATTAGGCGAGTTAGGCAGCCGCCTAAGGCCTCGCACTCACGGGGGCCTCGCGGCTGCCTAACTCACCTTATTACCTTTGATGTATCAGGGAGCTTAACGCTGCCGTTAAGCTCCCTGTTACACTAACCTGGGACTTTCCTCCGTGCATCTTCTCTCCTGCACGGAGGAAGGAAGTTCCGGTCGCGTTTTTTTTTTTTTTAAACTTTATTGAACCCGGGCAGCTTCAATAAAGTTTAAAAAAAAAAAAAAAAAACGCGACCGGAACTTCCTTCCTCCGTGCAGGAGGGAAGATGCACGGAGGAAACAACGGAGAGCAGCATGTAGGTAAGTACTAGGGAAGGGGGGAGGAGGGTGGTACAAACGAGCAAAGACTTGGCACAGTGTGGGGCAAAATCCTGGCATAATGAGGTGAGGGGCAAAATCCTGGCATAGTGAGAGGCAATATCCTGGCATACAGTGGCAAAATCCTGGCATATTGAGGGGCAAAATTGTGGCATAATGAGGGGCAAAATTGTGGCATAATGAGGGGCAAAATCCTGGCACAGAGTGGCAAAATTCTTGCATATTGAGGGGCAAAATTCTTGCATATTGAGGGGCAAAATTCTTGCATATTGAGGGGCAAAATCCTGGCATAGAGTGGCAAAATCCTGGCAAATTGAGGGGCAAGATCCTGGCATAGAGTGGCAAAATCCTGGCAAATTGTGGGGCACAATCCTGGCATAGAGTGGAAAAATCCTGGCATATTGAGGGGCAAAATCCTGGCAGATTGAGTGGCACAATCCTGGCATATTGAGGGGCACAATCCTGGCATATTGAGGGGCAAAATCCTGGCATATTGAATGGCTTAATCCTGGCATATTGAGGGACTAAATCCTGGCATATTGAGGGGGTAAATCCTGGCATATTAAATGGCTAAATCCTGGCATATTGAGTGGCAAAATTCTGGCATTTTGAATGGCTAAATCACAGTGCATCCGGTGCTGTGAGGAAGAACAAAGTGCCAATCTTCTAGCACAACGTGGTCTGTGAGACCACTTTCAACATTGAGCACCTTTCCTTCTGGCTGAGTGTTTCTCTTAGTGTGTGATTGTGTGCTTTCTGAGTGTGTCTGTGAGTCAGTGTGTGCTGGCTGAGTGTATCTGTGAGTGTGTGCTGGCTGAGTGTGATTGTGTGCTGACTGAGTGTGTCTGTGAGTCAGTGTGTGCTCACTGAGTGTGTCTATGAATGACTGTGTGATATGTGTTAGTGTTCACATTTAGGACACAGCAATAACAATGAGAGTTAGTCAGCCGCACACAATTTTATCTATACCAAATGTTTATAGATGTTTGTAGAATAATTATGAGACAAATAAAATTCTAGGAGCTGTTCATTTCTAGAAGCTGGGATTTGAGTCTGATCTTGAAATATGCTATTTCTACAGTTCATTTTTATTATCACTTGCATATATTTTATTTAATAATGTGTGTCCGTGAGGGCCTCATGTTCGACTTTCGCCTAAGGCCTCACAAAGTCTAGAGCCGCCACTGTGTCCAGGACAGTATTATGTTTATTCCACGCATGCTTCAACTCCTTCACTTTATTCTGCTCTACCACTTCTGCTGGAAGACTGTGCAATGCATTCACCACCCTCTCAGTGAAGTAATACTTTCTTTTGATATTCTTAAATCTCTGTCCCTCTTCAACTGCCGTGTACGGCTCCAGGATCAGTTCTTCGAATACAACTTGAGTAAAGAGGATCAGAGATAAATAGTTTTTACCTTAAATTGAATCTGTCTTTATGTAAAATGCATATAGAGCCGGTCTCTCATCCATCAAGGAACATGGGAAGCAGCCAAATTCCATGTATACATTGCTGTGTTGTGCCTTTAAACATGCAGGCAATATCTACAAGGGAATTGTGGGTTAGAGGGCTAAATATGGCACAATCGCCATGGGAAACAATTTAATGGTTCTTTTGCTGACATCCCCACTTTTAGCCCTTTGTCACAGAATTGTTCGTTGTAAACATGACCTAATATGGCACTTTCACAACTAGAAAATAAGCACTGCAAAATTTGTAATGGTAATGGTGCAGGGAGCTCTGCTCTGCCAACGGTTAGTGGAATGCTGATCACTGTGTTGTTTGGGTTTGAAGGAAACAAGCAAGTCATGGTATTAATTGAGGACAAACACAACAAGATGCAGGCTTTCAGAGCAGTGAACATTCTCTTGGGAATATAAACCTCTTCAGCCTTTAAACCGAAAGAGAGAGTTAGTGCAATGTTAGCGATATAAACACAGGAGACAAGTAGAGTCAAGATGATAACCAAAAACATATCAACTTGACTCAAGCTTTAAACTGCTCGCACTGGGTCATACAAACACTTCTGCTTTAATTTCACAGGACAAGACAACAACATTTTTTTACGCGGTGCATTCAAAACCTATGTACTAGGCTATGTACTATCAGTTATATTGCTTCTCTCTGTTAAAGATTGACCCAGGGCCGCCATCATGGGGGGATGGGCGATACTCCCGTCCCGGGCCCGGCCTTTTAAAAATAAAAATGTAAAAAAAGGGACAAACATGGGAAGGGAGAGACACATACATGTAGGGAGAGGATAGAGACAGGCACGAGGAGGGAGAGGAGACAGACATGGGGGTGGAGAGGGAGGCGCCACCGCGGTGGCCCGCACAGGGTGCTGGGAACATTAAAGGCCGGCCCTGCCAGCGCCCATTCATTCCTGGGGGCACAAAACAGCTGCCCCGTCGGCCCCCGCTGTCCAAAACAGCTGCCCCGTGGACCCCCGTTGCCTGTGTGACTGTCTCACACAAAGACAGTCACGATTGGGCAGCAGCTGCAAAATATCCAGGGCCCTAGCTGACGACGCGATAGGGAGGAAAAACCAACTGGGCACGATCACATAGCCCGGACCAGAGACTGGCCACCCCTCTCCCCTCCCACTAATTCCCCAGGGTGCAGCTGGTGGCGCAAAAAGGTGGTTTTTCCTCCTGATTGCGTCATCAACTGGATAGTTTTTGTTTCACAGGTGGCAAGGATTAAAGACCTTATTAAGGCGAAAATGAAAAAGACAAACCAGCACTTTATGCAAAGATTTGTACAAAGATTTCTCCTGAGGAAGCCAACATTGGAGCCGGCGAAACGCGTTGAGACCAAGACCACAGCTTTTTTTTCCCGGAGAGCCCGATTACCCTACTTGCTGGCAGCAGGAAGGAGTTTGACTATCTTTCAGCACATTATCCACAAGTTGCACTTTATGTGTTTTTGTATGGTGTACGTGCAATCAGTTTTTAATATTGCCATTTATATGTATTACTGCGCAATGGGTTCTTTATATGTTGTGAAATAAATCAGAAGATTTTACCCTTTGATGAGCCTGATACTCTACTCAGTTTGTGAGTGTGACAGCTAAATATTACCTGCTGACACTCTTTATTTGTACTGTATTACACTATATTTATTATTTTTTTTCCTGTACATGCGCCTCTGCTTTGGTGTGTTTTTGTTACTTGGAGTGCCCGAGGAGCTCTTATCTGAGAGCTGCAGTACTATGGGAGGAGTATTGTTTTATATTATTATTCACTGTCTCACCTGTGTTAGTGCTATTTATTTGCAGCCATCACTGTCATTCGGGAATATTATGCGCCGATTGTTATGGAAATGTAGCACAGCAGGGAAACGGAAGTTTTTCATAGCCGCTTCATCGCTGGAGTTTGAGCGTCTGACAGTTCATTGCCGTCAGGTGCATTGTAGAGGAAGATTAGTATTAGAGGGTTCAGGAGTGTTTTAGGGCTTGTTTATGGTTAGTATTAGGGTGTCAGGGTTAGGATTAGGGTGTTAGGGTTAGTATTACGTTCAGGGTTAATATTAGGGGTTAAGAGTTAGTATTAGGGTTCATTTTCTGGTTTAGGGGGTACTTTTAGGGTAAAAGGGAGTTAATTTATTATAGGGGGGGGGGGTAAGTATTTGGCGCTGAATATTCAATGTTCAATGTTGAAACAGCCATGCTGAAGCATCAGCACTCTCTCACTGACGCTGTAAACCAACCGCTAGCAGCTTTAATAGACACGGACAGCATACTCTGGGATAGGCAATAGCCTGACGATCCAGTGGAGGGGTAATAGTATAGTGACAGGCTTAAGTCAGGCAAAGTCAAAGCTTAGCAATGAATCAGGTAACACTGAATTAGGTTCAAAGTCAAGAATGGCAGAAAACAAAGGGGACAAAAGAAACTCACAGGCAGGTCACTGGCATTGTACTCTGCCTACAATCTACACTTCAAGCACAGACAGCTAATCGAAGCAGTGGTAACAGCAGTCACACCAATCTCCTGGTGGTGAACAGGACTAATCCAGGGTGCCAGTCCTTACACTGTATCACTGATAAGTAACACTGAGCCTATGGCTGACGTCAGTGAACATAATTCATAAAGATCAATTTTGATTCAAAGTTCTAAATGTGACCACTGTGGAAACCAAAGGGTTATTCCTGTTAATTTTAGAACTTTGCCCTCCGAATTATCCTTAATAACTAACCCCCAATGAGTATACTGTACCAGTTCAAAAACACTAGATTAGTCACTATGGAAACTAATGAAACACTTTTCTTTTAGAACTTTTCCCAGTCTGACATACATAAATACATATATATATATAAATGGATTGCCATGTTAATATGGGATATCTAATTAAATCTATTTGTTGGGCATATATGTACCAGGTAAGGAGAGGGTATTTTGAGCAAGTAGCACTGTCTAGCCACTGATTTATCTTTTAGCAGTGTCTCCCCCCCCCCCCCCCCCCCAAGTCATTTCTGTCTCTGACTATTTATTATTCTCATAGTCTCAAGGCCAATGTTCTGATGTTGCCAGGGCAACCTTGGCAAGATAAGCTTGAACACCTGACAAGTACCACACAGGCAGCACATGTTTCTGACTTTGGGTCACTATGTATTTCCCTGGTACACGTAGACTTCCTGTATTTCAGTATATTTTCAGTATAAGTATAAAGACACCCTTGCCAATTGTTCTAATATGTTCTGTGTTTATCATACAGGTTATGTATAAAAGTGTCCAGGGGCCGGAAAAAGTGTCCCGATAACATCATTAAATTGTATATCACAAGGTCTAGCCAAAGCCCACCATGGATAACGTTAGTCCCTACACCTGAACGTGGAGTCTGCACTAACAGTGCCCAATGGTCGCGCTATCACTGCGTGCGCCAATATATGATGCTAACTCCCGACATAGGCCGCGAGTTATCGCTAGGTGAGCTGTGACCGTGATTTCTAGTTTGCGCCATCGCACTTAGCGACAGGGGGGAAAAAAACAGACACAGAAATGCAGCTAAAAAGATGGTGAACACACTCCACCTAATCCTGTTGGGGAAGGCAAAGATTCAGATAGTATAAGAAAGGCGCAATTGCTTTGTTGTAATCCTTTCCAGGCTCCTATAGAGTAAACAGCAGTTCTGGATTCTGGTAAATGGCCCTTTTTAAAAGAGTAATTTCAGAATAATAGATCATATTTTCTCATCATCTTTTTATGATTTTTTTTCTTTTTTATTGATAAACAACAAAAGTGGGTTGAGGTGCCTTCTCATACAGAGCTCTCTGTATGTGTGATGACCTTCACATTCCATTACAGGCCCTCTCCAAGCTATGTTTTCCACTAAACAGCCATTCCATTCAATTACACCTGAATTGTTATCATTTTCTTGGTACTAAACTGAATAGATCTTCCCTTAAAGGACAATAAAGCTTTTTTTTCTGCTTGTGCTTTTCAGTGTCCTTAGTATGACGATAAACTGGTATGTACTTTTGACAGCACATGCCAGTTTCTCCTCTGACTGGCAGCTGCCATGATTCCCTGGGAAGCAGCCAGCGAGGTCAGGTTGGCGACTTGAGACCCTCATTATCAAAGGGGATCAACAGTGGGTACCATAACTGCAATAGCAGAGAGAGACCCCCACTGAATACAGATCCTGATCATGAGAGCAGTGCAGCTCTGCTTCAGCTCTGAGGCAGAGCCAACAGTAAACCCACGTGTCTCTCTTAAGATTCACATTGGGATTACTTCTGATTTGCTGTATATGTAAGTATGTCGTCCATCTTTTTTGAGGATCACATATAACTTTTGCATGCTACCCTGAAAAATGTTTAATTCATATGTGTTCAGAGTGAAATCAATTAATCAAGGTAGTTCCTATGGGTTACACTACATGATTAACATATATACACTGATGGCTCCTGTCATTCATGCGGATGTTATCACATACCTAAGTGTTATTGCAGACCCTTTCATGTAAATGGTATTCCCTGATGGCATTGACCTCTTTCAGCAGGATTATGCGCTCTGCCATAAAGCAACAATGGTTCAGTAATAGTTTGAGGAACACAACAATGAGTTCAAAGTGTTGACTTGGCCTCCAAATTCCCCAGATCTCAATCCACTTGAGCATCTATGGGATGTGCTGGACAAACAAGTCCAATCCATGGAGGCCTCACCTTGCAACTTACAGGACTTAAAGGATCTGCTGCTAACGTCTTGGTGCCAGATATGACAGCACAGCTACAGAGGTCTAGTGGAGTCCATGCCTGACCGTGTCTAGGCTCTTTTGGTGTCAAAGGGGACCTACACAATATTAGGCAGGTGGTCATTATGTCATAACTGATCAATGTATGTGACAAGCAAAATAATTGGCTGACATACATGGTAACCCAAGTTGTACAACTGGTGGGGAAACCTGCATGATGCTTTTTATGTGCTGCTATGCAACATATATATTCACACACTGCAAGTATAGTTATCATATCCCACACTTTGCTTTTTTTGAAGACACTTTAAAATGTTGCTTTTTCCTCCCAAACGCTAACAGAATGCTAAGAGATGAGTGGGAGGGTCAGTAGACGCTGCAAACCTGATATTTGTGAGCAACTTAAACATCTTTAGAATACAGATATTCAAATGTTTTCTATTAATTTAATTTTAATGATGTTTAATAAAACATTGATTTAAAATATTACTAAATTAACTTTTGCTTACTAGCAAAACCCATTTTCTTAACAACATAAGTTTTTCTTTGGTACTAAAAAAGGTAATGTTATATACTAAACAAAGAGACTAGTGTTGGTCCGAGTGAAGTTTAACTAAAAAAACTAACTATCAAAAATATAAAGAAATTGATACAATTATAATACAGTTTCTTCTAATAGTCCCCAGGTAATCTT
Organism: Pelodytes ibericus; assembly: GCA_036172795.1. Classification (NCBI taxonomy): domain Eukaryota; kingdom Metazoa; phylum Chordata; class Amphibia; order Anura; family Pelodytidae; genus Pelodytes; species Pelodytes ibericus. The sequence goes on along the minus strand of CM069859.1, from coordinate 32,208,466 downwards.
TGTCATCGATGATGAGCTGGGCGGATCAAATTGGTTACTGAAGTTACTTGGCCTAACACACCACAATGCAGACTAGCTGCCGGGTCACATTTTCTTTCCTCTATCTCAATCACGGGATGACTGTCCCTAGCTAGCTCTCCTGAATTAGAAAAGTTACAAACCCCTCCCAGATTTGCATATTCCAGTACCAAACCTGAAGCTGGTTATTCTGGAACCCCCCCCCCCCCCCCCAAATAATAATAATTTAACCTTCTACTTGCTGGGTGGGCACTCAGACACACCATTCCCTTCATTGCAGCCTGGAAACAGGTACCCTAACTTTTATAACTCCGAAGCTACTCATTTGCTCCCTGCAAGGACAGCAAAGCTAGCAAATATATGGATGACCTGGGATATGGATGAAATATATTGTAACACGAGGACAGAGGACAGAGGACATGCAGCTGTCCCTTAACACTTCAGCAGAGATGATTTTTCATTCAACAGCAAAAAGTTTCGTTTTCAGCAAGAGGTGTGGAGATGTGAAGATATGATAACACATATAAAGGACAGGTATGTCCTTGAGCTAAGGAGAAACCAAATCCTCAGAGTGCAGAAAGGATTATATTCTCTTGTACAAGCAAACTTGGGAAAGTGCTCGAGGCTAGTGTTTTTCTTATTTGCCTTTGAATCAAAAGGAACAACAGGGATGTGATACAACTTGCTGGAGATTTCTTCTTTCCAACCACAGCAGTTTGAAATGAGTGTTTTAGTATAATAATTTATTATGAGATTCCTTCCTCATTGTTATCTTTTTTTCCCTTGGAAACTAGTAAGGACAGTTGTAGGATTTATTAAAAACTCTGCTAAAGAATTCTAAGTAAATATAGGACTGGATAGAGTTGGGTATAAACCTTTCAAATATGAGATGATATAACATGATTATAAATTACAAGTCACGATCTGTATGCATTCAGAGAGTTAAAAGATGCTCTCGACCTGCTGTACTTTTACCACTTGGGCCACTTTAATAAATGGTAAATGTTGGTATTTGGACAGGGCTCACCATTACGAAATATAATACCTGCCAGTCAGTGGCGGATCTTCCATTGGAGCTAGGTGTGCGCCGCACACCTATGGATTTTATTATTTTTTTTTTTTCAAAGTACAATTCTCAGATTTCGCCCGGCTTTTGTCTGCAAGGAGGAGTTGTCCGTCCGGGGACACGGAGCAGCAGCTGCTAGGTAAGTGATGGGGAGGAGGGTGGTTAAAAACAAGCACATTAATTGCACAATATTCCTGGGCTCTGACTGGCACAATATTACTGGGCATCTGACTGGCACAATATTCTTGGGCTCTGACTGGCACAATATTCCTGGTATCTGACTGGCACAATATTCCTGGTATCTGACTGGCACACTATTCCTGGTATCTGACTGGCACAATATTCCTGGGCTCTGACTGGCACAATATTCCTGGGCTCTGACTGGCACACTATTCCTAGTATCTGACTGGCACACTATTTCTGGTATCTGACTGGCACACTATTACTGGGCATCTGACTGGCACACTATTCCTGGGCATCTGACTGGCACACTATTCCTGGGCATCTGACTGGCACAATATTCCTGGGCTCTGACTGGCACACTATTACTGGGCATCTGACTGGAACACTATTCCTGGTATCTGACTGGCACACTATTACTGGGCATCTGACTGGCACACTATTACTGGGCATCTGACTGGCACACTATTCCTGGTATCTGACTGGCACACTATTCCTGGTATCTGACTGGCACACTATTACTGGGCATCTGACTGGCACACTATTCCTGGTATCTGACTGGCACATTATTCCTGGTATCTGACTGGCACAATATTACTGGGCATCTGACTGGCACAATATTACTGGTATCTGACTGGCACACTATTATTGGTATCTGACTGGCATAATATTACTGGGCTCTGACTGGCACAATATTACTGGGCATCTGACTGGCACAATATTACTGGTATCTGACTGGCACACTATTATTGGTATCTGAATGGCACAATATTACTGGGCTCTGACTGGCACAATATTACTGGGCTCTGAATGGCATAATATTACTGGGCTCTGACTGGCATAATATTACTGGGCTCTGACTGGCATAATATTACTGGGCTCTGACTGGCACAATATTCCTGGTATCTGACATTGACATTACATTGTTATTGTTTTTAAGTAGCAGCACACCTGTCTCTCATAACCAAGATATGCCCCTGCTGCCAGTACTCTCAAATAGTGTGCAGAGATGAACGAAATCCCCGTTGCTAGGAGAAATGAAAAAAAGATGAAGCTGGGCAGGAAAGAGATAGAAAGAGAGGAGAGGAAGAAACAGTAGATTGATCAACTAAGAATATTTCTACTTGATAATTGGTCGTTGTTGCAGTCGGAAATACATTTTACTCAATAGTTTGTTTGATCGTTAACTATGTTTTTGCAAAACCTGAGCTTCATTACAGAGGCCCAGGGCTCACTGGTATCGTAAAAAGCGGCCTTGTTTGATTGGGAAATGTATATCATTTTTTCTACATTCAGCAGCTTACTCTACACATTCAGCGCAACCTTCCAAAATCTTCTCTTTACCTCCGATGAAGTTTCCTATCATGTTGGTCTGCCATATTGTCCTACACAATTAGATCTCCTCCTGCTGTTCCCAGTGCCCACTCCTTGGCTTCCCTTTTCTATTTGTACATGGACATTGAGCTTTGATAGCCATGCATTACCTTTGACACCAAGGCATGCAAAAAATCTTTCATATAGAAATAAATGGATGCAGCTCTGTGTGGCTTCCTGGGGGATCTGTGGATGGGCAATGTGGAGGTGGAGTTGTCAAAGCCAGAGTTGTGCAAGTAGACATTGTCAACTGATGACTGGTGGGAAGATATAAAGGATGAGGCAATGGCTCAGTGGCAGTAGTAGAGGCAGGACTGGCGCCACCTATAGGCGAACTATGTGTTCCCCTAGGGCGCCAGCTTTGTTGGGATACATGTTTCCCAGAGGCAGGAACCCAAAAGATTATTTATTATTGGTTGACAAGAGTTAGATTCTGTAAGAATCTTAAGGCTTTGTTCATGAAAAGAGGAACCTGACCAAGGTATTGCAAAATGAATGCAAAAATAGCACAATTTGATGAATGGCTGAATTGGAGAATTTTTTCAACTCAGCTACTTTTGTCTTAAAGGAACTGTTGTAGTAGTTTACCGTGGAGCTGCATGTAAATAGGCTAAGTGCATTCTAGAGTGACAGCCAGGCCACAGCATAGCAACGCGGTAAACAGAGAGACAGCTCGAGCATCTGGAGGACAGGAGAGAGCTCGAGCTAGGTGACAGCACTTAATCTGGGGATCCGGAGAGCGGTGCGACAAGAAGGCTCTACCATTAATACGTGACGTGAGCACGGGAAGCCCTTATTATCAGTATGAAGACAGTTACAAAGAGACACGGAAGGAGTCTTACATCAGTATGAGAACCTACTAGTCCGACTACTAAGAAAATTACAGCCAGCAAGATGAAGGACAATCAAGATCCAGCCGTAGGTGAACGAAGAAGAACAAGGAGCAGATCATCGTGTGTCAAAAAAATGAACCAAAAAATGAGGTCTTCCACACCAGTGCACAACAGAGGTTTGAAAAAAGTTGGATCCAAATTTCCATCAAGCAAAAAGGGTCAACGATTTAGTTCCCAGAGTAGTGTCTCCCCCAAAAGACATTGATCTTGTAACCAAGAGAATGCTCTCTGCTCGACTATTAAAAATAAATGAGCTACGAAATGAACTCACAGAGCTACAGATTAAACTGGAGGAGCTCCAAAAAGAAAACAAGACTTTAAAGAAACTGCACTTTAGGCTGCAGAAGGCACTGAATAAGTTTGAAGACACAGAGAACGAGATCTCCAAGCTTCTATCCCGCCACAACAATGAGATCCGAACACTAAAAGGGCACTTACGCAAATCCCAGGAGAGGGATCCCAGGAGAAGCGATTGAAAGATACAGAGGATGAGCTGTGTCGGGCAAATGCCAGTTTACAGGAATTGAAACAGCTGCCTGAAAACCGTCACCTTGCTAAGCACAAAGATCTTACAAAAAAGCTGGACCTTCTAGAAAGTCGATTGGATGAACAAGAAAGGAGCGTCAAGGACCTAGAGAAGAACATTGAACTGACTCAGAGACAACTGCAAACTGAGAAAAAGAAAGCCCATGATGCCCAAAAAAAGACTAGATTGCTCCAAGAAGAACTCCAAAGGCTGACTGTAAATTAAAAGAGAAAGAAAGGGAACTTAATGTAAAAAACATATACGCTTACCGTTTATTAAAGCCATCACCAAAGAAGGACACTGAAATAACCCCTAGGAGGAAAGTGACAAAACAAAGCATAAACTCAGGTGTACAGACTAACGATTCCTCAACCATGGAGTTTTCTCCAACACCACCATCAGAATGGAACAAGATAACCTTGAAAAGCTGCTGAAAGAGGAAACTGAGAAGCTTATAAAAGAAAAGGAAAGAACAGAAAGAAGGAGAGAACAAGAAGAAAACGAGAGAAGGGATAGAGAGCAGAAATTATTGGAAGATACAGCTGGGAAGTTGCGTGACAAGTGGGAGCAATTACAATTTGAAAGAAAGAAGAATGAAAATGTCTTGATTAAAGATAAATTTGAGAAAGAGGAGGCTATGAACACAGCTGAAGAAGAGAGACGTAAAAAGCAGCTCCTGCTTGCAAAGATGTCTGAAATTGATAAAGAAAATCATTCTGCTCCAAAGTCCCCTTCTCAGACACCAAAATCAGATTCATACTCGAAAATAGAAACAGTACAGACAAAGCACAAAACATACAGATTCTCGGAGCCAACTGAGAAACTCTTCAATGGGCATCCAGTACATAACGGTCGTGAAGTTTCTTCAAAAACTGAGGCCACCCTACGCAGAAATGAGAAAAGTGTTGATTTTACTCTTGGTAACTATGCCCCATCTCTTAGAAAAGGCTGATCTGGTGTGTTTGATCAAAAGACATTGGAAGACCCAGTTCTGATGAGCAATACTAAACTGAACCTGCAAAAAGACAAAAAGTCAAATTTAATGGTGCAGCTTTTTGGCAATCTGAGCACTGCACTTCCTACCCTTCCCAAAGCTACCGACTCAAAGGAACAGATGATCCGTTCTCCGCTGGAAACAACAGAAATATGAATGCTAGTAAAAAAAAAAAAAGCTCACTACCAGCAACAGGAAGGCCAATCATCAAAGCTATTGGTTCTTTAGAGGATGAAATTGAAGAAGTGTTATTGTAGAGTTTGCATAAACGATACAATATTTAGTATATAAATTCATTATTATTTTTTTTTGAAATATGGGCTATTTGTGTTATCAGTCTTATTTTATTTGCAAATTGATGTTGATAAATGTTTTCTAATGTAAAAAAAACGGACTGCCTAGTGCCCAGAATGCATCTTCCAGATATTAATGCACATTAATGTGCCTTCAAAGTACTTTAACATGCATTTTTTACATTTTGCATTGCTTAAAATATAAAATACTTACAGGTGGATGATACTTACAGGTGGATGAAATTGTGAATTACAGCAGTTTGCAAGAAACCAAGACTGCCCACACTAGATGAGTAAAAGTAATTTCCTTTTTTTTGCTGCAGGAACCAATGAGAATTATTTTATTAAAATGAATGGAATTTCCTGTCTCTCTAGTGATGTCATCAAGCAATGTGTTGCTCTGATAAGAGATCCTACTGTGTACAAAAGCAAGTTCATCACAGTACACATAATGTATTCAATTCCAGAAGAGCAGGAAGTGACTAAATGAAACAAAACTTTATATTCTCAGTGTCTATATAATCAGTGCTGCTGCCCCTGCAGTAAACATTAGGGGAGAGCTTGAGTAACATATTAAAAATGTGATTTATGCAGAATGCCTGCATCAAATCCCACTGGAAAAAAAACCTGTGCACCATAGAAGCAGTCATCTTCATCTTGCACAAAAGTGAGTTTGGGGGCTAGAGTGTGCCTTTAAGTTTAGTATTCCTGCTTACACGAATAAAGCCATAAGCATATCTGTTAGCTTATATCACTTGAGAATCATGTACTGTAATATTAAGTAAAATCCTCATTTGCTTATTTACCAAAGTATCTGTGATACATATCTATTGTCTATTAATTGTAAGCAAGCCAAGCCACGCCCTCAACACCACATGGTAGAAATAATTAATTCTGAAATTAGATTATTGACTTCAGTCCTTGTGGTTCCAACTCGTATTCATGAAGTTGGGGTATCTGACATTCCTCATATGGTATAGAGGAACAACCGTTTTCTTTCTTTGAACTTCAATCCAGGTGAATTCTACTTGGCAGGGGATGTGCGTTATAATCTTATTTGTTACCTTCTTTCCATGAATGCTAATGGGGAAAACATATCATAACAAGGACATACATTAAATATATAAAGACATCAAGTGTTGAAGTATAGTATTAACAATTCAACTTACACCAAAAACCATATATATATATATATATATATATATATATATATATATATATATATATATATATATATTATCCTATGTTATTATATATATATTATATTGTATTTTTGTAATTGTCAGTATGTGTCTCAAAACACACTTACTTCTTGAATCCCCTGTACAAAATCTGTTTTATGAATTATTGAGCCGGTTGTTAGTACCATATCATCATGGTGACTGGTTACCAGTAGAATCTACAACCTTCCTTTAACCTCAGCAGAGTGTGACATTTCAGAAGTGTTCATTATTTCTATGCCTATAGAAGGTAACACCGAGAGACATTAGACCTCGGCTCTTAATGATCACCGGGCGAGCTAGAAAAGCAGCTGCCACTGGATGTGTTCATTATACACTTTTCTAATGACAACTAGGCCTGTCATGCAGAGATAGGTCTCTTTAAGGTAAGAAACACAACTTGGTCTAAATATATACTGTATATTATGTGTTCTCACTTGAAGTGGTCCCGGGGAAGAATATTTAGGAGTACCATCAAACACTGGATTTAATTATCTAAACAATCTTTATGCATTTGTTATAATAAAAAGTACATCATATTGTAATACATTTTTATCACTTGAGTTGGTCTCAATCAGGAATTGTATTCACTAAAAAGTGAGTTGCAGGTGAGTTGGGGTGAGTTAAACATTGAATCTCACCAATTGATCTATACATTGTGCAGGGTCAATCCTGGCAAGTTTGCTTAGCGGGGAAAACTCACCAGGTTTGAACCTGCACAATGTATAGTTAAAATGGTGAGATTAAATGCTCACCTTTTAGTAAATAGATGCCATAAGGCCATAAACAAATAATTGTACCTGTATTATATCAAGACGACCATAGGTTGTCTTGTAAGTTATGTATATACTTTTTTTTTTAAACTACCAGTATATATTTTAAATAATGCACAAAGTCATTGGTCCAACACTTCAGAAAATAATTCATGTGTAAGATTATATGGTACTGAGATAAAGAACCATTATAGAACATTATTGGACTTATTGTTTACACATTATGTCTATGTACTATACATAGATTGACCTCTCATTCTAACATATCTGGATGACAACATTAAACAAAGCTAAAAGTTCCAAAGAATCATGTGATTTATAATTTAGATTGTTCTCTTGTTGAGACACATCTCAGATATCCCACGCCAGCATGTGATTTTCCTTTATCCCTGATAAACAATGATCACAGGTATTCTCTCATCTTGAGTTTCAGATCAGAGATGCGATCTATCCCAAAAAGGCATTGTGGTTTTATTGTGACTTTTTCCACTTAGTCATTGTGGCTAAAATGCCACAATAAAAATGTTTTTTTTTTTCTTCATAAATCCCCCATGTGGTTACATTTCCTGGTAGGTTCGTCTCCTTTCTTTATCTGAATTTTGACCAGTAACCAAAACACATGTATTTGTGACACTCTCTGATAAGTAACTGCCATCTTCTCCTGATGTAGAAGGGTCTGCTCAATCTCATGGGGTGATAATAGTGCCATGATGTGCCTCCCGCTAGGATGAGTGACAGCAGATGATCTCTTAGTGTAGTACAGAAAAGATATGACACACACCAGAAATGATCTGGAACAAAGATGCCTTTTTGAGTCATGAATAAACCTCTAGATTGTAAGCTTACGAGCAGGGGTCTCTACCTCATGTACCAGTCTGTACTAGTTTGTCTAACTTAGTATGTAGTTCCTTTCTATGCTCTGAACCAAGCGCTACAAGAATTGGTGGCGCTGTACAAATAAATAGTAATGTAATGTAATATTTCCTGTTTTTGAAAATTCCTAATCATCGTTTGTTTCCCTTAAATAAACAGCAGAAGGAAGGATAGGTACAAGGGTTGAACTTGATTGACTTAGGTCTTTTTGCCCAATTCCATTACTGTAGTGCTGCAGTTAGGCACTATGGGGGTTCCCTAACCAAGTGGTTAATTCACTTGTAGGGGAGCAACATGACTGCCAAGTAGCCCATAAACTAGTGCATGGAATCCCGATTGTCCCATTTACTCTTAGGACAAGTGTTTGGAATCCTGATATGAAAGGTACAGGAAATTCCAACCTACCACTAGGGAAAGACACCATGAGGGGCATGTAATAAAAAAATATATTTTATGTGCAAAGTACTAAACATTTAACACTCAGATAGTAAATACGAGCAAATTGCGAATAAAAACAGGCATTATTGCGAATAAAAAGTGGCAAGCTTGTGAATTTTTTTCCCACTTTTCCCCCCTCTTTTATTAGCACTTGCTAAATGCTGATGTAATTTTCACACGCAAAATAAGAATTATTTTTCACAAAATATTCGCGAAAGTCTTTAGCATGCGCGAATATAATCGCAATATATGAGCGCAACCGGAAAAATGCACACTACATAAAAATAAACATAAGAGGTGCAAATCGGTGGGTGGGAGGGAGTGTGAAATGTTACAAATAATCACAAATTGCTCCTTACTCATGTTTTTCCTACTTTTTTCCCCACTGCACTTGTTTAGCACATGACCCCATATGTAGGCATCTGTGACTGTATGGCCACCTCGTTGGTAACTTTAAAACAGGCATGACATTTAATGATGCTATGCATGCGCAGGAAACCAAGGGAACAACCCAAAACCTTCTGGGTAAGCTGCCAGCTGGAGAACGATGTCACATACATATTTTCCCTTAAATTCTGCTTGCAATTCTGCAAAGACAATGATGATTAGATCATTGGTATTAATTATAGTCATAATACAAACAATGTTTAGGGGAGATTTCCTCTCTTATATTCTTACAGCACAGCATTTACTACACATCATTTAGGCATGGCTTGTGCATAGACTGGTGGTGCGCATGAGTTTCTAAGACTGGTCCCTGGTGCCTTATGACGTCTGCCATTGGATTTCACTTACAAATGAAGACCGAGCCATCATGTATGATGGTACCACCTGAAATCTCTCAAAGGCAGGCCTGTCTTTGAGTGGGACAGTCCCGCTTTGGAGGCCATCCTTCCACACCCTACCTCAGTCCTGCGGTCGTGGTCTCTTTCGACAGTGTCACGAACACAGGATAACTCAGCTTTGTGTGAGCGCATTACCATGCTTGCGCAGTGGCATCAACACTTAGTCTCCTAAGCTCCGCCCTTTGGCATCCCAATTCGAAGTTGGGAGGTATGCAAATGCTATTATTTAATTAATGGAAGAGCCGTAAAATATTGAAAATATTCATTTAGCATTAAAATATTCATTAAGCATTGATAAGGAACATGTATTGTCTCTCATGAGATTAACTGGAGCTGTTCAAGTTCAGACATTTTAAATGTTTTCATTTGACATTCTTACTATTATTCCGGAATCTAAGATAGAGAATAGTTTGTTAGACAGCTCCCTCTGGTGGAATCTAAAGTAACTATTAATTTTTAGGATATAACTACACAGTGAATGCTGGTGAATTGACTAGGGAATGGAGAAACTGAGCAAGATGTTCACTCCTTGAGATTAATTGGGACCTGTACCGATGCACTGGATTTGTCTATATGCAATATTTTTTTTTCCATGTGGATTACTGAAAAATTATGTTAACCCTTGACACTGAATCAAAGGGTGCTACTGAAAAGACCAGAAAATGTCCACTCAAAAGGGATTAATCAGTGTTTTTTGTCCTCAGGAGAGCTGCTACAAGTGAAAGGAAAATCCAACATCCAAGCACACCTTGAAGTTAGAAACATACGGGGAGTGCAGAATTATTAGGCAAATGAGTATTTTGACCACATCATCCTCTTTATGCATGTTGTCTCACTCCAAGCTGTATAGGCTCGAAAGCCTACTACCAATTAAGCATATTAGGTGATGTGCATCTCTGTAATGAGAAGGGGTGTGGTCTAATGACATCAACACCCTATATCAGGTGTGCATAATTATTAGGCAACTTCCTTTCCTTTGGCAAAATGGGTCAAAAGAAGGACTTGACAGGCTCAGAAAAGTCAAAAATAGTGAGATATCTTGCAGAGGGATGCAGCACTCTTAAAATTGCAAAGCTTCTGAAGCGTGATCATCGAACAATTAAGCGTTTCATTCAAAATAGTCAACAGGGTCGCAAGAAGCGTGTGGAAAAACCAAGGCGCAAAATAACTGCCCATGAACTGAGAAAAGTCAAGCGTGCAGCTGCCACGATGCCACTTGCCACCAGTTTGGCCATATTTCAGAGCTGCAACATCACTGGAGTGCCCAAAAGCACAAGGTGTGCAATACTCAGAGACATGGCCAAGGTAAGAAAGGATGAAAGACGACCACCACTGAACAAGACACACAAGCTGAAACGTCAAGACTGGGCCAAGAAATATCTCAAGACTGATTTTTCTAAGGTTTTATGGACTGATGAAATGAGAGTGAGTCTTGATGGGCCAGATGGATGGGCCCGTGGCTGGATTGGTAAAGGGCAGAGAGCTCCAGTCCGACTCAGACGCCAGCAAGGTGGAGGTGGAGTACTGGTTTGGGCTGGTATCATCAAAGATAAGCTTGTGGGGCCTTTTCGGGTTGAGGATGGAGTCAAGCTCAACTCCCAGTCCTACTGCCAGTTCCTGGAAGACACCTTCTTCAAGCAGTGGTACAGGAAGAAGTCTGCATCCTTCAAGAAAAACATGATTTTCATGCAGGACAATGCTCCATCACACGCGTCCAAGTACTCCACAGCGTGGCTGGCAAGAAAGGGTATAAAAGAAGAAAATCTAATGACATGGCCTCCTTGTTCACCTGATCTAAACCCCATTGAGAACCTGTGGTCCATCATAAAATGTGAGATTTACAAGGAGGGAAAACAGTACACCTCTCTGAACAGTGTCTGGGAGGCTGTGGTTGCTGCTGCACGCAATGTTGATGGTGAACAGATCAAAACACTGACAGAATCCATGGATGGCAGGCTTTTGAGTGTCCTTGCAAAGAAAGGTGGCTATATTGGTCACTGATTTGTTTTTGTTTTGTTTTTGAATGTCAGAAATGTATATTTGTGAATGTTAGATGTTATATTGGTTTCACTGGTAAAAATAAATAATTGAAATGGGTATATATTTGTTTTTTGTTAAGTTGCCTAATAATTATGCACAGTAATAGTCACCTGCACACACAGATATCCCCCTAAAATAGCTAAAACTAAAAACAAACTAAAAACTACTTCCAAAAATATTCAGCTTTGATATTAATGAGTTTTTTGGGTTCATTGAGAACATGGTTGTTGTTCAATAATAAAATTAATCCTCAAAAATACAACTTGCCTAATAATTCTGCACTCCCTGTAGAAACATAGAATGTGTCGGCTGATAAGAACCATTCGGTCCATCTAGTCTGCCCAATTTACTAAATACTTTTATTATTCTCCGTTCCCGGTCTTATAGCTAGGATAGCCTTGTGCCTATCCCACGCATGCATTAAACTCCTTCACTGTGTTTATCTCTACCACTGCTGGAAGGCTATTCCATACATCCACTACCCTCTCAGTAAAGTAATACTTCCTGATATTACTTTTAAATCGTTGCCCCTCTAATTTAAGACTATGTCCTCTAGTTGTGGTAGTTTTACTTCTTTTAAATATACTCTCTTCCTTTATTGTGTTGATTCCCTTTATGTATTTAAATGTTTCTATCATATCCCCCCCCCCCCCGTTACGTCTTTCCTCCAAGCCATACAAGTTGTAAAAAAATCTTTATCTTATTGTAATTCAGAAAAAATCCATAAACAATACAGGCCCATATCACACGCCTTACGTGTTTCGTGCAATCGGCCCTTATTCATAGGCATAGTGAACAGAGACATAAAACCCTGCCCAAACAATGTAATGAAACAACACACCCATATAAAGTTACGCCCACTCAACTAGGATAATGAATTGGCTTGTGTTACCTAGATCTGGATAAATACAAAGATAGGACTTTAAATGCAGATTAGAGTTAAGAGGCAACCAAAGCCAAAATACTAAAATAAAATGTAAAAAAAACGAGGTTGGCAATTACATAAGTAATTCTATTCATTTTGCTGAGAGCAATTTAGTGAGCAGAGAGCTAATAGCAGCCACTCGGAAAGACCATAAAACATCAAACTTAGACTGCAAAATCAAATCCGCCAGCCCGAATATAGGGCAGTGCAAGAAAGAGAGGAAAAAATTATATATTTTATTAACTCCTCTGTGTAGCTTGATTGTTATCATTAGCAGATGTCACATCTCTGTACAGCAGCATCATAACAAGTACCAACTAGATAGCAGGAGCTCCAACTAGAAAGCAGGAGCTATAACTCGATAGCAGGAGCTCCAACTAGATAGCAGGAGCTCCAACTAGAAAGCAGGAGCTACAACTCGATAGCAGGAGCTCCAACTAGATAGCAGGAGCTCCAACTAGAAAGCAGGAGCTCAAACTAGATAGCAGGAGCTCCAACTAGATAGCAGGAACTCCAACTAGAAAGCAGGAGCTATAACTAGATAGCAGGAGCTCCAATTAGAAAGCAGGAGCTATAACTAGATAGCAGGAACTCCAACTAGATATCAGGAGCACCAACTAGATAGCAGGAGCTCCAACTAGATAGCAGGAGCTCCGACTAGATAGCAGGAGCTCCAACTAGATAGCTGGAACTCCAACTAGATAGCAGGAACTCCAACTAAAAAGCAGGAGCTATAACTAGATAGCAGGAGCTCCAACTAGATAGCAGGAGCTCCAACTAGAAAGCAGGAGCTATAACTAGATAGCAGGAGCTCCAACCAGATAGCAGGAGCTCCAACTAGATAGCAGGAGCTCCAACTAGATAGCAGGAACTCCAACTAGATAGCAGGAGCTCCAACTAGATAGCAGGAGCTCCAACTAGATAGCAGGAGCTCCAACTTGCCATGCACCTATATTGCACCCACAGCACTTGGCTTGCACTCATATCACACCCACACGATTTTTTCATAATAGACGGAAGTGTCGGGACGGAAGTGTCGGGAGGATGTCTGCATGTATCGTGACCCGGCTTCATCATAGAAGTTCCAGCAGTCGTGCGGCACGCATAGCGCAGACATCCTCCGGCTATTAGGGAGGGGGATCCAGGTCCCCTGCAGCTCTGCGGGGGACCTGGATCCCAGTCTTATAGTCTGACCTCGATTTGAGGTCAGATTATAAGACGACCTCGAATATAAGAGGAGGGGTCTTTTTCAGAGCATTTGCTCTGTAAAAAACCTCGTCTTATATTCGAGCAAATACGGTAGTTTTAATCTATTATTCTCTAGCCACTAGAATAAAGCCCTATCATCGAACATCGATCAGCTCTATCAGCCCGAAAGTGAACGGCACTGAAAAAAAAAGATCACCGAAGTGATCAGACTGATCACAGTGATATACTTTGATCAGTAACAGGCACAAATGGTTACAATTGTATGTATTATCTAAAAAAAAACTTTAGAAAATAGTAAAAAGTAATTATTGTTAAAAAAAATTAATTGGCGGTAAAAATGATCACCACACTGGGATCATAAGACTAATCACAGTTATGTACTGTGAACAGGCAGGGAAATAAGGGGTTAATTTTTATTAAAATTATCAAGAACCTCTGAATATCACTGTGGAACACTCTGGAACTCTGGATCTCTGATCTGTCACTCTCTGTACCTCACGATCAGTGTGTGAGGGGTATTGATGAGCCATGTGATCGCGACATGGCTGTGAAGATGGCGATTCACGGCTGGGACACTGCCTAAGTTGCCAGGCAGTGTCCGGTTGAGGAGAAGCCGGTTTTGAATAGTGCACATGTGCAGTATTCAAAACAAAAGTTTTTATTAATACAAAAAATAAATTTGTATCCCTATCTGCCACTTGCTGATCACAGTTCATCACTGCGGCCAGTCTACGCAGTACACTGTGTGTTTTTTCTATTCTTTTGGGTGGTGTGAATTTTTTGCAGGTACTTTTTTTAAACACTTAAAAAAATTTCCCAAATGTACTCTGCCGAGGAGGCTTATGCCATTCTGGCGCCAGACTCAGATTGTGAGACCCTAACTGCGTCAGATGTAGAGCCCATGTCTGACACATCAAGTGACATGGCTGATAATCCACAAACAACTCAAAAAAGAAGAACTAATCCTGTGCCTTTTTACAACAGTTATACATGAGCACCTCCAAATTCATTGGCTCCAGAAATTCCCCCATTCACAGCCTCCCCTGGCATTACCTGCAGTGCTGATGATTTTGAGCCATATCAATATTTTTCTCTTTTAGTAGAAGACAGCTTGTTTGAGGACAAAGTCACACAGACAAATTTGTACGCCACGCAGTATTTCGCATCTTATCCCCAACTCAGATTATAAAGGACGCAATCTCTGGCAACCCACCAACCTGTTGGAAATAAAACAATTCTTTGCTTTGACCTTTTCAGTGGGGATAATAAAAAAAACCCACAATTTGGTCCTAGTGGGCTAAGCACCCAGTTCTGACTACCCCACTATTTCCAGCGATCATGTCCTGACCGAAATTTGAACTCTTCTTGCGTTTTCTACATTTTACCGATAATACTATGTGTCCCCCTAAAACTGATCCACAATATGACAGGCTGTATAAGCTAAGACCTTTGCTGACATATCTGTCCAAAAAATCCTCAGATCTTTATGTCCCTTAAAAAAATATATGTATCGATGAGTCGTTAATGAAATTCAAGGGGAGACTGCTCTTCAAGCAGTACATTCCAACTAAGCGCTCACGCTATGGAATACAATTCTACAAGCTGTGTGAGAGCGGCTCAGGGTATACGTTTGCATTCAGAATCTATGAGGGGAAGGACTCAGAAGTGGATCCCCCAGGGTGCCCTGAGTCCATTGGTATCAGTGGAAAAATAGTGTGGGACCTTCTCCTCCCTTTACTAAGTTACGTTTACCACTTGTATGTTGACAACTATTATACGAGCATAGAACTTTTTGAAAATTTTTAATGCTTTGAGACGGTTGCTTGTGGGACCATTAGAAAATATCGGAAGGATTTTCCCAAGCAGATTGCGCAGCCAAAACATAGCCCTGGAACAACTACGGCTTTACGTCACAAGGAGTTACTTGCTATCTGATATGTGGATAAAAAAAGACATGTTTATGTTAACTACAATACACGATGAAAGCACAGTGTCAGTGCGTGTGAGAGGGACAACTGAGCACGCTAGAAAACCACGCTACATAGTGCAATATAATAGGCACATGGGGGGAGTGGACTTAGCGGACCAATGCTTTGTTCCATACCTTGTACAAGACATGGTACAAAAAGGTAGCCATATACCTTTTACAAATGGCAATGTACAATGCATATGTGTTGTACACAAAAAGCTGCACAGAGAAGAAATATACTTTCCTGGTGTCCCAGATACTAATAATTTCAACATTTGTTTTTGAGCAGTCTGCAATTCCAGAAAGCTTACAATCTGAAAATGTCATGAGACTCACTCAGAGGCATTTCCCTTGCAGGATCCCCCCCTACTGCCTGCAAAAATGCACCACAGAAACCCTGCCGCGTGTGCACGAAGAAGGACATAAGACAGGATTCAAGCTACCACTGCCCATCTTGCCCTTCACTGCCAGGCCTTTGTATAAACTGCTTTGGTGACCACCACAGTCTAATGAGATACTGGTAGATAACATTGCCGTGTGCCACAAACTGCCCCAGTTGTTTGAAAATTCAAATCACCTTGACAGTTAGTTATAACTTCTAAAAGGTTTTAAATAGTTTAAAGTTTTTCATTTAGTTTGCTTACTTTTCAAAAATATATACTATTATGGGGAAATTTTTGGAAGGGGGCACTGCAATAGTACCCCAAGTGTGACATGGTCCTGCCAAATCAATCTGTGAAAATTCCAAGTTTCGAGACCGCAATATGTAGGCTATGGTTTTTGCCCTCTAACTGCCATAAAGCTTGGGGCACCAATGAATGTGGGGTATTTCTGTAATAAGGAGAAGTTGGTGAACATGTTTTAGGTTTTGTTTCTGTAGTTACACCTGACCCGAGGAAGAAATCCTAAGCAAAATTGCAGCGTTAGCCCAAAAAAAGTTCTAAAAAAATTAACTACCCCTAAATTTTGTAAAAAAATTGTGGCACAATGGCTGCCTGAAGCATCTATAACTACCTCTAATGAGAAACCCCAGGTTGTCTGCTTTCCAAAAATATATGCTTTTCTGGTAAGTTATAGATTATTTGACCATCTTTGACACCAAACACACAGTATACAATTAAAAAAAAAAAAAAGCATCTTGGAAACAGAAATGTACACCTTTAATTATTTACCCTATAAGTGCTAAAAAATATTACAATTCTTATCTAAAATATTTTCTAAACCAGTAGACATAGCTAGATATATTTTGGTGATTATATTTATTTAACTGCACTAAATGTCTGCAAACAGAAGGAAAACTTTTTTTTCAATATTTTCTTTATTATTTCAAATGTATTGTACAGTAACTATGGATTGTACATGTGCAAAGGGTTTCATAAGAAAGCCAAAATCAAAAACAGGAACACAGAAGAGCGCACTCAGATATTCCAGTTAAAAAAGGTAGTGGTTTTAATCTTAAAACGTGATAGGAATACAAAACATATACAAGCAGATAAAGTGGGAAGTAGCAGAAACACGACACGTTTCGCACGGTGACTTATGATTAAGCACGGGTTACCGTGCGAAATGCGTCAAGTGTTTCTGCTACTTCCCACTTTATCTGCTTGAATATGTTTTGTATTCCTATCACGTGGAATTTAACGAGCAGATTGCTGGCTTATTAAATGGCTAAATTCTGGCATATTGAAAGGCAAAATACTGGCATATTGAGTGGCTAAATCCTGCCATATTGAGTGGCTAAATACTGGCATATTGAGTGGCTAAATCCTGGCATATTAAATGGCTAAATCCTGACATACTGAATGGCTAAATCCTGGCATATTGAAAGGCAAAATCCTGGCATAACGAGTGACAAATTACTGGCATATTAAATGGCAAAGTGGCCGGGACATATTAATTGCAAAATAATACTGGCATATTATTGGGCAAATTGGTTGTGGCTTATTAATGGCAAAATAATATGGGCACATTATTGGGCAAATTGGTTGTGGCTTATTAATGGCAAAAAAATACTGGCATTTTATTGGGCAAATTAGCTGTGGCCTAATAAAATAACACTGGCATACTTATGGGAAAATTGGCTGTGGCATATTAATGGAAAAATAATCATTTAATGTAGGGCTCGACAAACCAGGTCACTATGGCGACTAGGAAATCAACCCTGGCGCCTGGATATAGTGTGCCCCGCACGGTGCCCTCGTTGCTGGGATCTTTTTTTTTTTAATACAGTGGCGTATTTTAATAGGCAAACTGACTGTTGCATATTTTAATGGCAAAGTGACTGTGGCATGTTAATTGGTACCTGACAGTGGCTTATTTTAATTGGCAAAGTGATGCTATGGCATCACCATTTATCAACCGTTTGCATGCTGCACTGATAATGACTAAGCTCCTCCACTTCATAACATTGTCAAAAACAGGCGCAGCATGGACGACGGTAAAAGTATGCCCCCCCCCCCTTAAAAAATTTCTGCGGATGCCCATGTCTGTGTGTGCACGCAGGAGGGAAATTCAACAACCGGATATAACGTACCGTCATATGCGTTGGCAATTATTTCGGCAGCTGCATTAAGGTATGCACTGCGAAGAGTATGCAGTCCGCACACCCCCCTTGGGACGCCACTGTCTGTCAGTATATCTGTCCTGCCTGTCTATTTGTGTCTGTGTCTGATGGTAACAGGTGGGCCACTAATTTATTTTTGCCCCCAGGCCAAATGCTGCCAGCCCTCCCGTGATTGTCATGCTGTGAACTTACATAATAAACAAAATATGAGCTAACTCATAAAATGAATATAGAGGGTTATAAATAAATGAGTGAAGCAACCTTCAAAAGGAGGAGACTATCACCCTATCAATTACACTGCCCTGAACATGTATAGTAAAGTGTATAGGAGTGTTTGAAGGATATGAATGAGTAAATAACATTATAGTAGCTGAACTAGAAATCATTATATGTAGATTTGATCTTTAACCCCTTCGCAATGCTTGGACATTCTATGCCGTCCTATTTCCCCCCCCCAAAAAGACACTAGGACGGCATAGATCGTCCTGTATTTAGCAGCTCCTCGTCGCTCCCTGCAAGGCACTTGCAGCAGGATCCTACCTGTCAGATGAGGTCATTGTGAGTGGCCTTAGTGTAACAGGGAATATGTAGCCAAGGCTCAAAGCATGCACCGGCTATATTTTACTAATTTGCACCAGGCAAGTCTCCCTGGCGACATCGGGAGGGCTTGCGATTTTCTGGCAGGGTCCCACAGGGTCTATTAAGACCCGAGAAATGTTTCTCCCAGGCCGGGAAAAAACAAAAGCCGGCTCCACCTTAGAGATAAATCATACCTTTTGTAAAAGTCATCGGTGATGAGCTGCTGCTTGTGTCTTCTGGGGTGCAAGCACCATGCATCACCAAGGGGTTAAATAGTGTCTGATAGAGAGCTCGGTTGGTATAACAGTCTGACAGGTTTATTTTACACATAATAAAGACATGTTATGGCAATGAGGAACATGTTATGTAATGGGGCAGAGTACTGCCCCATAGGCCCCAGCTCACCCATATGTTATGGGGTTAGGGGCTGCCCCAAAGGCCTCCTTACTCCATTAGATAAATGAGTATCACCCTACTGTTAAGTTGCCATGGGAATGGGGATGAGGTCTTACCTGAAAAGAAAACACCCTCGAGTGCCAGGTTAAAATCACTGCAGAGCCTCCTGGCACACAAAGGGTGCACCTGTGGAAACAATAGCCTTAATGCCAGCATTGCTATTGTACACAACATGGGCTGTCAACTTATGATAAATTGTGTGGTTATTAGACATTTCCTGACCTCTGGACCGCTATACTCACCATCCACATCAGGAAATACTTCCTCCTCAGCCACATCACCATCCCCTGCTTCAGGCAAACTTACCTTCAGTCACAGACTTTGTTTCCTGTTGTACTCTGTTGTATTCTGGTTAGGTCTGTGCATTCCTCATGGGGTCATGCGAGAACATCCATATCCCTTGTCACATATAAGACATGGCATGAGATATTGATGTGTTGTAATGAGTACATATGAAATGTATATTACCATAGTGATGAGTTAGGATAGTGTACTTACCCAGAGCCATCCATCAGCCATTTTACCACTGTCAACTTGGTCCTGATGTATGACTCCCACAATATGGCTGCATCATGCCACGAGCCAGGATGCCTTGACTTTACACTCATGATATGTTAGTAAGCATCAGGGATGAATTGAATATTCAGCTAGTGGTAATCTTTCCAAATTTGATATAATTCATCTCTATGTGATAAGGTCTGATAAGGTTTGACGCGCCGACACACGGTGAAAGGTCAAGTGGACCTCAGGGCAGGTGGATATACTCCTTAACTCTGGAGTCCAGGACCTGTTGCACTAAATGAAGGCACCATGAAAAGGATTGTTGACTGATCCTGACCTCTCTCCCAAACTTATCTGGAAGGAATGTGAACCTAGATGATGCAGTACTGCTAACAATCTCACCAGCCCTGGTATTGAATGGTTCCTTCCAGTCAGAGGCTCAATATTCTGTCTTATGTGCTGGTATAAATTCAGTATGGCCACATGAGAAAGCCTAAATTTGTTGAGAAGTTGGTGGTCAGAGTACCTTTTCATGATGTCCTTGGCAAGCATATGCCTTGGCACTCTGACCCCAGCAGGATTGCCTGCAATGCTCCCCGGCTGTCATCCCTCCAGGCCTTCCCGGAGTAGATACAACTTTCTCCAAAGAACTAACTTCCCTTTCACTGGATGTTGCGATGGGTGCGAATCTCCCTCCTATTTATAATAATCCCAATTAGGTTCTGTGTGAATCATTTCAGAACATATTGATGTATATTGAGTCGACCCTTTAATGGGCTATTTATAAAGAAGAGGGTCCTTCAGTATAATCTACTTATAAAAATAATTGCACCTTTTGCAATATCCTGACAACATGCTAAAGATGTGACTGGTACTCCACTAAGAAAGATACAATAGATACTTTTTAGATGCATGTTTATCGTACATGGGCTGCACTTGTGCTAAACTTACACAGGCTCTATTAGGGCCTAGTAGCACGGGGTCTTATAAATTATTTTGCTGTTTATTTGATGCATTTACAGAGACATTTTTAAACAAGAAACGTATAAGTACAGGCTCTGAGTTGTTATTATATTCCAGTATGACTTCAAAAGGGTCTGTTCACTTGTCATGAGCTAACACAATGTTTAATGGCAAAAAGAGGATAATTACTTACTTTAGCAATCACCGGATGTCGCTGTCATTCATTACTTACACGAGGGTGATACTAAGTGGTGTGAAGAGGTTTAAATTAAACTTTCACTAAAAGAGACTATTAGTTGACAAATGAGGTTGCAAATGACTTACAAAAACCCAATGATAGAAACTGGTGGAAATCTAATTTGTGTGCATAGAAATAGGGTCATCTTCATATATTAGCATATAGCATAGATATAATTACACTAAATCATAATATTTGCCTACTATTAAAAACACAGACGCCCCTCTCATATCCTCTCAAAGACTCAAGCTCTAGGGTTTGTGGTGGGCAAGGTGCGAAAAAAATTTGCAGGGAAATTTTTTTTTTTTTCGCTGCTTAACCAAACAGGGGATAACCTAATAAAAATAAATACTGAACTCAAATAGAAAAAGACATATAGTAATAAAAATAACTTTTATTATTTAAAAAAAAAAAATAAATAAAAAAAAAAAAAATATATATATATATATATATATATCTATATCAGACACGCTACTGGTAAACAAAGTGTGCTTGGTTGTATTAGGGAGAGGTATTAGCACTTGAGAGAGAGAAGTGCTCATGCCACAGAGCACTGGTGAGACCTCACTTGGAGAACTGGACGCAGTACTGGAGACCGTATCTCCAGTACTTTGGAGAAAGTTCAGAAAAGGGCTACTAAATTGGTGCGTAGATGGATAAAACGTACCAGGAAAGCTTAAAGGATCTGAACAAGTAAAATTTGGCCGAATGATGAGAGAGACGGGATAACGAGAATCAACACGGTAACGAAGGAGAGTATGTTTAAAAGAGAAAGATGAGGGCATAGTTAGGGCTGGCAACTTTCGATCTGGGGGACAAAAACTATTGAGTGGTCTGTTTTGTAATTTCATCAGTCCACCCATTATTCTAAGATACAGGCAGAGCTGAACTGGGAATACAAATTAGCCCTGGAAAAACAAAAGGAGACAAAAAACAAAGGTGTGGGATCCCTCTCAGCGAGAATAGGCAAAAGCTGAAATAGCTGGCCCTATAGGTTGTAATCTACTCGGGAGAGGAATCACCGTTGACAAGGCCAATGTAGGCCGAAACGTACGTCTGTAGATGCTGTATTCTTCGTGCAGAGGAGACCTGCCAGGCGATCTGGACTGCCCTTATGGGTGGGACCAGTCTTATATGCTAATGGAGGTTTCCTCTGTAATGGTGCAAGCGAGCAAAAATGGTGATGCCTCTCTCGAGTAGGTTACATCCTACAGGACGGGCTATTTCAGCTTTTGCCCATTCTCGCTGAGAGGGATAGAAACATAGAAACATAGAAACATAGAATGTGTCTGCAGATAAGAACCATTCGGTCCATCTAGTCTGCCCAATTTTTTTTTTTTGAGTACTTTTATTAGTCCCCCGTTCCCGGTCTTATAGCTAGGGTAGCCTTGTGTCTATCCCACGCATGCTTAAAATCCTTGACTGTGTTTACCTCTACCACTTCTGCTGGCGGGCTATTCCATGCATCCACTACCCTCTTAGTAAAGTAATACTTCTTGATATTACTTTTAAATCGTTGCCCCTCTAATTTAAGACTATGTCCTCTAGTTGTGGTAGTTTTTCTTCTTTTAAATATACTCTCTTCCTTTACTGTGTTGATTCCCTTTATGTATTTAAATGTTTCTATCATATCCCCCCTGTTACGTCTTTCCTCCAAGCTATACATGTTAAGATGCTTTAACCTTTCCTGGTAAGTTTTATCCTTCAACCCATGAACCAGTTTAGTAGCCCTTCTCTGAACTCTCTCCAAAGTATCAATATCCTTCTGGAGATACGGTCTCCAGTACTGCGTACAATACTCCAAGTGAGGTCTCACCAGTGCTCTGTACAATGGCATGAGCACTTCCCTCTTCCTACTGCTAATACCTCTCCCTATGCAACCAAGCATTCTGCTAGCATTTCCTGCTGCTCTATTGCATTGCCTACCTACCTTCAAGTCCTCTGAAATTATTACTCATAAATCCCTTTCCTCAGATGTTGAGGTTAGGACTGTACCAAATAGTCTATATTCTGCTTTTGGGTTTTTACGCCCAAGGTGCATAATCTTGCACTTGTCCACATTAAATGTCAGTTGCCACTGCTCTGACCATTTTTCTAGTTTAGCTAAATCATTTGCCATTTGGCTTATCCCTCCATGAATATCAACCCTGCTGCAAATCTTTGTATCATCAGCAAAAAGACATACTTTGCCAACAAGACCTTCTGCAATATCGCTAATAAAAAATATTAAAGAGAATGGGTCCAAGAACAGATCCCTGAGGTACCCCACTAGTAACAAGACCTTGCATCGAATATACCCCATTGACTACAACCCTCTGTTGCCTGTCACTCAGCCATTGTCTAATCCATTCAACAATGTTGAAATCCAAACTCAAAGATTTCAGTTTATTGATAAGCCTTCTATGTGCGACAGTGTCAAAAGCATTACTGAAATCTAGGTAAGCAATGTCTACTGCACCACCCTGATCTATTATTTTAGTTACCCAATCAAAAAAATCAATAAGATTAGTTTGGCATGATCTCCCTGAAGTAAACCCATGCTGTCTCTGATCTTGAAATCCAAGCGACTTTAGATGTTCAACAATCCTATTCTTTAACAAGGTTTCCATTATTTTCCCCACTACTGAAGTAAGACTTACTGGTCTATAGTTGCCCGCCTCCTCCCTACTACCTTTCTTGTGAATGGGCACAACATTAGCTAATTTCCAATCTTTGTGATCCCACATCTTCGTTCTTGTCTGGAAAAACATAAACAATAAAGCCCAACCCTGCATTGAGACAGCATGGAGCATTTATTGGGGGAAATAAAAAACATAATGTAGACCGATACAGCGTAACTCCCATCACTATATACTGAGTCAAAGTCACCAGGAAATGCTGAGACAACTTTAAACGAATCCACTTAATAAAGAAATTATACACAAAAAATGTAACTCATCTATTTGGATTGACAGTTAAATATCCGGGCTGCATAATTTCTTCCCATGATCTAGAAATGGACCTCAATATGGTGTTTTTCTATTCTAGACGGGCAGATACACTTGATCCTAAGGGAGAGATTCCTGGGATTTGCTAATTACTACTGGAGATTCATTCAGGATTTCTCTAAACTTATCTCCCTTATTTCTGCTCTCACCAAGGAGGCGGGTAACCCAAAGCATTGGACTCCTGATGGCATTCTGGCTTTCCATAAATTAAACAGTCCTTCACCTCTGCTCCAATACTTTGGAGACCTGATATTTCCATGCCCTTTATCTTAGAAGTTGATGCTTCTGAATCCGGGGCTAGCGCCATTCTTTCACAAATAGTCCAGGCTACTAATCGTGTACATTCTTGCTCCTATTTTTTAAAAAACCTTTACCTCCGACGAATGGCGACATTTGTTGGAAGGGACTCAAATTCCTTTTACTATTCTAACTGATCATAAGAACTTACTTTACATTGAGAAAATAAAAAACTCAATGCTAGGCAGGCCAAATGGGCCCTATTTTCCATCACCTACAGACCTGGTTCCAAAAATAGTAACGCTTGATGCCCTTTCTAGGATATTTGAGCCTACTTTGATTTCTCTTATTGAAGACACTATAGGCCTGTCTTAAAAAAATTATTGCTTCCTTATCCACCTCCTTCCTGTGGCAGATCTCCACATCAAAATTCCCTGGACCCAGTGGATTTCATCCCTCCATTGAGCACTTGCCTACAGTCGGCTCTGCAATTTCTTATCGTAAAGGCCTACATATGAGGATTCTCCATAAGTAAATTCGAACAAGTAAACTTTTTTCATATTTAATTAAAATGTTATTGAATTTATTTCCATCCTCTATGACACACTTGCCATTACACCCACACAACTTGCCAGAGCTTTCACATTGCACCAGGTTGCACTAACAGAACTTGTCATGGTAACCACATTGCACCAGATTGCACCAACATAACTTTCCATAGCACCCACATTACATCAGATTAGACTAACAGAACTTGCATAAGCACCAACACTGCACCAGATTGCACCAACATAACTTACTACAGCAACCGCATTGCACTCAGAGGACTTGCCAGTGCACCCATATTGCACACGCAAGACATGACATGCACCTATAAAGCACCAACAAGACTTGCCATTGCACTCACAGGATTTGCCATGCACCCATATTGCACCCACGGGACTTGCCATTGCACCTATACTGCACTTATGCAACTTGCCACTGCACTCATGTTACACTCATACCCACTGTACCCACATTACACCTGCCAACTTGCC
This sequence comes from Pelodytes ibericus, assembly GCA_036172795.1. Classification (NCBI taxonomy): domain Eukaryota; kingdom Metazoa; phylum Chordata; class Amphibia; order Anura; family Pelodytidae; genus Pelodytes; species Pelodytes ibericus. The sequence continues at coordinate 32,183,269 of CM069859.1, read as the reverse complement.
ATTGCTCCATCATTGCACCCACAGGAGTTACCACTGCACCAACATTGCACCCACAGGATTTCTCATGAACACATATTGTATTGTGAGTTTGGATGATGTTTTTACAAAAGTAAATATAATGCAACAATTATTAATAAAATAATAATTAATTTATTGAATATAAAATAAAGATCAAACGATACGCAAAATAGTATAACAACAAAATACAATATCAATAGATGTTAATCATATTTCACATGTATGACTTATAACATATGTGAATAAAATAAAGCATGAATTATTCATTTCTGTAGCTATATCAACATGCATGAAGTATAATTTACAATGCAGTTACATTTATGACCACAAGATGGTCATGGATTTTATTTAGATACAACCTCACCTACATAATAGATAATGATTAGTAGTTAACATAGTTAACGATAGTACACCATAATTACCTAGAAATTACCAGCATATACTCTGCTTAGGTAAGGTAATATGACTAAATCATATTACTACCCATGGTGGCTATTTATTAATCTGCCGGTAAATGTGTGCTTTCTAACTTAGACTTTAAGAATCTTAGATACCATATATACTCGCCGAGCCGAGCCGAGTTTTTCAGCACATTTTTTGTGCTGAACAATGCCCCCCTCGGCTTATACCCGAGTCAGCGTCTCAAAAAAAAAAAAAATCTAAAACTTACCTCTTTGCTGCTCCGTCTCCCGGTGCTCTGAAGGTCCGTGACTGTGAGGGAAGCGTTGTGCGCTCCCCTCCAGCCGCGCGGTCAACAAAGTGTGTTTTTTTAAAACAAACTTTATTGATCCGCGCGACTGGAGGGGAGCGCACAACGCTTCCCTCACAGCCACGGACCTTCAGAGCACCGGGAGACGGAGCAGCAAAGAGGTAAGTACTGGGGTCTGGGGAAGGGGGGGAGGAGGGTGGCATAACGAGTATACTAAGGGGCAATATCCTGGAATATTAAATGGCATATTGGGGGCAATATCCCGGCATATTAAATGGCATATTGGGGCCAATATCCTGGAATATTAAATGACATATTGGGGGCAATATCCTGGAATATTAAATGGCAGATTGGGGGCAATATTTACCAGTAGCTGCCTCATTTCCCACCCTAGGCTTATACTCGAGTCAATATTTTTTCCCAGTTCTGTGTGGTAAAATTAGGTGCCTCGGCTTATATTCGGGTCGGCTTATACTCGAGTATATAAGGTAATATCTAATATGTAGGTATTACATATTTGGGTGAATAGCTAGACTATAATAACTTATGATTCTTGGTAATATCTATTGGATATTCCTCTGGCTTCCTTCTGCAGAAAGGATGACAGATAAACACCAGGCTAAAACATATAGATCCCATAAATTGGGGTATTTAAGTTTAATTTACCCAAATATATATACTAATTACATCCATAAAAATGGAGATCATGCTAGAACAAATGACCACATTTATACATTACCGCTAGAGGTTGATTTGCAGTTGAGACTCCTTCCATTGAAGAATTTTGTGATGGGAGTTACCCATGAGACTTAGCTCAATACTCTGTGTATGGAGATGTCTATTGTTATAGTGAACATGTGCTATGAAAAGCCTCATAGTCCTGAGTTCACCCCAGAAGGAGAGAGACTCAGCCCTTTTCTAAAACATTCCCATCTCACAACCCACTAGTGGCAGCTCCTCCAAAAATCAGTCTCTCCTTGGGACCCCTTCTACACCTCCATTATCAACTTATCAACCCCAGCTTATCTCAGCCTCACACCCAGCTCTCTGTAACTTTTAGCCAATTAAAACTGAGCATGTTTAAATGAGATGATTTATACCTGGATTGTGATTATAATGTAAGAAAATATATATATTGAAATGTATAGAAGTGTTTATACAATTTAAAATTAGAGTAAATATTCTTTTCAATATTGTTATTGTTATCATTCCACATTAGATTAACCCCATAGTGACAAGACATTTTCACCTTGGGAAAGTGACAATGGCTGTTGACATTTCAGGGGTGTTTGTGTTTAGCTGCAATTTTCTTCTTTCTCACATACTGTACCCACACAAATTATATGTTGTTTTTATCGTCATAAGAAGGGCTTTCATTAGATACCATTATGTTCATCATATCTTATAATTTACTACAAAAAAAATCATAAAATATGATGAAAAATTTAAAAAAAAACACTAAAATATAATTTACACAAATACAATCATTAAAAAAGACCCCATCTAAATATCTTCTAAAAGTTGTCCCAGGTACAGAAATATGCATGTTTCCATATTTTTCTGTATTTTTTTGCAAGTTATGGGACAAGAACCAAAATCAGTGTTTTTTTTCCTATATTGACCTTTTGACCCCAACCCGAACCCAAAATTTAACCCTAACACTAAATTTAACCCCAACTCTAACCCTTATGCTATCCCTTAATACATTTTAATTTAATTTTATCCTATCCCTCATGCTAAAAATTATTTAATTTTAACCCTATAGGCTAATCTAACTATATAACCATTTTTTAGTTAATTAAATATTTATTTTAATTTTTTTACATTGCTATGCTGCTTAACTAAGAGTCAAACAGCAAATTCAGAGCGACGGAAGTTAATTTACTTTCACTTCCAGTAGCTCAGACCTCCAGAGGGCATAGCCATATTGACAGAGCATGCTGCTCCGTCAATATGGCTCCTACGATCGCTCTGTGGGGCGATCGTGTGTGCCCCAGAAAATAAATTTTTGTGCTGGCTATTGCCTCGACATCAAAGCAATAGACCAGCACTCTTAAAGCGGTTTTCACGATCGCTGTTCAATACCTCTGACACACCTGCCCAAGCCTAGCTATAGACTGGCACCTGCCCAAGTCTAGTCACAGACTTTTACCTGCCAATATCTAGCTATTGTCCAGCACCTGCCCAAGCTTAGACACAGACTGGTATCTGCCCGTGTCTAGCGATTGCCTGGTACCTGCCCAGGTTTAGCTTTAGTCCAGCTAATGCCCTACCCTGTCGTAAAACCCTGTTTTGGGAATGCCCTGTCATATTATAGTCCTGCCTTAGTGTTCCAGACCTGTCTTAGTGTTTAAGCCCTGTCGTAGTTCTGTCCGGACTCACTGTGAGGTAAAGCCAATCAACCAGCCAGGACACCTCTCTAAAAATGTTTATGAAAGACGTATTAAAGAAAAGAAGAAAATCTTTCAGCCGTTGCATGTACCAAAAATAATTGATTACAATCACGAAACGGTGAGGTCTCACTGACATTCCTGCTGGATTTGCTAGTCTTCTAGAAATTCTACTTTGCTGTCTCATGTGGATCTCAACCATTGGGTTATGACCACAAATTTGCTGCGACATGCCTGCCTTGACAAAATATATCTTGGATTACATACCACTGCAAGAAATATAGGGTGCCTTGTTTATATCTAAAACATAGCCATATGCTTTTGGTGGGGTGGGCGTGTAATTTGGTTTCACAATGGAAGGTCATTTGCACATCAGAAGAGGTTGTAAACAAGGTTACTGAGATGACTTTTTTAGATTGTGGGAACAAGCCTTTCACTCACCTTTCCTGTCTTTATTTACTAGAAGATATGTAACAAAAGAGTTGCATTTATTACATAGACTATGTGTCTCCAAAAGTGGGTTGAACTGGTTCTTTATCTTTCTGGGAGGTAACTTTCTGGGAGGGAACTGAGGGACTTCGGGGATAGTTAGTTGTAGGAACCACTTTTTGAGATTGTGTGTCTTGTCTGTTCCTGGGTGAGGTGAACACAGCCAGCAGAAGACCCAAGATGAAGGCACAAGGAGAAGATATTCATTTAATTGTATACTTATCACCCTTTCCTGTTACCTCTTGATTATGACTTGGTTATGTGTAATGTTTATACTATGTATTTCATTTATAACCTGTAACAGTATCTCAATTTGAAACCAATATACCTTTTTCTATAAACTTGTCTCTGTGTTTCGTTCGTCATATATTTACTAAAAGAATAACCCTGTAGGAGGGTAGTGTGTAATTTCTTACACCACAAGGCCTGCTTTAGCCATAGAATGCCTTATGTTTATGGCTTCAGAACATCTTTTTATACTATACAAAACAGCCCCTGTGTTATGGACAGAGGTAGGCCGCAAGATTCATGGGGGACCTTTACTTTCTGATGGAAAATTTTCTGATGTTCTATGAACCTTTACAGAACTTGCCATGGAACTGACGTCAACATAAAAATGCCTTATGTTTAAGGCTTCAGAACATCTTTTTATACTATACAAAACAGCCCCTGTGTTATGGACAGAGGTAGGCCGCAAGATTTATGGGGGACCTTTACTTTCTGATGGAAAATTTTCTGATGTTCTATGAACCTTTACAGAACTTGCCATGGAACTGACGTCAATGTACGAACACTATGCCTATCCATTGGCAGATACACTAGAACTGGTCTTCAGTAAATCCCTGTGACTCTTTCACATTAACTAATTTTCCTAATACCTTCGAAATGAAACAAACAATACAAAACCAATGCCAAATTTTAGATTTCCAATGAACATCTGCATAGATTAGCCCTTAAAACACGTATTTTGATTTTTTCTTCTCTTTCCACACAGCTGTAAATTATCATAGATAAACGTATTCAGATGATTTTTGTATATAGTCCAAAAAGTTTTTTTTTAAATTCTAACCGTTCCATTAAGTGTATATAATTTGCAGCGTAATATATTTTTAAAATGTGAGTTCAGCTCTGGTTTTGTAGCCATTACTATCTGAGGGTGATCTGTAATCAGTGGAAATTAATAGGCAATTAATGCTAATGACTCACATTCTCTCCCTCCAATGTCACTGTTAATCTACTTCTTCCAGAAACATTTGAAGATTATGTTCTTGTTCGGGAAAGTGTCAATTGAAGTTCAAGTCTAAAAGAGGCAATTTTCCTGTGGTGTTACTCTATGAAAATCACTGGTATGATGGTCCTATTAGCCTGCCTTGTGAACCATCTCCTTTAAGCTCATGAAGGGATACAGAGAAGCATCAAGCCAGTAGTCGGTAGGAAATCTCTGATCACATATAGCTGTATGCCAGAACGAGATAAAGAGGGGTTTGGGATAAAGAGGTGAAGTTGTAAAATTGCTGACAGAGGCAGAGGCAGCAGGAGTTCACAGTCTTCTACAAAATGTCTTTTATATTCTTTTGGATTGATTTTTAGCCAATCATTGGGTATCCTGAATTGTTTTTATTTTTTTTTGTGAGGCGAATCCTGGGTAGTAATCAGAACGTGTCTCCATGCTGGCATGGTGTGTGGTAGTTAGAAAATTGAGGAATCGAAAATTGTTTGCATTGTGGACTAATAAATATTCTGAAATACAATGACATTTTGCAAAATGTGGCTAGAAAAGATGCATATTAATTTTGTGATTTCAGATAGCGATTGATTTTTAAAGCAATCTGTTTTTACATTACATTTTAAAGCACGGACCTTTAAAAAAATTTGATGAGGGATGAGTAGAACTTTACAGAGTAGTTTAGAAGGCACAGTATGGAACATTGATACACACGCTTACTTAGTTACAGAGGAAAGGATCATAGTGAGGTGCTCACTTTCAGTGTGCTCAGAACCCATCACACCCAATATAAGAGACCATGGAGCACCAGTTCCTTCTGCATCATACGACACAGTCACATGGGATTAGTTCATCTCATTATGATCCATTCAAGGGCCCAGTTTAATCTCAGGTAAAGCAAGGAATCTACCATGAGGATCATCTTTCATATGGAAACTTTGTTACAAATGTCCTTCCTCTCTCTTTGATTACCCAACCTGGTAGAGTTGCCACCTGTATTTCACTGGTAGGCCAGGAAAGAATTGGGTTGAAGCCATGGTAAAGTCATGGTGAAATCAGTGCTCCCTCCAATCCTGCAAAGGTTGACAGCAAGAGTATGACATCATGTCCAGGTTCTCCAGGATCTCTGCCTCTAGAGGCAGCAAGGGGTAGTGCAATAGGTCACCGAAAAATATCCAAGCACACAACCTCATGGTCAGAGGACTTGCAACAGGTCAGTTCTCTTCTGATTGGGTGATTTACCAGAGCAAGCAGGTGGCCCCTGTCCTTCTCCCCATGGACACCCATGTCCACATCCATCCGATGATTGGTATAGGTCAGCCTCTTGCAAAGAGAAAGTAATAATAATATACACATATGTTCATAGAAAGACACAGGGCAGGGAGATGCCTTATCCTTGCAAACATTTCACTACATCTGGAAGGTGTGAGAGCCCTGGTCACATGAGTGCGTCTGAGGAGGCCCTTCCAGAAAAATACATTGCCTCATATATAAGAGGCTACACTTCGAGCAATTATTAACCCTTGAGAGGTTAATCATTGTGCACTCACTTCTGTTAGTGGATAGACCTTAATGTGTTGAGTGATCGCCCAGAACATTATTGATCCCAAGTGTTTACTATAGTGAAAGAAACAAGTTTTAAGTCTCAGTGTGGCACATAACTCAGTTTGGTCCCCCCTTGTCTCATTGTTTCTGTCTCCGCTCTTTCCTTTCCTTGCTCTTCCTTTCATTATTGGCTCCCTATTTGACACGTAACCTAATCTTTACTTTTATAGCGAACCAAACCCTACTTCATGCCCCCTAACTTCATCTCAGTTGCCTTCATTCCCTTCTTCCATGTATAACACCATACTCACTGAGCATCATTGGGATTCGTAGTTCCAAAAAATCCGCAGTGCCAAGGTTAGCCATCGCTTTCTTGGAGTGAAGTTAAATAGCAAAATGCAGGATTATTGTATAACATTCTGTAGAAAATGACCATAAATATGTAGATGAGCTATATGGTAACATTTTAGACATGTGGCAATTACGTTTAACCCTCTGAGTCAAAAAGGACTTCTGTCATACTCTGTTCTCCATCAAGCAATTCATCATATTCTGTACTGTGAAAAATGGATGCAGGATTATAGTCTGCAATGGTGTAAACATCTATTGTGACCTAAATTCTTTGAACCTGCTGCTATCTTACCACAGCATAAACAGAGGAATTTAGTGTACTGACTATAGATCACGTGTATAATAAATCATAATTACTAAAAAGCCCTGACTGAATTTAAACATATTTTTTTCTAGTTGTTAGCTTGTTCAATATGTAGTTGTTAATATATTTTTTTGAATTTAGCTAATCATTGGCTGAGATTTGCCACAAGAGGGCACTCCAGCATTGTAAGTTAATTATTAAGCTATTTCTCCATTTTGTCTTCAGTTATGACAACGATCAATTTTTAAAAAATACTTTTTTGTTGTAGTTGAATAGAGATGGTTTTATAACAAACATCCAGCAAACCCTAAAGTACCAATTAACCAAAGTAGAATGCCAGAAGTGGTATTTTCAACTTAAAAGTACAGAATATTGAGATTTGAAAACTTGTGGTGGATATATTGGGGGTTGATTTAAATCACAAACCCTAATTTATTCTGTGGTATTTGCCCCATCAAGTTTCAGATGTTACAATTTTATTTGATTTATTTAAAATTTGTTATATAAAAGGTTTCCCTTAATACTTACCTTCTATTCCTGTATAAAGTGCTGAAACAACTATAAATCTGCCACATGTTCTGTGTTCCTTCTTATACTACAGTGTCGACCTCTTGTGTCTGTCTCGTCTGCCTGATCCCTTCTACTGCAATGACATACTTCCTAGTTGTTTTTATTTTCATTTGCATATGCGTTCGCATTATTCACTCCTGCTCTACTCTCATCCTTCCTAACCATTCACATTAGCACAGGCCAGCCATCAGGGGGTGACGGGCGATACTGCCATTCCGGGCGATACTGGCGCCCCCGGGTCACGCCAGGAGGAAAAAAAATCCCTTTCTCTTAAACCGGTCTGCGGCTGTGAGGGAAGCGTTGTGCGCTCGCCTCCAGCCACGCGGCTTCAATAAAGTTTGTTGAAAAAAAAAGTTTAAACAAACTTTATTGAAGCTGCGTGGCTGGAGGGGGGCGCACAACGCTTCCCTCACAGCCACGGACCTGCACCAGGAGACAGCAGCAAGGAGGTAAGTACTGGCTGGGGAAGGGGGGAGGAGGGTGGCTTAACAAGCATACTGAGGGGCAAAATCCTGGCATATTAATTGGCTACATCCTGGCATCATGGGCGTAGGAAGCGGGGGGGATGGGGGGGACGGATCCCCCCCAGGAAAAAATGTGGGGGGGACAGGTAGGGTGAAATCCCCCCCAGCAAACGGGGCCCCCAGCCCCTGCTTGCCGTGTTCACAGGGTGGGTTCTGGCTGGCACTATATTACTGGGTTCTGGCTGGCACTATGTTACTGGGTTCTGGCTGGCACTATATTACTGGGTTCTGGCTGGCACTATATTACTGGGTTCTGGCTGGCACTATGTTACTGGGTTCTGGCTGGCACTATATTACTGGGTTCTGGCTGGCACTATATTACTGGGCTCTGGCTGGCACTATATTACTGGGCTCTGACTGGCACTATATTACTGGGCTCTGACTGGCACTATATTACTGGGTTCTGGCTGGCACTATGTTACTGGGTTCTGGCTGGCACTATATTACTGGGTTCTGGCTGGCACTATATTACTGGGCTCTGGCTGGCACTATATTACTGTGTTCTGGCTGGCACTATATTACTGGGCTCTGGCTGGCACTATATTACTGGGTTCTGGCTGGCACTATATTACTGGGTTCTGGCTGGCACTATATTACTGGGTTCTGGCTGGCACTATATTACTGGGCTCTGGCTGGCACTATATTACTGGGTTCTGGCTGGCACTATATTACTGGGTTCTGGCTGGCACTATTTTACTGGGTTCTGGCTGGCACTATATTACTGGGTTCTGCCTGGCACTATATTACTGGGCTCTGGCTGGCACTATATTACTGGGTTCTGGCTGGCACTATATTACTGGGCTCTGGCTGGCACTATATTACTGGGTTCTGGCTGGCACTATATTACTGGGTTCTGACTGGCACTATATTACTGGGTTCTGGCTGGCACTATATTACTGGGTTCTGGCTGGCACTATATTACTGGGCTCTGGCTGGCACTATATTACTGGGTTCTGACTGGCACTATATTACTGGGTTCTGGCTGGCACTATATTACTGGGCTCTGGCTGGCACTATATTACTGGGTTCTGGCTGGCACTATATTACTGGGCTCTGGCTGGCACAATAATACTGCGCTCTGAATGGCACAATATTCCTGGGCTCTGACTGGCACAATATTACAGGCATCTGACTGGCACAATATTACAGGCATCTGACTGGCACAATATTCCTGGGCTCTGACTGGCACAATATTCTTGGTATCTGACTGGCACAATATTCCTGGGCTCTGACTGGCACAATATTCCTGGGCTCTGAATGGCACTATTACAGGCATCTGACTGGCACAATATTACTGGGCTCTGAATGGTACAATATTACTGGGCTCTCAATGGCACAATATTACTGGGCTCTGACTGGCACAATAATACTGCGCTCTGAATGGCACAATATTACTGGCATCTGAATGGCACAACAATTATGGCATATGTGTGTGTGTGGGGGGGGTTTAACATCGCGATGGATGGCGGGATTGCATGCAGGGGAGGGGGCAGGGTCCAGGGGGCCCAAGCAAATGCTTGCCCAGGGTCCAATCACTATTAAAGACGGCCCTGAGCATACTTGCCAACCCGGGACAATCCCGCAACGTTTTCGATCCTGGGACTGTCCCGGGAGAATCAGCTCTGCAGCGATCACGGAGGTCACCTGATCACATGACTTCATCGCACGACGTCATGTGATCATGCGCACGGCTTGTGCGCGTCCTCCACAAGTCACACAGCCCCACACTGGGAGGAACGAGGTAGGAACAGTGACTGTGTCACTGCCAATAATGTACCGTTTTTCTTTTTATCATGGCAGCTTCGGAACGTGATTGATTATTGCAGCTCTTAGGGGCATTTAAAAAATGTCTCTTAGAGCTGCAATAATCAATGACTTCCGAAGCTGCCATAATAACATGTCTCTTAAATCTGCCAATGACTTCTACTAATGATGAGATGATCAAAAAATGAGGGCAAAAAAAACCCCTGGCAAATGAATGTGGGCAACAAAAAACATGGCAAATGAATGTGGGCAAAAAAAAAAAACCCTGTTAAATGAATGTGGGCAAAAAAAAAAAACCCCTGGTAAATGAATGTGGGCAAAAAAAAACAAACCCTGGCAAATGAATGTGGGCAAAAAAATCCCTGGCAAATGAATGTGGGCAAAAAAAAACCCTGACAAATGAATTTGGGCAAAAAAAAACACTGCCAAATGAATGTGGGCAAAATAAAACTGACAAATGAATGACAAAATAATGTAATTAATAAGTAATGATTGTAAGAGGCACAGACAAACCTGGAACGGAAATGCCCACCTTCCCTGCAATGAGATATAGCTTTGATCCCTGCTATTGATCTACATTTTTTTTAAATGTATTTTTTAAGATGTGTGTATGTATGAGTGTATGTGACAGACTGTGTGTATGTATGAGTAAATGTGATAGACTGTATGTATGTATGAGTGTATGTGACAGACTATGGATGTATGTATGTATGAGTGTATGTGACAGACTATGTATGTATGTATGTATGTATGAGTGTGTGTGTGTGACAGACTGTATGAGGGAGTGTGACAGACTGTATGAGTGTGTGTGACTGACTGTGTGAGTTTGTGTGTCTGTGACTGACTGTATGAGTTTGTGTGTCTGTGACTGACTGGACGAGTTTGTGTGTATATATGACTGACTATGAGTGTGTGTGTGTCTGTGACAGACTGTATGTATGAGTGTATGTGAAAGACCATGTATGAGTGTGTGTCTATGTGACTGACTCTGAGTGTATGTGTCTATGTTACAGACTGTATGTATGAGTGTGTGTGTGTCTGACAGACTGCATGTATGTATGAGTGTGTGTCTGCGACAGACTCTATGTATGTATGTATGAGTGTGTCTGTGAACGACTGTATGTATGAGTGTGTGTGTGTCTGACAGATTGTATGTATGTGTGAGTGTGTGCCTGGCAGACTGTATGTATGTATGTATGTATGTATGTATGAGTGTGTTTCTATGTGACAGTATGTATATGTGTGACAGGCTGTATGTATGAGTATATGTGTCTATGTGACTGACTGTATATGACTGCATGTGATTGTGTGTATGTGCTGTTGTCTGGCTATTAGATTTTTTTCCTGGCTCCTAAAACTTAGTTAAGGTTGTCAAGCCCTGGTATAAATTTTACTAGTTATATACATATATTTGGGGTCCACCTTAAGCTTTTGGAAATATTTAATATTTTACAGTTTTTCTGGTCAGAAATGTAATGTTTGTTTGCTGAGAGGGTAGTGGATGCATGGAATAGTCTTCCAGTAGAAGTGGTAGAGGTTAATGCAGTGAAGGAGTTTAAGCATGCATGGGATAGGTATAAGGCTATCCTAGATATAAGATAAGGCCAGGGACCAATGAAAGTATTACTATACTGAGAGGGTAGTGGATGCATGGAATAGCCTTCCAGTAGAAGTGGTAGAGGTTAATACAGTGAAGGAGTTTAAGCATGCGTGGGATAGGTATAAGGCTATCCTAGATATAAGATAAGGCCAGGGACTAATGAAAGTATTACTTTACTGAGAGGGTAGTGGATGTATGGAATAGTCTTCCAGTAGAAGTGGTAGAGGTTAATACAGTGAAGGAGTTTAAGCATGCATGGGATAGGTATAAGGCTATCCTAGATATAAGATAAGGCCAGGGACTAATGAAAGTATTACATTACTGAGAGGGTAGTGGATACATGGAATAGTCTTCTAGTAGAAGTGGTAGAGGTTAATACAGTGAAGGAGTTTAAGCATGCATGGGATAGGTATATGGCTATCCTAGATTTAAGATAAGGCCAGGGACTAATGAAAGTATTACTTTACTGAGAGGGTAGTGGATACATGGAATGGCATTCCAGCAGAAGTGGTAGGTTCATACTGATGTATGTTTTATGGTGTACACACAGCTCGCTGACTATATTTCATGTAACAGTGATAAAATGCACCTGCCTGATGTAGATGTTGTGCTGTGAATGTATCTGTTGTATACCAAGGATCCTGGTAATGTTGGTGGGAACTTGGTGATATAATATACACTGTGACAAGCTTTATTTTTACTGCTGCTATACCCGACGAGCAAAAATGCTGTCCCCCCCAGATTTGTGGGGGTTCCTACACCCATGCCTGGCATATAAAGTAGCATTATCCTGGCATATTAAATGGCATAATCCTGGCATATTAATTGGCATTATCGTGGCATATTAAATGGCTAAATCCTGGCATTTTAATTGGCATAATCCTGGCATACTGAGTGGCAAAATAATCCTGGCATGTTAAATGGCTAAATCCTGGCATATTAAATGGCTAAATCCTGGCATATTAATTGGCATTATCCTGGCATATTGAGTGGCTAAATCCTGTCATTTTAAATGGCATAATCCTGGCATATTAATTGGCATTATCCTGGCATATTAATTGGCTAAATCCTGGCATATTAAATGGCATAATCCTGGCATATTGAGGGGCAAATTCCTGGCATATTAATTGGCTAAATCCTGGCATATTGATTGGCATAATCCTGGCATATTGAGGGGCAAAATCCTGGCATATTAAATTTCAAAATCCTGGCATATTGAGGGGCAAAGTCCTGGCAAATTAAATGGCTAAATCCTGGCATATTGAGAGGCAACATACTGGCAAATTAATTGGCAAAAGAATGGCATATTGAGGGGCAAAATACTAAATATTAAATGGCATATTGAGGGGAAAAATCCTGGCATATTAAATGGGAAAAGAATGGCATATTGAGGGGCAAAATCCTGGCATATTAAATGGCAAAATACTGGAATATTGAATGGCAAAATAGTGGCATATTAAATGGTAAAAGAATGGCATATTGAGGGGAAAATACTAACTTATGGCAAAATATTACTGGCATGTTGAGTGACAAAATATTACTGGCGTATTGACCAACTGCTCCGAAACCACCCTCCATGTTACATTAGACATAACATGCTTGTGAGGGTAGGTGGGGCGAGTTGGAGATATTTTCCGAGGGGGGGGGGGGGTAGAGGGCCCAGAAAATGTGTTCAGTAAGGGGCCCTGAAATTCCTGGTGGCGGTCCTGCATTAGCATACGCATACACGTTCACATTTTCATTTGCATTTCTATTGACAAATACCCAGCCTACATGACTTACACACAGACATACCAATAGGAGTGACCGACGGTCACTGGATCATCATAGTGACCCACCAACTTCACAAAATGATCTCCCACGTCTTAGCTTTTTGACAAAGGTTTTGGGATAGCTTTTGAAAGGACCTTAGGACATGTGCCATTAAACAACAAGATAAAACAAGGAGAAATGTCCCGACATGCATAAAAAGAAATATTATTTTTTACATTTTATTTGTACAATAATATGTCAGTTTATTCACATATAAAGTAATACATATAAAGTAATACATATAAAGTAAAAATCTATCTTGCTAAGACTCTACTTTGTGATATTTTCTTGTACATTTCCTTTAATTGGCTGTGTTTGCACTCTGACACAGTAGCCATTACGCCCGATATAATCTTTAATACCTCATTATCTTAAATATGATTCTGACTGCAATTCCCGAAAGTTTTCTTTCTAACCTTATATTTCATGCAACCTTTCCTGAGAACTAGATTGGCTTTTTTTTTTGTACCTTTACTAGAATAGCTAATTAAAAATATATTTTAGTTGTTACACCTTTTTTTTCAGTCTTAGTATCTTCATACATAGTTTTCTTTTGACTATTTTTCCAACTGTGAAACTAAAGGTCTTTAAAGTTTTATGTTTGACCAGTGTGGAACTACAGATTATCTGCAAGCTAAAACTTGCTCTTTATCTTGTCTTTACTATCTCCTCATTAAATGACTTAAATACTGTTTATATTGTGAATGTAGAGGATACAAGAATAATTAGAAATGATCTAAAACAGGGGTAGGCAACCTTCGGCACTCCACATGTTGTGGACTACATTTCCCTTGATGCTTTGCCAGCATTAGAGCTGTAAGAGCATAATGGGAGATGTAGTCCACAACATCTGGGGTGCTGAATGTTATCTACCCCTGATCTATACAATGCATGAATTAAGAGGAAAAATGCATTTTAAGCATGTCTCTATTGTCTCCTGTTGATGACATCATCTTGTGGCTTTTTATGCAAAATAAGATGAAAGTTTGAAAGTTGGTAGTTTGCATGTCAAGGCACAGGTGATGTTATAAGCAAGAGGCACAATGTATAGACTGAAATCGTTAAAGGGACTGTATCACCTGTACACAGTGGTGTATCTTGATTTTGTGCTGCCCTAGGCAGACAAAATCCGGGCACCCCCCTACCCAAGCTGCACACCCACATTACACAACTAAAACATGCCCCATCATTCAGACTCACATCAAGCTCATACTCCCATCACACACACACTCCCATCACACTCAGTCACACACTCCTACTCCCATCACACTCAGTCACACACTCCTACTCCCATCACACACACTCCGACTCCCATCACACTCAGTCACACACACTGTCTCACGTGACTGTCGGCACTTCCGTGTCGGCACACTGCACGGGGAGCCGAACAGGCAGCACGGAGGTTTCTCTGTGCTGCCTGTTCGGCTCCCCGTGCAGTTTTGCAGGCAGAGCGGAGGTGAGAGGGGATCTACCGATCCCTTCTCACCTCCGTCTCTGCCTGCAAGCGCGGTCTTTTTTTTAATTTTTTTTTAAAGGGCCGCGTTTTTTTTTTTTTTTGTTTTTTTTTAATTTATTTATTATTTTTTTTCAGTGCTGGGGGGCGCTGCCGCCCCCCAAAATTTGCCGCCCTAGGCATCCGCCTAGGATGCCTCGCGGTAAATACAGCACTGCCTGTACATTGTATTTACTGTACATGTGGTGCATAAAACATTACTGGAAATGATCTATGCATTATATTAGCAAAACTGTAAGTAAATGTCTAATTTAAGAGACAATGTGTCTGTGCAGTCTCCTGCTTATGACATCACCTGTGGCCTGGTATGCAAATTACACATTGAAAAGCACTTTAATAAAAGCACTGTCCTAATTTAGACATTTGCTTGCAGTTTTGCTAATACAATGTATAGATCATTTTGAGTATTTGTTTCTGCTCTGCATGCACAGTAAAACCAATATTCAGGTGATACAGTCCCTTTAAACATGTTCTTGAATATTGCAGGGGGCAGAGGCTAGGGTTTACAGATATGACCAGCACTTTGGGGTTAAAATCCGTAGAATATTCAGAATATTCAGTGCTGCAAGTTCCATTTTATATTGTTTAGTGATATGCATTGTTTCTTCATGTTAGTTATATGACATGGTTAATGGATGAGAGGTACGGTTTCCACCTTTGCTTTAAAAAAACAATGACCATCCATGCAGCTGCCTCCATAGAGTTAACATTGGGCGCAAGTCAATTGTTTATCTAACTGCGGGTAGCAACTCTAATAAGAAGGTGGTGGATGCATGGGATAACCTTCCAGTGGAAGTGGTAGAGATTAATCCTGTGATAAATTTTAAGCATGCATGGTGATAAGCATAAGGACAATGGCTATAGATAAGGCCAAGGTTAAAAAAAAAAAAAAGCCAGGAGGATTTCACAGAAGGTCTAAATTCTAAGTTTTTTCTTTTTCTGAGGAATTTTTGTGGTCTCTATTTTTTTTTCCATCAAATCATTGTTTTTCCCTTCGAAAATGTATATACAGTTTAAACTGGCTCAGTGCCAGACTCATACTGCATTGGGTTAGTCATCTATTAGGCCCCAACACCAGATAAGTAACAAAGGCAGGAAAACACTTGGGCCTGTGAGTGAATATTTCTGTCAGTCACTGAAACATTATAGACTAAACCTGCATTTTCCTATACAAGGGACAGTTGTACGATACAAGTCCAGCGTTAACTTATCTCCTCTGTTTTCCTTAGGTGATCACTTTGTATCCTGCATTGTGCAATAGTTCTAAAACAAACTGTTGCAATAAAAATATTTTTCTATCCTTTTTTTTTCTGGTTCTAAAAGTTTTTTTTAATAATTAGCAGCTACTCCCTCTGTATACATGTGCTCCTAACATGGGGTCTGCTTCACACCTGGAGTTGGGAATACAGCTACAAGAACGGAAGAGATAACACTCATTATTATTCCATATTAGCTTCCATTTACATGCTCTGAGCAGCCATTTTGTGTCTAGTCTTCCTGTGTGTTTTTTAAAACATGTTCTAAATTTAGCTTTTTTTTGCCTATTTCAGCAATTTAATGCAGTTTTCTTTAAATAAATACTATACATTGTTAACCCCTTCCAGGCAGAAGACACCTCATCTCTAAGGCCTTAAACATAAATATGGAATATTTGCATTGGTGAGTGACTGTGTCAGTCACTGTCCGCTTAGCTCCCTCCAAAACACTTAAAGACATACTCACCAACAGACAGAAAACGGATGGAACCAAGCTTCATTATAATTCTAGATTTGCCGATGATCCTCTAATACTCCATGCATTCCTTCCTTGTGTTATCTAGTGAGTTATTTCCCATGTAAAATGTAATAGTCTTTTTTTGTTTATTGTATTATTTTTAATGTTCATCAATACTTCATTTTAATAGAGTTTCCTTAAACAGATACTATAGTTTTTACTCGATAAAGAGTGAATTTCAGGGAATTAAGATGAGAATTTCAAACTTCAAGCCAAAGTAGGAAAGAAATTTGGAAATAAAATCTCCAGTGCAGCCGAATGGAAGTATTTCTCCAACTCAGCTACTTTGGACTTAAGCTGGAAATTCCCATCTCAATTCCATGCAAAAGTAGAATCGTACGTATTGTTAACTCCTTCCAGATTGAAGGGTAAAAAAACCTCTATACATCTATAAAGCCATAAACATAAATATGGGACACTTGCGTCAGTCTGAAGAGTTGGCGAAGAAAGTAGTATTAGGGTTCGGGGGTTAGTTTTAGGGTTCGGGGTTAGTATTAGGGTTCGGGGTTAGTATTAGGGTTTAGGGGGTTAGTATTAGCGTTCGGGGGTTAGTATTAGGGATTAGGGGGTTCGTATTAGGGTTCGGGGGTTAGTATTAGAGTTCGGGGGTTAATTTTAGTATTGGGGTTTTGGGGTTAATTTTAGTATTGGGGTTTTGGGGTTAATTTTAGTATTAGGGTTTGGGGGGGCACTTTGGGGGGGAATAATTTATTAGGGGGGGGTATTTCATTTTAACTGGTATGTTTGTAAGGGCTGACAGTTCAGCGCTGAACTGTCAGCCCTTACATAGCCGCGTCCGCGATGAAACGGCCGCCTTATTCTTCATTGCTGACAGTTCAGCGTTCTAACTGCCGCGCTGAACTGTCAGCGATAAAGTCGCCTCGCTGAAGTGTCCTAGACCCCAATTATCTATGTTTTGTTTCTAATGTGGAAATGTGTGTAAAACTGTTCTGGACCTGGACATACTTCAATAAGAAAGAAATCTCAACGCAGTCTTCCTGACTTCAGACCGTATAAATCAAAAACAAAAAAATAATAATACAACACTGTATCAAATATTTAATTGTTGAGTAAGCTTTCAGTACACACCCTACTTTGAGACAATAATTTTCACGAGCATTCTATTCTATTCCTTTAGGCCACTAGGTGGGGCTCTTTAGTCGAGCTGCACCTACACATTTGTTCATTGTAATCTATGATCTTTTGATACATTTATCAAATGCAGGTTTATGTGTCAAATGTACTTTTAGACATTTTTGGGACAATATGTAATCTGAAGTACATTTGATTGCAGTCCCAAGGTACAACCATTTATTCATATTATTTTTCTGTAAACCATATGTTTAATTTTACAGAGTGATCTCTCCCCCCATCTTGTTTTTACTGCCATAATCTGGTGTTGCCTGTTTTCCTTTTTTTTTTTTTAAAAGTGCATATGAAGCAAGTATTGTTATCAGAGAAAATGTAAGGATTCCTTGTGTGAAAATTGACAACTGTTGCCAAAAAATGAACTTCTGTTTAACTGAAATATTGCATCAAGTCTGGAGATTCTAAATAGAAATGCTTTAATGAAACAATACAAATTAAGAGCCTTAATGAGCCGTCTTTGCCCCATACTGCTCTATCAGGGGGATAATGTGTTGGTTGGGATCTTGGGTCAGATGAAGGAATTTGTAACCGAACTTACTGAAGGTTCTAAACAACATGTCCGCTCCCTGAGAGACATGTATGGTACAAAGAGGCTCAAAAAGATACATTATTTAGATTAAAGCCTTTCTGTTTGAAATGTCTACACTTGATCTAATCTTTCATTTAATCATCAGTTAATTTTTCGTTTCATTTTCTGTAATTTTAATCAGATATGATTATTGCAATATCATGGACATTATGTCGCTAACTGCTTTTTAGCGTTTTTAGGAGGCATTAACCGATTTTTGAATAAAGGAAGTTTTAACTGAAATCCCGTTAGCCCGCTGTTTTGTACCATTTGCAATTACCGAGCACATATCTATCAGAATGTACAGCATTCTAACATTGATGTCAATGCACATCCTACCCTCTTTCAAATTATAGAAACATAAAATGTGTCGGCAGATAAGAACCATTCGGTCCATCTAGTCTGCCCAATGTTCTAAATACTTTTATTAGTCCCTGGCCTTATCTTATATCTCGGATAGCCTTATGCCTATCCCGGCATGCTTAAACTCCTTCACTTTGTTTACCTCTACCACTTCTGCTGTCACATTAAGTAAGGATCAGGAAAACTTTCCTTCTCAGTATTGTTGGAGGTATGTTCACCCTGGAAAAAAACAATCTACATGTGACATATTTGTTCTATGTGATACGCTTGCCTGAGCCCAACACACAACAAGATTCATTGTATAATGTGCACTGACGCACACAAGTTTTTTTTTTTTTCAGATTTGAAGAAAAAGGTGATAACGTTATTATTATCATTATTATTATTTTTTGCTCCAGTTGATTTCTGAGGAAAAAGTCAAATAATAGTCCTAAAAATGCAACATTTTGTGCAAGTAAAAAAGTACCTTCATGTCATCAATAATCTTAGACATTGTGCACATTTTTTGCTAGACCGGCCCAGCAAATTCTGGAAAATGATGCTTAAGATTTCTGTGAAATGTCTTATATTTGTCTAGTAAATATATATTTCTAAACATAAAAGAAAATATTCATCTCTGTTTCTAGTGTTCTAGGCCACATTCATTCTAACCCAATGGCACTTAATGCTTGCTTTGCTTTCCTACAAAAATACACACACCTGAATATATATTATGATAGAAAGCCAAGACATCTCGCTTATCTTATGCCAATCGGAGTCCCTGCATGACATTTTTGACATCTCAGAGATGCTTCTTCTCAAAACTTCCAGCTGTGGAATGAATTGTACAACGATCCAGTTCTGACTGTAGAAAAATCAATTGTGTTTTCATCAATTTTCATACAGATAGATGAAAACGTCCAAAAAAAAAAAAAAAAAAGGCAAATAAAAACTAGTGTTTTTGCCACTGCTGTTATTGTAAAGAAAATAAAAAAAATAATAAACTCTACTTTGCTTTTTTGATACATTTTCGGTCAGAGATTTTCCTAATTGTCCCCCTCACTCACGGTTCTGTAAACCTACACTCAGTGTTTTTAGAAAGTCGGGTGGCTATATTACTGCACAATGTAAATCAATCTCTTCACCTTCCTAAAAAACAAAAACAAAAATGTAAATAAAAAATGAAAAATAAATAAATAAATAGCCCTTTTGTTCAGGTATATCAATCCTCAGATTTTGGAGAAATTAACCATATAAATATAGGAGAATGTTTGACGGACCATTCCCCACTCTCAGGGGGTTATTCACTAAAAGGTGAGTTGAGGTGAGATGAACATTTCATCTCACCTATTTATCTGTACATTGTGCAGGTACAAACCGTGAGAGTTTGCTCAACTTTACACAAAAAGGAGCACTACTAAAAGAATATATGTATATATATATATATACTCACATTTTTTTCATATATATTTTTATGAATAGCTGCAATCACTGCATTTGGTGAATTTACTAGGTGTGTCCCTGCCCAATGTATAGCTAAATTAATATTATTATAAAATGCTCATCTCAACTCACCTGCAATTCACGGCTTAGCCCTTTCTATCCATTGTGGCGGGTATTCCTTCATACTTTTCCAAATCACACCAGTCAGGAATACAAAACACTTTCAGGGAAATGCTGGCAACCGAGATGGGAATTTCAAACTTTAACTCAATGTAGCAGAGTTGTAAAAATGAGCCAAAGTATATGAATGGGAGAATTTTTCCAATTCAGCTACTTTGGTCTTAAGGGTCACAGATACTAGACAAATAGTCCGATTTGCAGGAAGAAATCAACTATTCAGCGCCAGATCCAGTAAAACTTAACTCAATCGTAGGTCTCAATCAAAAGTCGGATCGAACGGATGAGGCCTTGCTACTAAGGTGTGTGCTTCCATTGATGATGTTTTTCTTACAGTCTCTATCAAATAAAAGTTACGTTTTACTGGATCTTGCAGTGGATTTCTTCCTGCAAATTGGACTATCTAGTATCTGTGATGCTTAAGGCCAACCTAGCTGAGTTTGAAAAATTCTCCCATTCAGATACCTTGGAGCGAAGTATGAGTAGATATAACAAGTCAGTAGAGGGAAGTATGAGTAGATATAACAAGTCAGTAGAGGGAAGTATGAGTAGATATAGCAAGTCAGTAGAGGGAAGTATGCGTAGATATAACAAGTCAGTAAAGGGAAGTATGAGTAGATATAACAAGTCAGTAGAGGGAAGTATGAGTAGATATAACAAGTCAGTAGTGGGAAGTATGAGTAGATATAACAAGTCAGTAGCGGGAAGTATGAGTAGATATAACAAGTCAGTAGAGGGAAGTAGGAGTAGATATAACAAGTCAGTAGCGGAAAGTATGAGTAGATATACAAGTCAGTAGTGGGAAGTATGAGTAGATATAACAAGTCAGTAGTGGGAAGTATGAGTAGATATAACAAGTCAGTAGTGGGAAGTATGAGTAGATATAACAAGTCAGTAGAGGGAAGTATGAGTAGATATAACAAGTCAGTAAAGGGAAGTATGAGTAGATATAACAAGTCAAGAGATGTACCCTGATTTACCGGTGAATGGTCGGCCTGGGGACTGTAAAAAACTGACATTCTGCTTTAATGAAGGATGTCTAGCGTAACTGTATCTTGGCCCTATACATCACTCTTATAGAAGCAGCATTATAGTTTCACCAGTCAAACATCAAAGGTGAATCACTGTCAATCCTACTTTACACAGATGATGCCTTTCCCTTTGTTGTAATCCTTACTGGACTTCAAAGACTACCAGCAACGTTCTCCCAAACATGTTAAACTTGAGAGCTTAACATAAATTATGGTAAGACAAAGATCATCTTGTAGCGAGAACCTACATGGAAAGTCTACATACCATATCGTTTAGAGTTAGTGACCCAATGACACAGGTGCTAGTATTTCTCAGTGGAGAGAATTATCCATCGGCTTATCCAATTATCCATATGTTTCATGTTAGAAAAGACATTGGTTTAACTGTGAGTGATAGACCACACCGAGCTCCCCACACTTTATGTCTCATGTTTGATTACAAGTGTTTCTATTGTCATCGATATTCTAAGCTTAACCCAAAGGGCTACATTTAGAGCTAGATTCTTATTAACCCCTTTGTGATACTAGGAAGTTCTTTGCCGTCCTATTTTTTTTTTCTGTCCAAAAAGACACTAGGACGGCATAGAATGTCCTACATTTAACAGCTGATTGCAGCTCCCCACCATGAGTGGTGTTTGGATCCTGCTGCAGTTACTTGCCGCAGGATCTCACTTGTCAGATGAGTTCACTTTGAGTGGCCTCACACTGACAGGGAAAATGTAGTTGACGCTCAAAGCGAGCACCGGCTGCATTTTACTAAATCGCACTGTGCTCGAACATCCGGATTTGGCCACGCCTCCGTCATGTCACAAGGGGACGTCGGGAGGTCTCGTGATTTTAGGGCAGAAAATGATGACTTGTTCGGGCCTCTGCAATTGTGTCCATGGCTACCGATCACCTTGATTTTTAGATTGGTGCTCGCGTCTTCTGGGATGCAAGCACCATGCGTCACCAAGGGGTTAATTAAAAAAACAAAAAAGAAACAAGCCAGTGGAATGTCCGGTTAAGGATTCCTGAACCACAAAATACAGCTAGAAAATATTCCCCATATGCTATGGATCATAGACATTGATATTACATGAACATTGCATCTTACCAAATACATTGACAGGGCCAATCTCAATGAGCTGTATACATTGTATAGGGCCAATCTCAGTGAGCTGTATACATTGTATAGGGCCAGTCTCAGTGAGCTGTATACATTGTATAGGGCCAATCTCAGTGAGCTGTATACATTGTACAGGGCCAATCTCAGTAAGCTGTATACATTGTATAGGGCCAATCTCAGTGAGCTGTATACACTGTACAGGGCCAATCTCAGTGAGCTGTATACATTGTACAGGGCCAATCTCAGTGAGCTGTATACACTGTACAGGGCCAATCTCAGTGAGCTGTATACATTGTATAGGGCCAATCTCAGTGAGCTGTATACACTGTACAGGGCCAATCTCAGGGAGTTGTATACATTGTACAGGGCCAATCTCAGTGATCTGTATACATTGTACAGGGCCAATCTCAGTGATCTGTATACATTGTACAGGGCCAATCTCAGTGAGCTGTATACATTGTACAGGGCCAATCTGCTGACTTTGGATAATGCATTTTTAAATCTTTTTAACAATGCATGTGTAAAGCTAATTGTTTTCTTCTTGTGGGAATAGATAACTAGGTATATCCCTGTACAATCCTCAGTTAGTCTGTGAGGTAAAATCTTCATATAACCTGTAACACACCTTTTAGTGAATATATTGGGATTTATTTGTAACCTGAACCATTTCTGGAAAAGTGAGGGGGAATTATTAGAAATCTGTAAGTGTCTCATTTTTATGATTTGTACACGGGGAAATTATTAAAACAACACATGTAAATAACTCTACCTTGAAACATAATGATCACAAAGGATGTAAAGGGTTAATAACTTCGTAAATCCTTTTAAAAACATGGCACATTGCTGGGTGGTATGATCCTTATACAAATGTGCTGCACGTTGGAGGAACATAAAATGTTCCTTAATTAAAGATTTATGATGAATATTTCCCAATATGACATTGTCACAGTAAAGTGATACAATAACTAATACTTAATGGCACAATTAAATTGATGTTACTGTCCCTTTTAGGCTGAATAATGGTATAGAATTTAGACCATAGAGACAAAGCAAACGTAACACAATGGTATTGTTTGCTTCCTGTCATGGATTCCTTTTAGTTTGACTTTGCCAAACTGATTTAGTCAACCAAGTCCTTGGAATACTGTTGTATATGTAATGTACTGGTATGCTATGCTTCAGATGTCTTCTACGCAATAATGATTATGTTTGTAAATGTCATCCAACTTACTTCTGCACTCATTTCACCTGTAAAACATACAACATATCAAGGGATGTATCCAATATGGCCCCATCTGGTCTGAAATGGTACATGATCAGGGCTTGCTGCTGAATTGCGGAGAAATTTGACTACTCAATATGGCCACCCTGAAACCGTCAATTTCCGTCGATTATGGGCATATTTGGTTTGGGTAACTTGGCCTAAGGAATAGAAATGACCCTTGTTGTATTTCCTAACAACCCCTACTCAAAAAGGGCCAAAAGCCTCTGAATTTGGCTACAATAGCCACATTGCAGGCATTTCAATTTGCCAACTGAAATTTTAAGTTAACAAGAATATAATAAAAACTATTGTAAATAAAAAAATAATAAAAATAAATAATATGTTAATATTATATATTTATACATATATATATATATATATGTAACATTAACCCCTTAGTGACAAGACATTTCCCTTGGTGACAATGGCTGTTTTTACATTTCTGGGGTGTTTGTGTTTAGCTGTAATTTTCTTCTCTCTCACATACTGTACCCACACATGTTGTTTTTAATCTCTGGAGCTAGTGGACTATCACTGGCCCCATAAATAACACAACAATAACCCTGGGGCAAAATAGCAGGGCAAAAATCCCTTAAATGGAATATGGCCGAAAATCAGCCTGACATCAAAAATAGGCTATATTGAGTTTTGGAAAATTCGGAAATTCATCTACTTTGACTGATCTGGCCCCATTTCAGGCCAGATCAGTCTTTATTGAGTGAACGCTTTAATATATACTTCTTTCAACTTAGGGAATATAAAATATTCTGGTTTTCTCCATGGACATCAAAGGGCATCCATTTGAATCATCTTTTTATATTAGAATATATAGGTACCTCTTTAAATGAAGAAAAGGTTTTAGAATCAAACAAGATTGACAAAGGTCTAAGAGGAAACTTCAGTATGTTATAAAGTAAATAAATGGGAAGTGCTAATGATCAGAATAGTATTAATTAATTCTGTTCCAAACTTCATGAAAGTTTTTAAGGTTGTGAAAAAAGTATGTCATTAACGTAAGATACATTTATAATTATCTTATTATAGAACAGGTGTTAAGTTAAGGAGTGACCTAGTACGAGAGCTAAAATGTCACAGATCTACATATCAAATCTTCGATAGGGTAAAACTGCGTTTGACAAAGGTCGTAGTCAATTCATTATTTTGTAAAGACTATTTAATGATAGAATGCTGTAGCAATATACACTTTAAGATCCAGTCCTGAGTATTCCTGAGAAGTAATAATTCTAAAATTATCTTTCAAAGATGATACTGGATAAAATGTTATATAGCTGGATAGAGTGTGCACTCAACTTTTGACTAAAAAACATTAATGCAAATTTCCAGTTCTGTTACCGGAATCTAGGTGGAGGACATCTTACTGCCAGCGTCTCCACTGAAAAGGAAGTTGCTTCAGTTCAGTAGCGATGGCTTCTACACAGTGGTTCTTTATTTACCTCCAACTGACCTAAATTTTCAGCATTTATAGATTTAATTTAAACTATAGTACAATAAAACACTTTGTGAACCATTCATAATTTAAGTGCTACATTACCCTACTGACATAGGATGGCCTGGTGGTCTTCCTGACACTCAGGTTGCACAGGACTAAAAGATGAGCTTGGTGTACTTCATCGTCAGGAACGGGCGTAACAATCATGGTGGCAGGGGTCGCAACTGCACAGACAATGTGGAGGCGCTATGTTGTCACTGACAAATGATGAGGGGGCAAAGCTAGCAACGAGAAGTAGTGTAGGGGCAAAGTTAGTAGCATGCCAAGTTATGTGGGAACCAAGCTGATATTGTGGCACATGATGCTGGGACAAAGCTGGTACTGTGGGAAGTGAAGCAGGGCAATGCTAGCACTGTGTAAAATGGGGGTGTATTGCACTGGTGGTCAGGGCCGGCGCTACCGTAAGGCAGCACAGGCGGCTGCCTTAGGGCGCCCCAATGGGGGGGCGGGAAAATCGTCCGCTCCCCCAGGCCCGTTTACTTACCTCCATGCTGCTGTTCAGGTCCGTGGCTGAGAGGGAAGCGCTGTGCGCTCCACTCAGGCCGTGCGCATTCAATAAAGTGTGCTGAAACTTTTTTTTTCAACACACTTTATTGAATGCGCACGGCCTGAGGGGAGCGCACAGCGCTTCCCTCTCAGCCACGGACCTGAACAGCGGCATGGAGGTAAGTACTGGGGTCTGGGGAAGGGGGGAGGAGGGAGGTATAACGAGCATCTGACTAGCACAATATTCCTGGGTATCTGACTGGCACAATATTCCTGGACATCTGAATGGCACAATATTCCTGGGCTCTGACTGGCATAATATTCCTGGGCATCTGACTGGCATAATATTCCTGGGCATCTGAATGGCACAATATTCCTGGGCATCTGACTGGCACAATATTCCTGGGCATCTGAATGGCACAATATTCCTGGGCATCTGACTGGCATAATATTCCTGGGCATCGGACTGGCATAATATTCCTGGGCATCTGAATGGCATAATATTCCTGGGAATCTGACTGGCATAATATTCCTGGGCTTTGACTGGCATAATATTCCTGGGCATCTGACTGGCACAATATTCCTGGGCATCTGAATGGCACAATATTCCTGGGCATCTGACTGGCATAATATTCCTGGGCATCTGACTGGCATAATATTCCTGGGCATCTGAATGGCATAATATTCCTGGGCATCTGACTGGCATAATATTCCTGGGCATCTGAATGGCATAATATTCCTTGGCTCTGACTGGCATAATATTCCTGGGCATCTGACTGGCATGATATTCCTGGGCACTGACTGGCATAATATTCCTGGGCATCTGACTGGCATAATATTCCTGGGCTCTGACTGGCATAATATTCCTGGGCTCTGACTGGCATAATATTCCTGGGCATCTGACTGGCACAATATTCCTGGGCATCTGACTGGCACAATATTCCTGGGCTCTGACTGGCATAATATTCCTGGGCATCTGACTGGCATAATATTCATGGGCATCTGAATGGCAAAATATTCCTGGGCTCTGACTGGCATAATATTCCTGGGCATCTGACTGGCATAATATTACTGGGCACTGACTGGCATAATATTCCTGGGCATCTGACTGGCATAATATTCCTGGGCTCTGACTGGCATAATATTCCTGGGCATCTGAATGGCACAATATTCCTGGGCTCTGACTGGCATAATATTCCTGGGCATCTGACTGGCATAATATTCCTGGGCATCTGAATGGCATAATATTCCTGGGCATCTGACTGGCATAATATTCCTGGGCATCTGAATGGCATAATATTCCTGAGCTCTGACTGGCATAATATTACTGGGCTCTGACTGGCATAATGTTCCTGGGCATCTGACTGGCACAATATTATTACTGGGCTCTGACTGGCATAATATTCCTGGGAATCTGACTGGCATAATATTACTGGGCTCTGACTGACATAATATTCCTGGGCATCTGACTGGCATAATATTACTGGGCTCTGACTGCCACACTATTCCTGGGCTCTGACTGGCATAATATTACTGGGCTCTGACTGGCATAATGTGTCTGGGCATCTGACTGGCATAATATTCCTGGGAATCTGAATGGCATAATATTCCTGGGCATCTGAATGGCATAATATTCCTGGGCTCTGACTGGCATAATATTACTGGGCTCTGACTGGCATAATGTTCCTGGGCATCTGACTGGCACAATATTACTGGGCTCTGACTGGCATAATATTCCCATTGAAATACTGGTAAGTTTGTTGATTTAACTTTACTTCATTTTAAATATTGTATTTGTTCCCGTTTTGTTTCTTCACTGCAAAATAAGATATATGCAGTGTGCATAGGAATTTGTTCATAGGTTTTGTTTCTTCTATAGTCCAGTGAACTGGCCCCCTGGTTAAAAAGTGTGAGGACCCCTGGGCTAAATACTGGCATATTGATTGGCAAAATAGTGTGTCTCAGGTTATGTGTAACTGTGTGTGTGTAAGTGGTAAGGGTGTCTCTGTGTGTGACTGCAAGGGTGTCTTTGTGTTTAAGGGTTTCAATGTGTGACACATTTAGAGCATGCGAGTTGAATATTTAGATGTATTTATTTTCTATACTATACATTATTCAAATATATATATATATATATAATGTAAGGAGGCTTAATGGTGTGGGAGGCGTGTCGGATCAGAGCAGGGGGGCACCAAAATGCACCTTCGCCTGTGTGGACGAAAATCCTTGCACCGGCCCTGCTGGTGGTATCATATGATATGTTGCGTGGTTTGGTCAGTGGGGAACGTAGACATTTTCACACTTGGTCCCAGTGGTTTCCAGTTACGCCCTGTCTGCAGATCCCCAAATACAAATGTACCATGAAAAATAAAGCAGCGCTTTACATGTCTCATTAAATATAGAGTAACAAATAAAAATCACCTTCTCAACCCCATTTCTACACACTATATACAAACCCTGCTAACTATTCATTTTTATGGACATTAACATTCTCCTATCGTTAAATTGTATAATTGTAGTACCCTTAGTACAAGACATAATTCATCTTCCACATATATTTTCAGATAATACAAGTCACTTAAACCCTCCACCTCTCAATAGAACTTCCAATCTCTTAATCTGAATCCTAATAAAGCAGTGAAACAATTTTAATCCACGTTCAGTACATCTGCCTTTGAGTCACAGAGAAATGTATTTTCCTTCAGGATGATATTAGAATGTCTCATTGGGTTGGACTTTTGCCTTCATCTGGATTAATAAATACAGGTGCGCTGAGAGGTTGAAAAGGATGCACCACACACCTTCTTTAAACCTAATTAATCATTTAACTTTTTCACCTTGCCAAATATAAATCAGTAAAAAATGATACAATTGCAATCACTGAATATTTCAATAATATACCCAGGTACAATAATAATAAATTACAGTCATTTTTTTATTAGAAAATCTTTTTTTTTTTATAAAATAAAGGAAAAATGGAATAACCTAACACAATATTATTATTTGTTACATATTATAGTCTGTATGCCTATACTTGTAATTCTTCTATGCTTGCAGTTAGTAGTAAAACTAATTAATAAAAATAAAAAAAAGAAATAAAACTGTGCAAAATAAAGATGTTAACATGTCAATTTATTTTAAAATATATATACTTTCACCAACCTATTTGTCAATTAGGTATAATAATTAATCAATGGGTTCTTTTTTTTAACGCCAGGCACAAATTAACACATGGAAAATGTGATTTGAAATAGTGAAATGAATGTTTCCCCGCTATGCAAAGGAATGCATTATCAAAGCATTAAGATATGATTAAACTGACATTTCTTAAGGAAAGGAAAAGGAGCATTAGAAAGCTTTTCTTAAAGGACTGAGTGCTACATACTCTAGATCTTATCTTCAGTGCTTACTCAGGGAACTTTAAAGAAGCTTATTACCAAGAACCCTAAGAAGGGATGTGTACAGATCACAGCAATGCACGTTAATGCACCTGCCAGATTTTTACTATCATACTGAGTATGTCAATCAGCATTCAGACTTAACAAATATGTTCTCTGGGAGAATTTTACCATTGTATCTTATACTGTACTATCCATCTATTTTATTACATTTTTTCACCAGCATCACAAAATCCCCATGTAGACTTTACATATAGTAGCTAAGAATTGAACCAATAATTATACGGGGCAGATCATTTAATGTAAAAGCATATAGAGCAGACTTCCAGGCTTTATAGTCATTTAATTGCGGCTACGAGATTAGGGAAGGTAGAATCTTCAATGAGGTTATATTTTTTAATTTGCCCCTTTTTAATAACAATTACAACATAAAACAATTGTTAAGGTATACGTTTGCCACATGCAACCCATATACAGTAAAGAAGTGAGTATTAATTTTTTAGGAAATTTGCACATATTATTACATTCCTCTTAAGTAGGGTTGCTACCTTGCTAGTATCATTTTTTGTTGTTTTTGTTTTCTTTTTTCTTTTGGCCATCAGTCTCTTTTTCAGTGTTCCTTTTGTTTCAATAAACCACGTTTGTCTAAATGAACCGCGTGCACTGACTTTTCTTTTCTTCTTCCCTCCTTTTCGTCATCCTTGCTAGTATCATAATGGCAGACTGGTACCTGGCTTGTGGTAGCGCTACTCATTGATATGATGGCAGGAACAACTGTGTTTACCTTATACAATGACATCGTTGTCAGTAGAAGAGCTATACAAAAAACGTGAAGGCAGGGAAGAGTAGTTCAGATGTAGCAGACAGACTCCATATATTTATAACAGAAAACATAAAAGGAAGGAACAAATAGCGTAACATATGTTATTTATATTATTATATTGTTTATTAGAAAATGCACTCACAAATGAGTTGCATTTAGGTTAAATGCATTTAGACTAAATGGTCTCACCCCCCCTGGGCGTGATGACAAGCTGTTTAACTGCACACCATATAGATGGAATGTCGATGGAGAACAGTTGCTACAATAACTTATAAAATTCTCGTCAAACCCAAGATGTTGTGTTAAGGCAGGGGTGGCAAACACAAGGCCCGCCGGACCTTGTAATGTGGCCCGCACAGCAGTGGCATACTGCGGGGGGGTGGCTCGCCCCAGGTGCCACTGACTAGGGGGGTGCCACCGGTGCAGCCGGCACCCCCAGGGCTGCTTACCTTTTTTTTTTTTTTTCAGGCGGCCGTATCCTCTGGATGCGACCGCCGGGTGAAAAAAAAAATCACAGCGACCGGATGTGACGATACGTCACATCCGGCGACTGTGTTTCCCTCCTCCGTGCAGGAGGGAAGACTGCACGGAGGAGTCGTCCGTCCGGGACCACAGACAAGCAGCGATTCGGTAAGTGATGGGGAAGGGGGGGGGGGGTGGAGTGGCACAATATTACTGGTTCTGGCTGGCACTATATTACTGGGCATCTGGCTGGCACTATTTTACTGGGCATCTGGCTGGCACTATATTACTGGGCTCTGGCTGGCACTATATTACTGGGCTCTGGCTGGCACTATATTACTGGGCATCTGGCTGGCACTATATTACTGGGCATCTAGCGGGCACTTTATTACTGGGCTCTGGCTGGCACTATATTACTGGGCATCTGTCTGGCACTATATTACTGGGCTCTGGCTGGCGCTATATTACTGGGCTCTGGCTGGCACAATATTACTGGGCTCTGAATGGCACAATATTACTGGGCTCTGACTGTTACAATATTCCTGGGCACTGAGTGGCACACTATTACTGGGATCTGACTGGCACACTATTACTGGGCACTGACTGGCACACTATTACTGTGCTCTGACTGGCACACTATTACTGGGCTCTGACTGGCACTATATTACTGGGCTCTGACTGGCACAATAATACTGGCTCTGACTGGCACAATATACAGATGTGAGGAATTTTTAGGCACAATCCTGACCCATGCACTGTGTACTTAGTGCAATCCTGACCCCTGCGCTGTATACGTAGCATAATCCTGACCCATGCACTGTGTAATTAGCGCAATCCTGACCGCTGCACTGTATACGTAGCGCAATCCTGACCCATGCACTGTGTACTTAGCGCAATCCTGACAGCTGCACTGTATACGTAGCGCAATCCTTACCCATGCACTGTGTACTTAGCGCAGTCCTGACCCATGCACTGTGTACTTAGTGCAGTCCTGACCCATGCACTGTGTACTTAGCGCAGTCCTGACCCATGCTTGCTATTATTCTTCCTAGGCTTCTGTTTTCAAGGCTGGTTATTACTTAAATTATTATTAAAACCAGTAGCAACTGAATGCAGAGGCAATTATTTATGATAATAAAGAGTAGATGCATAATCGTATACAACCGGCCCTTTGAGGGTAACCATACTGCTGATGCGGCCCCCGATGAATTTGAGTTTGCCACCCCTGTGTTAAGGGATAAGCAGGAGAGCTATAACTTAAAGTGCCAGAGGCTTAAACGCTTTAAGTGATAGCTTTCCTACTATTTGCTATTTTAAACCTCTCTAATATTGAGAAAAATCCTGTGTAAAATGATGATAATACAGGTCGAGTATCCCTTATCCAAAATGCTTCGGACAGGCAACATTTCAGATACTTCCGGTAACAGATCATTATGGCAGCACCAGCCCTATAAATGATCTACATTACCTACATTCAATGTGAGCAACTTAGATCATAGATCATTTATTGCAAAGGAACTGGGGAACTTACCTGCTCCATCGTCGCGCTGTAGTCCCTCCCTCCCGTCGCAATGCTCTGGGAACTACATTTCCCATAGTAACTGGCTCCAAACTTATGGTGCCCAGGAGGGTGAAGCAAAGGAGCTTCACCACCAGGGAGTCAGGAAGGTGAGTATCCCTTATCCGAACTGTCCCACATCTGGAAAAAAATCTTTCGGGTTTTGGGTCATTTTGGACAAGGGATACTCAACCTGTACATGGCTTTCAAACAACAGTTCTAGCTGTTCAAAATGGTGCCCTAAACCCCTTTTCAAGCATTCTGAATAAAACAGATTAAACTGTTCACATTCTTTCATTCATTACACCTCTGAATAACCATCTTAATGGCGAAACATTGTGTTTTTTTCTTGCATGCAAGTAAGATGTGCAGGCAATAATTTCTAACCAAATTTGGCCCCGCTCATTGATACAGTGTTGAGTTCATTCACCTGCAGTTTACCATCTTGTAGACCCTATAGTTGTAATCAATTAAAATCTTAGTTCACCAAAAACTAATCTAGTAATAGGCCATGTACTTTAACTACAGTAAGTAGGGTTTGGGGAAATCTGGATAGAGAGTTGAATGTCACATGAGAATTATGTTACATTCCGATATCTATCTTGTCTACACGATTATGCTCAAATCAGGCCCACGTATGTAAAAATAGACTATTCTACTTGTGCCAAACATTTTCATTCTTTTTTAAACAGTTATGCACTGTACAAGTTGTCCTTTGGATTTGTATGTCAATAAAGTTGCACTGTATGTAAAAAAAAACACAGCTTTATCGATACTCAGAAGAGAAGACAATATTCTTTGTGAATATGTGGCAGGCTCTAGAAAATGTACAAAGTTTAAATGTTGTCACCCACTACATGTTAAGCAGCACAAATAAAATTAGAGTTTTTCGATTTACAAAGTTTAAATGTTGTCACCCACTACATGTTAAGCAGCACAAATAAAATTAGAGTTTTTCGATTAGCAAGATCTCATTGGGTTGCCATTATTAAGAAAAAAAGAAAAATGATTAAATAAATGTAGAGGAAAGATGAGGGAAACCTGCAGCGTTACTGTAATTACTTGTCTACATCCCAATATATTATCCTGATTATTTCCCTACATTTTTAAACACTGGTTCCTGTTCTGTGGAATTACCCCCATAATAACCACAGGTAAAATGTACACATGCTAATAAAACTGAAGATACAAAATATTGTTTAATAAATTAAAGCAAGTCATTAATTTAAACGCAGGAGGTCATTACCGGAGCAGGATATCTCAAAAGCAATTAAGAATTTCATTAAACAAAATATGTATCAGGGTAAAATAATCCTCCCCATTCTAAAAAAAAAAAAAACATTAAATAAGTACAAGGGTATGTATATTTTTTAAAAAGAAACTGAGTACAAAGTAAGAAAAAAACTTTTGAACAAATGATTCCTCATTGACTGTGCAAAAATATGTAAAAATAGTTTATAATCTTTTTTATTTTTTCCCCCTAGACCTTAATATCTGTGTGTCTAATGATGGTTAGATGCCCAAATCAGATAATGAGTCTCGAAGGCACAAGTTATAATGAGACTGGGAAAAAAAATACATTTCCAAGACAATTTTAACAAAACTCTTTTATTATACAGAAAAATAGAGTAAAAGAAAAGAAAAGGGCTATTGCAGCATGCGGCCGAGTGAAAGAAGCGTGTCACATGTCAAGGATGTGAAAACATTGAACTGTAGAATTAATATCATTATAACTATTAATTGCAGGTATTATTCCATATGTCACCTTCATTTTGATTGTAAAGCTCTAACCTACATATTTACTTTATAAATATTTTTTTATTTGAAACCTAAAATACACAACCTTACTGAATGAAATCTATACATATTTATACTATACAAGTCAAAGGTTTGAGTACTCTTGCTGGAAACTAGGCTTGTTTCCATACTGACAATGTTTTTCTTGTGCATTTTATAATATAGGATTGCACTAAAGAAGTATTTTTCCTTTAAAGGACAACTGTAGCAAAAAAATTAAATACTGTTTAATTGAAAGATGGCATCAAGTGTAGGCAGTTTATATAGAAATATATATAGCATACAAATAAAAGTACCTTATTACGCCATCTTTACTCTAAATTGCTCTACCAGGAGGCAGCCATTTTGTTTAGAATATTTGGTCAGATCTTTTTTTATCTGAACCAAGGTGAGTGAAAATTCTAAACAACATGTCCCCATGAAGTGCCCCTTGAGAGAACTATATGGAGCAAAGAAGGCTTAACATGGCACTTCATTTGTATTTTTTCATTAAAGAATTTCTACATAAATCATCTACACTTAATACAATCTTTCACAGGGCATATTGAATAAGTCTTGGGGCCGATGGCTGTGAGGGGGGATGCATTGGCTAAGTCTGGGCATTGCGTTGGCTATGTGTGGGGGCACATTGGCCATGTCTGGGTGTGCATTGGCTATATCTGGGCATGCATTGGCTATGTCTGGATGAGCATTGGCTAAATCTAGGGGTGAATCGTCTAAGTGTGTGTGGGGACACATTGGCTAAGTCTCAGGCAGAGGCGTCGCTAGTGGTGGGCTAAGGGGGCTGAAGCCCTGAATGTATTGAGCAAAACCCCGAGTCTCTGCAGCTCCGTGATAGCTTCGCCCCCTGACATCACACACACAGTGTGTGAAAGCCCTACACTGATAGGATGCTGGGTAATGTGTCAGCCAATCAGTGCAGGGCTTTTACACAGCATCATTACTGTGTGTGAAAGCCCTGCACTGATTGGCTGACACATCACTGAGCATCCTATCAGTGCAGGGCTTTTACACAGCATCATCACAGGGATGTGAAGGAAGCTCCACGTGGGACAGTGAAGCAGCTCTGAAGATATCCTTGCAGGCTGTCACCTTGTGGGAGATGCAGAGCAGGTCTATTCCCACTCAGGTAAGCTCTGGATATGGTGGAGAGAGGGGAGGGTTGGGGGTCACTGATTTACATCCACCTTTGTGTATTTAAGCTATATATTGTTGGTTTAAGATTCCTTATTACAGGACTGCCAAACAGCATAGGAATGATTCATGTTACATTTGTGTGTATATATATATATAACATAAATCCTTCCTATGCTGTTTGGCAGTCCTGTAATAAGGAACCTCAAACCAACAATATATAGCTTAAATACACAAAGGTGGATGTAAATAAGTGATTTATGTTATATATGCATAATGATTTATAATATTTATAATATATATATATATCATAAATCATTCCTATCCTGTTTGGCAGTCCTGTAATAAATAACGTCACACGTGTGTTATGTGTATGTGTGACATGTTTTATTACAGGACTGCCAAACAGGCAGCATAGGAAGGATTTATGTTTATATCAGGGCTTGACAAATTTTATTTAGTTTTAGGAGCCAGCAAAAAAATTTAGGAGCCAGTCAATGGCACATCAGAAAAGCATACATACACAGAGACAATCACATGCACACACCTCACAGACATCCAGTCAGTCACATACACAGCCAGTTACACACACACACACCAGTCAGCAAGTTTTTTTTTTTTTTAAATAAAAAAATAATTCCTTAATGTGTCCCACACGTCACATGCACAGCCAGTTACATACATATTCACATACAACACATACACAGCCAGTTACATGCATACACACACAACACATACACAGCCAGTTACATACATACACAACACATACACAGCCAGTTACATACATACACACACAACACATACACAGCCAGTTACAAAGATACACACACACACAACACATACACAGCCAGTTACATACATATACTGACATACACACACAACACACTCACACTGACATACACACACTCTCGCTCACACTGACATACACACACTCTCTCTCACTCTGACATGCACACACTCTCGTTCACACTGACATACACACACGCTCTCTCACTCTGACATGCACACACTCTCGTTCACACTGACATACACACACTCTCGCTCACACTGACATACACACACTCTCGCTCACACTGACATACACACACTCTTGCTCACACTGACTTGCACACACTCTCGCTCACACTGACATGCACACACTCTCGCTCACACTGACATGCACACACTCTCGCTCACACTGACATGCACACACTCTCGCTCACACTGACATGCACACACTCTCACACTGACATGCACACACTCTCACTCACACTGACATGCACACACTGACACTGACATGCACATACTCACACTGACATGCACACACTCTCACTCACACTGACATGCACACACACTCACTCACACTGACATGCACACTCTCACTCACACTGACATGCACACACTCACACTGACATGCACACACTCACACTGACATGCACACACTCACACTGACATGCACATACTCACACTGACATACACACACTCACACTGACATACACACACTCATTCACACACTGTCAGTTTTTAACTTACCTGCTGCAGGCATCTCTTTGCTTTGAGCTCAGTGTGAAGGAAGTCTCAGCCAATCATGGGAGGCTTCGGAACTGATTGGCTGAGACCTCCTTCAATCAAGCTCCCCTGGACACAAGAAAATAGAGCAGCAAAGTGCCGCCCCTGCCAGGGTGCTGCCTGCAGCAGCTGCCCCATTGAAGTACCGGCCCTGTGAAGGCTCCTAAATTACAAAACTGGCATGAAGCTCAGAGCGGTGAGCATATATTGGTAAGTGCCCATATGGTTCCATTTAAAAAATTAAAAAAGTCTTATGGGCTATAGCCCCAGATCTTTTGGAAACCTAGCAACGCCTCTGGTCTCAGGGCAGATGGCTAAATGTGTGGGGGGGATGCATTGGCTAAGTCTGGGGGCAGATGACTAAGTGTGTGGGAGTATTCAATGGCTAAGTTTGGGGGGGCAGATGACTACGTTTGTATGGGGGATGCATTGGCTAATTCTGGGGGGCTGATGACTAAGTGTGTGGGGGGGCTGCATTGGCTAAGTGTGTGTTAGGGATACATTGGCTAATTCTTGGGGACAGATGACTAAGTGTGTGATGGATAAGTGTGTGTGGGGGGATGCATTGGCTTAGTCTGGGTGGACAGATTTGCAAATAAAAGGAAATAAAAGCAAGAAATGCATTTTTTTCAATCATAATTTTTATTAAATATGAAAAAAGAGTTTACATGTGGATTAATATTTACAAGTAAAGCTTTTTTCCTATAGGGTAGTGTTATATTCAGGCTTTATCTTTTTTCCTAAATAAATATCCAAAGTTTGGGGGGGTCGTCTTATAGTCGAGCAAACATGTTAATACTTCACTATGTTATATTTGTCATATTTTTTTTTCCCCTGTAATTTGCATGGTACATTTTAATGGGACACAAAACTTTTTCTTATAGTTTTCTTAAGTCAAAAGGGAGATCTTATCCTCATCTAAATGAAATGTTGTTCTGTATAATTGGACATTTGAGCAGAATTTCAGCATTGCAGAATCCCAGCTTTATCGTGATTTTTCTTGAGGACCAACAGCTTTCTATAATATACTTGTGTAGTCTGTAGGTAGACTATGAGAGATTAGAGGCATGGCCACCTGAGCCTGTGAGGGCCCGGTCTCTATTATCACCACAGCACCACCAGGGAAAAATGCATAGTCTATATTTTTTATGATGCTCAGTTAGTCACATCTTACAGCTGACAGAGCATGAAGTAATGTAGTTCCATGTGTCCTATTTCTAAGTATATGCATTTTTGACACTTTGGGGAATGTTTTTTTTACACTGGGGTCCTGTTCCATCACTGCATGTGACAGTCACTCATACATTTAGAAATGAAGTTGAAATTGTTTTGTTGATGAATTAGTTATGATAAGTTGCAAAAATGCATTAAGAAATCTGAGTAAGCCTCCAATAGAGCCTCCAATTGAGGCGAAAAGCATAAACGGAAGGCATTTTCGGGAGTGAGACCCCCATTTTCGAATACACTCTGCTTACTGTTAATGCCTGTGCATTTGAACACCAGATACCTAAGGTTAAGGTAACTTTTATTCTTTCTACCATTAAATATTTACAAACCCATCTCTCTCACACTCCATTCGTACCACTCACACACGTGAAAACCCATCTCTCTCACACTACCATCCTGCCACTCGCTCAGACACACACGTGCAAACCCATCTCTCTCACACTACCCTCCTGCCACTCACTCAGACACACATGCAAACCCATCTCTCTCACACTCCCATCCTACCCATCTCTCTCACACTCCCATCCTACCCATCTCTCTCACACTCCCATCCTACCACTCACTCAGACACACATGCAAACCCATCTCTCTCACACTCCCATCCTACCCATCTCTCTCACACTCCCATCCTACCCATCTCTCTCACACTCCCATCCTACCCATCTATCTCACACTCCAATCCTGCCACTCACTCAGACACACATGCAAACCCATCTCTCTCACACTCCCATCCTACCCATCTCTCTCACACTCCAATCCTGCCACTCACTCAGACACACATGCAAACCCATCTCTCTCACACTACCATCCTGCCCATCTATCTCACACTCCAATCCTGCCACTCACTCAGACACACATGCAAACCCATCTCTCTCACACTCCCTTCCTACCCATCTCTCTCACACTCCAATCCTGCCACTCACTCAGACACACATGCAAACCCATCTCTCTCACACTCCCATCCTACCCATCTCTCTCACACTCCAATCCTGCCACTCACTCAGACACACATGCAAACCCATCTCTCTCACACTCCAATCCTGCCACTCACTCAGACACACATGCAAACCCATCTCTCTCACACTACCATCCTACCCATCTCTTTCACACTCCCACCCTGACTGTGAGAGACATGCAAACTCATCTCTCACATTCCCATCCTGCCACTCACTCAAACACACGTGCAAACCCATCTCTCCAATAGTCTCCAATAGAGGCGAAAAGCATAAACGGATGGCATTTTCGGGAGTGAGACCCCCATTTTCGAATACACTCTGCTTACTGTTAATGCCTGTGCATTTGAACACCAGATACCTAAGGTTAAGGTAATTTTTATTCTTTCTACCATTAAATATTTACAAACCCATCTCTCTCACACTCCATTCGTACCACTCACACACGTGAAAACCCATCTCTCTCACACTTCCATCCTGCCACTCGCTCAGACACACACGTGCAAACCCATCTCTATCACACTACCATCCTACCCATCTCTATCACACTACCATCCTGCCACTCACTCAGACACACGTGAAAACCCATCTCTCTCACACTCCCATCCTACCCATCTCTCTCACACTCCAATCCTGCCACTCACTCAGACACACATGCAAACCCATCTCTCTCACACTACCATCCTGCCACTCACTCAGACACACATGCAAACCCATCTCTCTCACACTACCATCCTACCCATCTCTCTCACACTCCAATCCTGCCACTCACTCAGACACACATGCAAACCCATCTCTCTCACACTACCATCCTGCCACTCACTCAGACACACATGCAAACCCATCTCTCTCACACTACCATCCTACCCATCTCTCTCACACTCCAATCCTGCCACTCACTCAGACACACATGCAAACTCATCTCTCTCACACTACCATCCTACCCATCTCTCTCACACTCCAATCCTGCCACTCACTCAGACACACATGCAAACCCATCTCTCTCACACTCCAATCCTGCCACTCACTCAGACACACATGCAAACCCATCTCTCTCACACTACCATCCTACCCATCTCTCTCACACTCCAATCCTGCCACTCACTCAGACACACATGCAAACCCATCTCTCTCACACTACCATCCTACCCATCTCTTTCACACTCCCACCCTGACTGTGAGAGACATGCAAACTCATCTCTCACATTCCCATCCTGCCACTCACTCAAACACACGTGCAAACCCATCTCTCTAATAGTCTCCAATAGAGGCGAAAAGCATAAACGGAAGGCATTTTCGGGAGTGAGACCCCCATTTTCGAATACACTCTGCTTACTGTTAATGCCTGTGCATTTGAACACCAGATACCTAAGGTTAAGGTAACTTTTATTCTTTCTACCATTAAATATTTACAAACCCATCTCTCTCACACTCCATTCGTACCACTCACACACGTGAAAACCCATCTCTATCACACTTCCATCCTGCCACTCGCTCAGACACACACGTGCAAACCCATCTCTATCACACTACCATCCTGCCACTCGCTCAGACACACACGTGCAAACCCATCTCTCTCACACTACCATCCTGCCACTCACTCAG
This sequence comes from Pelodytes ibericus, assembly GCA_036172795.1. Taxonomy (NCBI): domain Eukaryota; kingdom Metazoa; phylum Chordata; class Amphibia; order Anura; family Pelodytidae; genus Pelodytes; species Pelodytes ibericus. Next base: position 32,143,099 of record CM069859.1, on the reverse strand, counting down.
ACACACGTGAAAACCCATCTCTCTCACACTCCCATCCTACCCATCTCTCTCACACTCCAATCCTGCCACTCACTCAGACACACATGCAAACCCATCTCTCTCACACTCCCATCCTGCCACTCACTCAGACACACGTGAAAACCCATCTCTCTCACACTCCCATCCTGCCACTCGCTCAGACACACACGTGCAAACCCATCTCTCACATTCCCATGTGCCAATCACTCAGACACACACGTGTAAACCTTCACATGCAGCCACGTGTATAAATCTGCAACCCTCACACCCACATCATGCTATTCACTCTCACACACGCACATTATACATGTTTTTTTTTTTTTAATAGAAAGAGGGGGAGAATTGGCAAGGTCTACCAACCTTGTAAACATGAGACACCGCAAACGTTTACATTTCAAAAAAGAATAACATTTTTTTAGGACTTTATTCAATAAAGAGAGAATTGCAGAGAACTGAGATGGGAATTTCAAAATTAAAGCCAAAGTACCAGAGTTGGAAAAACATTAATTAATTTTGAAATTCCCATCTCACTTCCCTGCAATTCTCTCTTTCATGAGTAAAGCCTATAATATAATGAAACGCTGTATATTCATTCATAATGCCTAGTTTTAATACTATAAGGAGGTACAAATGATTTTTAATGCCATATGTAGGTACATTTATTGCCATGACTATAAAGAGACTATAAGGAGTAATCGTTATAATCCATATTGAATGTGAAAATTAAGTGTGAAAATAAAAATAAATATAATATGTGATGATGGCATTATTTTAACTTTTACACTTGATTATCACATTCATCATGAATAATAGGGATTAGTCAAATTTTCTCCTAGTTATCACACTGGGTTACACACACACACACACACACACACACACACACACACACACACACACACACACTCTCTTACACTGTGCCACACACACACACTAAAACCCTACCACTCACACACACACTCTTAGACTCTGCCACTCACACACACACACACACTCTTACACTCTGCCACTCACACACACACACACTCTTACACTCTGCCATTCTGCTGTGCTGATATGTTATATCAGTGGCCCTAAACCCTGATTCCTAGAACTTTCAGTAGTTGCCAGATTTTTTTACATTTATTTTTTAAGAAATTTGTATTTGTAATTAATCTGGAAGATAGATGAAAAATTAATGAAAGTAACAATTAACTGAAGCTCCGTCTTATTTGTTTACATCAATGTGAACAGCACATGCAATTCATGTCTCATGTTTCCAATAAATCACAGCATACAACTAAAAACATAGAAACATAGAATGTGTCGGCAGATAAGAACCATTCGGTCCATCTAGTCTGCCAAATTTTCAAAATACTTTTATTAGTCCCCCGTTCCCGGTCTTATAGCTAGGATAGCCTTGTGTCTATCTCACGCATTCTTACACTCCTTCACTTTGCTTACCTCTACCACTTCCACTGGAAGGCTATTCCATACATCCACTACCCTCTCAGTAAAGTAATACTTCCTGATATTACTTTTAAATCGTTGCCCCTCTAATTTAAGACTATGTCCTCTAGTTGTGATAGTTTTTCTTCTTTTAAATAAACTCTCTTCCTTTACTGTGTTGATTCCCTTTATGTATTTAAATGTTTCTATCATATCCCCCCTGTTACGTCTTTCCTCCAAGCTATACATGTTAAGATGCTTTAACCTTTCCTGGTAAGTTTTATACTTCAACCCATGAACCAGTTTAGTAGCCCTTCTCTGAACTCTCTCCAAAGTATCAATATCCTTCTGGAGATATGGTCTCCAGTACTGCGTACAATACTCCAAGTGAGGTCTCACCAGTGCACTGTACAATGGCATGAGCACTTCCCTCTTCCTACTGCTAATGCCTCTCCCTTTGCAACCAAGCATTCTGCTAGCATTTCCTGCTGCTCTATTGCATTGCCTACCTACCTTCAAGTCCTCTGAAATTATTACTCCTAAATCCCTTTCCTCAGATGTTGAGGTTAGGACTGTACCAAATATTCTATATTCTGCTTTAGGGGTTTTACGCCCAAGGTGCATAATCTTGCACTTGTCCACATTAAATGTCAGTTGCCACTGCTCTGACCATTTTTCTAGTTTAGCTAAATCATTTGCCATTTGGCTTATCTCTCCATGAACATCAACCCTGCTGCAAATCTTTGTATCATCAGCAAAAAGACATACTTTACCAACAAGACCTTCTGCAATATCACTAATAATAATAATAATAAAGAGAATGGGTCCAAGTACAGATCCCTGAGGTACCCCACTAGTAACAAGACCTTCCTTCGAATATACCCTATTGACTACAACCCTCTGTTGCCTGTCACTCAGCCATTGTCAAATCCATTCAACAATATTGAAATCCAAACTCAAAGATTGCAGTTGATTGATAAGCCTTCTATGTGCGACAGTGTCAAAAGCCTTACTGAAATCTAGGTAAGCAATGTCTACTGCACCACCCTGATCTATTATTTTAGTCACCCAATCAAAAAAATCTATAAGATTAGTTTGGCATGATCTCCCTGAAGTAAACCCATGCTGTCTCTGATCTTGAAATCCATGCAAAAAACCCCAGAAAATATGAAACACATGGAAGAAAGATGCTTATAGTGCTAATATTCAAATGAATGTGCTTTCATTCAAAATCTAAAAATCTCACTCTTAACACATAGATTTGTTGGATCCGCAGATAAATATAAATAAATATAGTATAGTATATAAAGTATGTTGTTTTTATTTTTTTTATTTTTAAAAATGCTTCACCCAGTGCACATATGAAAAATCCATAATCACAATGTATATTAAGAACATGTTGGTAATAACACAAGAATTATACTTGAATCCACAAATATCTGATTCTTACCCTTACAAGTTGCATTGACATCACCTCCAATCCACGTTCCATTAGCTCTAGCAGTCCAGCACCCGGATTGTAGCGCGCAGCAGCCTCCTGTCGAGCTGACGCGATCCCAGCCTGTCATTGGTTTGAGCGTCGGGTCACGTGACCCGACGCTCTGACTTCTGTACAAGCTAGGGAAGTGCGAGAGGCTTCCTGCATGTCGGTGGACAGAGAGGGCTGGTGAGGGGAGCCAGCTCCTCCAACAGCAAACAGCGACAGTGCCCCCTCACAACACGGAGCTACAAAAAAACAAACCATGGGGCTGCAGGCAGCGCGCCCCCTTTTTCCTGCAAATAAATAAATAAATGTGTCTGTGGAGTCTCCTGCTTATGACATCACCAGTGGCATGGTATGCAAATGAACTGCTTTCCAGTGGGAAATGTGTAATTTGCATAACTTGCCAAGGTTTCCTGTCTTTTCCTGTCCAGTATATATAACTCTTTACAAATAACGTACCGTTTTTGCTCGATTATAAGACGACCCTGATTATAAGACAACCCCCCAAACTTTGGATATTCCTTTAGGAAAAAAACTAAAAGCCAGAATATAAGACTGCCCTATAGGAAAATAGTTAAACTTGTATATATTCACATGTAAAGTGCTTTTTAATAAAAATTATGATATCAAAAAATGCATTTCTTGTTTTTATTTCCTTTTATGTGCCAATGCGGCCTCTGTCTTTCCCCTCCCCCGAGCGTTGTCTCTCCCCCCTCCTTAGTGTTGTCTGTCTCTCGCCCCAGCGTTATCTCTCTCCCCCACCCTCCCTTTCTCTCACTCTCCCCCCGTTTGTCTCTCCCCCTCCCTTTGTGTGTCTCTCTCTCCCCCTCCCTTTGTGTCTCTCTTTGTCTCCCTCCCCTTGTCTTTCTCTTCCCCCTCCCTCCCCTTGTCTCTGTCTCTTTCCCCCTCCCTCCCCTTGTCTCTGTCTCTTTCCCCCTTCCTCCCCTTGTCTCTGTCTCCCCCCCCTTGTCTCTGTCTCTCCCCCTCCCCTTGTCTCTGTCTTTCCCTCCCTCCCCTTGTCTCTCCCCCTCCCCTTGTCTCTGTCTCTTTCCCCCCTCCCTCCCCTTGTCTCTGTCTCTTCCCCCCCCTCTGTTTCTCTCTGCCCCCCCCCTCCCTCTTACCTCATCGCTCCCTGGTGGCTAGCGTGCAGACATCCTCCATGCTGCCCGAATGTCCCTTGTGGCTAGCAGGGGCAGCCGGAGGATGTCTGCACGATACGCGCAGACATCCCACGCTGCTGCCCGGCACTTCCGCCAGGACTTTTATGTTGAAGCCGGAAGGACCCGGCTTCATCATAGAAGTCCCGGCGGTCGTGCCGGGCGGCAGGAGAGGATGTCTGCGCTCATCGCGCAGATATCCCCTGGCTGCTTGAGAGAGGGATACAGGTTTCCTGCATCTCTGCGGGGGACCTGGATCCCAGTTTTATAATCTGACCTCGATTTGAGGTCAGATTATAAGACGAGCTCGAATGTAAGACGAGGGGTCTTTTCAGAGCATTTGCTCTGAAAAAACCTTGTCTTATATTCAAGCAAATACGGTATTTGGTTTAGTCCTGTAACTGAAATAAATGACCACTTCTGATGTTCTGAGACAGGATACTGTGTTTGCATGCACTGAAGCCTTGTACCAATACATTTATTATTAGCCAGCACAAATCTAATTAAAAATGTGCACAGCCATAATTGATTACATCATCAATTTCGTGTGTGTTTGTTACATGTTAAGTTTTAGGATTCATGTTCATTTAAATAAATTAGTTTTTTTTTTTTTGTCTCACAATTACCTGGATATACCAATTATTCAGAAAATAATATTTATGTTTATATGCAGAGATCAAAAATAAAAGCTGTGATTTACATGCTTTTATACTATTGTATTTCTTGATTGTACAAGTACCAATTTGAAACCCCTAATGTGTGATTTATTGGAAGGAGTACTGGGCATGATTTGATGTGACAAAAAGGTCTTCTCAATGTAACATATCTAAATCTCATTAGTGCTGCCTGTAAATTTAGAAGATGGTGAAAAAAAATGTATTGAAGAATGAATGACAATAAAAATGGATTCCTTATTTACCTACATAGGACTTGGCTCTTTTAAACAACAGAAAATGTTACTCATAAAAAAATGTTTTATGGAAAATAAAAGACAAAGCAAAATATATATATAGTTGAAAAATGTACTGTTTAGTTCAAACCAGATTGCCATTCTAGGCGAAAGAAGTGAGACGAGGTCTTTACCGTATTTATAATACGAGGTTTTTTTCAGAAAAAAAAATCTGAAAAATCCCCCTCGTCTTATAATCGAGGTCGTCTTATAATCTGACCTCAAATTGAGGTCAAATTATAAGACATGGATCCAGGTCCCCAGCAGAGCTACAGGGGACCTGGATCCCCCTCTCTAACAGCAGGGGAATGTCTGCGCGATGAGCGCAGACTCCCCTGCTGCCGCCCGGCACGACCGCCGGGACTTCTGTGATGAAGCCGGGTACTTCCGCTTTCATCACAGAAGTCCCGGCGATCATGCCGGGCAGCAGCAGGGGAGGTCTGCGCTCATCGCGCAGACATCCTCTGCTGCCCCACTAGCCACCAGGGTGAATCGGGCAGCTGGGGGATGTCTGCACGATACATGCAGAAATCCTCCATGCTGCCCTACACGGCAGTCTATTATGACGGACCAGCTTTCCGTCATAATAGACTGCCGTGTCGGGCAGCATGGAGGATGTCTGCACGTATCGTGCAGACATCCCCCGGCTGCCCCCACTAGCCACCAGGAATCAAGTTAAAGGTGAGGGGGAGGGAGGGGGCCGAGAGACAGGGGAGGGGGTGGGACAGAGTCAAGGGGAGGGAGGGGGTTAAGAGACAGAGACAAGGGGAGGGAAGGGGTTAAGAGACAGAGACAAGGGGAGGGAGGGGGTTAAGAGACAGAGACAAGGGGAGGGAGGGGGTTAAGAGACAGAGACAAGGGGAGGGAGGGGAGGGGGTTAAGAGACAGAGACAAGGGGAGGGAAGGGGTTAAGAGACAGACAAGGGGAGGGAGGGGGTGGGGAGAGAGAGACAACACTAAGGGGACGAGAGAGAGAGAGAAAAATGGGGGCAAGGGAAAGAGAAAGGCAGCATTGGCACATAAAAGGAAATAAATTCCTAATGGAATATCCAAAGTTTGGGGGGTCGTCTTATAATCAGGGTCGTCTTATAATCGAGCAAATACGGTATATGGTCAGCATTAATGATAAGAACTAAAAGAGAATAACCAACATGTCTGTATTTCTAACAAAGAAAATCTGAAAACCCTTTGCTGATTTGAGACATGAGTGGAGTATGTAAAAGACAGAAGCAGAGCTAGACTAGGAGTTTTAACAAACCTTCATGGGATATAATATGAATGACTAGAGTTACAGCTCCCATTAATTTCCTCCTGTGACACCATTGATTATCTATAGTAAAGGGAATAATGATGGAACTGCTGAGAATACCTTGTAGAATATGGAAGGACAAGTTATGACATCTGGGCATGTGGTTACATTGTTGGCATTCAAAGAAGGTAAACAACCCAAGGTAAATGGGGGTAGAGATATGAAGGAAAGTACCGGTTACAAACATCTGACCATGAAGTAGAGATGTTATACATCTACTGCTAATGCTTCTGTTAATGGGGAAACAAGAGAGATTTATATGCATAAATAGTGATCTGGATTATAAAGCGGAAGAGGGGCTGAGAGCTGAGTCTCCTTATCAATGAGTATGATAGTATGCACAGTGATTCCCAACCTAGGGGGCATATAAGGTCACAAAGGGGGGGGTGATTAATCCAGGCAGAACATCAAATGTATATCCAATAAACTTTATTGTTCCAGTGAGAGACTCACAAACAGAGGGGACTAAGTGCTAAGAAAGAACTGAAATGTCTAAACATGATTGATAGTACCTGTATAATGATGACTAAGCTCTAGTAGGACTAGAAATGCCGAGAGGTGGTCAAAACCATAGGAACACCCTTTATTCGGAGATGCTTAAAATGCTTAAAATGTTATTACCCTTAGAGGCTTGTATTTTACTCCATCCTCCTTGTGAGAATGTAGTGCTTTCACAGGAACCTCCGTATGGTCTTGTTCAGTAGTGTATCTTCCATAAGGCAAACAAGGCCTCACTTTGCCAGAGGGTGATAAAGCACACTTCTGGTGCTTGAAACCTTTTCGCTCCCTCCCCCACCATTCAGCAAGTTTTAGCTCCTTCCAGTTAATCGAGGTGATGGGGGCATGTAATGGACGTGGTGGGGGTATGACATGAGGGTGATGATGGCATGTAATGGGGTGATGGGGCATTTAGTGTGTGTGCAATGTGGGTGATGGGGCATGTAATGGGGTGATGGGGCATGTCGTTGTAATATAAAGCCTTCATGATATAGTGTTTAGGTGATAGCCTTTTCATAGATCATTCTCCATATGACTACCTACATATGTTACTCCTTCTGGCTGTAGTACATGCACATCTGTATATAGACAAGCAAGGCCTGAGACACAGATAATCCATTTCCTATTGATTACACATCAGTGCTAGTAATCTCACTCATCTTCACAAGCTTCCATAACTCGCAGTGACTATCTTTAAAAGTGTCCTGTCGATTGTACCCACTTAATTTCATAGAGTTGCATAAAAAATATATGGGGCATATTGCATCATTTCCCTTCCCGGTTGCACAACGGATTTCTGACACCATTCAGCTCAGTTGAGAACCATGATTGGCTGTTTTTTATTTTAACATAATAACTGTCGATTGAAAGGATTTAAAAATGATGATACAATTCCAAAATGGCCACCTCCACAATGAAGACCATTCAATCTATATAATATTAATTTATTGGTAATATTTTTTTTTCCTTTGATCTAGGGAAAAGTAAGCTTTAATGTGATAGGTTTTTTGTTGTTGTCAGTGATAAAAAAAAAAAATCAGTTTTAATCAAAAACAAAAAACATCTGCACAACATTACGTTTCTATAACTATATATCAAGAATATCAGCGACACTTAATGTCATATTTTATATTTAATAAAACAACTACTTTTACCCGTTACATGAATATTGCCTTCAAATCATCATATAAAACTCAAAAAGAGGACAGAGGAGAGAGAGAGAGAAAAAAAATAGACATGCATTTTGCAGTTTACAAGATACCGATTTCTATCTTTCACAATGAGAAGGAAACAGGACTGCAGTAAATAATAAGTTCTGAATAGGAATGACATAACCAGTCTAATCAATGTCTTCCAGAACTAGCAAGTGACACTTCTTTGTTTTTCTTGCAAATAAAAAAAAAAAACCTCCTTAACATCACAATATAAACCATTATCTCTGCAGGCAAGGTATATTTAGAAATGTACAAAATGTACATTTCCTGCCAGCCACTAGATCAGTAGGTGTAGATCTAAAGTCATGCAAATATTATAGTAAATGCAGCAACCCATTTCTAATTACACCATATCAGCAGATTCCTGAGGAATCTAATTTATTTAAAAGAGAACAGTTTATGATCATCAGACCTTGGGTATTGGCTGTTTAGGAATTCAATGCATTTTGATCTAATCACAAAATCAAAATATTCATGAAACACAATGATATCTCCCTTAAGCAGCCGGGCAGCCATTAATTTCGAAATTCGGGTAATTTATTAACACTTATCTGGAGCTGTAAAAGCATACCTCTGTGTTTGTAATAGGGGTAAAAGCAAAAGCAGTTTTTAAAACGGATTCCTAATGATTTATAATGGTTTTCTGTAATTTAAATCAGAAATTCAATTAAAATGTAGGTCTAGTTTTGTTTCAAGATCTTTAGTTAAAAATTCTATTAAAATCTCGATTTCCTGTTTCCATTCCGTGGATCTGATACCTGAGAATTCCACCATGCGTTCCCCAGGTACCGTAAATTCTTTAAACCTTTAGTCATGGCTAATAATTTAATGCCACCCTGATAATCATAAAATGATTTCTTGGGTCTGGTGCCCATCCGTCCAAGTTGTCACATAGGTCAATCTGACAAAGACAAGTCCAATTAAAAGAGGCCAAGATAATTTTGCTTCTGCTTCAAAAAAAAAAAAAGTTTACTTCCAAAATATAATTTACCAAGAATAAAACCTTTTTTATTTTCATGACATCGTTTTTTGGTCTGTGCAGAGAATCTATTGATGACGACGGATAAAGCCTGAAATTATTTATTGGAGAGATAAAACCGTAGAGTGATAATGTGTATCATCCGAAACAACATTTAAAATAGTATATTGTGCTAAATTGCCACCAGAGTGGCAATCTGTAGGACAAAATAATTCAGTTAGAAAACCCCCAACCTGACTATTTTTCCCACTCAGATACTTAAGCTTAAGTTTTTAAATTTAACAACAATTCATTTTTTTTTTTTAAATAATACAACCTGGATGTACCATATCTTTTAAACAAAACTAAAGAAAGTAATTAACCATAATAACTACACAACTGTCATTTAATTGAATTTCAAAGTACCCTTCCACTCCTACCTTCCCATAAAACAACACAAAAATGAACTATATGTAATTTAATATTCCAGGATATTGCCCCCAATATGCCATTTAATATTCCAGGATATTGCCCCCAATATGCCATTTAATATTCCAGGATATTGCCCCCAATATGCCATTAAATATTCCAGGATATTGCCCCTTAGTATGCTCGTTATGCCACCCTCCTCCCCCCCCTTCCCCAGACCTCAGTACTTACCTCTTTGCTGGTCCGTCTCCCGGTGCTGTGAAGGTCCGTGGCTGTGAGGGAAGCGTTGTGAGTTCCCCTCCAGCCGCGCGGATCAATAAAGTTTGTTTAAAAAAAAAGTTTCAACACACTTTGTTGACCGCGCGGCTGGAGGGGAGCGCACAACGCTTCCCTCACAGCCACGGACCTTCAGAGCACCGGGAGACGGAGCAGCAAAGAGGTAAGTTTTAGATTTTTTTTTTATAAGCCGAGGGGGGCATTTTTCAGCACAAAAAATGTGCTGAAAAACTCGGCTTATACTCGAGTATATACGGTAAGTCAAATTTGGGAGCCAAATTAGACTTGGTCTCAAAATGAAAATGGACCTCCAAAGTCGAATTTTAGTAAATTTAAACATCTGTGTTGGAAAGTAAGTATCTCTCTTGATTATATGTAGGAGCAAAAATAAAATAACCATAGGCTATGTTCAAATGCACAAAAGGGACATGCTATATTATTTAAAAAAACATTTGCAAAAAAAATGAAAAAGATACATAGCTTAGAAATACCAGCGGTAAAAATGTTGAGCATAGACATAGAGCAAGAATCATGAAAAAGGAGAATTGCATGGCCAAAGGCCAAAGGAGCAGAATCAGAAAAACTCTCCCATTCAGCTGAATTTTCCCAGCTTGGCTACTTTACATTTAAGTTTGAAATTCCTGTCTCAATTCGTTGCAATGGTCTCTTTCATGAATACGACGCATAGTGTAATTGCATGATAGAAACAGATATGTTCATGGTAATAGTGAAGCCAAAGGTATGAAAGTACTGCCGCAAAGCATGTTCATCTAAAATGGAATGAAATATGGAACAATAGGAATTAACGGTACAAATCTATGAGGAGTTCTGTCTTTTGGGTGTACAAAGTATACAGTATGGCACATTGCGCCAGCACAAACTTTGTATAAAATATCAGGCGCTGAAATGTGCCTTTTTGTGTTGGTGGGAACAGGGCCGGCCTTAGGTGCTCAGGCGCCCTGTGCGGGCCACTCCCTTGGCGCATCCCTCCCCCTTACCTAAACATCAACATTAAAAAAAAAAGACTTAGACCATTTCAAATGTAATTTATGATACCTTAAAGGAGATCCATATCAATTTTGTTTTTTTAATAAATATACAGATAAAAATGGTGCTGATAAGCACAAGAAATTAGTGCAAGTTTACTGTAAATTGTGTATCCTTGCTCAATAATAAGTGAGTATTATAAAGATAGTCAAAATACTACACTAAATAAAAATCATGGTCAGCGTGTCTCAAAAAATAAATAAATCGAGAGACAGTTGAATGTATTTTTTTAAGACACACTGACACACACTGACCATGATTTTTACTCCATCTAAATACAGTTTTGAAACTCTATATAGATATACAGTAGCTGTTTATGTAATAGCGTTTTTAATTATTTTTTTTTTAATATGGAGCAGCACCTTCTTGTTGCTGCTGAGTTTGCTCCCCCAGATGCAGATGTCACACTTTTTCCCACTTTTCAGGGAAGGCCAGCCTGGGCAGGTCTCCTCTCACGCTCCTCTCACAGAGGGACGTGCCACATGACCTGTCCAGCGTCGTGACACGTGACATGACATCACGACGCTGAATGCCATCACTTTATTGAGATCCAGGTATCCGGCGATGGAGGAGGCAGTAGGACGGTGGATTGCCACTTGTATTCACATCGAGAGGGCTGATGCAAGGAGATTTTCCCGACCAGCGCCTCTGAGATCTCCCCACCAGCACACGCTGCGTTGCAGGAGGCGGCAGTGGCGGCGCCCTCTGGGGTGTGCAATCGCACAGGATGCACACCCCTAAGGCCGGCCCTGGATGGGAACCTCTGTCCCTCTCTCCCTCACGGCAAAGAGTCAGGAGTTATAAAAAAATCGCCTTTATACATATCAAACGGCGATTGTGCTTTTTTTTTTTATTAAAAAAAAACTTACGAGAAACGTGTTTTAAAATGTGTCTGTGGAGTCTCCTGCTTATGACATCACCTGTGGCACAGGATGCAAATGAACTGCTTTTCAATGGGAAATGTGTAATTTACATACCGTGCAACAGGTGATGTCATAAGCAGGAGACTGCACAGAAACATTTAAAAACACATTTTTCCCCTAAGTCAGCCGTTTTCTTGCAATCTTACTAGTACAATGTATAGATTATTTTCAATCATTTTTTATGCTCTGCATTTACAGGAAAAACAATGTACAGATGATACTGTCCCTTTAAACATATTACATTTTAAAAATACATCCATTGTGGAATGTTACGACGTGAGTGCTACACATACTTGGGTGAATTGCTTATACCACTTGCACTCACTGAGTGGTCACTTCTCCTTCTAACCGTATACCTAAAAACTAAATTCCATAAGGATAGCTTACAGTGTTAAATAAGTCAACTTCTTTAATAAGCAGTTATGGGCACATGGTTCAAATCAGCTTCCTTGTAGTGTATTGGAACCAAAAGTGTTAATTTTTTTAAAACACAAATCAAAAAAAGTTATAAGTAAGAAAAATAAATAATACAAAATAAAAGGCTAAAAAAAATCTGCACCAAACACAGAAAGCACTTTCTATCTGATTTTCCTTTTTCCAAAAATTACCCACCAAAAGCCATCTCATTAATAACGGGTCAGATGAATAGTGAATTCTTTTTTCCAAGATAAACGGTGGATGACAAAATATCAACTTCCTACAGTTCAATTGCATGCAGTATCTACACAAGTGGTAATTACTTTTAATTTAATTAGGTCCCTTGGTATTGTTTCTATCTCATAGATTGCATTACAACATGTGATATGTTAAAGCAACCAGACAAATACTGAAACAAAGCATTCAATACCGTATTCTTTCCTTTTAATTCATTAAATCGAGGTCCTGATGTGGCTCTGTGTTAAGGTGGCCTTATCACCCCCTATGGTCCACCCTTTGTGGGAGAATGCGTACCCATCCCTAGATTTTATTGTGGGTACAATTGATCTGGGTATGATTATATCCCTAATACATATCTGCGACAAAAATAACCATGCTTGTGATTCCTTCTGGGGTTTGAGTACTAGCCAGTGGACAGTACCAGTAGACACAAGCATCCTTCCATGTACTATAAATTGCTGCAGAGAGGAAGGAGTGTATAGGCAGCTGCATTTTCAGCAATGGATAGTACTTAAGTCCAATACAGAACCGTTTAAAGTCATCAGTTTCATTCCAGTGGGTGTTAAAGTAATTTAAAGAAAATCTTGCTGGTTTTAAATGAGAAATTGTGTACATTTAAATATATATACGTATATGAGCTGATGTTTCTAATGCTGATATAATAAATATATATACCTCCACCTTTCAAAATATACTGTATCAAATGTAAAGGTTTATGCCAAGGTTTACCCTAAGCAGCCATCACCCTTAATCACACTTTTTGAATTGATCCAGTTTTCTTGTGATTGACCTGAATAGATCTTGCCAAGAACCTGAATATAACCGGAGTAGAACCCCTTCTACTTCAGATTCCTAACATACATACATATGCTTGGACATTTTGTTTGAGAGGCACTTATAACTTATACATGCTACTCTGCAGAAAGCATTCCAGTTAGTTCCCCCTGGACACGCAAGAAGTGCAGATTCTGCTATGGGGAACGTTATTTGTGTCCAGCACAAAACTGTCTCACAGGGTAATCCTAGCTGTACAACTGGCGAAAAAAATGTAGTTGTACAGGTTCTGTGCAGTATATGTGCCTTTTTTTTCTCCCATGATCCAACCAGTGTTAAGCAAGGTTAGGCACCCCTATTGATCATCGTGTACATTTAACCCAATGACAGAATTGTTTTGGTAATTTTGGCTCTAATGGTTTTGACATTTCTGCTGTGTTTGTGTTTAGTTGTAATTTTATTAATGTACCCACACATTCTGTACACTTTTTCCCATAAGAAGGGCTTCTGTTAGATACCATAATTGTGATCATATAATATTATTTGTAAAAACAAAAAAAAAAACACATTTTCTAACATGAAAAATAGAGCTAATAAAAAAAACCCTGATAAATAGATTCTAATATTTGTCTTGTGTTTAGAAATATCCAATATTTACATAGGTTTTTGTTTTTTTTATTGCAAGTTATAGAGCAATAACTGGAAGTTGCATATTGCTTTTTACTAACCTTTCTTTCCCACATTGACCTTTTTACCCCAACCCTAAACCTAGTTCTAACCTTAGCACTAACCCTAACCCTAACACAACTCTACCCTAACCCTAGATCTAGGGATAATTTAGATTACTTCCAAAGCTCTTACCCACAATAGGGCAGCACCATATTGGAACAGCATGCTGCCATCCAGTATGGTGGCTGTGATTGCTCTGGGGAGTGATCACAGAGCCCTTGGAGGCCAAACTTTGGTGTTGTTGGATGACTTGATATCAAGGCATTTCAGAAACACCGGCTGACCATAGGCAGTGATGTTGATAACTGCCTATGCTTGTTTCCACCCAGGACATACCAGGTACATTACCTGACAGATTTTACATGACATATCTGGTACGTCCATTGTCTCAAAGGAGTTAATGATGTTCTATGGACCTTCACAAACTTTGCAGCATACGAGGACACCAGTGGATGGACACTTTGCCTGTCCCTGGTGCTGAGTGGGAGGGCCAGTAGATACTGCTAACCTGAAAAAATATTTAGAATACAGATTCATTTTATACATACATTTAAAAACTTTTTAATATGCATAACATAAAAGACAGATCATTTTCAAAGAACAATTCTTTGACTGTTTGTACAATAGTAATGTTATTTTTTTTTCACAATCTTCATATAGTGTCAAAATGATCTATTATTATACCATCCATATGGAATTTACTATAACAGCAAAAGATTGACTGAAGTTAAAAACTAAATAAACCCCATAAAAAAAATTACTGATCCAGTGCCTCAGTGCAAACTCCGACAGAACTAGATTTTTACAGAGCTAGCACTTTCCTTACAGACGAAGAGGTATTCATTTTAAAATAACCAAAGGCTATTTTGGGTCTGGAAAATGCTTAACAGTGCCTCGCATTGCTGCTCACTATGTTCTTCCTTTTTTTTCTCTCTAACATTTAAAAAAAAAAAAGAAAAAATAATAATCAAAAAGTGAGTTGTCACTATGTCATTTTGGAAATGTAATTTATGGCAGTCAAACTGATTACCTGGGTAATGGTTTGTGACTTTCAACTCTTCTGAGATGAATGTTTGATACAATGTATAGCAACAAGCTTTAACACTGACTACATCGTTTTACTTAAAAGAAAAAAAAAATACCTTTGCCTTTCATGAAAACTTTATATTAAATTCCCATTTCTTTGAAATATTCCCTAACGGTTCTTTTTGTGAAAAGGTCTCTGTCAAATAATAAATTAAACATTAAGTTAAATTTTAAAAAAGTATGGATTCAAACTGCCCCAGAATCCTCTTTTAAAGGCTTACTCCATGCAAAAAAATGTACCCAAGTAACCATTCCTCTGTATCGCATTTTCTAAATTGCTACTGTTTTAATGCTATTAAACTGTATAGATCTTACATTAAAAGGGCTCTGTCATAATTGGAACATTGCAGAAGCAACTATCTATCTGTTGAAATACATGTAAATATAGATTTACATACAGGGAGTGCAGAATTATTAGGCAAGTTGTATTTTTGAGGATTAATTTTATTATTGAACAACAACCATGTTCTCAATGAACCCAAAAAACTCATTAATATCAAAGCTGAATATTTTTGGAAGTAGTTTTCAGTTTGTTTTTAGTTTTAGCTATTTTAGGGGGATAACTGTGTGTGCAGGTGACTATTACTGTGCATAATTATTAGGCAACTTAACAAGAAACAAATATATACCCATTTCAATTATTTATTTTTACCAGTGAAACCAATATAACATCTCAACATTCACAAATATACATTTCTGACATTCAAAAACAAAACAAAAACAAATCTTTGACCAATATAGCCACCTTTCTTTGCAAGGACACTAAAAAGCCTGCCATCCATGGATTCTGTCAGTGTTTTGATCTGTTCACCATCAACATTGCGTGCAGCAGCAACACACAGCCACCCAGACACTGTTCAGAGAGGTGTACTGTTTTCCCTCCTTGTAAATCTCACATTTGATGATGGACCACAGGTTCTCAATGGGGTTCAGATCAGGTGAACAAGGAGGCCATGTCATTAGATTTTCTTCTTTTATACCCTTTCTTGCCAGCCACGCTGTGGAGTACTTGGACGCGTGTGATGGAGCATTGTCCTGCATGTAAATCATGTTTTTCTTGAAGGATGCAGACTTCTTCCTGTACCACTGCTTGTAGAAGGTGTCTTCCAGGAACTGGCAGTAGGACTGGGAGTTGAGCTTGACTCCATCCTCAACCAGAAAAGGCCCCACAAGCTCATCTTTGATGATACCAGCCCAAACCAGTACTCCACCTCCACCTTGCTGGCGTCTGATTCGGACTGGAGCTCTCTGCCCTTTACCAATCCAGCCACGGGCCCATCCATCTGGCCCATCAAGACTCACTCTCATTTCATCAGTCCATAAAACCTTAGAAAAATCAGTCTGGAGATATTTCTTGGCCCAGTCTTGACGTTTCAGCTTGTGTGTCTTGTTCAGTGGTGGTCGTCTTTCAGCCTTTCTTACCTTGGCCATGTCTCTGAGTATTGCACGCCTTGTGCTTTTGGGCACTCCAGTGATGTTGCAGCTCTGAAATATGGCCAAACTGGTGGCAAGTGGCATCGTGGCAGCTGCACGCTTGACTTTTCTCAGTTCATGGGCAGTTATTTTGCGCCTTGGTTTTTCCACACGCTTCTTGCGACCCTGTTGACTATTTTGAATGAAACGCTTGATTGTTCGATGATAACGCTTCAGAAGCGTTGCAATTTTAAGAGTGCTGCATCCCTCTGCAAGATATCTCACTATTTTTGACTTTTCTGAGCCTGTCAAGTCCTTCTTTTGACCCATTTTTCCAAAGGAAAGGAAGTTGCCTAATAATTATGCACACCTGATATAGGGTGTTGATGTCATTAGACCACACCCCTTCTCATTACAGAGATGCACATCACCTAATATGCTTAATTGGTTGTAGGCTTTCGAGCCTATACATCTTGGAGTAAGACAACATGCATAAAGAGGATGATGTGGTCAAAATACTAATTTGCCTAATAATTCTGCACTCCCTGTATGTAGTAAAGTGCAAGAAGTAAAAGAAGAGCCATACATTATGCAGAAATCAGCATGTGAGCAGCCATATTTCTGGGAGGATATATCCAGGGCAGACTGATGAATATATGCTAGTAAAACTTTTTTCCTTTACAGTCACCTTATATTTAGACCTTTTCTATTTATTTCAGAATTAAGATCCAAACTTTGGGGGGATGTCTGGGTAGTCTTATATTCAAGCAAATACAATATATTGGCACAGGATAACAAAGAGGCATAGTAAATGATATATAGTTTGAAGTTAATGGAGAAGACTATGTGGCAAAGATGCATTGTCTACATACCTGTCATCTATGGCTGGCAATTACATTTATTGTGTGATCCGTTTTCTCAGATGGGGATCTAAGCAAGATGTTTTTCTATCTAAAGCACCAATTCTAGTCTACAATCTGGATGATAGTTTATCAATATGGAGACCAAAAGAGAGGATAGAGTCTAGTCAAATTGAGAGATATTCATAAGAACTGATTGGAGTAGACACATGATAGGTTCATTTGGTGTGGCTGTTTATTTGTGGATTCCTTAAATAGTTTAGGACGATTTTGTCAGTGTTTAATAATAGTTTACTGTGTTTAAGGATACGGTTCTTGTAGCACAGCTTCAGGTTGTGTAGAATTAAAATTCACATACATGCCTAAGAATGGCCGGTTTGGGAAACTTTCGCGAGGATAAAGAGATTGAATACTTGGGAATAAGGATCACACATAGAATAGATAATATAATACAAAATAATTTTTCAAGATTATTGACGGAAGTGAAGGAGATGTTTAAGAGCTGGAAACATCTGCAGTTGTCCTGGTTAGGCCATATTAATGTCGACTCTAAAAGAATTCGATAGGGAATTCCTAAAATTTATCTGGAACTCTGAAAAATCGAGACTTTCGGCCAAAATTCTTAAAAACAGCCTTCATAAAGATGGAATGGGATACCCAGACTTGGGTAGGCTACACAATGCATGCCTATTAGCACACGTGGTAGCCTGGAAATCCAAAGAAAAGGATAAGCTGGGCTGGTTAAATATAGAGAGATCAAAAAGTAGAGGGCTTGATCCCTTTCTATTGCAATGGGTTAACCGGGACAGATACAACAGAATGAATATATCTAGTACTATAGTGAGGGGTCTGATAGAAATGTACATAACTTGAGAAAATAGTTGGGCTCCACCTTATTTTTTACGAAAGATGCACCATTAGAAGTTCTGTCGGTGTATATCCAGGATATCTGTTTAGCCTATTGGGGCAACTGGAATATCCAATATATTGGAAACCTATATAGAGGCAGCCAATTTTTAGTGTTTCCAGAACTCCAAGACAAGTTTAATATACCAATATCAGAACTCTTCACCTATCTCAGAGTAAAAGGATTCTTACTTAAAACAACTCCCGCATCATCGGATAGCTGGGGATAATTTGTGAGATTGGTAACCGGGGAAAGACTACTCTCAAAGATAATGACCAACCTCTCGGAGATCGCTGTCCCGATTGTGTCCAAAGCCAGGGGTAAATCGGGACTAGACTTGGGCATGGATCTCCCAGCGGAAGTTTGGTATAAAACAGGGCAAGATACAAGGAAGGCTACACATTGTATGTATTTGCAAGAACAACATTTTAAACTTCTTCACAGGGGGTACTTAGTACCATCTAGATTGTTTAGATTCCAGTCCGCCTCAGATGATCTTTGTTGGAGGTGCAGAAAAAGCACGGGTTCATATATCCACATCTGGTGGGACTGTAGTTTATTAAAAGAATTGAAATAACAGATGGTACAGAAATGTGAAGAAATTTTCGGTCTCCCCATGCAAATAACTCAATTTTTACTCCATCTGAACATCTCAAATTATAATAAGGAGAGTAGGGAGAGATTAACCCCTTCGTGACGCATGGTGCTTGCGTCCCAAACGACGCAAGCACCAAAACGTCACGATTTGTTCCTGGCCACCGATCAGATCGGTAGCCAGGAACACTCTGGCAGAGACCCGATCAGGGTCTTAATAGACCCTGTGGGTCCCTGCCAAAAAATCGCGAGACCTCCGGACGTCACGTGTGGCACACGGAATTTCGGGCACAGCGCGATTTAGAGAAATATAGCCGGTGCTCGCTTTGAACACCGGCTACATTTTCCCTGTCAGACTGAGGCCACTCAAAGTGGCCTCATCTGACAGGTGGGATCCCGCTGTAAGTGCCTGCAGCGGGATCCGAAAACAGCTCATCGCGGGGAGCCGCGATGAGCTATTTAGTACAGGACGTACAATGCCTAATTTTTTTTTATATCTTTCTCTAAATATTAACTTTCTATCTTACATTGTACCCCCTTATATTCAGTAAGAACAGATGTGAAAAAGATACTAAACTTTTTTTCCAACATTTTTAAGATGATGTGTTTAAAGCACTAATTTCCATAATTTCGCGTAAATTTCCTTTCTGCAGAAATTCAGTTATTCAGTTCACATTTCCAAAAAAAACTCATTGATAACTTCAGTAGGTAGAAACTTTTCTAGAGGACAATGTTACCAGCAGCACGCGAAAAAAGAGAAACTTATCTGAATATTCCCATGCAACTCTTGTTCAAAATTCTGAATTTGGAATGTGAATTGAGAATGTTAAACATGGCATTTTGAATAACCTGGCTGGCACAGGTATTGTGAAGGCAATTCGCCAAGCAAGCTATATCTCTACTCACAGGTGAAACAACATTGTGAATCTTAAAAATTTGAAAACATTCATAAATCAAACCAGGAATTTCAGTGAGGGAGAAAACCTTGCAGTCATGCCAACGTTTTATGCTGAATTGGAAAACAGTCAGCTGACTGGAGAGTTCTGACAGATGCACATGCTCAGTCACACAATATCAATTAGTGTCCATACCAAACGGTGGCTGAATGTGATGTTTCAATTCGGTCTATCTCTTGGCTGCACGTGAGCAACTCAAATTGGAAAAAAAAAGTTACGTTGCAAAAAAATAGGGCTTTTTGTTCACTCTTTTCAAACTGTTAGAAGCAATAATTTCAAGCAACTAAAACTTGCACAAAGAGTTTTAGGAGAAACTGTGCCTCTGAGATAGGTACAATGAGCACTGTTACATTTAGGATATAGTATCATCTCCTGGACATTGGGCGAATGTAGAATATCTGAACATACCCTTCCTGTAAACACTATTATTAAGGTCAAACATATTATTTCCTATAGACTTTTGTTTCTTACTGGAATGAACTTTAGCTTTAATGTGACAGAACTCAGTATTTTACATTTTTTGATATGAATAGAAGAAATTTAATTTGGTACAACTAACAGCATATTACAGTATAATAGGCATTGCTTCCAAAAGTAAAACAGTTATTGTTTGTCACGAACTTGGTCCATACAGACTATTGTAAAGATCCAGATCTCCCAAAGAGCCACAGTGCAGATATGGAGGCACAGGGCCTGGTGCATGGTAACCACACTCATCTGGAGGATTGAGGCCCCAGGTTGGTGCGGCCACATACCAGGGCCCAGAGGTATCAGCTTCTGTATCCAGTATAAGTCAGAAACTGTAGTTACCCTGCAGACATCCAGGCATGGAACATAACTCTCACAGGATAAACAGAAAGCAGCAGGCCAAGACAGGCTAAGCAAAACATAACAGCAGGCAAACTGAGGCAGAAACAGAACTGAAACATACAGAGTACAGGGCCAAGAAGAGACTGGAGCAGAGCAGAAGTTAACATAAGCAGAGCACAGCAGAAACCACACTAAGGATAAAATAATACAGAGCACAGGGCTAAAAACAAAAACATAAATACAGTGCTGAGACAGACAGGGCACAGACAAAGAGGGCAAGATAAATTAAAGACATACACAGGCACATATATAAACAGAAAAGAAACAAAGGATAGGGTTAAAGCAACTTTACAATGACATACATATGAATACAGGAACTAGCCCAAAACTCTGTTAAATAATAGGGATTTGGTTACACCAAATCGCCAAATGATGATAAGCTTGCCAACAACATCAAGGAACCCCACAATATGGCAAGTCCAAGTGCAGTCCCTGCCTATTATAACTAAATATGATAACTGAAACAATATAACTCAACTTAACAGACATTCAAGAATTAGCTGAAGCGGGACTGCACATATTGGGAGCTTGAAGGAAACAGAATACAGAGCACAAATGGGCATGGCATATTTTATAGGAGCAGAGAAACAAACAGAAAGCAACACAAAAATCTGCATTAGAAGGGAACAGTAATCAACAGGAAAATCAGAACAGAAAGACAAAGAAGCATAGAAAAGTAAACCTTTTAACAAGGTTCAAGAGATGATTTAACAGGGCCCCAAGACAGGGCTCAGGGCTGAACTCCCCATAACAGGCATTCAGAACACAGGGCAAGCCCACTACAGGGCTCCAGTACTCATTGCAGCCCCATTACAGAGCTTCAGGACTCAGGAGAGAGGTACATGGATATAAGTAACAGACAAGAGTGAGCAGATCACTAGGTAGTCCAGGCAACCCCTGCGACCACTGCACTTGTGATGTGTGGATAAAGCAAGTGTGCTTACAATGGGGCAATATTGCAATGGTGGTATCATGTAATGGTGTGCTCAGAGTGCCATGTGGCAATATTACCACTCTAGCCCCAGTCTGGGCCAAATCAGGCCAAGATCTTTTAGAGTATTAGCTTTTAGACTTCATCCTTGGCATACAATAGTACCAGACAGTGGATGTAGCTATAAAATGTGTATTCTCACTATGTTCTGCATTTTTTTATTATTTTTATATTTAAATCAAATCTATTTATAACACTGCAATAGACTCGAAAGGTTGTCTAGATTGTTTATGAACTTGCTTATCCCAGCTGTGATTCATTTAATTATTCATATTATTTTGACTTTGTGTTCCACTTGGTATTAATATTTAAATTGTTTAGTGACTACAGCCATTAATTTCATATTGTGTAGATTGACACAGTATGTAACTTGATATGGATTACAATTAATTAAATACAAAAATAGATTTAACTTAGCCCTAGATTGAAAGCAAACAAAAATAAGGTAATCTACATTTTATCAATAGATTTCGGACGAAAGTATGAAAGATACCTCCATATAATGTAAAACTTAATTAAAGATCGTCATATTCACACTTTTGTTGGAAATAGTGCTCAGAGAAGTTTTAACCCCTTTGCGACAATGGACATGTCTTACACGTCCTGCGGTGGAACTAGCTGTTTTCGCGATCAGCTGCTCAATTGCCTCGATGTTGAAACTTAATTAGCTAAAAGTCTAGGGTTAGGGTTAGAATGGTTGTTAGGGTTACAATTAAATTAGGGTTAGCATAAGGGATAGGGTTACAATTAAATTAAAATATATTAAGGGTTAACATAAGGTTATAGTTGGGGTTAAATTTAGGTTTAGGGTTAAATTTAGGCTTGGGTTGGGGTCAAAAGGTCACTGTAGAAAAAGGGTTTTTGCCCTATAACTGGCAAAAAACTGCAGAAAAACATGGAAACAATTATATTTCTGAACTCGGGATAACATTTTTAATCTATTTAGATAGGGCCTTTTTTAATGATTGTATTTGTGTAAATTATATTTTAGGTCAAATTTAGAAAAAGTGTTTTGTTTTGTTTTCCATCATATTTTATGAATTTTTTTTGTAGTAAATTAAAAGACATGATGAACATAATAGCATTTAATGAAAGCCCTTCTTATGACTATAAAAACAACATATCATTTGTGTGGGTACAGTATGTGAGAAAGAAGAAAATTACAACTAAACACAATCACCCAAGAAATGTCAAATCAGCCCTTGTCACCAAGGGAAAGACAAGGTCAATAGGTCTTGTCACTAAGGCACAGCCTCACTAAGACACAGCCTCACAATTTGAATTCACGGGAATATAACTTATAATAATAATATGCTAAAGGCATAGGCTGAGGTGAGGGTGAACCTATTGGATATACCAATTCCTATATCAGGGGCAAATATGTGTTGTATTTCTCTGTGTGATTGGTATTGGTAAGGTAAGCAAATAATCAATAGTCAATAATAGTAGTCAATTAAAAAAAAACTGATTTATGAAGGAAAAAGAAATCAAGCAAAATGTATTAATATTAATGAGAAAAATAATAATGTAGAACAAATGATAAAAGGCTATGACAGAAAGAAAAGGTACGTGTGAGATCCCCCGAATGTTTCAACACGAGAAGAAAGAAATAGTCTTTCTCAGAGGTAAGTACTGCCTCTCTTCAGTTTACATCCTTTTCTGAGACTGAGGTAGTATCTCAAAGAGATTTATTGGAGAGGACCTTTAATCACGTGGTTCTTATTCTATATCTAATAGAGTTAAACAAGCCAAATCTTTTGTTTGTTTTTCCCCTGTCATTTTCATTTATTAAATCCTATGATGTTCTCCATTTTGAAATATTTGTGTAACATGTTTGACTGTAGTCCTTGTGGAGTGCATGTGAAGAGACCGTAGGTTGGATTGAAGTCAACTCTACCATACAAGGCTGGTGCAAAATGTTTTGCCGTCCTCGGTGAACATATATTTTGCCACCCTTTGCTGATCCTGCCATCAGGCATTTACACACACACACACAGTGACACTTTCAGTGTCACAAACATATGCAGGCACAGGCAGGCACAGGTACACACCCATGTAATGTGAAATGCAGTCACACGTTTACACACAGTAACACATGCAATGTTACATGCACATGCCACACGTACACACACAGATACACATGTACCCCCCCTCCCTGTCTGCCTCACTCTCTCTCTGTGCCATCAACATCTGTCTCGTTCTCCCTGCATGCCATCCATGTCTGTTTTGCTCTGCCTCCACACCATCCATCTCTGTCTCGCTCTCCCTCTGTGCCATCCATGTCTGTCTCTCTCCGCCCATGCAATCCATATTTGTCTCTCTCTCCCCCCTTTTTCTTTCTACTCCTTCCCATGTATCTTTCCCGTGCCTGTCTTTCCCCCACCCCACATGTCTCTCTCATTTCTCCAAGTCTTCTGTCTCTCTACTTTCCCCATAAGACAAAATGAAACGGGACAACTGGAAATCGCACAAAGTAGCTGGGTGCAAATAACAAAGCAGTCCCACTACCAAATAGTAACAGGAATACAGACAGTAGTCGCACACCTAATGGTATAAAAATTTACTTTTTTCAAAATAATTAAAATATTCAGAAAGTATTAGACAGAGTGAGAAAAAAAGTATTTTATCACCTGCTGATTTTGAACGCTTTCCCACTGACATAGAAATGAAATCTTAAAGGGATTGCTCCTAATCTCAGATTGCTACCTGTATAAAAGACACCTGTCCATGGAAGCAATCAATCAATCAGATTCCAAACTCTCCACCATGGCCAAGACCAAAGAGCTGTCCAAGGATGTCAGGGACAAGATTGTAGACCTACACAAGGCTGGAATGGGCTACAAGACCATCGCCAAGCAGCTTGGTGAGAAGGTGACAACAGTTGGTGTGGCTGTCAGTCGCCCTTGGTCTGGTGCTCCACGCAAGATCTCACCTCATGGAGTTTCAATGATCATGAGAATGGTGAGGAATCAGCCCAGAACCACACGGGAGGATCTTGTTAATGATCTCAAGGCAGCTGGGACCATAGTCGCCAAGAAAACAATTGGGAACAATCTATACTGTGAAGGACTGAAATCCTGCAGCGCCCACAAGGTCCCCCTGCTCAAAAAAGCATGTACAGGCCGGTCTGAAATTTGCCAATGAACATCTGGATGATTCAGAGGAGAACTGGGTGAAAGTGTTGTGGTCAGATGAGACCAAAATCAAGCTCTTTGGCATCAACTCAACTCGCTGTTCTTGGAGGAGGAGGAATGCTGCCTATGACCCCAAGAACACCATCCCCACCATCAAACATGGAGGTGGAAACATCATGCTTTGGGGGTGTTTTTCTGCTAAGGGGACAGGACAACTGTACTGCATCAAAGGGACGATGGACGTGGCCATGTACCATCAAATCTTGGGTGAGAACCTCCTTCCCTCAGCCAGGCATTTTAAAATGGGTCGTGGATGGTTATTCCAGCATGACAATGACCCAAAACACACAACCAAGGCAACAAAGGAGTGGCTCAAGAAGAAGCAAGTTAAGGTCCTGGAGTGGTCTAGACAGTTTTCAGACTTTAATCCCATAGAAATCTGTGGATGGATCTGAAGGTTCGAGTTGCAAAACTTCAGCCTCGAAACCTTAATGACTTGAAGAGGATCTGCAAAGAGAAGTGGGACAAAATCCCTCCTGAGATGTGTGAGATGGTTTTGCAACCAAGTACTAAGTCGAAGGGGTCAAATACTTATTTCACTCATTGATATGCAAATCAGTTTATAACTTTTTTGGGGGGATTTTTTTTTGTTATTCTGTTTCTCACTATTAAAATACACCTACCATTAAATTATAGACTGATCATTCCTTTGTCAGTGGGCAAACTTTAAAAATCAGCAGGGGATCAAATACTTTTTTTCCTCACTGTATGTAGGGAACATAATAAGCCACATAACGAACAGATGGTAACTAGCAGTATAAATCCACATACAAATACACAGTTTAATAGCACACACAAATAGTGAAAAACAGTAAAAAAAATATAGAAAAAAGTATAAAACTTAAAAAAGGCAACAGGCAATAGAAAGCAGTACCCAGGACATGCACCATAACAGCCCCCCAATGTTTCGGCAGTGTGCATGTCTGCTGTTTCACTCCTCTGCCCCATGTCTGCTATCTCTCTCACTTTCTCCCCACGTCTGCTGTCTCTCACCTCCAACCATGTCTGCTGTTTCTCTCACTCCCCCATGTCTGTTGTCTGTCTCACTCTCCCCATGTCTATTGCCTATCTCACTGCCCCACGTCCACTGTCTTTCTGCCCCGCAATGTGCTAACTTGGGGAGCCACGGGCAGCATCAGCTCTGTGTGTTAAACATACTCTGAGCTCAGTCAGTGCTGTGCGTGCTCCCCACTGATAGTGATGACACAGAGCATCATATTTACTATTCTCTGAATCATCCCTATGCGCAGGCTCCCAAGTCAACCACATGCTGCCTGCTTCGCTGGATCCACCAGTGCTGCACGTGCTATTAATAATAAAAAAAACTCGTGGCTGCCTTCCACCAGGAGACATGTATCCTGGGTATCAGACAGCAGCTGCCCTCCACAAAGCCAGTGCCCTAGGTGAACGTCTAGGTCACCTATTGGTGCGGGCCCTGTTGCCATAGATCTCCAGAGGTTGCAACCCAAATGCAAAAAGAAAAATATTCAATCCATGTGTCAGGGCAGGTAGCACGGAATCAAGGAAGAAAGCCAAAGTTCAAAGTCCAAAGACATAGAAAAGGCTCTAGGCTTTAACTGGACACTGAATTAACCAGCAAAGCTGCTTTAAGAATAAAAATTAACTCCATGGGATAAACAGTAAGGCATAGTGTTGCAGAGGCGAACCTCCACCTATTTACTGCCAGAGATGGAGTTATGACTATTCGTTGGTGGGATAGTTGGAGGAGGAGTGCTTGACACTCTGAAGATAATCTATGGAGCACAGAAAATGATGGGAAGTGGAGTCAAGTGATGCTTGCTGCCCACAAGGCCTATGGGAAATCTGACACAGTAATCTATCGGAAGGTTGCACTCAATGAGAGGGAGCAACAATATGTGCATCTTGGCATCTGTATAAATAGATAACGCTTCAGGCAGGAATAACCCATTTTCTCAGCATATACAATCTCTTTTTGATGCCCCTGATATGGCGGACAAAATGTTAAAAAAAAAAAAAAAAAAATTTGGCATTAGATTCGAAACAGTCTTCTTATCAAGTGTTCCACATAATTACCTACTACATTGTGCCTGGACTCCATGATGAGAAACAGCAATATGGGTTGAGAGCACAATACAATGTGCTGCAAATTGTAGTCCATTCATTTTTTTTTTCTTTGAAGCTGTGCCAAACTTTTTGGTGCATTTAATTCCTGCAAAGGGCATTCGAAATGGAAGGTGCATCAATCATCTTGTCTATGTTGTGGTACTTTTCTATATCATTTATTAGAATGGGCATGAGACTTGCTTACATACTCTATGCAAAACACATGTGGAGAAAATAATAAACGTCCTTTAATTAGTAATATACACTGATCAGCCATAAAATTATGACCACCTGGCTAATATTGTGCAGGTCCCCTTTTGACCCCAAAAAAGCTCTAACACATCAATGCATGGTATCTGGAACCTAGACGTTAGCAGCAGATCCTTTAAGTCCTATAAGTTGCAATGTGGGGCCTCCATGGATTGGACTTGTTTGTCCAGCATATCCCACAAATGTTCGATTGGATCAAGATTTGGGGAATTTGGAGGCCAAGTCAACAACTCATTGTTGGGTTCCTCAAACCATTCCTGAACCATTTTTGCTTTGTGGCAGGGCGCATTATCCTGCTGAAAGAGGCCAATGCCATCAGGGAATACCGTTTCTATGAAAGGGTGTACATGGTCTGAAACAATGCTTAGGTAGGTGGTCCATGTCAAAGTCCACATGAATAGCAGGACCCAAGGTTTCCCAGCAGAACATTGCCCAAAGCATTATACTGCCTCTGCCGGCTTGCCACCTGTCAGTGGTCATAATGTTGTGGCTGATCCTTGTACATTCAATTATTATAATTTGAATAGCTCCTATGAATTACATAAGACTAGTGGATGTCAAGAGTAACTTGACAATGAAATGCCAATGATTGCACTTATTGAACTCTGTAGGAACCTCAAAGCTTTGTTGGTTTTTGGTTTTATTTAAATTTTAATACCACAAGGTCTATATATCAACAAAAAATGGCATGAATATATTTACTTCTTAAAAAAATGAAAGCTATCTAATCATTACATTTGACTTTGAAGTTCATGTATCTGACATTGCACTTGGAACTGTCGATGGCTTGCGTCTGGCTTCCAACTGGACATCAATGCTCTAAAAGAAGAGTAGATGGATCTCGGCATTGACATCCAGCCAGCATTGTTGTCCATTGCCTAGTAAGAAGACATGGTCAGTCTGGCATAAGATGCTGCTCTGATGGACTGTTGATTTGACGGGTGTGTAGTCTTCAACACAAAACCAACAGCCTTTTTCAGGAAAACAATTGTTCTATTCAGCTCAGAGAGAGAACAACATGCCAGTGTCCAATTTCACTTTCAAGAATATAGTGGCAGGAGATTGCGCTGTAACGATTAGGGGTCTGCTGTTGAATTCAACACTGTCAGTCCTTTACTTGCCCCTTCAGCTGATAAGTGTGATGTTCATTCATCCATATTCTAGCACCCAGCTTACATTCAAGCCACTTTGAATAGACCCCATGTAGGTAAAAAGTGGATGGATGGTAAGTGAAGTAAAGTAAGTAGTTTGGAATGAGAAGAAGATGGCTTTATACACACGGGCCATGCATTATACTTCTTGGGACTCATGGGAGATATTCAGTTGGTAATTATATTTATGTATTTCTTGCCTTGTTAACTGCAAGGCTTCAAACAATGAGTAAGAAACTCATCTCTTTAAAGAAGCTTACTACCCAACATACTAGAATACCTGTCACTTTACCTCTAGCTGATCTCACCTAGCTGGAACACACACAATTCATCTTTGGCCTATCCCACCTACTGCCAACCATGTACATTACTGTACTACAACTTCCTTCCCTCTGACCTCTTCAACCCCTTATGTGTCTCATGTACCCCATTCCCTCTAAATTTTAAGCTTGCGAGCATGGTTCTCTACCTCACGTACCATTCTGTTCTAGTTTATTTAACTTTGTATGCTTTTCCCTTCTATGCTCTGTACCTAGCGCTACGTAAATTGTTGGCGCTATATAAATAAAGGTCAATGTAATATAATGTAATGTATTGTTATTGTTTTAATGTCCATGGTAAAAGGGTCAATAAGCTTGACCCATAGCCCAATTCTCATTTCAGCCAATTTCAAAGTCAATAGTCCTTATGAGTAATAGTTCTTATGAGCAATAGTCCTTATGAGCAGTGGTGTCCCAAGGCATCTGATTGGCATAATATTACTGGTATCTGGCACAATATTACTGGGCTCTGAATGGCACAATATTACTGGGCTCTGAATGTCACAATATTACTGGCATCTGAATGGCAAAATATTCCTGGTATCTGAATGGCACAATATTACTGGGCTCTGAATGACATAATATTACTGGCATCTGAATGGCAAAATATTCCTGGAATCTGAATGGCACAATATTACTGGGCTCTGAATGACATAATATTACTGGCATCTGAATGGCACAATATTACTGGTATCTGGACGCGGCCGCCGGGAAAAAAAAAAAAATTATTATTAAAAAAAAAATCACAGCAACCGGATGTTACGTCACATCCGGTGACTGTGTTTCCCTCCTCCACAGAGCAGCCATTAGGTAAGTGATGGGGAAGGGGGGGAGGAGGGGGGTTTAAAACGAGCAGGGCTCTGACTGGCACTATTTTACTGGGCTCTGGCTGGCACTATATTACTGGGCATCTGGCTGGCACTATATTACTGGGCTCTGGCTGGCACTATATTACTGGGCTCTGACTGGCACTATATTACTGGGCTCTGGCTGGCACAATATTACAGGCATCTGACTGGCACTATATTACTGGGCTCTGGCTGGCACAATATAACAGGCATCTGACTGGCACTATATTACTGGGCTCTGGCTGGCACAATATTACAGGCATCTGACTGGCACAATATTACTGGGCATCTGGCTGGCACTATATTACTGGGCTCTGGCTGGCACAATATTACAGGCATCTGGCTGGCACAATATTACAGGCATCTGGCTGGCACTATATTACTGGGCATCTGGCTGGCACTATATAAATGGGCATCTGGCTGGCACTATATTACTGGGCATCTGGCTGGCACTATATTACTGAGCTCTGGCTGGCACTATATTACTGGGCTCTGGCTGGCACTATATTACTGGACATCTGGCTGGCACTATATTACTGGGCTCTGACTGGCACAATATTACTGGGCTCTGACTGGCACAATATTACTGGGCTCTGACTGGCACAATATTACTGGGCATCTGGCTGGCACTATATTACTGATCTCTGGCTGGCACTATATTACTGGGCATCTGGCTGGCACTATATTACTGGGCTCTGACTTTCACTATATTACTGGGCATATGGCTGGCACTATATTACTGGGCTCTGACTGGCACTATATTACTGGGCTCTGGCTGGCACTATATTACTGGGCTCTGACTGGCACTATATTACTGGGCATCTGGCTGGCACTATATTACTGGGCTCTGACTGGCACTATATTACTGGGCAGCTGGCTGGAACTATATTACTGGGCTCTGGCTGGCACTATATTACTGGACATCTGGCTGGCACTATATTACTGGGCTCTGACTTTCACTATATTACTGGGCATCTGGCTGGCACTATATTACTGGGCTCTGGCTGGCACTATATTACTGGGCATCTGGCTGGCACTATATTACTGGGCATCTGACTGGCACTATATTACTGGGCATCTGGCTGGCACTATATTACTGGGCATCTGGCTGGCACTGTATTACTGGGCTCTGGCTGGCACTATATTCCTGGGCTCTGAGTGGCACAATATTACTGGGCTCTGGCTGGCACTATATTACTGGGCATCTGGCTGGCATTATATTACTGGGCTCTGACTGGCACACTATTCCTGGTATCTGACTGGCATAATATTCCTGGGCTCTGACTGGCATAATATTCCTGGGCTCTGACTGGCACAATATTACTGGTTTCTGACTGGCACAATATTCCTGGGCTCTGACTGGCACTATATTCCTGGTATCTGACTGGCATAATATTACTGGTATCTGACTGGCACTATATTACTGGTATCTATAATTGTAAGAGTGTCACCTCGTGGGGCTCCTGTGTGTTGCATAATTAATGGCGGTTTCATGTGTGCATAATTATGGGGCACTTGTGTGTGGCATATTTATTGGGCCCCATATGTGGCATAATTAAGGGACTCTTTTGTGTGGCGTAATTAAGGGACTCTTTTGTGTGGCATAATTATGTGGCACCTGTGTGTGTGGCATAATTATGGGGCACCTGTGTGTGTGGGGCACAATTAATTGGGCAGAGGTGAGGCATAAATAGTGGGGCTCTGGTGTGGCATAATTTATGGGGCTCTGGTGTGGCATAATTTATGGGGCTCTGGTGCTGCATAAGTTATGGGGCTCTGGTGCTGCATAAGTTATGGGGCCCTGGTGTAGCATAAGTTATGGGGATCCTGTGTGTGGCATAGTTATGTGCTTCTGTATGTGGCATAGTTAATAGGCCATCTAACTGGCATTACTAAGGAATCTGTTTGGCATTGTATGGAGGAAATCCAGGGGGGTGACACCATGAGTTTCCGCACCGGGTGACACCAACCCTAGTGACGCCCCTGGGTATCTGAATGGCACAATATTATTGGGCTCTGAATGGCATAAGATTACTGGCATCTGAATGACACAATATTACTGGGCTCTGAATGGCACAATATTACTGGTATCTGAATGCCACAATATTACTGGGCTCTGAATGGCATAATATTACTGGGTTCTGAATGGCACAATATTCATGGTATCTGAATGGCATAATATTACTGGGCTCTAAATGGCGCAATATTACTGGTATTTGAATGGCACACTATTACTGGCATCTGAATGTCACAATATTCCTGGTATCTGAATGGCACAATATTACTGGTATCTGAATGGCACAATATTACTGGCATCTGAATGGCACAATATTACTGGTATTTGAATGGCACAACATTACTCACATCTGAATTGCACAATATTCCCGGTATCTGAATGGCACAATATTACAGGTATTTGAATGGCACAATATTACTGGTATCTGAATTGCACAATATTACTGGCATATGAATGGCACAATAATATTGGCATCTTAATGGCACAATGGTATTGGCATCTGAATTGCACAATATTACTGGTATCTGAATCGCACAATATTACTGGCATATGAATGGCACAATATTACTGGTATTTGAATGGCACAATATTACTGGTGTCTGAATCGCACAATATTACTGGCTTATGAATGGCACAATAATACTGGCTTCTTAATGGCACAATGGTATTGGCATCTGAATGGCACAATAATACTGGCATATTAATGGGCAAATTGGCTGTGGCTTATTAATGACAAAATGATACTGGCATATAATTGGGCAAATTGGCTGTGGCTTATTAATGACAAAATGATACTGGCTTATAATTGGGCAAATTGGCTGTTATAGAGAGAGAGATGAGTTTGTATGTATAGATATGTAGTGTTTTAGAATTGTACAATTGTCACCTCGTGGGGCTCCTGTGTGTTGCATAATTAATGGCAGTCCCATGTGTGCACAATTAAGGGGCGCTTGTGTGTGGCATATTTATTGGGCCCCATGTGTGGCATAATTAAGGGACTATTTTGTGTGGCATAATTATTGGGCACCTGTGTGTGTGTGTGTGGCATAATTATGGGGCACCTGTGTATGTGGCATAATTAATTATTGGGCAGAGGTGAGGCATAATTTATGGGGCTCTGGTGTGGCATAATTTATGGGGCTCCTGTGTGTGTCATAGTTAACAGGCCATCTAACTGGCATTACTAAGGAATCTGTTTGGCATTGTATTGGAGGAAATACAGGGGGGTGACACCATGAGTTTCCGCATCGGGTGACACCAACCCTAGTGATGCCTCTGCTCATGAGCAATAGTTCTTATGAGCAATAGTCCTTATGAGCAATAGTCCTTTTGAGCAATAGTCCTTATGACTATATAGGTATGACAAGATATTCCACAATTAAATGTCTTACGACAATTAGTTCTGCTATGTAGACTCATCAGTAAACGTGCTTTTCCCTTCCATGATATCCTATTCAGCAAACTCAACTGAACACTGACATAACTATAATGGAAATAAAGGACTTGATTTGCTCCAAGGAAACTGGATGCCAAAAGAGCACAGTTTGTAATTGCACGAGTGCAGCAGATTGTTTAAAATAAGTTCAAGAACAGCGATAAGGATGAAGATGATGTTATCTACAGGATAGAAGAAGCTATTAACATACACTAGAGTGTTTTCAATCACTTAATCATGAACCCTTTTCCTGAGAGCTGTCTTTTGTCTATGTGCCACGAGGAAACATAAATATTTTGGCCTTCCAGCCTCTTTTTCTGATAATACACACTTAACTACAAGTCCTTCCCACCTCCAAGAAAAAAAGTTTCAAACACATGATAATCCACGAAAAGATAGACATAGTTTCTCTGCTTTTTTTATTGAATTGTTCAAAAGATCTCACTTCCTCACTTCTTTCTTATTGTTTTTACAATTATTTTTATTTATCTAAAACTGAGGTGGATGTTATTAAACAGGGTGGTTTTATTCCAAAACTAAAAAAATAAATAAAACTAATAATAATAATAAAAATAATAATAATCAATTGAAGTTATCCTAAAACCCATATTATTGTTACACTTTAATTACTACACTTTCATTAGGCAAATATCATGTTTTACAATGGAATGATACAACAAATATACATTTTTATGGGATAGGCACCAGCATTACTCAAAAGTGTACATTTATTGGTTTCTGTGGTGGACAATTTAATAAAGTTCTATGGGACTACAGGAACCTGGCCACAGATACTGGTGTCCCAGTATGGACACTTTACCTATACCTGCCTTTGTTATACCAACAATAGAAAACATATATAAAATAGAATAGCTTTCAACCCAAGTAGACAAGAAAAATAAACAGAAATACAAAATGATAGATTAATTAAAGTAGAGGTGAGGGAATAACAGTAGGGTACTGAGATCCAGTAAGATGTCATTAAACTACAATGCTGTGTGCCCTATAATGGGCTTTGGGATATGAACATGACCCCTGTATAAATCAGCCATCAGGGGTGTGGACTATAGTAAACTGTGGTAGAAAATAAATTGTAATAAAATCACATGATATCTGCATTAGTATGTCTCAACATACTAGTATGTACTTAGTACTTAGTATGTATCAACAAAGTTGTAAATAATAGTCCGTATATATCAACAACATGTTACACACACATATGATAATATACATCATATCATAATTTTGACAGTTGGGGTTCCCCCTTTCAGGGAGCCAAAAGGAAAAACAACATTGGGAAAGCCAGAGGCATGGAAATAAAGATACAAGGGAATGTTAGTGTGGCGAAACCGGCCTCGCCACGTGTCCTTGGAGGGGGCTGCTTGCCCGCCTCTTGCCTTTGGACTATGGACCAGACTTTATGTGAATGTGTTATACCCCAGATAGGAATCCCATGGAGCCCATTCGTATGAAACTGACTGTAAAGACTTTGGCTCCATGGCGTTTAAACTGTATTTGTGTGGTCCGAGCGCCATTCACTTAATAATGTGCGCTCAGACCTGAGCTATCTGGGGATATGTGAAATGTCTGTGTGTTATGTGTAAAATGTGACTTTATGTATTTTAAAGTGTGTCCTCAATTACCCGTTGCAACATTGTTGCGAACGGGTAATTGAACAGTAAGTAGCCGTCCTTTGTTCTCGGGGGTGGCCGCTGTCACGAAGTGAATTCTGACAGTCTGACTGACTGGGGTTCTTGGAGGGGCCTGAGGGCCAAACACCTCCCTATAGATTATGGACCCTGTCTGTAATGTGTTTAAGCCTTCCATTGTTTAGTTATGTCAGCCACCCAGTCTGACTACCTTGCTTCTGGCTCCAGATTAAAGTGGCTAGATACTGCTTTACTGGTGATGTGTTTAAGTTTTCTATTGTTTAATCAAGTGTTATCTGATTGCAGTTTGGTGTATATAAGTCTGTGTTGTTTGTCAAATAAAGTAGTTCAATCTTGCTGTAAAAGTTCCAGTTTGACTGCTAGGAGAGTAAACCTATTCGTATGGTTCCTATTCAACTGCCTACAGCATTCATATGCTTGGGAGGATTCATATGCTTCTCCGGTTTGGTGGTTGTGGTGTCTGCTGCAGTGCTTGGAGTCCTCAGGAAGCGCTAGGAGCATCCTTTAACGGAGGTACCCAGTCGGGGTGCCAGGCGATCCGTTACAGTTAGGGTGGACATTAGCTTGTGAATCTTCTAACCACAGTCATTTTTATAATACTGGGATATGTCTGTAAATATGGGTGGGATTTATTATACATTTAAGGGCCTTTAAGACCCACTGACCATCACAATATGCAGAGGAGCATGCATGTGCCACATTTTTATCATGATAGTACAACACTACACAGCTGAGACCAGATTGTATAGATTGGGTGTAATTTAAACCCATTGTTTGTGTTAGAGATGAGCCTCTAGACATGTTTTAGTTCTTTTTTTTTTGCCTTCTGCTTTATTATAAAAAAAAAAATAGGGTTTCGTTTCTCTTTAAACACGAAGACTGCAATTAATGGGAAACACATTTTCTATGATACTTTTTTTGTCTATTCTTAAAAAGCCAAAGACTTGTATTTGATTGATCTCTATTTTAACAGCATTCCTTAGATAGCTGAAAAACATTAAGGTGATAGGTTGTTGTGTTTTTGCAATAGCTTTGGAATAGTTATTATTTTTCTTCCCTTTTAAAGGGAGGTATGATTTGTTTGCATGTTCAGCATTGTTATGCCGAGATTTAACATAGTAACATAGTAATTTAGGTTGAAAAAAGACACAAGTCCATCAAGTTCAACCCTTCTACCTATCATTACAGCTTTTGATCCAAGAGATCCTTTTGAGAAGAAAAAGCATAGTCTAGGGAACGTCCCGCACATTTAAAAATGAGGTGTATATTCTCTGATACCTTGTGCTCGGCAACATGTCATATTCATAAACAGTAGACACAGTCCCACAGTATGTTATTTGATAAGCTCGTCATCATGACTCTCTACTGGATTTGTAAATTAACATTACGTGCTACACAAGACACACCAGCCAACATCCTTTGATGAGGTGGAGTCTTGTAGCCATACATATATTAGATGCAATGATATTTGGGCAAAGTACATATAGCCCCAAATTTGACTTTACAGGACCTAAAAAAAACAGAACTGTCTGGCAAATCCATGAATGTTGGCAAATATTCACATTTTTCCAATAATTGGTTTTTTTAAGATCCATGTTAGCAATGTAGACCTTTCATACTAAACAAAAACACTGTTTTTAAAAAAAAATCTACTTTCAACTCTAACTGTTCTCACCTTATTGGTTAGGTATTGTTCTAAAAGTATATCATGTAGATTGGTTGGCTCTAGTTTATTATTACTTGTTTTATAGTGTTGCTTATAGTTTAGCCCTTCTTTTGCTATAAGTTTGACCACCCTAATTAACATAATTTTGTTTCTTAACAAAGTCATGTGAATCACAGTCACAATCTCAAGGCTATTCCAAGATGAGCCAACTCTGTGAGCAAAATGACCTCTTCATCTCAGCGATAAAATTCTAGCCAAAATATTCTATTGGCCTGAGACGTGATCCATTAGAAATATGCTTATGGTGTAGAGCTCATTCTGTCTGGCAGAGTCCGGCTTGCAGGAAGATAAGAAGCAAATGCTAATGTCCAGATAAGAACTGAATGCAAATATTTATGATATGATATTCCTTGGGAATTATGTGTAGATAAAACAAAGTGTATTATTTTCCCGTTTCTCTTTCAGGTTTGCCAAAATGCCCTTTTTCGCTTTCGAAATTTGCATTTCTTCAAAATTGATTCGGCTTGCGTATTATGTTAAGCTATTTGTTTGCTAAGGATGGTAATTAGTTACTGTAATTACGGCAATGACAGTTGCTAAATTGTTTTTAAAGCATTACAGTGAGCCTGTGCCAAAAGATTGCTGTACTACTTTTTTTTTAATTTTTTTTTATTTTGGGGGATTTAAGTCGAATCTGGAAAAATTCCCATCCTGTGACTAGCTTGGGATTTTCAACTACAAAGCTGCCTTTTAATGATTTGAAATTTTTTTTTTTTTTTAAAAACAATAATTAAAAAAAAATCCTTCATTTGCATTGATTTCTTTTTTTTTTAGTGGCACTGTGTTTACTTGTTAAATGGCTCATTCTGTTTATATTTAAGATCACACAAATATTAGTGATATTAGAACGGCCTTGTGGGAGTGAAGGGAGAAAAAAAAAGATACAGAGGGATCTACTGTAGAAATAAAAGTGAAAAAGAGAAACTTTTAGAAAACAGGAAAACAATCAAAATAGATGAAAAAAATGCAAAACATTTACACAGTGCTTTCTAATTAAACTATTTTGTCTTCTGTCAGAATTAGAATTATAAAGTTGAAAAAGTGCACGTCAAAGTCAGTTTTGATCTTTTTTCTCTCCCTCTTGCCCAGCAAACTTACATAATTATATGTGTAAAAATGTCAGAAATCTGATGCGTTTACAAACTAGTTTAAATGCAGCAAGCTGATGTTGTGTTTGTCACAGCTTTTTTTTTTTTATTGAGAAAGGGTTTATTGATTAAGGGTTTACCTCTTAGTTGTCACATCACATCTGAGTCTATTCACTAAAGAGATATTGGCATGCATAAAACAGGGTAATATATCATCTTGCCTCTTTAAAAGTCTTTGGTAAGACCCCCACCTTGAATATTGCAGTACAATTCTGGGCACAAGACCTTAACAAGGATATTATGGAACTAGAAAAAGTGCAACGCAGGGCTACAAAATTAATAAGGAGATTGAAGGATCTTAGTTATGAAGAGAGACTAAAAAAGTTTCATTTGTATATGCTAGAAATACGGTGTCTTAGAGGGGATGTGATAACATTATTATTAATATGGCAAGGTCCAATAACAGAAATGTACAAAGAACAAGAGGTCACCCCCTAAGACTGGAAGAGCAAAGATTTCATAGCCAGCAAAGGAAGGGATTATTTACAGTGAGGACAATGAAGTTAAGGAACTCACTGCCAAGAGAGGTAGTGCTATCAACCATAATAGATCCATTCAAAAGGGGTCTGGATTTATTTTTTATTTTTATTTTTTAGAAAAGCAGGACATACAGGGCTATTAATAATAGAATAAGCATTAATAATAACGTCTTGATCCAAGGAGAAATCTGATTGCCCCTTGGAGTCAAGAAGGAATTTCCCCCCCAAGTGTCAACATTCAAAATAGCTTCCTTAGGATTTTTTGGCTTCTTTTGGATGAAAAGCAGGGGAGAACTTGATGGACTTTTATAATTTTTTTAACCTAAATTAGTATGTTACTATGAATATACTGTGGCATTAATGGATGGAAAGATAGCCATGTTAGAGATTTATTCCAGCTCAGGAATGAATGTCTTATTTTTTGCAATTCCTTTGAGGGTTAACTGCTTAGTGAATAGACTTCATCAAGGTGTCAGGTGGCCAAATGTAGTAAGACTGATGATATCAACTAAACATTACAAAGCTTATGCAGTGCTTTTTTATGCAGGAAATCCAATATTATTGAATTTCCATTTAAAACTATCCAAGCGTTATTAAACACACATTGGGAAAGACACTGTATATACTATATGGACAAATGCATTGGGAAACCTGAGCATTACACCAAAAAAGTATTTTATGGCATCACATTCTTAATACACAGAATTTAATACGGAGTTGGTCTTCCCTTTGCAGCTATAGCAGGTTCCACTCTTCTGTTAAGGATTTCCACAAGATTTTGGAGTGTTTCTGGGGGAATTTTTGCACAATCATCCAGTAGATCTTTTGTGAGGTCAGGCACTGATGTTGGATAAGAAGGCCAGGCTTGCAATGCCCAATCCAGTTCATTCCAAAGGTGTTCGATGGGGTTGAGGTTAAGGTTCTGTCCAGGTCGTTCAAGATCCTCCACACCAAACACATCATTGCTTTGAGGCACAGTCATGCTGGAATGCAAAAGGGCCTTCCCCAAACTGTTCCCATAAAGTTGGAAGCACATCATTGTCCAGAATGTCTTGGCATACGGAAGCATTAAGATTTCCCTTCACTGGAAGTAAGGGGTCTAGCAGAACGGCTGAAAATAACTGGTAAATACCAGCAGTGTCCCCCGCACCAGGTTACAACCCAATGGCACGCACCGGGCCATCCTCTGTACAGAGCGCAATGTTAGGCACCAGCACAACATTTTCTGGAAGCAAGGGTGCATTGCTCTTGAATAATTTGCATTCCCTAAATGAGAGTCAGCCTCTTATCAAAGCTTTTGGGGATGACAGGTACACTTTAGATTTAGCCTTCTCTAGAGAGTAACTGCTGCTGTCTCCAGCCTTGTAAGGAGTAAAAGGGAAATGATGTAATACACCCAAAAAGAAAATACATCTTTGTTAGAAATATTTTAATTGATTATATTAAAACTGCTGTGCTTTTTTAACAATGTAAAACACAAAAATGCAATGACAATGTCGGGTGAGAGAGCAGCATTCAATAAAAAAATATCAAAAATTAAGTTTGCCAACCAAAGACTTTGCACACATGATACATGCTAATCAAGTAAATAACACTGGGAAAACAAATCATTAGACATTAAAGCAATGTCATGAAATCTATTCCTCAATGCAGGATACATGCATATTAAACCCATGAAAAAGCCAGTGTCTCCAACTGGTAACATTGTTATTCCAAGTCATTTCCTGAACACTCACATCCATTTCTCACTTTGATCATTACAGCAGAGGGCAATTCAGACTGGCGAATGAAGCCAGACCGCATTACCCCGCATAGCATCAGCAAGTACATTAGCAACTCGTTCCAATACTACTAGAGGAAGGACTATGGGAAAAATCTCACTCTGGAAGTGGGAACTTGACTATGATGGTTAGCTAACCTTCGACTAAGGAACAATGCAGCATTCGACAAAGGTACAAATACACTGCAAGGGAGCAAATAATAAATATATTGTGATCACCAAAAGGTAGCCTGGGACAAATGTACATATTTTACAACATGTAATATAGGTCATGCATTTAAATGTATGTAGGACATTCATTGGTTGTTTCTATGATCTGCGTTGGTCCATACATTACCACACTGGATTTGGGGATCATAGTATTTTATAGGCTTTTACCTGATAATATATAACTGGAAGGCTGGTTATTGCTGGTTAAAAAGGTTACTGAGATCATGGCATTCCAAGTTTCCAAGTGATTGCCTATGTATCAGTGTTTGTTCCATATATATGGCCACTTCTTACTGAAGTTGGGGCTGTGGGACAAGTCTTCATCAAAAAGACTGCGTGGGAGACCAAGTGGGCAGCTTGTGACATCTTTTTATGCCTTCCCCTGTGAAGTGCCACCCTAGATCAAGATACAGCAGTGATTGTGTAGGGACAAACCTAGTGAGTTTCTCCTGCAAAGCAAACTCACCAGGTTTGTCCCTGCCCAATGTACAGCTAAATTGGTAGGTTTAAATGTTCATCTCACATCACCTCCATTCACCAGAAATTCACCTTTAAGTGAATTGTCCCTAATGTTTGAACCTGGTCAAAGACATCAAGTATGATGCTTTCTGAATGTACCTTTTTGTAGCTTTGCTACACCTGTCTCCTCTTCATCTTGCATCAAACTCTGGCTGTTCTGCTATGTATGGATACCTTTGTCTATTGCCTTAAGGCACACTTATTTTCTTTATAACGCATCTAGCCAATGTTCTTAACCTGTATCTGTAGTATTCTAACTTGTTTGCTCCTATCTCTAGAGCACAAAGGGCTTTGTTACAAAGTTTTAAAGAAAAGTATACCTCGAAAATAAATGCAATATACAGT
The DNA here is from genome assembly GCA_036172795.1 of Pelodytes ibericus. Taxonomy (NCBI): domain Eukaryota; kingdom Metazoa; phylum Chordata; class Amphibia; order Anura; family Pelodytidae; genus Pelodytes; species Pelodytes ibericus. The sequence goes on along the minus strand of CM069859.1, from coordinate 32,102,379 downwards.
GAACTGTGGGTCGGGGGCTCAGCAGTCCGACTAACCTGCAATTTGTGAATAAATTAGACACATTCAGGATACAGATATTGAAATGGAAAAAAACATCCAGTCTTTTATATTTATTGAACTTTAATATGCAAAAAAGCTGAGCATTTGTAAATCAGAGTAGTCTTAAAGTGAGTAATGATATCTTTGCATGATACCAACTCTGTTGAAATTCAGAGGGAGGATCACCCCTGAGGTTTTTGACTCAGACACAAATCCTTTTAATCTACATTATGATAGATAGGGCACTAGAAATATTTAAGGTCAGGATTACAAAGCCATTCAGGTTTACCCTTTAAGTGCCACAAGCACTGAAAGGCCTCTTAAGTAACCCCGAGGCCCTCGAACATATCCCATGATCCCTCCCAAAGATCTAAACCTTTTTGCGTTTTTATAGATTAGCACTACCAAGTAAATATGTCTCTTTAGACAATCATGGGGTAATGACAGGCTCCATATGCCACGATTTAAAATCTCAAATCACCACTATCAGTAAAATAATGTATACAAGTGATCCATTAATAGGAGGTAGTATGCAGCATTATTGCAATTTATCTTTCATGATAATAAGGTTATCATGTGAACTGGCTTGTTAAAGGTAGACTAAGAGAGTCTCTATAACAGAGACACTAGGTTCCCCCCTCATTATTATTAGGGTCCCCACCCGCCGGGGTGGGGCCGGGTGGTGACCGGGTGGGGATCGTGGGGGGGGGTTTGGGAACACTAGGTCCCCCCCTCATTATTATTATTTTTAGAGGCACTAAAATGCCTCTAAAAAAGTCCTGGAAAGGGCTAGAGGGCTGCAAATGGAAGTAAAATGTGGGTAAGAGTAGGACAAGTGCCCTGCAAGCAAATGTGGATATATCCACATTTAATGTGGGCACTTGTCCTACTCTTACCCACATTTTACTTCCTTTTCCAGCCCTCTAGCCCTTTCCAGGACTTTTTTAGAGGCATTTTAGTGGCCAAAAGTTCGTGTCCCCATTGACTCCAATGGGGTTCGGGTTCGGGGTCAAGTTCGGGATCAAGTTTGACCCTGAACCTGGACTTTTTCCCGAAGTTCGGCCGAACTCGCCAAACCCGAACATCCAGGTGTCCGCTCAACTCTAGACATAACCAGTTTAGTTATGGCTGCTCCCTCTGTACATCGCTATTCACAGCACTGCATACAAAAGGGCACCTTTTACTTTATGTAGGTCAATCCTGCTGTCTCGGAGGGGAAAAATAAAACCAAGATAAAAATCTGCAATATGCTCATTTATTTATTTCTTTTACTGGCAATATGGTGCACATTCAATTTCATTTGCAATTGTGTGATGCATTTGACTTTACTTCTCAATTTATAATGCAAATTACATTTTACCCATGTATCTTAAATAACGTATGCCTCGGAGATTGGGAACTCCTGTCGGCATATAGATAGGTAAAGGATAGTGCTTTATCTGTCTGGGTTAGATGTGTTTTTCTTTTCTTTTTTTTTTTTTGACCCTAAATCACAAGCAGCTAATTTATTTTCTCTTTTTCAATTATAGCTGCGGAGAACTATACAGCAATACCATATTTTCTATTTTATTATGTACACACTATGCAAATTGTGACTGTGTTAAAATGAAAGAAATATGTGTTCTCAAAGGTATTAAGTATCTAATACGCTGTGGAAGATTCAGTTTACACTCACACTGTACGAGATAAGATAAATTAATGAACAATAATGTATTATGAATAGTGTGTTAAACATCTCTTTGTTTTTGTCCTTGGGAGCTTACGAACAACTAGTGGGTCACTCCGAGAATGTCTGACACGTTATCCTCTACCACAATACTAAACAAGCCAAGAAACCTGGCTGTATAAAATAGAGACCATCTATAACTGGATAAATAAATTCTTTCCAAATACTAGGGCATTTTCATTGTTACATTCCAAGCTGTCTAGAAAATAATAGATGGCATTTTCCTCCCAGGTTGTCTCTGTAATGGTTTATCAAAAATTAAAGGGAGTCCATCATCTAAACCTTGTTTATACTGTGAATGTAAAAAATAAAAAGTTGGTGAACTTTACACTGTTTTCACAAAATTGCAAGCAAAAGCATGAATTAAGAGAACGATATGGTTTAAATGTGGGTGTTGTGTCTCCTGTTTATGACATCACATGTGGCATTTCAATGGGAAATGGGTCGTTTGCATGGCAAGCCACAAGGTGATGTCATAAACAGTGGACACCCACCAAGCAATCATGGAGCCATTAAATATCTATATTTGATGAATTATGTAGCTCTACTGTGTCTAGATCAACAACATAATATCCCAGAATCACTACAATGAACAAGTGTGTAATGCCAGAGGAGCTCAGTTAATTCTAGATACAAACATATCTTACATAGTTCATGCAGCAAGGTACAACCACCAAAACATCACATTTTATATGAAGACTCAAGCGAAGATGTTATATATGAAACAGAAGTGTCATTTATCGATGGTGAGTCAGTGCAATGTCGATTACCTAGAAGTTTTAAGTTGAACCTAGAAAATTGCGCTTGAATGCCAAAACCGGTCAGGAACCTTGATAATGGTGCTTGTATGCCAGAACTGGTTGGGGAAACTTGATAATGGTGCTTGTATGCCAGAACTGGTTGGGGAAACTTGATAATGGTGCTTGTATGCCAGAACTGGTTGGGGAAACTTGATAATGGTGCTTGTCTGCCAGAACTGGTTGGGGAAACTTGATAATGGTGCTTGTCTGCCAGAACTGGTTGGGGAAACTTGATAATGGTGCTTGTCTGCCAGAACTGGTTGGGGAAACTTGATAATGGTGCTTGTATGCCAGAACTGGTTGGGGAAACTTGATAATGGTGCTTGTGTACCAGAACTGGTTGGGGAAACTTGATAATGGTGCTTGTAGGCCAAAACCAGTCGGGGAGCCTTGATAATGTTGCTTGTGTGCCAAAACCAGTTGGTGAACTGTGATAATGTTGCTTAAATGCCAAAACCAGTGATTCTAGGATAAATAGTGGATGTAACAGATTTGATTCAATCTTTCAGTTAAATATAAGTTAGTTTATAAAACCAGATCAAAGCCAGCATTCTACATGTCTGTCCTCTAGTAGAGATATATGGAGCGAAGGATGCTTGTGCTCTTTCCTGTCATTGCTAGTTAAAATGTCTACACCTTTAATAAGTTAATTTACTGGCTACAGTTGTCCTCTAATTTAATGACTTGCAAAAAACAGTAAACACTATAAAAAAAAAAACCCACTCTATTCATTAAACAATGAATATTCCAATTTGCCTATTTTTGCAAGTCAGATATTATTGCCTGATTCGCATGTCAGGTTACCACTGTTTACTGTTTAGTGAGCAGGAATCTGAGTTTGTTTTTAATTCTGATAGATCTATTTGTCTAAATAATAGACATTTTATTTAGTGAGAAATTGTACAGCCCTATTTTGAACAATCATTTTTTTCACTGCGAATAGAATAAAAACCCTTTTATCTTTCGAGTTTTAGCTTTCAGACATGTACTGCATTTATTTTCTTTATGCCACTTTGTGCCTCTGCCACACACTGCTACATTATTTAATAAAAACTACATAATAAATCAGAAACTTTTACCATGGCCAGAAACCTGTTAATCATTGAGTTGCCATCTCCTTACATAAAAACAGCCGGAGTCAAAGCTACAGTGGGGGAAGGGGGGGGTGTGGGGGCGACTCGGGTGGTTGGGGGAACGTACCGTACTTTGAATTAAATGAAATAATTGTATGCTGCATTATTAAATGAATGCTATGATTAATTTTTAAACAGTGTGACTTGTGTACCCATACGAGGGCAAACATTTGACAAGGAGCATGATTAAAGATGCACCAGTCATTATTCTGGAAGAGAAAAATCAAGCTATGTTAAACTATTATCATTATAACAAAAAGTGGAAATTCATGAATTCATAAATGAGATACTTTCTTGACACAGACACTTTGAAGTTATACCCATGGACTCATTGAAAGTGTAACCAAAAGGAGAGTCTGTAAGAGCCCTCACTGCTTTCCTCCATCCCTTACTCATGGAGTTCTGGGACCATTATTTTGGAGCACAGTTTCTACTTGGATGGTCTCCAGCATGTCTGCTCTACAGCTCATCCCATGAAGTACATCTGTGTATTGTCCTGTCCCCACCTCCCTATTTGCCTGGAGAGGGCTGTTTGAACTTGCTCATTTCTTTTGAGCATTGCCTATCATAGGTTATATTTTCTGAGTGTCTGTGCCCTGACTCTTGTTCTGATGTTTTGTATACAGACCTTTGGTTTGTTTCTTACCCTGATTCTGATATTGCTACTCCTGTATATGATCCTTGGCTTGTTCCTAATTAGATATCCGTCTGTATTGCTTCTTCTGTATATGAGAATTGGGCAGACTAGATGGGCCAAATGGTTCTTATCTGCCGACCCATTCTATGTTTCTATGACCCTTGGCTTGTTCCTCCTATGACTCCATCTAGACTGCTACTCCTGTGTATAACCCTTGGTTTGTTACTGAGTCCGAATAAGGTCTTCATTACTGCTCCTGTATCTAGAAACATAGAAACATAGAATGTGTCAGCAGATAAGAACCATTTAGTCCATGTAGTCTGCACAATTTGCTAAATACTTTTATTAGTCCCCAGTTCCCTATCTTACCGGTGATACTCAAAAAATTAGAATATCGTGCAAAAGTTCATTTATTTCAGCAATGCAACGTAAAAGGGGAAACTAATATATGAGATGGACGCATTAAATGCAAAGCAAGATAGTTCAAGCTGTGATTTGTCATAGGTGCGATGATTATGGCTTACACCTCATGTAAACCCCAAATCCACAAGCTCAGTAAATTAGAATATTACATGCAATCAATTAAACAAGGAGTGTACATAGAACAATATCAGACCTCTGAAAAGTATAAGCATGCAAATGGACTCAGTACTTGGTTTGGGCCCCTTTTGCAGCAATTACTGCCTCAATGTGGCATGGCATGTAAGCTTTCAGCCTCTGGCACTGCTGAGGTGTTATGGAAGACCAGGATGCTTCAATAGCACCCTTCAGCTCTTCTGCATTTTTCGGTCTCATGTCTCTCATCTTTCTCTTGGCAATGCCAGGTCAGGCGAGTTTCCTGGCCAATCAAGCACAGTAATCCCATGGTCATTCAACCAGGCTTTGGTGCTTTGGCAGTGTGGGCAGGTGCCAAGTCCTACTGTAAAATTAAGTCAGAATCCCCATAAAGGAAGCATGAAGTGCTCCAAAATCTCCTGGTAGACAGCTGCTTTGTCCCTGGACTTAATGAAGCACAGTGGACCAACACCAGCAGAGGACATGGCTCCCCAAATCAACACAGACTGTGGAAACTTCACACTGGACTTCAAGCATTTTGCAGTGTGTGCCTCTCCATTCTTCCTCCAGTCTCTGGGTCCTTGGTTTCCAAATGAGATGCAAAAGTTGCTCTCATCAGAAAAGAGGACTTTGGACCACTGAGCAACAGACCAGGTCTGTTTTTCTTTAGCCCAGGCAAGACGTTTCTGACGTTGTTTGTTGTTCAGGAGCGACTTGACAAGAGGAATATGACATCTGAAGCCCATGTCCAGGATCTGTCTGTGTGTGGTGGCTCTTGATGCACTGACTCCAGCCTCAGTCCACTCTTTGTGAAAGTCCCCAACACATTTGAATGGCCTTTTCCTGACAATCCTCTCCAGGCTGCGGTCATCCCTGCTGCTTGTGCACCTTTTTCTTCCACACTTTTCCCTTCCACATAACTTTCTATTAATGTGCTTTGATACAGCACTTTGGGAACATCCAACTTCCTTCGCAATTACCTTTTAAGGCTTTCCCTCCTTATGGAGGGTGTCAATGATGGTTTTATGCACAAGTCAGCAGTTTTCCCCATGATTGTGATTCCTACTGAACCAGTCTGAAAGACCATTTAACGGCTCAAAAACCCTTTGCAGGTGTTATGGCTTACTTAGCTGATTAGAGTGGGACACTGTGAGCCTAGAATATTGCACCTTTTCACAATATTCTAATTTACTGAGATTGTGGATTTGGGGTTTTCATGAGCTGTAATCATCGCACTTATGACAAATCACGGCTTGAACTATCTTGCTTTGCATTTAATGGGTCTATCTCGTTTATTAGTTTCCCCTTTTATGTTGCATTACTGAAATAAATAAACTTGTGCACGATATTTGAAATTTTCAAATATCACCTGTATATCTAGGATAGCTTTGTGACTATCCCACGCATGCTTAAAATCTTGACTGTGTTTACCTCTACCAATTCTGCAGGCTATTCCATACATCCACTACCCTCTGAGTAAATAAATACTTCCTATTATTACTTTTAAATCTTTGCTAATTTTAGACCATGTCCTCTAGTTGTGGCAGTTTTTCTTCTTTTAAATATACTCTCTTCCTTTACTGTGTTGATTCCCTTTATGTATTTAAATGTTTCTATCATATCCCCCTGTTACATCTTTACTCCAAGCTATACATGTTAAGATGCTTTAACCTTTCCTGGTAAGTTTTATCCTTCAACCCATGAACCAGTTTAGTAGCCATACTCTGAACTCTCTCCAAAGTATCAATATCCTTCTGGAGATACGGTCTCCAGTACTGTGTACAATACTCCAAGTGAGGTCTCACCAGTGCTCTGTACAATGGTATGAGCACTTCCCTATTTCTACTGCTAATACCTCTCCTTTCCTGCATCCAAGCATTCTGCTAGCATATCCTGCTGCTCTATAACATTGTGTATTAAATTACTACTCCTAAATCCTTTTCCCAAGATGTTGAGGTTCGGACTGTACCAGATATTCTGTCTGTTTCACAGCATGCTTTTGCTAGGCACCAGCATTGTTCATGGTAGACAATTTCTGGACTATGTGACGGCCTATTTAATGATGTTCTATGGCTCTTCATATACCTTGCCACAGGCACTGGTGTCCTTGACAAGATGCCTTAACTATCCTGCCTCTGACTTCCCTCAACTGGTGCGGTCTTTGCTGAGGCTAGTCAGATTAGGGTTTTGCATTTAAATTAGTTACATTCAGTTTGGCAGGTTTTAGTCTAGAGGTCATGCTCTGACGTAGAACCAGAGAAAGCACCTTCTCTGGTAGGAGTAGAGTAGCAGGAGCCCCTTCCTCTGCAAATCAAGATCCTGATGTCCATGACTTGTCTTTCAGTAAAGCTGTAGAGGACCCAGACATTGTGATGATTAGTTGCCTCCAGAATGTACTGCTGAGAGAACTCTTGCATCTCTGAAAAATGTGTGCAGCAATGAACAAACCGTATAAAGGCCAAAGAAGGTTATGGCCTATATACATTCTATTCGCACACGCAGGTATGGTCATCTGTTCATACTTATAGAACCTGGATGAACACCGGAAATAGCCAGGGTTAATCAAAGCTGAGGCCGGAAGGAGAGGGCCAGAATAAATCTGACCCAAATAAAAAAACGTTACATAAAACGTATCGTGCTGTGCGATAGATTGGGAATTTAGCCATTAATCAATAAAACCTGCCTAACAGGACTTAAAGCAAGTTCACGTATAGAATTACGCATAGAGGACTTGAAGGTAAGATTAATTATCCTCAGTCTTTTGAAACATAATGCAATGGGGAATACATAGTGTGATGTTGGAATTGAGGACTTTATTTCAATACGGATATAACCAAATAATCGTTTGTGCAGGAAATGCTTTTTTTCTTAAAGTTTTCCTTTATTTCAGTCTTTTCAGTCTTTGTTGCCTTATGAATTGCCAGTGTATTTTCTAAAACATATGCATAGAAATATAAAGCAATATATATGGAATGTTTGAACTGGGATCCCCAACAAAGACAATGTGAGGACCATCTGTTTCTGTAGCATTCTATTAATGTCATGTTGTCTAGCTCTCCGGTACTATATAATAAGTGTCTCTTCGTTCACACTCTTGTCCATATTGATTCCACCAGGGCTAAAAAGATATATCTGTTAAGCAAATGAAATCAACTTGTAACAGCATGACCTTTAACAAGCAGAAAGAAGTTGTTGCCCTTTGAAGAAAAAGGAAGAGGCTGTCTCTGAGTGTATCATGAGATTCTGATATTGCACTTTCAGAAAGAGATGCCTCTATCAAACTTCCTTCTTCTCTCTCATGTCACAGCCACACAGGGACTCTGTTATCAGCGAGGATGAAAATCCCTACCTCCAACAGGAGAGATCAGAGAGGAAATCTACACATGCCTGCAAGCAAAATAAAATAAGAACAGCAGCGTGTTTCAGCTAAACCATCTGAGCCCATATTTTACCATCTGGGAAAAACAACCGGCTGAAGTAACTGGAAATATATTAAATAAATAATATGATATACAGTATATGGGAAGTACCATGCAAAATGGTAAATGCACTCAAGCAACCTCCATCAGTCATATAAAATTACACATGCACAATTATAGCCGTACACAGTATTACACACGCCCACATTGGAGTTGTATACAGGGATTTCTAGGGCAAAGTTCTAAAAGTTAAATAATCAGCAGCAATATTCCATTGGTTTCCAGGATGACTGGCCCACTTTTAGAGCTGTGCCCCACATTTGACCTTTCTATGTAACCCTCATAGTGCCACACACTCACACCTTCATAAGAATGCCATATTTGGAGGAATGTCCTAGCGCGTTGAGGGAGAGGACTGCACATTGAAGGAGCTCCTGCTGATCACCGCCGCCAACAGAAGCGTTCAAAGCTACTCAGACTTTGATTTCTCAAGATCCTGTAAAAAGATCTCACTGACCAAAGTTGTCACAAAGGCACAGGAAGTCTGGCACATCTGGCCACCAAAAGGACATCTGTTTAGGAAAGACTATTATGCTACTTTCTATAATGGGAAAAAGCTACTTTCTCCCAGACTACGTCTACTCACCTCCTTTTGACTGTGAGCCTTCTAAATGGTCTAAAACTATTTAATAGCTTTGTGTCTGAGGAGGCAATTCCTTCTTCTGACATGCTGGCTGCAATGGTTGTGCTGACTTCAAGAGAGGGCAAAGATCCATCTCAGTGCTCCAGCTATCATTCCATCTCATTTATCAACATGGACTCTAAGTGCTATGCAAAGGTTTTGGCTCAGAGACTCAACAATATGTTACCAAATATGATCCATCCAGATCAGGTTGGGTTCATCATTGACAGGAAGGTCCCTGACATCGTCAGATGATGTAGACTCTGATCCACAGGAGTTGAAGGATCAAAGTCCACATGATGCTTTTATCACTAAACTCAAAAGAATTCCTTAAACTGTGTGGATTGGGACTACCTTGTATATCTTGGAGGAAAGACGTAACAGGGGGGATATGATGGAAAACATTTAAATACATAAAGGGAATCAACACAGTAAATGAGGAGAGTATATTTAAAAGAAGAAAAACTACTACAACTAGAGGACATAGTCTTACATTAGAGAGGCAAAGATTTAAAAGTAACATCAGGAAGTATTACTTTACTGAGAGGGTAGTGAATGTATGGAATAGCCTTCCAGCAGAAGTGGTAGAGGTAAAAAATGTCAAGGATTTTAAGCATGCATGGGATAGACATAAGGCTATCCTAGCTATAAGATAGGGAACTGGGGACTAATAAAAGTATTTAGTAAATTGGGCAGACTAGATGGACCGAATGGTTCTTATCTGCCGACACATTCTATGTTTACCTTTGGGCTTTGGGTTCTGTGGGGCCCTCCTGGTGGTGTTATGGACCCTGTGCAAATGGGGGGGGGGGGGGGTGTATCAGCCCTCCCTTATAATCCTACTGATTGCACTGGTAATTGAACCAATAACTCAATCTATATAACTGAACCAAGACACATAGAGCCTTGAAGTGGGCAACCAACAGTATTATCCATTACAACACCCCTAAATTCACTCCTGAAGCTGTGTGACACCTTACTGATGTTTGCAAACTGTTAGGATACAATATAATTTAATGTCTTTCTCTCTCATTGCACTGAGAAGCTACCCTCCCTCAATTCTGACTTTATGTGGACAAATCTCCACAGGTGTTCATTAGAGATATACTTGATTCCATCACTAAAGCAAATGTAGGGAGCCAATTATATTCCTTTAGTGGCCAGGCTCAGACAGGACTTGTTAATTTAGTCAACATATAAAATATATTTTTGGGGTAGAAATTGTGCCCCCAAATTGTTACTATATTTATTCCGAGGCCTTTCCCTTCCAATCTGCAAACCTTTGACAGCTTGCAAAAATGTGTCATATGGGAGGGTTAAAAAGTAGATGTCCCAAATCTCTATTGTACAAACCCAAATCCGCAGGTGGACTTTAACCTCCATCCTCCTTAATATACTTTCTCATTATCGTCTATGTACATTAAGCAAATGGTGGCAACCGATAATCACCATCCGTAAGGTAGGGGCTTTTTTATTTATATTTTCCATTTTCTGTACAACTCCATTTCTATTCTCTATATAAACTAACCAATTAATAAACTTTTTCTTTTAAAAAACAATATTTAACAGCCTGTCCTATTTTGTTCTGGCATGGATGTGCTGTCCAGCGCAGTCCGTACTGCGGCAATGACACAAGTATGAAATGATCCAGGAGATATCCCTGACCAGACCAGAATCTAGGACCCCAACAACTGAAAAAGAAGATGACTCCAGCTTCAGCAAAACTGAAGATATAGTATAATAGCATGAATCAAAGTTGTGAAAGCATGCCTGCAATGCTAACCAGAAGATGCTTACAATTATTTAATTTATATTTAATACTAAAACGAAATATTATATTGACACCAAAAAAAATGCTTAATGTGGACTTCCTTTCCAACATTTATTTGAATTTTATAGTACAAACATTGGCAATATAAACATAGAAATATGGAAAGTGTCGGCAGATAAGAACAATTTGGCTCATCTAATCTGCACAATTTTATAAATACTTGTATTAGTCCCTGTCCTTATCTTATCTGTACGATCGCCTTGTGCCTTTCCCCTGCATGCTTAAACGTCACTGTGCTTACCTCTACCACTTCTGATGGAGGGCTATTACATACATCCACTACCATCTTGGTAAAGTAGTTCTTCCTGATAATTTATAATATTTGCCCCTCTAATTTAGACTATGTCCTCTTGTTGTGGTAGTTTTTCTTCTTTGAAATGTACTCTCCTACTTTAAAGTCCTCTGACCAATGAATGGTTCAATGGTTCTGTTTTTTGTTTTAAGATATTTTAATTTGAATTTAATTTTAACCCTATGCCTTATGCTAACCCTAATTTTATTCTAACCCCAGGTGCCCTAGAGCCAGAATTTCGATGATGATGCCTATTGGCTTAATGTCGAGGTAATAGAGTAGCACTGTCAGATAATTTGGCTCATCTAATCTGAACAATTTTCTAAATACTTTTATTAGTCCCTGGCCTTATCTTATCTGTATGATCGCCTTGTGCCTTTCCCCTGCATGCTTAAACGTCAATGTGCTTACCTCTACCACTTCTGATGGAGGGCTATTACATACATCCACTACCATCTCGGTAAAGTAATTCTTCCTGATAATTCATAATATTTGCCCCTCTAATTTAGACTATGTCCTCTTGTTGTGGTAGTTTTTCTTCTTTGAAATGTACTCTCCTACTTTAAAGTCCTCTGACCAATGAATGGTTCAATGGTTCTGTTTTTTGTTTTAAGATATTTTATTTTGAATTTAATTTTAACCCTATGCCTTATGCTAACCCTAATTTTATTCTAACCCCAGGTGCCCTAGAGCCAGAATTTCAATGATGCCTATTGGCTTAATGTCAAGGTAATAGAGTAGCACTGTCAGATAATTTGTCCATTAACATGCCACTGATAATTTGACCATTAATAGCCACTAATTAGTCCATTAATATGCAACTGATAATTTTCTCTTAATAGCCACTGATAATTTTCTCTTTAATATGCATCTGATAAATTGATCATTAATATGTATCTGATAATTTGCTCATTAATATGCCACTGATAATTTGCGCACTAATATGTCACTGATAATTTGTCCATTAAAATGCCACTGATAATTTTACCATTAATATGCCACTGATAATTTGTCCATTAATATGCCACTGATTATTTGTCCATTAATATGCCACTGATAATTTTTCCATTAATTTGCCACTGATCATTTGTCCATTAATTTGCCACTGATAATTTTGACCATTAATAGCCACTGTTAATGTGTCCATTAATATGCCACTGATAATTTGCCCATTAATATGCCAAAGCCAATTTGCCCAGTAAACCCCCCATCTCCTTCCCCAGTACTTACCTGGATGCTGCTCATCCCCGGCAGTCTCCTCCGCAGTGTGTCCTACACGTACGCATTGTGCAGTAAATACAGCTGTCGGATTTGACTTGCCATCATTTCCGACGACTGTGACAGAAAGACTGGTCTGCATCCGCTGGATGCGGACTGCCGGCTGCTGCCAGATCGTGACTGTGTCCGTGTGGTTTTTTTTTTTTTAAAGGTCCGGGGCCGGTGATGGTTGTATCCCCGTCACCCCATGATGGCGGCCCTTATGCACTTATGTTTAACATTGTATTATAAATGTAGTGCCCACCTCCCCTCTCAGTCTCATAGAGGTCCTGTTGACATTACCACTCTGGGGAACTACTGGATTCAGGGCATAGCTCATGGTGCTTATCATGAGATATATCAGAATTGCCGGTGATGACTCTCTTTTGGCTGTGCTTACAGGAGATACACAACTGTGTCTCAGTGTGTTCAGCTGGTACACAGTGGTCAACAACTGTTTCTAACAAGAAATATAATGCTCATATCAGCAAAAGTGTTAAGAGCAAAGTGTATTTATCTGTTTAGGAAGAGACCTGGTGTTAACTCATGACGTGTGTTATTGGTGTGGGAATAACGGGTTATTGGCATCAAGACAACAGACTAAATACCCACCAGACAGCAATAAATTAAACAACTTCATAGAAAAGCTTTATATGTGTTAAATCATTTGAAATAATTATTTTTGTAGGTGACAATTCTACTTAAAACCTGCGGTCTTTCCCCAACACAAACAGAGCAGAAAAATAGCACATTAAACAAATCTAAACTTATCGGGAAAAGACAGTCATTGTGCTGCCAATACGGAGAAACATTTTCTAAAAATGCTAAATTAGTACAGAAAATTAATTTACATTAATTACTTCTGATATTTAAATACAGCTGTCTATTTAATGATATCAATGGAATATTCTAATTGATCTTTACTATACCATGACAAGACTAACTATTCTGTGAAAAGTCATTATTTGGTAGCTTTATGTTTGTTTTACATGACTGTATATGTTTGTTTGTTTTTTTACTTTTTGTTGTAAATTAAATGTATTTCATGGGTTTAAAGACAATATAGTTTGTATATATTTATTTCACAGCGCCACATGTTATGGACTAATTAGAATTTTTTTTAAAAATCACTAATTCCAATGTAACATTTAATTAAGTAATTTCCTTTAGGAAATAAAAATTGTTAAAAGAAATGAATTTTTTTAAAATTATTTACTGTGTTGTCATGTCCTAAACTTTACTGAGAGGGTAGTGGATGCATGGAATAGCATTCCAGCCGATGTGGTAGAGATTAATACAGTGAAGGAGCTTGAGCATGCATGGACTAGGCATACGGGCATATTAGAAATAAGATAAGGCCAGGGACTAATTCTCAGATTTTTTTTTATTTTTTACTTTTGACCGAAATTGGGCTAGATGGGCTAAACTTCGTTCAAGACATGCACATTTCATTTGCAAATCACAAAACTTTATGTTGACTTAAAGAGCCAGCACAAATTGTATTAATCTTGTTAGCACAAACTTTATTAATGGAGTTGGAGGGAGATAATCCTGTATCTATATTATATTATTTTAAATAAATATAAATGTTTGTCCATAATACTGTGTCGTGGATTCATTTATTTCAACAGACATTCTAATGTTTTTAATAGCAATCTTCAGAGACACAGTATACAAATAAAGTGTGCAAAAAAAGTTTTTAGACAATAAAGCTTGCACTCTAATTTAATTCAGATAGAAAACAAAGCTTGCATTCTAATTTAATTCAGATAACCAATACAGCTTGCACTCAAATGTAATTCAGGTAATCAATCAATCTTGCACGCCAACAGAATTACATTACAGTGCACACTTTATCTAACTGAAATACATTTGCACTCCAATTTAATTGAGATAACAAATAAAGTTTTTAAATACAGAGATAGCAATTTAGTCTGTGTAAATATAGGAGCCTTTTACATAAATAGATAGGCGCATTTTACATACAGAGAGCCATATAATCTGTGTATATATATTGTGACATATATAGATAGGAGCCTTTGACATATATAGAGAACCATATGGTCTGTGTATGTATGTATATATATATATATAGCTTTTTACATACAGAGAGCCATAATCTGTGTATGTATGTATATATAAATATATATATTTATGTATATCGCTTTTTACACATAGAGAGACACATGAGTCTCAGGAGAAGGAGTGGTTTGCAATGCTATTTATTTGGATGCCCTAAAGAGCTGCTACAGTGCAGTGACCACATGGTCTGCCAGGGGGTGTCAGCTGCCAAGCTGATGTCGAGAGAGGAACTGGGAGGCTTAAAGGAACTAAACCTTACTTTTTACTGGTGCGAGTACTTTTGATAGTACTTTTGGTAGTACTTTTGGTAGTACTTTTGGTAGTACTTTTGATAGTACTTTTGGTAGTACTTTTGGTAGTACTTTTGGTAGTACTTTTGGTAGTACATTTGGTAGTACTTTTGGTAGTACATTTGGTAGTACTTTTGGTAGTACTTTTGGTAGTACTTTTGGTAGTACTTTTGATAGTACTTTTGGTAGTACTTTTGGTAGTACATTTGGTAGTACTTTTGGTAGTACTTTTGGTAGTACTTTTGATAGTACTTTTGGTAGTACTTTTGGTAGTACTTTTGGTAGTACTTTTGGTAGTACATTTGGTAGTACATTTTGTAAGAAATTATCACACCCTCCTACAGGGGTTATTCTTTTAGGGAATGTGTCACGAATGAAGCACAGAGACAAGTGTATATAAAAAGGTATATCGTTATTAATCTGAGATACTGTTACAGGTTATACAGGAAATACACAGTGTACACATTACACATAACTGGTTCATAATCAACAAGTAACAGACAATGGTATACTTATACATTCATATCTTCTATTTGTTCCTTCATCTTGGGTCTTCTGCTGGCTGTCCCCTCCTCACACAGGAACAGACAAGACTAGCACTCTCCCTCCTTCCACAGGAACAGCAAGACTAACTAGCCAAAGTGGTTCACTCAACTCAGTATCCCAAAATCCCTTAGTTACCTCCCAGAGAGTTAAAGAACCAGTTCAACCTAGTTTGGAGATATATGGTCTCTGTAATAAATGCAACCCCCTTTGTCACACCTATCTGTTAGTAAGTAGAACTGGGAAGAACTGAAAAGGCTTGTTTTTACAATCTAAAGAAGTCATCTCTGTAGCTTTGTTTACAACCTTTTCTGATGTTCAAATGACCTTCCATTGTGAAACCAGATTACACGCCCACCCCACCAAAAGCATATATCTATGTATTAAATATAAAACAACATTGTTTATAAAGGCACCCTATATTTCTTACAGTCCCCACCTAGAGGGCGAATGACTCCAATAGAAAATGAGCCCTCTTAAATAAATATAGTACCTTTATTATGTGAGCTCTGAAATAGTATGTGTATTACTGAGACACAAGTGATATGACAACCACAAATATTTAAAATTTAGGGTACTGTGAGGCGTAATTTAGCCGAATCATGGAGGCACTCACAGTTATCATATTTCATCAATAATTTGAACTCCTTCAGCCATATTCTCAACCTTCTGTTACCCTCATAGGCTCGGCATCACCTCAACCATTCGACTCCACTCCCATCACCCTCAGTTACCTGTGCCACCAACACTGCTCACTGCTTCCACCACAGGGTTCCATTAAACCTGACCTCGCATAATTCGAGGTATTAGGGCCCTGATCCTTGCCCACCATGTCATCTGGTGTATTCTCACACCAACAGAAGTTCATTTGCTGTTCTTACATAGTGTATTGAAGAGACCACACAACAGAGAAACCCAGTTTATTGATTGTTTGTAGTGGGGATCTGAGTGAAGGTGTCTGTGCACGTTTATTGAAAGCTGGATAGCTGGAGTGGGTTAGTGTTTGAGCCCTTTGAAGGTGTTTGATAATTTGTCAATAGGCCCCTGGCTTCTGGAAATTAAAATATATTCAGCACAGAAAGGGTGCATTGGCCTAATCACTAGTGGTCTGATTATCATTCTTGTCTCAGCATTACCATCTGGCTTCACAAGTGGTCATCTATTACAATGTAAGTAAAATACAACCCTTCACCTTAATGTCTATTAAACAATACATCCCAATACCAGTATAAACTCATCTAACACAACCATCTCATACTCTCGTAACCATTTACCCCCCCTGCGGATAGTTAAATAAAATAAATAGAAAATGGCAAATTATGCATTGACACTCTATAATTCACCCCACCTTGAGAGTATTAATTACAAAAGAACAGACAACTCATAATAAAATGAAGATGGAGAGAGAAAAGAAAAAAGTAAATTGAATGCTACCATTACATTCAGACTTTGCAATGTATGCAATGTATACAGTTTGGCAGCATGCAATCTATAAAAAAAACTGACAATTGTCTGTTGCCATTCAAAGATAACAATTTAAAAAAAAATCAACTTGAGGCTATTTTTTGTGGTAACCAAAATAATAAAACAAAAATATTTAGTGTTGTAAACCAGCAGGTTACACTCACATCTCTCCAGTGTGACAAAAATATAAGCCTCACATTGGCAACAAATCACCTAATCTATTAGTTTATAATGATTAATCCAGCATCAAAAATAAAAAGCATAGCTGGCAGTGCAGGCGTGCTAATCTAATAAAACAAAAATAATTTGGAATTTTGCACCTGACTGTGTGTAATGAATTTAGAGGCTTTTCCATAATATGAAAAATAAAAATACATATTACGGTCCTCTATGAACTGGAATTTAACTTTTCCTGAAAGAGAATAACTATTAAATGGCAGGTCTTCTCACAGGTCTATTTTCTCTTCCTCATCAGTTGGTATCATCTTCACATATTTCTGAAAAGCAAACTTGAAGAGTAGAAGTTAGTATCATACAAAACAGTTTAATAAAAGGTATCTGTGTCTCTAACAGTTCCTTTGTAAATCACCTCCTGTAATTTGCTAACTTGTGTCTTGAGAAATTCCAGTTTTTCAAGGAACTGACTTCGCTCACATTTTAGGGAATGATTTTCTGCCTCTAGCTGTTTATTCTGGGCCTTGAGCATATGGTATGGAATCCATTGTTCTGTGGGGACTTTATAGTTGATATTATCTCTTCTCTGAGATCCCCACCTAGTATTAATTGGTCTCTTTTCATTTCCCAGTGTCCAACTATTCCTACTCCTAGTCTGAGATTGATGCATTTTCCAAGAATTACAATTTCTTGCCATGTGCCCAACCTTACCACATGCAAAACACTTAATGCCTTCTGTTTGCTGGTTAAATGCTTTGTTTTTCTGGTGACTGTTTATTGCAGACACTTTCTCTGTATTCATTTTGTTCTGATTTTTTATAATTGCCTCTGCTTTCTTTAACATATTTAAAATGTTTGGAAATGAATTCTGTGGAGACACAGCTAATCCAACAAGTTCCTGAATAGAAGGCAGTGCTTTGCTCAGTAGGGCCCTTTTATATGCAGAATCATTCTGACTTGTTTGTTGTTCAGCTGGGAGTGTTAACTTGTAAAGCATGAACAACCTATCACTGAATTCCTGGATGGACTGTCCATTTCTTTGAAAACAGTTTGAAAATGAAGCATGAAGGTTTGTCTCCTCCATGCCTAGGGCTTTTAATAGTTCATTTACCAGCAGATCTTTATCTCTGGGCTCTGCAAACACTTCAGGGGGTAAACTTCCTTTTAAAGTGTGGTCAAGACTACTCAAAAGTACTTCAAATTTGTCTGCATCTAATAAATTTGATTTTATTTTATTAAACTGCTGGATCTTTATCAGCACCTCCACTGGGTCATCAATAAAACTTATTTTTCCAAACTCTTTGGAAACTGAATCAATCTCAGCTATAGACAGGGGTCTGGACACACATGTTTGAGAAATGATAAGTCCCTGAGAATCCATCTTAGTTTTAACAGAAATTGGTGCAATTTTTCCATGAACATTATTCTCACAATTACCATGGCCATCTGCAGAAACATGCCCACATTTCAATGCATTCATTTGAGACAGGCAGTCTGAATGATCAGCTTGCTTCTGGCTGCTGGAAGCAAGGGTCCTAATCGCTCCCTCTGCATCCTTCAGCCTTTCTACAAGCTGCTCATTACAACTGTGCAATTCCACATTTTGCTGATGCATTTGCTGACTACCTACACACAAAGCAGCAGCATTTTGCGCAGACAGTTTGAACGATTCCACATCATTCTTTAAATGCAAAACTTCTGCCTCTAAATTCTCTTTTTGCTTATTTAAAGATGTGTACCTCTCAGCAATCCAGCGGGCAGCAAAAATCAAAACAGTTTTACCATTAGATTTGGACAATTTATTTTCAATAATTGCCCTGGCCACATAATCCTGAGCATCAAGCCACGGATCTAATGCTCCTTCCATACATTTAATTATTGCTTCAGGATTAGAGACCGTAGCAATCTTTTTCAACAAACCTTCCATTATTATCAAAGCAGAATTCACTGAAATTCCTATACACACACAATACCTGAACAGTATCCCAGATCAATACAAAAATGATACACTAAAAATGTACTCACTCGTCACACTAAATCCCTCCTACCTGACTCGCCACTTGTAAGAAATTATCACACCCTCCTACAGGGGTTATTCTTTTAGGGAATGTGTCACGAATGAAGCACAGAGACAAGTGTATATAAAAAGGTATATCGTTATTAATCTGAGATACTGTTACAGGTTATACAGGAAATACACAGTGTACACATTACACATAACTGGTTCATAATCAACAAGTAACAGACAATGGTATACTTATACATTCATATCTTCTATTTGTTCCTTCATCTTGGGTCTTCTGCTGGCTGTCCCCTCCTCACACAGGAACAGACAAGACTAGCACTCTCCCTCCTTCAACAGGAACAGCAAGACTAACTAGCCAAAGTGGTTCACTCAACTCAGTATCCCAAAATCCCTTAGTTACCTCCCAGAGAGTTAAAGAACCAGTTCAACCTAGTTTGGAGATATATGGTCTCTGTAATAAATGCAACCCCCTTTGTCACACCTATCTGTTAGTAAGTAGAACTGGGAAGAACTGAAAAGGCTTGTTTTTACAATCTAAAGAAGTCATCTCTGTAGCTTTGTTTACAACCTTTTCTGATGTTCAAATGACCTTCCATTGTGAAACCAGATTACACGCCCACCCCACCAAAAGCATATATCTATGTATTAAATATAAAACAACATTGTTTATAAAGGCACCCTATATTTCTTACAATTTGGTAGTACATTTGGTAGTACATTTGGTAGTACTTTTGGTAGTACATTTGGTAGTACTTTTGGTAGTACATTTGGTAGTACATTTGGTAGTACTTTTGGTAGTACTTTTGGTAGTACTTTTGGTAGTACATTTGGTAGTACATTTGGTAGTACTTTTGGTAGTACATTTGGTAGTACTTTTGGTAGTACTTTTGGTAGTACATTTGGTAGTACATTTGGTAGTACTTTTGGTAGTACATTTGGTAGTACATTTGGTAGTACTTTTGGTAGTACTTTTGGTAGTACTTTTGATAGTACTTTTGGTAGTACTTTTGGTAGTACATTTGGTAGTACTTTTGGTAGTACTTTTGGTAGTACATTTGGTAGTACATTTGGTAGTACATTTGGTAGTACTTTTGGTAGTACATTTGGTAGTACATTTGGTAGTACATTTGGTAGTACTTTTGGTAGTACATTTGGTAGTACATTTGGTAGTACATTTGGTAGTACATTTGGTAGTACATTTGGTAGTACTTTTGGTAGTACTTTTGATAGTACTTTTGGTAGTACATTTGGTAGTACATTTGGTAGTACATTTGGTAGTACTTTTGGTAGTACTTTTGGTAGTACATTTGGTAGTACTTTTGGTAGTACATTTGGTAGTACTTTTGGTAGTACTTTTGGTAGTACTTTTGATAGTACTTTTGGTAGTACTTTTGGTAGTACTTTTGGTAGTACTTTTGGTAGTACATTTGGTAGTACTTTTGGTAGTACATTTGGTAGTACTTTTGGTAGTACATTTGGTAGTACATTTGGTAGTACTTTTGGTAGTACTTTTGATAGTACTTTTGGTAGTACTTTTGGTAGTACTTTTGGTAGTACATTTGGTAGTACATTTGGTAGTACATTTGGTAGTACATTTGGTAGTACTTTTGGTAGTACATTTGGTAGTACTTTTGGTAGTACATTTGGTAGTACTTTTGGTAGTACATTTGGTAGTACTTTTGGTAGTACTTTTGGTAGTACTTTTGGTAGTACATTTGGTAGTACATTTGGTAGTACTTTTGGTAGTACATTTGGTAGTACTTTTGGTAGTACTTTTGGTAGTACATTTGGTAGTACATTTGGTAGTACTTTTGGTAGTACATTTGGTAGTACATTTGGTAGTACTTTTGGTAGTACTTTTGGTAGTACTTTTGATAGTACTTTTGGTAGTACTTTTGGTAGTACATTTGGTAGTACTTTTGGTAGTACTTTTGGTAGTACATTTGGTAGTACATTTGGTAGTACATTTGGTAGTACTTTTGGTAGTACATTTGGTAGTACATTTGGTAGTACATTTGGTAGTACTTTTGGTAGTACATTTGGTAGTACATTTGGTAGTACATTTGGTAGTACATTTGGTAGTACTTTTGGTAGTACTTTTGGTAGTACTTTTGGTAGTACATTTGGTAGTACATTTGGTAGTACATTTGGTAGTACTTTTGGTAGTACTTTTGGTAGTACATTTGGTAGTACTTTTGGTAGTACATTTGGTAGTACTTTTGGTAGTACTTTTGGTAGTACTTTTGATAGTACTTTTGGTAGTACTTTTGGTAGTACTTTTGGTAGTACATTTGGTAGTACTTTTGGTAGTACATTTGGTAGTACTTTTGGTAGTACATTTGGTAGTACATTTGGTAGTACATTTGGTAGTACTTTTGGTAGTACATTTGGTAGTACATTTGGTAGTACTTTTGGTAGTACATTTGGTAGTACTTTTGGTAGTACATTTGGTAGTACTTTTGCTAGTACATTTGGTAGTACTTTTGGTAGTACATTTGGTAGTACATTTGGTAGTACTTTTGGTAGTACTTTTGGTAGTACATTTGGTAGTACTTTTGGTAGTACTTTTGGTAGTACATTTGGTAGTACTTTTGGTAGTACATTTGGTAGTACAGTTGATAGTACTTTTGGTAGTACATTTGGTAGTACATTTGGTAGTACTTTTGGTAGTACATTTGGTAGTACTTTTGGTAGTACTTTTGGTAGTACATTTGGTAGTACTTTTGGTAGTACATTTGGTAGTACATTTGGTAGTACATTTGGTAGTACTTTTGGTAGTACATTTGGTAGTACTTTTGGTAGTACATTTGGTAGTACTTTTGGTAGTACTTTTGGTAGTACTTTTGGTAGTACATTTGGTAGTACTTTTGGTAGTACATTTGATAGTACTTTTGGTAGTACTTTTGGTAGTACATTTGATAGTACTTTTGGTAGTACTTTTGGTAGTACATTTGGTAGTACTTTTGGTAGTACTTTTGGTAGTACATTTGGTAGTACATTTGGTAGTACTTTTGGTAGTACTTTTGGTAGTACATTTGGTAGTACTTTTGGTAGTACATTTGATAGTACTTTTGGTAGTACTTTTGGTAGTACATTTGGTAGTACATTTGGTAGTACTTTTGATAGTACTTTTGGTAGTACATTTGGTAGTACATTTGGTAGTACTTTTGGTAGTACTTTTGATAGTACTTTTGGTAGTACATTTGGTAGTACATTTGGTAGTACATTTGGTAGTACTTTTGGTAGTACTTTTGGTAGTACATTTGGTAGTACTTTTGGTAGTACATTTGGTAGTACTTTTGGTAGTACTTTTGGTAGTACTTTTGGTAGTACTTTTGATAGTACTTTTGGTAGTACTTTTGGTAGTACTTTTGGTAGTACTTTTGGTAGTACATTTGGTAGTACTTTTGGTAGTACATTTGGTAGTACTTTTGGTAGTACATTTGGTAGTACATTTGGTAGTACTTTTGGTAGTACTTTTGATAGTACTTTTGGTAGTACTTTTGGTAGTACTTTTGGTAGTACTTTTGGTAGTACATTTGGTAGTACATTTGGTAGTACATTTGGTAGTACTTTTGGTAGTACATTTGGTAGTACTTTTGGTAGTACATTTGGTAGTACTTTTGGTAGTACATTTGGTAGTACTTTTGGTAGTACTTTTGGTAGTACTTTTGGTAGTACTTTTGGTAGTACATTTGGTAGTACATTTGGTAGTACTTTTGGTAGTACATTTGGTAGTACTTTTGGTAGTACTTTTGGTAGTACATTTGGTAGTACATTTGGTAGTACTTTTGGTAGTACATTTGGTAGTACATTTGGTAGTACTTTTGGTAGTACTTTTGGTAGTACTTTTGATAGTACTTTTGGTAGTACTTTTGGTAGTACATTTGGTAGTACTTTTGGTAGTACTTTTGGTAGTACATTTGGTAGTACATTTGGTAGTACATTTGGTAGTACTTTTGGTAGTACATTTGGTAGTACATTTGGTAGTACATTTGGTAGTACTTTTGGTAGTACATTTGGTAGTACATTTGGTAGTACATTTGGTAGTACATTTGGTAGTACTTTTGGTAGTACTTTTGGTAGTACTTTTGGTAGTACTTTTGGTAGTACATTTGGTAGTACATTTGGTAGTACATTTGGTAGTACTTTTGGTAGTACTTTTGGTAGTACATTTGGTAGTACTTTTGGTAGTACATTTGGTAGTACTTTTGGTAGTACTTTTGGTAGTACTTTTGGTAGTACTTTTGATAGTACTTTTGGTAGTACTTTTGGTAGTACTTTTGGTAGTACTTTTGGTAGTACATTTGGTAGTACTTTTGGTAGTACATTTGGTAGTACTTTTGGTAGTACATTTGGTAGTACATTTGGTAGTACATTTGGTAGTACTTTTGGTAGTACATTTGGTAGTACATTTGGTAGTACTTTTGGTAGTACATTTGGTAGTACTTTTGGTAGTACATTTGGTAGTACTTTTGCTAGTACATTTGGTAGTACTTTTGGTAGTACATTTGGTAGTACATTTGGTAGTACTTTTGGTAGTACTTTTGGTAGTACATTTGGTAGTACTTTTGGTAGTACTTTTGGTAGTACATTTGGTAGTACTTTTGGTAGTACATTTGGTAGTACAGTTGATAGTACTTTTGGTAGTACATTTGGTAGTACATTTGGTAGTACTTTTGGTAGTACATTTGGTAGTACTTTTGGTAGTACTTTTGGTAGTACATTTGGTAGTACTTTTGGTAGTACATTTGGTAGTACATTTGGTAGTACATTTGGTAGTACTTTTGGTAGTACATTTGGTAGTACTTTTGGTAGTACATTTGGTAGTACTTTTGGTAGTACTTTTGGTAGTACTTTTGGTAGTACATTTGGTAGTACTTTTGGTAGTACATTTGATAGTACTTTTGGTAGTACTTTTGGTAGTACATTTGATAGTACTTTTGGTAGTACTTTTGGTAGTACATTTGGTAGTACTTTTGGTAGTACTTTTGGTAGTACATTTGGTAGTACTTTTGGTAGTACTTTTGGTAGTACATTTGGTAGTACTTTTGGTAGTACATTTGATAGTACTTTTGGTAGTACTTTTGGTAGTACATTTGGTAGTACATTTGGTAGTACTTTTGATAGTACTTTTGGTAGTACTTTTGGTAGTACATTTGGTAGTACTTTTGGTAGTACATTTGATAGTACTTTTGGTAGTACTTTTGGTAGTACATTTGGTAGTACTTTTGATAGTACTTTTGGTAGTACTTTTGGTAGTACATTTGGTAGTACTTTTGGTAGTACATTTGATAGTACTTTTGGTAGTACTTTTGGTAGTACATTTGGTAGTACTTTTGGTAGTACATTTGGTAGTACATTTGGTAGTACTTTTGGTAGTACATTTGGTAGTACTTTTGGTAGTACTTTTGGTAGTACATTTGGTAGTACTTTTGGTAGTACATTTGGTAGTACTTTTGGTAGTACTTTTGGTAGTACATTTGGTAGTACATTTGGTAGTACTTTTGGTAGTACATTTGGTAGTACTTTTGGTAGTACACGCCAGTTTATCCTCTGACCGACAGCTGCCATGCTTCCATGGAAATAATTTATTTTTTATTTTTTCCCCATTCAGCCTCCAATACACTTAATTCAGGGGTTTGCAAAGGTCTCCCTTTCAGGTGTTTACGGATCATCCTTGTGTCTATTTTCGTTTGCCATCAAATATACTTTCCCTTTGTTATAATTTTGACAACAGACATATAGGCCAGCGGTCTTCAGGGGGCGCCATTTCTTCGCTGGAAGTCCTGTGCCTTTACTGAGAACAATTACATAGGTTACATGAGACATTACGAGGTGAGACAGTGAGAGTCATGAGATGCCATCTGGATGTGACGGGCTGGGAGAGGGACCCCCTTCTATTGGCTTTTGTTGTTCGGATGTACTTCCCCTATTTCTTCCTCTTTTCTATCCTTCTTTATCCTTAATGGTCCCGGTAACCCTATTTCAGTATAACGGGATAACGTGGTCATTAGGTTGTGGATCATACCTAACATACATGACCTTGACCCGACACAAATTAAGATGTCTAACGTTTCTTTCGTTCTTTCAGATAGCTGATGTCCCAAGAAGATTGGAGTCCAGCTATTTCTCTCAGTTAGCTGTTCCAAAGCTGTTTTTCTTGATTTCTTCTGGCGGGGTTCCTTCTTTTAAACCCCACCTCACCCCCCTCTATCAGATTCCCCTCTCCATCTTTGATAGCCTCTAACCATTTGTTCCACATTTGGTATTTTGCGTTGTTAAGGCAGAATTGGGATGTTATCCCTCTCTCCATCTTGATCTGGAATTGTATCTGAAACCCCGAGTAGCTACTCAGCCACTGAATCGCCCTAAATAGGGGGAGATATGTGACTGCCCCTACATTTTCTATATAAGGGCACATAGGAAGCTCATGTATTGTGGTATCAGCAGTGTGATCCTGTCATATTATTATGTAAATGTATGTTGATACTTTCTAGAACTGTAGATCTGATTTATAAACGTCATTAGAGAAAAGGTTCATAATATTCCTATTTAAAAATGTTTTTTAACCATTTACTTGTCCCATGAATGTAAATATCTGATAGTGAAGTTAAATTTAATATTAAATAGGGGGGCTAAGGTCCAATTATATATTGAATGTTTTATATGTCTTATGTGTTGTTATACTATATAATGGAAAGCTTTTATGATGAATTTATATGTGGATTAACATTATATTTATTCAATTCTTACACTATAACAGCGGTGTAACACATTGATCTATGTAGTTCTGCATATTTATATTTGATGCTCTTAATAATAAAAAAAAAGTTCCTTAATGTGTATGAATTAACATGTTCCAAATAGATGTATGTAAATGTTGTAACCAGTGTGCATGAAGCTTAGATACCTTCCTTTGTACAATGCAATGTAACTTCCCCTGTGCACCTTACATATAGTTCCCTCAATAAATGACCCATTTAGACATTCATATAAATGCATCCAAAATCCCTACCACATACATAGAATCGTTACAACCTTATTGTGTTTAAGTGTATGTAAAAGTTTGTCTAAATAGCATTTGATTTTACCTACTCTTGCTCAACCCAGCAAGCAAAAGATGCAATTAGAAAAATACAATGAAAAGACTATAGAAAATAGCATTTGAAATAGTAGAGATGGAGGGGGGTCAATGAGTTTCGGAAATACATCAATCCACTGTATAATTCAATTACAAAAACATCAATAAAAAAAAAGAAATCTAATTTCTAAGATCACAAGTCATGTACACCAGTGTATTACACAGGCAGAAGCCCCCTTGCCCCCCATCATGGCATCCTTGCTTATTTTAATACGAAGTGATGAATTACACTAGAACTTCAAAAGAAATTGGAAGGAATTGTTAGCAGGTTTATTAAGATTTGGGGTTTTTTATTGAAAGTTTGGGTGTACATTTCACAATGAGCAACATCAAAAATCGGAATTTCTGCCTGTAATATTGCTTTTCCCCCCCCCCCTGTCTTCCCGCCTTTGGGAGTCGCTCCTTTCCTTTCATCGGCTGCCATATTCAGCAGCATGCAGTAATTTCATGGTTCGTTGCAAATGCTGAAAACCTTTGAAACCACAAATGCTAACCTACCTGGCCTGCAGCCATTTAGGAAGAGATTCATTTAGCAAACAGAAGCAAAACACTTTCTACTTCTAGACTGTGCATAATTTCACTTCTATCTATATTTATTTTACAGTGAGCAGCATAATGACAATTTCAGTAATTGCAACTCTATAAAAAAAATGTAAAAAAAAAACCTGCCTACCTTGCTTATCTCACTATCGCAAGACTGTGAGTCAGACAGATTAGGGAAAGCATGGCATGTGAATCTGCTCTCTTTCCCTTCCAAAATAGGAGATTTGGAGAAAAACTTAAGTGATGCATGGCACTTATTTCAACACCTATATTGGACATTGTGCATTTTTGTCAAGAAATGTCATACTTTAAAATTTGTGCTTTTTTGGGGGGGGGGGGGGGGGGTTAGAACAGTATTTCAGGAATACAGTGAGGCTGACTGCCAAGCTATGTTTGTGGCACACTCTGATTCCATTTCTCTGTTATTGAGATGTCAGGCAACTGGATGGAGTTAAACGTCCATCTGGGGCAAATGAGAGCTAGTACGTTTGGATACAAACCAGATTTTAAATGGGCTCACAAATTGTTCCCATAAAAAAAAGAGTTTTTTTTTGGTTTGGTGGTTCGTTGTGCAGCAAAAATGAACAATGCTTTTAAAAAAAAACACTTTATATTTGTTTATTCTGAATTTATTGCAGCTTTTCTGTAGCTAGAAGAAATGTGGGCCTTCAATGGTTTATCAGGATTTCTGCACATAGTAGATAGTTAATCAGCAGTAGACTAGTAAGAGTCACCCCAAAGAGCAAGTAGATGCAATACTCTGGAGCGTTGGTACCTTAAGGCCATCACTCTGATATAGTCACCTATTAGCCAGTATGTGAAACATGCTGTGTTGTGTAGATTGGCTACATTCTATTCTCGTACTGTAAAGTCAAGTGCTTGTTACTCCATGAGGGTACCTAAGAGCTCCTAATCATCCTTAGAATAATATAGATAGGCAAATCTCCTCTTGTTATATGTAGTACATGATCCTATGTAAAGTACAAATGGTAAGCAGACAGGCACATGTACAAACACACACAGATGTTGACAATGATGGAATGGTCAGCAACTGCTGTCTATCTAGATATGGTATGTATGGAAATCGAATGATAATTTTGATGGATGGGCAGGAAATTATACATATGGAATGGAGCATTTCAACCCACCTCTCTGAAGAAGAATGGATGTAAATGTATGGAAAAACCAAACCCATGCTACATTTTTGGCTGGATTTATTACTTTTTGGCCACTACGATGAAAAATCTATAGGGTCGATTCAATCTAGACTGATCTGGCCCAAAACATTGCCAGATCGGGTAATGTAGCTGAATTTAAAAAAATTACCAAAATTCGTCCAATATTGGTGATTTCGGGACTGAATCGGCTCGGAAACCTAAACATCTGAAACATTCAGATCAGGCCAATTTCACTATAAAAAGAATACAATTTCGGCTACATAATATATGCACCGATCACCCCTGAACAAACTCCAAATTTGGGAAATGTTTATATGAAAGTCACACTTATCAATTCTCCACATTTTAGTCTAGAACTAAAGTAAACGTATTTTAAAAACAAAAATATTCATATACACTTATATATTGAGCAGAACCTATAGATTTCTCATCGTTGGAGACCCTTATCTGTTGCAGTATTATGAACTGGTTTAAAATGTAACAGAGATTGGAGTTTTGGAAACCTCAAGTATAGCACGCTGAAAGAGAATGGCTGTTTAATTTAAAACAAGCCCAAATACTAGAGGTGTGTAAAATATCATTATTTATGCTAGCAAAAATATAATGTGCCATAGTGCAACAAATGTTTATTAACCCAATGAATCATTCCTTTCCCTGTGGCTATGAATTAGTGAAACGCTAGTTGAAAACAGTGGCTAATATCTTCACTAATTAGAAAGAACAAAAAAGAAAGACATACATCAGCCTGGATTGCAGATAGTTAATCAGCAGTAGACTAGTAAGAGTCACCCCAAAGAGCAAGTAGATGCAATACTCTGGAGCGTTGGTACCTTAAGGCCATCACTCTGATATAGTCACCTATTAGCCAGTATGTGAAACATGCTGTGTTGTGTAGATGGGCTTCATTCTATTCTCGTACTGTAAAGTCAAGTGCTTGTTACTCCATGAGGGTACCTAAGAGCTCCTAATCATCCTTAGAATAATATAGATAGGCAAATCTCCTCTTGTTATATGTAGTACATGATCCTATGTAAAGTACAAATGGTAAGCAGACAGGCACATGTACAAACACACACAGATGTTGACAATGATGGAATGGTCAGCAACTGCTGTCTATCTAGATATGGTATGTATGGAAATCGAATGATAATTTTGATGGATGGGCAGGAAATTATACATATGGAATGGAGCATTTCAACCCACCTCTCTGAAGAAGAATGGATGTAAATGTATGGAAAAACCAAACCCATGCTACATTTTTGGCTGGGTTTATTACTTTTTGGCCACTACGATGAAAAATCTATAGGGTCGATTCAATCTAGACTGATCTGGCCCAAAACATTGCCAGATCGGGTAAAGTAGCTGAATTTAAAAAAATTACCAAAATTCGTCCAATATTGGTGATTTCGGGACTGAATCGGCTCGGAAACCTAAACATCGGAAACACTCAGATCAGGCCAATTTCACTATAAAAAGAATACAATTTCGGCTACATAATATATGCACCGATCACCCCTGAACAAACTCCAAATTTGGGAAATGTTTATATGAAAGTCACACTTATCAATTCTCCACATTTTAGTCTAGAACTAAAGTAAACGTATTTTAAAAACAAAAATATTCATATACACTTATATATTGAGCAGAACCTATAGATTTCTCATCGTTGGAGACCCTTATCTGTTGCAGTATTATGAACTGGTTTAAAATGTAACAGAGATTGGAGTTTTGGAAACCTCAAGTATAGCACGCTGAAAGAGAATGGCTGTTTAATTTAAAACAAGCCCAAATACTAGAGGTGTGTAAAATATCATTATTTATGCTAGCAAAAATATAATGTGCCATAGTGCAACAAATGTTTATTAACCCAATGAATTGTGTGAGGCTTCTATGAAACTCCATTCCTTTCCCTGTGGCTATGAATTAGTGAAACGCTAGTTGAAAACAGTGGTTAATATCTTCACTAATTAGAAAGAACAAAAAAGAAAGACATACATCAGCCTGGATTGCACTTAGAGCTCCAGGCTACTAACAGGACAGATTTCTGAGATAGCTCTAATTAATATGTAATTAACCAATTACCCCAGACATAATTATAACAAAAATTTGCATAGTTGTAGAGCACATTGCCCTAAAAACTTAATCTTCCTTGTAGGTAGCTATTGTGGACCACAGACTAGTCACATTTAATCAGAATTGGATAATTAAAAATGCCATGTAAAAATATTTGTACAAAAAAAAAAGGCTAACTATACAATACTACACAAATGGGAAAGCAGATTAAAAAAAAAGACCATCCTGCGTAGAACATGACTCTCCAGAGACGTTAATCAAAACCATATTTTCTTGGGAAAAAAAAAACAGCCGTGCAATTGCCTCTATTGATTTTATACTGGACTCACGCAGATTACAGGCCTCTCACTAAATTACCAGCTTGGTGGCAAACCTACCCTGATACCGTGTGAGGAAGGTCAGCTCCACGATGCCACGCAAACCTGAGATTTCTTCAACCGTGTCATTTCTTAGAAGTCACGCAACGTGTTTGACCGGCTGGGGTGACGCTGTCCCTGACTCTGTATTAGTCAATTTATTGAAACTCTTTACAAAAGGCTCAAGGTTGTTGCTTTTGTGCAATATACTTGGTGTTTCTGTATTCCAGTGTTGTTTACCATCTATCCCAGGCTCCTCACTTATGGCTACTGACCTAGACTGTGTATTAGATTACATTTCTCTCATCCTGCCCTAACCTTTGGATTGAGTACTTGTTTGATTAACCCTTTTATACCTTGCTGCTGGACTATCAGCTGTCTCCACCTATTTGCTTAACCATTTGTTCTTCTTTTGGGCCATATCTGTTTACTGGGCCCCATTCCAGAACCCGCACCTTTGTTGTGCTGCAGAATAAGATGCTGCATGGTGAGGCAAGCAATGCTAAGCAGAGCAGGTGCAGAGACAGGACAGATTACAGAGTACAGGGCTACAGGACACAAACAGAATTAGAACAGGGAAAAAACAGTGACACGAACTAAAGCAGGACTAGAACACACACAACCAGGACAAAGCAGAAACCAGACTACAATAAGGACAAGAACGACAGAGCAGAAAACAGCACTGGACAAACCAAGCACAGGGCTTGGATAAGAAGCACAAGGAAGGGGATGAGGTGCCTAGATCCTCAGATGCTTCTAAAGGGAAACCAGAAATAGGGAATGAGGAGAGGGCTGGGGAGCTATGATCTTCAGGGGGGATGGGACACTTCATCGCGGCTGCATCCGCTTCACCGCTGTCACTTCACCACACGACAGCTCGTCGCGGGATATTTCATTGCGGGACATTTCATCGCTAAAGGTGAGTTTTATTGTGTTAAAGTTATAAGATAGAGTGTTAGAATTAGAATTTTAATATTGGGGTTTAGGGTGGTTATAATTAGGGTTTAGGGGGTCAGAATTCGTTTTTAGGGTTCGGGGTTAATTTCAGTATTCGGGTTTAGGGGGTTAATTTTAGTATTAGGGTTCGGGGGTTAGTATTAGGGTTTAGTGGGTTAGTATTAGGGTTCGGGAGTTAGTATTAGGGTTTAGGGGGTTAGTATTAGGGTTCAGGGGGTTATTATTAGGGTTTAGGGGGTTAGTATTCAGGTTCAGGGTTTAGTATTATGATTTAGGGGGTTAGTATTAGGGTTCGGGGGTTAGTATTAGGGTTTAGGGGGTTAGTATTAGGGTTCAGGGGGTTAGTATTAGGGTTTAGGGGGTTAGTATTCGGGTTCAGGGTTTAGTATTATGATTTAGGGGGTTAGTATTAGGGTTCGGGGGTTAGTATTAGGGTTCGGGATTAATTTTAGTATTAGGGTTCGGGGGTTAATTTTAGTATTGGGGTTTTGGGGTTAATTTTAGTATTAGGGTTTAGGGGGAACTTTGGGGTGAATAATTTATTAGGGGGGGGTATTTCATTTTTACTGGTACGTTTGTAAGGGCTGACAGTTCAGCGCTGAACTGTCAGCTCTTACATAGCCGCTTGCTTGATGAAGCGGCCGCGTTATTCTTCATTGCTGGCAGTTCAGCGTTCTAACTGCCGCGCTGAACTGTCAGCGATGAAGTCGCCACGCTGCAGTGTCCTAGACCCTCTTCAGATGCATCAGGGAAAGACGGTAAGTAAACAAGACATGTTATTGTTTACCATGTTAGGACTCTAACATGGTAAACAATGAGGGTTTAGCTGCAACAAATGGACATGATATCATAAGCTTGCCAAACACATCAATGGACACCTTTTTTCACTATGTTCAACCCCAATATAAAACAATGAGTGAAGCACAATCAAATATTAAAGAGATCTAGATTCCTATGGGGAAGATAGAAACTCAAGTCGGGAGGACCTTGGTTATTGGGAAAATAGCCAAAGTCCTCACAAAAGAAAACTAGTCCTTGGTATCTCTAATAATCCCAGGGGCCCCCAATAATAAAAGGGGCCTCCCTCGCCACATCTCTACCTTGCAAAAATGGTTGGTGAATACCATTTTGCAATGTCAAAAAGGGGGGCCGCATCATTGTGAGTTTGGAGGTCAAAATTAGCGCTAATATTGACCTCCAAAATCGGATTTTTACACCAAACCACCCAAGTACATATGTCTCTTATGTCACAAGATCCTAATTAGTGACTTCAAAAGATAAAGTTGTAATACAGAACAATATGTATTTCTTTCTTTTTAAATGGTGATATGACTGTTGCTTTTTATAAAACAAAAATAACACAATAGGAATTTCTCTGTAAGAAACAAGGTTTAATTAAACAGATTTCTGTATCATGGAGATCATAGCATAGCAGAGCTGGAATGAAATTGTGTTGTTTTTTTTACTGAATTTACACAGAGACTGCTGCTTTGCTCTAAAGCAAGGAAGTTCTAGGACATTTTGCTTGTTTATGCGAGTGTTTTTGTAATAGCTAATTCATTTAAGCATACAGATACACAGACGGCAGTGGGATGACCAGCCAACCCACACAGATGTACACCTCAAATCTGGCAATCCCCATAACATTCATAAAATATGTCAACACAGCTTGGATGTAAGCCATGGTTTATGTTAAACTATTTGTGCTTCTTCCATGGAAGCAAAACATTACATATTCTAAAAAATTATATTTTTTAGCCAAAAAAAAAGGAATGTTTTTCTCTCTAAATTCCTGGGTATTTATTCCAGTTTGAAAATTCTATTGTGATCAATCCATCTACCATATTATCCCCCTACTAATATTGGTCATTCGCCCCAGATATTTACTTCCTCTCTGACAATTTTGGAAATAGTATTCTCACTTTCTTTGTACTGTATTTGGCTGAAACAGTATTTATTGTACATGCATTGAAATGACTATGAACAGTTTTCAGTGATTCCCTCACTCCAATACAAAAAATGTATATAATGATCAAAACCCTGTATTATAATACAAAGATCCTAAAACATCAAAGGTACACAACAAAACGTTACATAAAGGAACTTGTATGATAGAAAACAGTGATGGCGAACCTATGGCATGGGTGCCACTTAGGACACTCAGGAGCCCCTGAGTGGGAGGAACTGAAGGAAAACAAACAAAAAAAGGGAAAAGGAGAAACTAAAAGGAAGAGTCTGGAATAAAAATGGAAGATGGGTCATAACATAGGGAGAAATGGAACTTTGAGATCGTTAAATAGGTTTATTGCATAAAAATTTCACTTGGACTGGTAGAGAGGGTTGCCCCTGATGAAGCAGAGTTTAAATGAAAATGAAACATTGTTTAACCCTTGCGTCCTTAAACAATACACGTGCCGGTAGAATTTAGTAAACCCAACGTGTATCTTAATAGATCCATGTTGGGTTACAGCACAGAGAGCCAGTCGCCGACCAGAAGGCTGCCTGCTTTCTATGGAAACATGGCAACTGAAGGTTGGCTTGTACTATCAAAATCACACACCAGTTTATCCTCATACTAGGGAAAACTAACTTTTCTATATTAGAAGCACAAGTGAAAAAAAGTTTAGTGTCCCTTTAAAAAATAGTCAAGTGAATGACGTATTCGTCTCTTGTGTAAATTATTGACATGGAAATGGAATGGAAGTGACTGTGAAGAAAGTGCTCAGCGCTAAAAAATGATTGTGATAATTATATAATGCAGCTCACTTTTACATGGAAAAAACACCTCTATTTCCACTAAATGAATGGAAAAAAGAAAAAAAAAAGGAGCGCAGAGGATATTCAATATAAATATGTGCAAACAATGTGCCAAAAAAAATAAATAATACTTAATGCTATCTTTGTGTACATATTGCCAGAAGATATTCTGATTTCTTTTGGCACATTGTTTGCACATATTTAAATTGAATATCCTCTGCGCTCCTTTTTTTTTTCTTTTTTCTTTTATCAAAAGTACACACCAGTTCATCCTCATACTAGGGACAACTAACGTTTCACTTGTGTTTCTATATTAGAAGCACAAGTGAAAAAAAAGTTTAGTGTCCCTTTAATGAAAGCGTCCAAAAAGGAATAATAAAAATATTTACATTTTTTCCCCCAATTCAACTATTTCTTAATTCCTAAGTTACAAACTTGCAGAAGAGGGCTGCAGTGTAAGGATATATAGTATACCAGATTATTTGTATAAAGCCATTAAACTTAGTAAACAAAGCAGTAGCGTATGTTCAAAAGGAATGCAGAGAAGCAATATTTATAATTGGGAGTTGGGGCATTATTTGAAGTAATATAACATATTATGGGTATGTAATAAGGATATAGTGTAACTCTGAATTATTACCTTTAATTTACCTTTAATTACCTGTATTACCATTCCTTGCTGAGTTGAAGACTGCCTGTAATTATCTCCTACTACCCTTCCAAGTCTTTATGTTCAGAAGTTGACTACACTTTAGTATCTAATTCTATGGAAATCATAGGGGAATAAAGCTCACTAATTATTATTATTATTATTATGTTATAAATACTGGTGTCCTTTTGATAAAAAAAACGACATGCATGTTACCCTATAGAATATGTACTGCACATGGTGTGTACATCACAGCAATATTATAAAGTATTATCTTTTTTACTTATTGGCTGTTCAAGTAATCTTACATTGCACGTCCAATCGGCTGTAGCCCTGCTGTACAGAACACAGAAAAGGGGGGAAAAAAACAGCCCTTAAATTATTTTCATGTCAATAATTTACACAAGAGACGAATAAGTCATTTATACTTGCCTATTTTTTAACGGGACACTAAACTTTTTTTCACTTGTGCTTCTAATATAGAAGCACAAGTGAAAAGTTAGTTGTCCCTAGTATAAGGATAACGTGGCAGGTACTTTTGATAGTACTTTTGATAGTACTTTTGATAGTACACGCCAGTTTATCCATAGGAAGCAGGCAGCCGTCTGGTCGGCGACTGACTCTCTCTGTTAGCGCAAAGAGAGGCCCTCGTTATTGTATGAGAACAGCAGGGGGGACCTTAACTAGGCCCTCCCTACTGATCCCATGCAAAAATGAGGGTGTATCGCTGTGCTAGCAGCGAGAGACCCTCCCATTCAGCTGTCAGAGCCGGGTGACAACCAGGAACTGCTGTGTCTCGTATGTGGAGGAAGCAAGGGTAACAAGGTTTAATGTTCCTTTAAGGCAGAAACAAGGCATTTCAGGTAAATATTGCTGCCACCAGAAGGCAAATCAGAGAAGCAGGAGAGCAGCACATATAACGTACAGTGGACGGTCAATAACTTGGGCCAGCTAATGAGGTTTGTCTTTGTGTCTTAGCTGTAAAGCAGGAAACGGCTTGTTTCATAGTGACATCCAAAACAATGCCGGCAGTGGGTGTATACAAGGGTCACTAGGGTAGGGTAGACTTAATGAAGATATATGCTAACATGAAAACACTTTGAATGATCAATAAATCACTTGTCTCCTGCTAGGCAACACATGGTTGGTACATTAAATTATGGCCACACTAATATGCTACACCGGCTAGAATCGAATGTACCACTGAGTGGACATCACTAATGTGTTTATGGGTTTACTCGACAATTTGCCATTTAATATGTCAGTCAAATAAATATTAGTGATATCAGCGGTATACTCTTCCAAACAACCCTACGTTTCGACAAAACTTGAAAATAGTCTTTGATTAAATGGAAATGATGGACAAATATTTCTAGATGGTGATATTAAAGAGCAGGATCTGTCTCTTAATTGTCTTTTATTACAAACAATTACTAATCTACTTTGGAGCACTGTGTCCACAGTCTGTCCACACATTGCGATGCAGCAAATTACATTCTTTCTGTGAGTTAGCTCATTAGAAACATAGGAGCATAGAATGTGTCATCAGATAAGAACCATTCGGTTCATCTAGTCTGCCCAATAATGAGGTCTCACCAGTGCTCTGTACAATGGCATGAGCACTTCCCTCTTTCTACTGCTAATACCTCTCCCTATGCAGCCAAGCATTCTGCTAATACCTCTCCCTATGCAACCAAGCATTCTGCTGATACCTCTCCCTATGCAACCAAGCATTCTGCTAATACCCCTCCCTATGCAACCAAGCATTCTGCTAATACCTCTCCCTATGCAACCAAGCATTCTGCTGATACCTCTCCCTATGCAACCAAGCATTCTGCTAATACCTCTCCCTATGCAACCAAGCATTCTGCTGATTCCTCTCCCTATGCAACCAAGCATTCTGCTAATACCCCTCCCTATGCAACCAAGCATTCTGCTAATACCTCTCCCTATGCAACCAAGCATTCTGCTAATACCCCTCCCTATGCAACCAAGCATTCTGCTAATACCTCTCCCTATGAAACCAAGCATTCTGCTAGCATTTCCTGCTGCTCTATTGCATTGCCTACCTACCTTCAAGTCCTCTGAAATTATTACTCCTAAATCCCTTTCCTCAGATGTTGAGGTTAGGACTGTACCAAATAGTCTATATTCTGCTTTTGGGTTTATACGTCCAAGGTGCATAATCTTTCACTTATCCACACTAAAACTTTGAATCATCAGCAAAAATTAGGGTAATGCACCACGTTTAGAATATGCTTGATACTCACTGGGGGCTAATAACTAAAAGGTGAGATTTTGTCTCACCAGTTTAACTATGCAATAAATCAGGGATAAACTTAAGCAAACTCACATGGATTGTCCCTGCATAATGTAACATTAAATAGGTGCAGCTGATAGACATGATATGAAGTCAATGTGGGGATTTTGTTTGGATGGACAGCATTTGGTACTAGCTTTTTGGGGCTATTCACTAAAATTGGACTGCCAAGTGAACTGGAAAAACATCAGGTATTAATAGCTTATTTTCAAAGATTTTTTTTTTTTCAGATCCTCAGCTATTGCCTTATTTTTGCTGTTCCCTTGTCAGTTCAGTTTACGTGAATAGATCCATTTATCCACTAACTGTGTTCTATGATTTACAATCGCCTTTACTATTAGGTTTCACTGGCTCTCTGTACTGAGAAAACTGATCAGTTTAAAATGGTATGAGTTGGAGGTGAGGCTATTTAAATTCAGGGATGATTCAGATTGAATGGACAAAGCGTTAGTACCTTGTGCTTTTTTTTAAAAAAAAAGTATAATATACTATCATACTCCGCAGCTGCACACAATAGGACAAACAAGCATGCAAATAACAGAGTATCCTTATAAGGACACTTCTGTAAAGGTCCAGTAGAACATGGCCAGCCATTCTTCAGTTTTCAAACTGAAGAAAAATATCCAAAGGTGCCAGATGTACAAACAATAGCCAGCAGCCAGAGAGTCACATGACTGATACCAAGAAAGATAAACTAATTATTGGAAAGTGAGTAGACTGACTAGACATTCAAGATCTGTTCACAAAAAAACAAAAACTGTCTTCGCTTCTCACCCTAATAAAGTTGGCAACAAATATATAAATATAATATAAATGAGAGGTATTCAAGATATGTTCAACAAGGACATGGCTACAGGCCACCCATTTGAGCCTGATATACATGTGCAGCTCCATGCTAACTGCTGAAGAAGACAGCATTACCAATCACAGTGAACTCCTAAGCATTGGAGAATGTCCAACATAAAGCCTTTGGTTCCAGAAAAGAAGAAATTAGCACAGCAGACGTTACATTCATGAAAGTAAAAGACAGGTTCCTCGGGGTTGGTAGCAGCCCTTACTGTGTAGTCAACTGGAAAGCTCTGCTGAGGTGCTGCCATTTCCGCTCTACTTCTTCATATTCCCAAACTAAATACCAGCCACATCTTCAAAAAATAGCTTTGTGTGCTCCATACCATAACCCACACCAGACAGGTTATTATCAGTGTGGAACATTCGGATATCATTGATGTTCTGTTAAGTAAGAGGTTGCATGCTTGCTGGTAACAGGTGTAATAGAGAAATGGTTTTCCCATAAGAACTTGCAGAATAAAAACTGTGGGTGCTATTCACTAAAAAGTGGGTTACAGGGGAGATGAGGTGAGTTACAAGTGAGATGAACCTCTAATTCAGCTATACATTGAGCAGGGACAAACCTGGTAAATGTCCCCGGCTAAGCACTCTCACCAGGTTTGTCCCTGCACAATGTATAGCTAAATTTGTTGGAACGGAATGTTCATCTCACTTCGACTCACCTCCAACTCACACAAATAGCCCCCAATAGTACTAGTAGAAAGACCTACATGTCACTAAAATAGGGTTTAACATCACTAACCAACTTACTATTCCACCACTGGAGGTCTCCTGGGGAAACCAACGCACAGAAATGTTTGAAATACTGCAGAAATAAAGTTTCCCACTTTCTATTGACTAAACCCACAGCAAACAGGAAACGGTAATGGAATATTTTTGTAGGGAGAAAAAAAAAAATCATTTTAATTTAAATGTGTATCAACATCAGAAATTAGTTTGTGCATCAGGCAAGCAAGAGCGAGGTAGAAAACAAGAACATGAGTTGCAAGACTATTCATTTCAAGATCCAGACGTAAGATGCACATTAACACAATACAAATGAAATACAATAATTTATATTTCAAATCTTTAGCGCTCTGAGATGTTCTGTTTATTTTCACAGTCCCATGAAATGTCATTTAGAAAAGCAATTTTTCAGACTATGATAAGTCAATATTTGTATTGATAAAACAATATTATTATCTCCGTGACAACTTTTGTTAATTCTGTAAATATTTCTTTTATGGTAAATACACCACGCTTTTCTTTTTTTTTTGCTAATACAAATCATTGTCTTTGATTAGAAGATAAGGAGGATGAGGTAGTGGGGTGGATCATTAAGAAATGCTTGGGTGCTTTTAAAAGGGATAGTCCGAATTGAAAAAAAAAGAAAATTAAAGGGTAAAGTAAATAATATTTTTTTGCATCACAAAATACCTGGTATTCAAAGAACGTTAGTTTGCAAACAGCAAGTTAAAAAAATAAATACTTCATATGAAACATACTGTATTTTCTGGCGTATAAGACTACTTTTTAACCCAGGAAAATCTTCCCAAAAGTCGGGGGTCGTCTTATACGCCGGGTGTAATCTTTTTACTTACCTTGTTGCTGTTCTGCAGGTGCGCGCGGCTGTGAGGGAAGCGTTGTGTGCTCCCCTCCAGCCGCGCAACTTCAATAAAGTTTGTTTAAACTTTTTTTTAAAACAAACTTTATTGAAGCCGCACGGCTGGAGGGGAGCGCACAACGCTTCCCTCACAGCCGCGCGCACCTGCAGAGCAGCAACGAGGTAAGTACTGGGAAGGGGGTAGGAGAGGGGCAAAATACTGGCATATTGAGGGGAAAATCCTGGCATATTGGAGGGGCAAAATATTGGCATATTAAATGGCACAATAAAGGCATATTGAGTGGCAAAATAGTGTGTCTCAGGTTATGTGTCTATTGGTGTCACTGCGTGTGTGTAAGTGTCTCACTGTAAGGGTGTGTGTATGTAAGTGTGTCACTGTGTTAGTGTAAGGGTGTGTGTGTAAATGTCACTGTAGGAGAAAATGCTCGTTGGAAGAGGGGTAGTCTTATACGGCGAGTATATGCCAAACTCTAAATTTTAACTGGAAAAGTTGGGGGTCGTCTTATATGCCCAGTCGTCTTATACACCGGAAAATACGGTACTTGAAATTAACAAGCATTACTATATAGGGGATGGGACACTTCATCGCGGCTGCTTCCGCGCAACCGCTTCACCGCCGACTCTACAGCACAAGACAGATCGTCGCTGGAGATTTCATCGCGGGACATTTCATCGCTAAAGGTAAGTATTTTACCGATTTTAGTTGGTTTATAATTAGGGTTTAGGGGGTTAGAATTAGGTTTAGTGTTTAGTGTTAGGGGTTAATTTTACTATTAGGGGTCGGGGGTTAGTATTAGGGTTAGTATTAGGGTTTAGGGGGTTAATTTTAGTGTTAGGGGTCGGGGTTAGTATTAGGGTTAGTATTAGGGTTAGTATTAGGGGGTTAACTTTAGTATTAGGGGTCGGGGGTTAGTATTAGGGTTAGTATTAGGGGTCGGGGGTTAGTATTAGGGTTTAGGGGGTTAATTTTAGTATTGGGGTTAATTTTAGTGTTAGTATTGGGGTTTAGTGTTTAGTGTTACTATTGGGGGGGGAATCATTTATTAGCGGGGGTTATTTTCGTTTTACTTTTACATTTGTAAGAGCTGACAGTTCAGTGCTGAACTGTCAGCTCTTACATAGCTGCAGCCGCGGTGAAACGGCCGCGTTATACTTCATTGCTGACAGTTCAGCGTTCTAACTGCCGCGCTGAACTGTCAGCGATGAAAATGCGGCGAAGAAGTGTCCTAGACCCTTACTATATATTCTTTCTGGTAAATCGCATTATAAATATTACATTATATATATAAATATTCATTTTATGTACACGTACCTTAGACTTTAGATAAGATCAAATCAACTTAGGGTTTATGTTCCCATTAAAAGCTTTCCTTATAAAAGGGTTCCCTTCATGCTTATCTTTTATCTTGGTCTAATGTGCTGGAACGATCTTCAGTATCTTCTGTGCTCCTTCCTGTACTACAGTACTGACATCTTGTGTCTGTCTCACTGTCTGACTGCTCTCTTCTACTACAGTGTAATATTTCATAGTTGTTTGTATGACTATTCCCATATACATTCACACTCACTCCTGCTCCACTGTTCACATTATATATTGCATATATGAAGTAAGGAGGAATGGACTTTTATATTTAAAGCATCATTTGGGGGTTTACTCCCTCTGTGACTGCATAATGAACCCTATTTTTATTCTTGGCTCATCTCACAGTTTGTCTCCCTGTCCTGTTTTTCATTGCTTTTGCAGTGTTGTATGCAGAGGTCCTGCACAGATATCCGACCTCGCAGTATCTAAGAGTTAGCTTAAGGTGCAGATTATATCAAATGTAGACATTTTAAATAGACATGCTTCAAAGAAAGAATATAATTAAAGCACCTTATTGAGCCCGCTCGGCTTGTATAGCACCATCAGGAGTGGACATCTTTGGACGGATTGGTCAGATCTTCCTTCACCTTACCCATCTTACCCAAGATACCAAACAACATTTCTGCCCCTGACACAGCCATATATGGCATAGCGCCAGCATGTGGTCCCAGGGGGGCAGTAATTTTTTTTAGTGACGACAGGCATGGCGTCGACTCGCGGTCACTAGGGGACACTATTTTTTTTTCAATGGGTCCGGCGGGAGGTTGTTGGCCCCAGGGGGTCAAATATTTAAACAAAGATTGGAGGGAAGAAGGGACATCGGGGGATAGCCCTGTGGCTCCCCAAATAATTGTTTTTACAGGTTAACTCTCTACAGCACTTTTAAAATGTGCAAATAAAGCAGCTACTGCACATTTAAGTACTGTTTTTTGTGTGTAAAACAGACGGACCCGTTGGTTTTTACCAGCTGTCATTAAATCACTGTTTGTGCAGTAATTACTGCACAGAACAGGGTTTTAATGCTGTTTTTTTACCAGCTCTACTAAACCTCCAGCGGGTGTGGTCATTTTTTTAACAATTTCAGTAAGGTTATTACCGGACCCGTTAACCTTGTTAGCAGCGGCATTAATTAAAAAATGCCTGTTAATTTACCACTAACAAGACTTTGTAATGTAACGGGAAGCATTGCATCTACCCCATTCTATGGAGCTTCCAGCTCCACAGTAATCCGCATAAAAACCCACATTCAAATCTTAGCAGTAACAGTCAGTCATCATGTACATAGGTACTGGTAGAATACAAAGGAAAGAGGTGGCCAAGAGTAGCAATGAACTAAAGAACAATTATTTAAAAACATAATGTTTTAGTATATTAAATTAATGTGTAGGCAAAGTCTGGATAACCATTAGTGGAGTCTCTTTACTCTCTTGATGGTAAGTGGAGTTGCCGAGGATCTCCTTTGTTGGGGTAGATCAGTGGTTCCCAAACCAGTTAGTTTAGTTTAAACACACGTAGGTAATCCCTAAATACTGGTCTGTTAGGGGGGGGAATGGTGTAGATCAATAACATGTGAGATGCGGAAGATGTTTGAGACTTAAGGATGTTTGGAGACAGAGATGGCACATCAAAGCTGTTTGGGGACAGAGATGGCAGCAACAAGCTATTTGGAGGCAAAGACGGCACAGACACTTTAAGGACAGAGATAGAGTTGTGGCTAGCGCTAGCTACACCCCTCGGAGGAGGCATCAGGGAGAAAGCTCCCTGTCCCTGACCAGCTTCTACCCGATCGTGATTGTCTCCATGTGTGACAGTCACATGGGCAGCAGGGGCCCATGGGGCAGCTGCCTTGGACCCCCAGGAATGAGTGGGCCCTGGGCAGATGCCCCATTTGCCCACATTTTTTTTTCAGTTTTTTTTTTAAATGCCTGTCACCCCCCTGATGGCAGCCCTGACTCTTTGTGCCAGCCTCTCAGCTCTGCTAAAGGCCAAGTTGTCACTCAAAGCTCAGGGGCTCAACCACCTGGGTAACGAATGGCTTCTTCTGGCAGAAGACTTTGCTGATCTGGCTGCTGGATTCCAAATCCTGCTAACATCAGTATCATTACAGTAACATTACTTGGTGAAGTTGGAATGGGGGATAAAGGTGGAGCTTTTTTTATTGCTCCTCCCCCATCCCTTACACCCTCCTTCACTCAAAATGCCCTTTGTCCCCTCATTTAAGATGCCTCTTACCCACAATGTCCCTTACCTTCTCCCTCAAAATTCACCCTTCCTTCGCTGTCACCCACAATGCCTCTTACCCCTGATGATGAGATTGAGGGGCACTAGAGGGGTGGCCCACACAGTGCTGCTGGACAACTTAGGCCAGCCTTGTGCACACACACAAATTATAAAATCTTTGTCTTTATTCTTCGAAGTCAAGCCATTGCTTAAGACACCACCACATTAACCCACCTAGAGTTCCATCTATACAGTTTAATATTTATTGCAGAACTTCAATACACAATGGCTGAACATTTTTTTTTTTTAGTTTTGTAAAAAAAACTGTGTTTTCACGGAGCCTATCTATCCAGATCACCATCTATGACATTAACATCTGAATACAGACAGTGTACATGTGTTATGTTTTCCAGTTTTGTACAGACAGTAACAAAAGATAAAAGGAAGGCGAGCTTGGATATGGTTAATACCAGTAATAGGTGGTGTATATCAGTTAACAACTGCGAGCATAGAATGCAAAAACTGAAAGGGAGATAACACACAAACAAGAGGGGAGACAGAAGAAAGAGCTATAAAGAGAAAGCACTGCTCTGGTTTTCACAATGTGAAATTTAGAAAAATCTGTATTTAGGTGAGAAAGGTAAAGAACAATAAGAACAATAGTGGATTATGATTTGAAGCCAGACTTTTTACTGTTTCTAAAATTACACTTTTTTTTCAGCTCAGTATTTGTACAGTGAGAACTGTAGTCTGGTCCCGACAAATGCAATTGTAGAGTTATGTGCAGGTGACAGTATTGAGGCAGCCATTTATGTGAGATGGCCCTTGGATGGACAGAATCGTTGGCAGCAAAACAGATCGTGATTTGTATAATGTTTGGGGATTTACTAACCCCATCCTCGCTTTTAGCAACAGATATGGTCAGATCATGCATTTCAAAACAAAGGGTTAAAGGAATCAAGCCAATGTATGAACCTGTTCTTCCAGGGCAGTTCATTCCAAAGTAGGGTCGATACACAATATTTTACATATGATATGTTATCGTGGATGATTCATTAATTCCTGCTCTGTGCGAAATGGAATCTAATCAGCGAGAAGGAGACAACTTGAAATGTTCTAGATGAAATTAAAACAAATATTACTTCAGACAGCTCAACTGTAATTCAGAAGGGATACACTTTATTTTCACTAAGAATTGGAGTGAATGATCATTCTAGTTGACAAACCAAAACACAATTACAAGGTTTTGTTAAGTTACCAAAATATAAAGTAAAACTATAATTATAGCCAGGGGTGCATTCTAGTTTTGGGCTGCCCTAGACCTGACTAAACTCATGCACCTTAACCCTCATTGGCCACACCCTTTCCTTGAATAACCGTTCCAAACACAAGATTGCTACCACATACCTTATAACAGTACAAGATTGCCCCCACATTCCTTTCCTCTGCACCATTTGCCCCACACATCCCTTTCCACTTTACCCAATTGCTTTCTGGTGACCTAGTGATGGGGCAGCCTGGATATCTGTGCGGGTAGTGCAAGGCAGTGAGGGGTAATGTACCACCAACAATACCATTCTAGTTTTATACTGATTTGCTGATTCTGCTGTTCCATGCCCAGCCCTTGCCCAATAGCTGTCGTATTGTCTGTTAGGTCCTGCTTATTTTTCTAGAGGCCCATACTTCTACGAATAGATTACATTTGGCCTTGTCTCTCTTACCAGACCCTCTCCCCATGGTTTTCCCTCCCTATAGAGGTTCCTGCA
Source organism: Pelodytes ibericus (assembly GCA_036172795.1). Classification (NCBI taxonomy): domain Eukaryota; kingdom Metazoa; phylum Chordata; class Amphibia; order Anura; family Pelodytidae; genus Pelodytes; species Pelodytes ibericus. The sequence goes on along the minus strand of CM069859.1, from coordinate 32,057,651 downwards.
TCTAAGAATAACCTATATCCTTTTTTTTCCCATATAGATGTTTATTTAAGTTTTTTTCCAGCAAAATGCGAGGGGGGGTGAGAATAAAAACAAGAAAGAGATCATCGTTCATGGTGAACATTTATTGGTCTTTGGGTATTTTGACTTTTATTGTATTTGGACAAAGTAATAATTTTGCCATTTCCTTGATGTAGATGGAACGGGGAGAAAAGCTATATATGCAAGAGCATAACTACTAGAAGGGACAGTAGAATAAAAATAGGGAGCCAGTCAATAGAATCATGTGGCAGTATATTGTGCTATTCAGTTAGATTCTCATGACTTGGAGTTCCACCAATCTGCTCGCCAAAACCTGGAATTTTAATTGAATTTAAAGGACAACTGTTGGGAAAACATTAAGTTATGTTAAATTGAAAGATGATATCAAATGCAGACTTTTTAAATAGGCATGCTTGAGTCCGCTCTGCTTGTATAGCACCAAATAGGGTGGACATCATGGGTCAGATGGGTCAGATCTACCTTCATTTGATTAATCTGACCCAAGATTCTAAACAACATGTCTGCCCCTGATACAGCTATACAATCAGAGAGGGTGCAATCTCGTACTTTATTTATATTCTTTCATTAAAATATTTCTATTTAAAATGTCTACACACATTTTAGACGATGAGAGGGTGAAGAGGAAATTTGGGGGAATTTTTGGGGACATTACATTGTTACACTGTTAGTATGGAAATCAATGGTGACTTTGGAGTGTAAGATATACTGTATATATTTTTTTATACTGTGCAATATAATGTGAGATTTCACATACTGTGCAATACAGCATAATGATCAAAATACAAACAATGTGCCAATAACATTGTAAGCAATACTAGATCATACTTATAACATATTTCTTCCAGGCTTCTTTTTCAGATACACACTGGATGCCGGTGTTTCCAAAAATTGTCCCCAGAAAGAGATAAACAATACAAAACACAATAGTGCACAAACATAGAGCAAAGCATTGCTCTAGTGTCGACAGGCTCAGTAGAAAGAGGACAGGTAGCTGATAGTTAAAGTTCACACAGCGTATTGCAACAGTATCAGTCAGCATGTAACAGAAAGAAGAAAAGTGAACACATTGCGAGTATTGTGAGAATGTATAAACAACTGAGGATTACTGGAATACCAAGATGGTGTCTGCTCACTCCTGTGCTATATTGTCTTTTACAGATCTCTTCATAGCTGTATGATCGCGAGCTTGCATATTGGTATAATAGATGGATAGCGGTCAGAAAGTTGTATATCGATACAGTGTATGTTTCTCCTGTATGGAGCATCTACCAACAATGGCCGTCACTCTGTGGGATACATTTTTGTAATAATATCATGGAGACACCACCAATAAGAAATACATTTATTTGTAAACTCTAGCATTGTATTAGAAAATGTAATGCTCTGGTGGGTAAGGCAAAGTATAATTTGCCATAGTTTGGATGTGAAATGAGGTGAGTTGCCCATAATTGCTGGGGGTGATAATCGATAGTGCAAATTGTCAGAGAAGGAGGTCATTTCTCTAAAGATGTTGTGTTCTTGAGGGACTGAGGAGATGTAGGTGGTCTATTCACTAAAGATGAGATGCAGGTCCAATGAGTGAAAGATGCAATATCCTATGAGAAAAATAAATTTTAGTTTTTATAATAAAAGTTTTCTCTATATGCAACATTTGTATATAAAATTAATATTTAACTTAGAATGTGTCACCAGATGTCCTCTAGTTGTGGTAGTGTTTCTTCTTTTAAATCCTTTACTGTGTTGATTCCCTTTATGTATTTAAATGTTTCTATCATATCCCTAAATATTTTCTTATTGCTTTTGAATTTTTTTTTGAAAAAAACAAAAATTCAGGGCTTTCAAAGCACGTTCTCTCTTTACACTAATACACAGGAGCACAATTCAACTTTTATTTGAAAAAAAATTGGAGTTTTACCATATAAGGACTATAGTGATCTTGACTTACCTCTAAGTTGTATGGTGAAGCGCGTCAGGTTTTGTGATGTGGAAGGGTGCAATAAGTTGGCTTAAAAATGGTCTGTTAGGTTTACTTGTACTTATCACGGCTGATACAATGTTATTTTCAGGGTTGTTTTTTTTGGAGCGTAGGGCAGGGGATGCTATCTCTTCCAGTAACCCTTACCTGGTGGTCTATACAGGTGTATATAGGCAGAACGCCCTGGTAAGGATAGGAGAACGAGAGTGCCACAAAATAATAAAAGGTAAATCCAAAAAGCGAAGTCAGGAACAATCCAATAGATCAGGGCAGGCAGAGGTCAAGAATAGTAGAATAAAGGGAGCATACCTACCACAATTGCGTACTTACTGTATAAATATCAAGTCCATCTAAAAATCCCTGTCCTCTACTATAAGTTTTCCTCAATATCACTATATGAAGAGAAAACTTAAGAACAGGGATCTAAACAACTAATCAATTTAATAAATCAAGTTCAAACTGTTTGTCAACTGTAAATATAATTCCGATAGAATGGAATGTCATGTCCTGTTTAATATGTATTGTCTTTTCTATGTTTATAATAAAAAATAATAATAAAATAAAAAAAATAAAAAAAAATAGTAGAATAATGCAAGCAGGGGTCAGAGTTCAGGCAAACAGGGTAATCCAGGAAACAAGCCAAGGTCAGGTAACGGGAAATCTAATAGACAGACTATAGCACAGCCAATATAGAATCACAAGAAACTGAAGTCCAAGGACAGACAGGAACCAAAGCTCTGGAACACTGGAGCACTGTGGTAACAGTTTGAGGGTTTTTTATAGTGCTGTGAGTCTCCACTCCTCCCCTCTTTTGGACAAGCCCCTCACTGGATTGGATATCAGAGGGGTATGCTTCTATAGCACATACCTTTCTGTCTCTTTTCCAGGAGACTATTGGAGCTTTGGTGATGAGAGAGACATAGTTTACCTCCCCTCTACAGGTGCAAATAGATCCCCTTTGATTGGGGTAAACACTGGAGGATGTGTTCTGGATTTGTACAAAACTTTAGACCCTGTTCTCGGCCTACCACGCTACCGCGATCCGGGTATAAGGCACTACTACAGTCCCCGGCTACGTCCTACTCTGCGATCGCTTAGGAACTGGAATAATGGACGGAGACAGGAAAGTACCTGGATTGCAGATAAGCGTAAGAAGGGCATGTTATAGGTTCATGTGAAAGTACTGTATAAGAAATATGTATGTATTTTTTCTGTCCAAGTCATGTTTGAAGAATAATAATCTCAAGTGTCATCTCAAGACAATCTATTAAGGAACATAAAGGTGCATGTTTAGGTCTAGTTGCCTCCCTTCAGCATAACATTCAGATTTTTCTGTTCCTACAAAATATTATTTCTAACCATGTTCCCCTTTCCTGTATTTCCTTTTCTTCTTTCTTTATTTTCTTGTCTGAAGCACAGTCATGCTATTGTATTCGTCATTATAACATAGGGTTGGCCTAGGAACTTTTTCTGTGACTCGTAGCATTATCCATCCATTTCATCTTGGAGCTAAAAATCAACAACAGCGCAATCCATGTTGCATTCATTTAATGGAGTTGTACACCAAAAGAAGCCTAGAAGGTTTCCAGCCAGTAATATGAATGAAAGACGTGTCTAGAGTTCCTTAGTCCTTTTTTCCCCTGTAGAGCTAATTTCTCCACATTCCATCACCATAATCCACAATCCATGCGCAATAATTCATGTTCAACAGTCCTCGCATCTGATGAATGTATTAATTCTGTTTCTTCATATGAGAAAAAGCAGGAAAACAATTAGTATAATGCCAAGTTACATGTCCTCTCCAATAGCCTGAAACATATGCTTGTGGATTATAATGAATATTTTGGCTATGTAGATTTTGCTTGAATGCGTGTTACATTACAGGGAGAGTAAGATTACACAATTTTATAATAAGGATATCGTTATACGCAGTCATCAACTGCTTCTTTCTCTCCCTCTTCCTCAGCTTCCAGAAGTCGTTTCACTTAATTAAACATAGTTTAGGATGATGAAAAATGCTTTTGTTTTGCTAAGTTAGTTGGAATTCTTGCCAAACATCTGGATGGTTCACGGCCCGGCTTTCCTTCCAGACCTCAGATGACTTTCGTAGGATTTTATTTCACGCTATTGTTATTATTTCTTCTTAAAGAATTACAACTGTGTTTTATGCCAATTACTCTCCGGATTCTTTCATTATTATTAGACTGCATATCATGAATGGCTCTGCGCTGTTGGTTTAATACATTCTATAAATTAGTTTTTGTTTATCATTGTGTCGGAGTACCTGCAACTGCATCTGAGTAATGTGGCCGAAGTAAATTAGCTGTAAATGACACAAAGGAAGAAGTTTAGTTTTTTTCCAATGTGATCTTTACAGAGCGTCTAGTGGAATTGTATCTTGTGATACCCAACAGGAATGGCTAAAATGCAGTATTTCCCATAACACAACTGCTCCTTTCTCTCGCTTAGCCCCTTTAGGATTAGGAATAAAATGTCCCCTATATTCCTTTAGGCAACTACTGGACCCTGTTGGGAATCCGTATTGGACTCCTCTCTAGCTCATGGGCGTATCCTGCCTATAAGTGATAGGCGTGCATCGAACTGGCAGCCCACCTACGCAATATAGTGCCAAGAGGTCGACAGCAGAAGCGAATTCGGCTTCAGAATAACTCACTCTATTACCAATTTGACCAGCGCGAAAAATATACGAAAATAACTTTGTATACATTTCGTGCTGGTCGAAGTGGCAACAGAGTGAGTGACTGATGCCGAGTTAGCTGCTGCCGTCAGACTCTAGGCTCTCTTTCGTGTATTTTCGGGGTTTGTGTGCTGTCTGGTCGGAGTACACAAACCCCATAAATACAGCGCAACATCATGCTAGTAAGCAGGGGCGGACTGGGCCGGGGGGCAGGGTGGCAATTGCCCCCCAGGCCGCCTTAAGCTATGTAAAACACGGCCGCTGGGCCAGTGTTTAAAAAAAAACGCGCTTGCAGGCAGAGACTGAGAAGGGATCGGAAGATCCCCTCTCACCTCCGCTCTGCCTGCAAAGCTGCACGGGGAGCCGAACAGGCAGCACAGAGAAACCTCCATTCTGCCTGTTCGGCTCCCTGTGCAGTCTGACACGGAAGTGCCGACAGTCACGTGATCGGCGCTCTGACGTCAGACGCGCGCCGATCACGTGACCTGTCGGCACAACCGCCGGGAGGCCGAACAGGCAGCATGGAGGGACCATGCTGCCTGCCACCAGGGAAGTCCTCCTGCCACTAGCCACCAGGGAAGTCCTGCCACTAGCCACCAGGGAAAAAGGTAAGGGGGGGGAGGGGGGGGGGGGGCAAAAAACACTGGCATATTATTGGGCAAATTGGCTGGGGCATATTACATGGCAAATAAGACTGGCATATTATTGGGCAAATTGGCTGGGGAATATTACATGGCAAATAAGACTGGCATATTATTGGGCAAATTGGCTGGGGAATATTGCATGGCTAATAAGACTGGCATATTATTGGGCAAATTGGCTGGGGAATATTACATGGCAGAATAACACTGGCATATTATTGGACAAATTGGCTGGGGCATATTACATGGCAAATAAGACTGGCATATTATTGGGCAAATTGGCTGGGCAATATTACATGGCAAATAAGACTGGCATATTATTGGGAAAATTGGCTGGGGCATATTACATGGCAAATAAGACTGGCATATTATTGGGCAAATTGGCTGGGGCATATTACATGGCAAATAACACTGGCATATTATTGGGCAAATTGGCTGGGGAATATTACATGGCAAATAAGACTGGCATATTATTGGGCAAATTGGCTGGGGAATATTAAATGGCAGAATAACACTGGCATATTATTGGACAAATTGTCTGGGGAATATTAAATGGCAGAATAAGACTGGCATATTATTGGGCAAAATGGCTGGGGAATATTAAATGGCAATTAACACTGGCATATTGGGCAAATTAGCAGGGGCATATTAAATTGCAGATAACCTTGGAATATTATTGGGAAAATTTACTGAGTCATATTAAATTGCAGAATAACACTGGCATATTATGGGACAAATTGGCTGGGGAATATTAATGGCAAATAATATTGGAAATGTGTATGTAATGGGTTGATGGAGGCATGTAAATGTGGTGATGGGGCATGTCCTGGTGTGCAACGTGGGTTATGGGTCATGTCGTAGGTGTGCAGCGTGGGGGGGGGGGGTGCCCAAATTTTGGGATATTGGGTGTCTAAATCCTGGCATATTGAGGGGCATAATCCTGGCATATTGAGGGGGAAATCCTGGCATATTGAGGGGGTATCATCTTGGCATATTGAGGGGAAAATCCTGGCATATTGGGTGTCTAAATCCTGGCATATTGAGGGGCATAATCCTGGCATATTGAGGGGCATAATCCTGGCATATTGAGGGGCATAATCCTGGCATACTGAGGGGCATAATCCTGGCATTTTGTAAGGGAAAATTCTAGCATATTAAATGGCAAATCCTGGCATATTGTGGGGGAAAATCCTGGCAATATTAGTTATAAAACAAGGAAAAGATGGCCGTGGATAGGGAGGCGATTCGATGATGCAATGGGCCACTTGACTGGATTTGCCCCCCAGGCCTAAGGCTGCCAGCCCTCCCCTGCTAGTAAGACACGCACCTGCTCTAGCTTGGCGATATCCTGCAATATCTGATGAGATAGGAGGGGCAAACCAGTCATTCATCCTTCTGAGGCCCAGCAATTTGGATAATGCTAACATCTATTATGATCTCATGTAGCGTGTGCTAAAGAGCTGTAATTTCTTCTGGGGAAAAAATCTCAATATATACAAACCAATTATTTTTTTTACTGTGCAGGTCCCCACATCCTGGGTAGGTTACATAGGATTAGAGGAATAGTCATCCAGACTGTAGGCACCCTCAAGGCCTGAAAGATAAGTGTAGGAACAGGAAAGAATTATCCTCTGAGAATGGGATTTAAGTCTCTGGCCCCTTGTAGTCCTGGAGTGCAAGCAGTGCTGTATTTACCGCGAGGCATCCTAGGCGGATGCCTAGGGCGGCAAATTTTGGGGGGCGGCAGCGCCCCCCAGCACTGAAAAAAAAAAATCCGGCCCTTTAAAAAAAAAAAGACCGCGCTTGCAGGCAGAGACGGAGGTGAGAGGGGATCGGAAGATCCCCCCTCACCATTGCTCTGCCTGCCAGGCTGCACGGGGAGCCGAACAGGCAGCACAGAGAAACCTCCGTGCTGCCCGTTCGGCTCCCCGTGCAGTGTGCCGACACGGAAGTGCCGACAGTCAAGTGACGGGCGCGCTGACGTCATACGCGCGCCCGGTCACGTGACCTGTCGGCACAATCGCCGGGAAGCCGAACAGGCAGCATGGAGGGACCATGCTGCCTGCCTGCCAGGGAAAGGTAAGTGCTGATGGGAGACTGTGTGTGTGTGTGTGACTGAGTGTGATGGGAGTCAGAGTGTGTGTGATGGGAGACAGTGTGTGTGTGTGACTGAGTGTAATGGGAGTCAGAGTGTGTGTGATGGGAGACAGTGTGTGTGACTGAGTGTGATGCGAGTCAGAGTGTGTGTTATAGGAGACAGTGTGTGTTACTGAGTGTGATGGGAGTCAGAGTGTGTGTGATGGGAGACAGTGTGTGTGACTGAGTGTGATGGGAGTCAGAGTGTGTGTGACTGAGTGTGATGGGAGTCAGAGTGTGTGACTGAGTGATGGGAGTAGGAGTGTGTGACTGAGTGTGATGGGAGTGTGTGTGTGATGGGAGTGTGAGCTTGATGTGAGTCTGAATGATGGGGCATGTCTTAGGTGTGTAACGTGGGTGTGCAGCTTGGGTAGGGGGGTGCCCGGATTTTGTCTGCCCAGGGCAGCACAAAATCAAGATACACCACTGAGTGCAAGCAGAAACCAAAAGCCCTCAGGATATTGCCCAGGGCCCATTAGAATTAAAGAAGGTCCTGATGACAGTGTACAAGGGGTGTGATGACATTCTGGATGTGTGGACTACCTCTCCCATGAAGCAAACCTAGCTTAGAGCGTTCCACTAGCTGTGCAAATATTCCTGCATCTAGCCTCCATACTGTCTTGTTTCACCACTGAGTCCCTCTAACCTGGAACGGGGGACTAATAAAAGTACAAAAATAAAAGTACAAAAATTGGGCAGACTAGATGGACCAAATGGTTCTTATCTGCCGACACATTCTATGTTTCTATGTTTCTAACCTTGCTCACTGCAGATTCTGATACTTTGATAAGTATCCTTTTCATGGGAGGTTTTGTATCATCAGGTTCTTTAAAAGTTCTCCATCACCTGATCATTTTTTAAAACTAAAATGTAATTAATCAAAAAAGAATAATTCTTTGTTTCAGCAGAATTGAAACAAATGCAGACATTACAGTATAAATGTATCGGCGGTTATATCTGTTTATTACATAACCTTGTTGCTTCACGGGAAACATCTCTCTTCTGGTCAACAGTCAAGGGTTACAATATGATAGACTTGAGGGGGCAGAATCATCAGGTCTATGAGGACGGGGGTCCTCTGTCTACATCATCACTCGTTACTCTACTGCATGCATTCCAAAAAAGAAAAAAACTATATAAAAATATGGCCCAACTTACGGAGTCAATAAAATCAGAAGGGATTCAGATACAACTCTTAAAATATATACAATTAAGCAGAAGGGGTAAAGAAAAATATTTAATCTTTAATAATAGAAAACCATGATTCTGACACTTATTGTAGATACATCATGATGATACACCGCGCTCAATTTCAACTAACATTCATTTGAGGATTTTAAGAATACAATAAAAAAACAGATGATCCAATTATAAAGGAATACTATATATTTATATTATTATAAAATAGCATTGCATGTAAATAATGTAAATGTAAATAAGCATTATTAAAACAGTACAATGATCTTGATAATATATTTGATTTCCCAAAAAAGAATTATTCAAAATAATTTTTTCCACTAATGGTTATAGAACGAAAAAATAGATTCAATTATCCAAATTTAATCTGACTTTATTCAGCAACATAAAAAAAATATAATAACTTAAAAAAATGGCGTTCTATTTGTTGGCTATTATATGACATTCCTGTAAAATGCTAATAAAATAAAACTTGTGACATCAGGCAGAGGGGCTGATCAATAAACTCGCTAATGACATATGAAAAGACAAAACAGCTATGATGAACAGCTAATTTTCTCAGGACCCTACTAAGAGCCATTGAAGCATGAAAAATGCAAATATTCAGTGCCGTGTGCAGAATTTGCACAAATGTCATTTAAATAATAATTTGAAGAAAGTTCATTTTAAAACTATAAAACAAATGGAACATTGGTTTGAACGGAATTAAATGTTTAATGTTCTCGCGGATACATTTTGATGTTGGAGACGCCTTTCTTTTCCTGTTCAACATGACAAACAAGTGTATGTGCATTAACAGAAATGGATTACAACTGTAATTATTAACATTTGTCACTGGCATGCTGCACAGGGCTTCCTACATACTGGTATGAGCTATTGCTCTCTGTCTGGCAATGAAAAGGTTACATTTCTATCTTTTTATGGCGTGCTCCAACTTGAAAAATATAGTTATAAATAGCTGACACTAAAATATTGTTTTTTGTAATATTTACCAGCTCTCTATTCATAGGTGGGTACCGGAACCAATCATTAAGCCGTTATATAAATGACTGGAGATGCCCATACCCCCAACTGTCCCATTTTATGTGGACCACTGTCCAACCATCCTAACTTCACCTTCCGCTGTCCTGATACTCTGGGACTTTAGAGGATAATGAATTCTGCTCATGCAGTTGTCAATAAAATATAGCATGACATATACAAAACATTAATTCCTTTCCCCACAGGCTTAAAGAGAAGTCCTACCAGCAGGACTGGCCATCATTAAAGACTTACTTTTTTATTCTATAGTCTTACTATCACTGCTGGTGCTTAAAGGGACTGTCTAGTGCCTAAAATGCCCCTTTCCAAATATTAATGCATATTAATGTGCTTTCAAAGTACTTTAAAATGCATGTTTTACATTTTGCATTGCTTAAAATATAAAATACTTACAGCTAGATGAAATTGTGAAATTACAGTTTGCAAGGAACCCGGACTGCCCACACTAGCGAGTAAGTCATTTCCTTATTTTTTATTTTATTTGCTGCAGGAACCAATGAGAATAATTTCATTCAAATTAATGGAATATCCTGTCTCTCTATTGATGTCCTCACACAATTTGTTGCACTGTTAAGTGACCATATTGTGTACAAGAGCTCAGAAGTGAAGGTCACTCAGAATCCACTCAATTTATTATATTTGAGGAGCATAGGAAGGGACTAAATGAAACAGAACTTTATATCCTCAGTGTCTATATAATCAGTGCTGCTGCACCTGCCGTAAACATGCAGCGTAATCACTGGGGAGCGCTTGAGTCAAATATCAAAATTGTGATTAATGCAAATCACACTGTGGAAAAAAGCCTATGCACTATACAAGCAGTAATCTTCATCTTGCACCAAAGTGATATTGGGGACTAGACTGTCCATTTAAGTAAGTAGCAGAGACATTATCAACACACAAATCTATACACAACAAACATGCCAGAAGTCCTGATTTTCTCACAAAAATCATACATTCAAAGTGCTGCCAAAACTGCAAGGGATTTTGGGTAGGCATATACAAATCTGGTCAACAATGATCACCTTTTGCCTCTATATCCACTTTAACCCCTTCATGACGCAAGGTGCTTGCGTCCCAAACGACGCAAGCACCAAAACGTCATAAATTGTTCCTGGCCACCGATCACAAGGTGATCGGTAGCCAGGAACACTATGGCAGAGACCCGATCAGGGTCTTAATAGACCCTGTGGGACCCTGCCAAAATATCTCGAGACCTCCGGATGTCACGTGTGACGTCACGGAGGCGTGCCAGAACCCGGAAGTTCGGGCACGGCGCGATTTAGAGAAATGTAGCCGGTGCTCGCTTTGAGCACCGGCTATATTTTCCCTGTCAGACTGAGGCCATTCAAAGCGGGATCCGAGAACAGCTCATCGTGGGGAGCCACAATGAGCTGTTTAACAAAGGACGTACTATGCCGTCCTAACGACTTTTGGCACTTAAAATTAGGACGGCATAGTACGTCCTAGCGTCACGAAGGGGTTAAACATGGACCCCTTGAAGCATATGCACACTTTACCAAACAGCCTTTACACACAGCTCAGGACAGAGGTGCAAAATCCAGATAACCAATTAAACACACCAATTTTTGCTGAGTACAGTGCTTGGAAGAATTCTAGATGAAATCGTCATGCATTCACGGCAAAATAAATAATGCTACTGGATGCATTCACATTTATTTGGCTGAAGTTCCCTTTTAAAGCAATCATTTAGATGACTTTACCAACAACTTGTGACAGTTAGGTCATAAAACATAGACCTCTATTTTGATATTCCTAATACAGAATAAATGTCATCATTAATTCACAAGCGTAGGTAATGTGACATCAAAAAACCTCTTAAAAACTCCAGAGCCAAGAGGTGGAGGTCAAGAGGAAGTTGACCTACGATGAGTTCCTGCAGGTGGTGGGCACTGAAGCTAACAATACAAAATGGAAGGCAACAATGGTTGTAAGATATTCTCCTGTGAGGAGCTCAGGACTACCTCTCATAGTGTAATGAATATTTAAAGTACAGGACCACAACTGTATATGTCACATAATGATAAATATGGCAATGCATTCTCTTGATGCAAATATATATAAAGTTCAATTTAGGGTTACACATCATAGTGAATAAACTGCTATCACATTCAGCTTTCTATGACAATATATGCTTGCAGTGTATTATAATTCAGCATGGCTCTGATCACTCAGATGGATTAAACAGGTATTGCACATATACTTTTAAAAAAGTACTTTTTTTTAAAACATTACCTAAAGCAAAAGTCTTATTTCTCACTAGCCTTGCATTTTTAGCAGTCTTTTCTTTCTCTTCTCGGTGCTGACTGCTGTCTCATCATCACATGTAACCTTTTTGCCTGCTGCCAGCCCTGAACTCAGCCTTGTTATCTGATTTAACACTTTGTCAGCATCCATCACCTCTACATGTTTACCATATGAACCCTTTGTCTAACACAATACCTGTCCTTTGCTATTGCTATTCAACTTGCATGGTCATGCTAAATCCTACAATATGCTCGGACGTAATTCTTCCACTTTAGCTCATTTATGTAAGTAATTATTTCGGCTGGTGATGCGTCCAGAGAGCTATCAAATTGCTTTTTTTTTTTTAGAGATAAGGAACAATTGTAGGCAAAATAAATGAATGTTTAATTGAACGATTGGATCACGTGTATATCATACCTCCCAATTTCTGCCCCAGGTGAATAGAGACGCCGGGGGTGGAGCTTGGGAGGTCAAGATACTGGAGAATGCGGAATCCTGTCGTCCCATCAAACTCTACCTTTGTCCCGAAAAGGGGGACAGAGGTAAAGCTGGGCGGGACAGAGCCTCAAATCATGGAAGGCATGTTATATGGTTCAAATCTAAATACATTAATGAAAAAATACAAATAAAGTACTTTATTGAATTCACTATTTGCTTTGTAGATCTAGCACAGGGTCGTTGATTAGAATTATGGGTCAGGTTTTGGTACAGAGCACAGAGTTTGCAGGGAAGTTATACACCACTGAGTTACATGAACAGAAACAGACTATGAAGGAGGTAGAAAACTCTTCAAATAAACATACAATCTAATAATAACGAAAATTATGATATTATGTTTTAATTGAAAGTAAATTTAGTGGCTTATCACTAATTTTTTTATTACGACACGACCAAGTTTACAAAAGGATCACATTAGTAAAGACCATGTGCTGTGGATTAAAGGCCCACTCCAAGCTATTTTTATAGTGTTTTATTACATATGGAACCCCCTCCTTGATTAATAATCCCCCCCAAACACAAATGCATTCTACATTCTGCAGTGAAGCATTTAAACCTTACCATATTTACACACACATTACAAGTATTGTTATCATGATCCATGATTTGTGTTTTTACCCCAAACAGCTTGTATGTGCAATATTTGCCCTCAAACAGCTTGTATGTGCCATCATTGCCCCAAACAGCTTGCCTGTGCCATATTTGCCCTCAAACTGTTTGTATGTGTCATATTTGCCACCAAATAGCGTGCTGAGCCATCTTTATCCCTAAACATCTTCTCTGAGCAAGCTTTGTCCCCAAACTGCTTGCCGAGACATCTGAGTCTCCAAACCACTTGCCTGCATCTCTCTCTTTCTGTGCACACTGATCCAGCATGCAGGAAATGGATGTGATGTCACTTCCTGCATGCTGGATCACAAAAGTGTGCAGGGAGAGAATGAGAGATCATTAGTTCTGATGATCTCTACATTCTCTGTGCCACTAGCTGTGGGTATTACCAATAGATACTAAAAAAGGCAATCGTACGGGCCCCTTAGAATGGCTGCGACAATACATCCAGAGATAATTGGAAAAACAGCACTCCCTAAATGCACGAGCCAGGGCTCCACAACCTCCAACACACACGTTGCTCAGAACTTGAGTGAGGTGAAGTTTTAATCCAATATGCATGGCAACATTTTGACCCCCTTGGGTCTTTGTCAAGCCAGAAACAAATGTGCAAAATTCAAACATTTATACAAAAGTGTATAAAAATATAAAAGTGAGAAAAAGGAGGTGGGACTTCTGCAACAGTGTCTGCCTCAAGTATCAGACTTGCTTGTGAGTTAAAGAAGATTGTGCAATAGCTCAATACTGCAGTTCTATGTTAATTTAGCCCTGTTACTTGGGATCTTTGGGTCTCATTTCGAAAATTGAATTCAGTGAGATCTTGCAGCTTTATTTCAAACCAAGATCTCTGTAGTAAACAATTTGTTCTTTATCAGCAATCTAAAAAGTTGTACCAGAGAGAAAACAAGCTAGATATTTTGTTTTCAGATATTAAACGAAGGCAGCTTAATATTTAACCCACTTACGGCTTTCATTTTAAATATCACAATATCAAGGAAAATGTTATTTAACTAATGTAATCTTCATTCTTACGAGATGCACCTTTTTTTCCAAGGGTTTACAGACTGGCAGATATTGCTGAAATAGCTTGATCAATCTTTTCATTTTTTTTCTAACCCCCATCTCCATTTCTCATCCTTCAAAAACACAAAATCAATTAATACAAATATCTCACTTTTTCAAAGTAGCATTTTTTTTTTCCAGAGGACACCATTTACAATGCAAATCTAGTGCGAAAGATACTTGTAAAGGGTTTTGTTTTTCCTCAGGCTGAAAATTTCTAGGTGATGAAGGAAACTTTCATTTCACAGTAGAAAAGGCCAACCTACTGATTGGAGAAAATTACAAAAAAGTTTTTTTCCTTCATTTTAATCAAAGTCTACATGACTTGCTGTCTTATTTTCTAGGCCAGATGTCAAATGCTTTTCATTGATGCTGATGTTGAAATAATTACTGATATGATTCCAAGAATAAGTTGGTTGAGATAACGTGTCAGTAAAACATGACTGTTTATTAATTAGGGAAGCTTTTTATTTTTAGACAAGCATTTGGCGAAGTACTGTCATTAATAGGCAGATATAATAAAATGTCATTTATATAAAATACAGTTTTTAGTGTGGAGAGTCACATACTGTGCAGAAGCTTCGTCCAAGGGGGTCGGACATTATTTATTTATTGCGGCAATAGAATGGACGTTTGGATGTTTCATCCAGCATGGGGGTCTTAAAGGACACCTACATTTTATTTTTCAGATGTGAATACAAGGAAAGTGTCTTATTAAGCCCTGTTTGATACAGACATAGCTATTAGCGGGCAGTCATGTTGTTTAGAATCTTGGGTTAGATTCACCTTGGGTCACATGAAGATCTGACCTATATGAGCCAAGATTCTAAACAACATGTCTGCTCCCTGTTTTTTGTGCACATATCTTTCATTAAATCATTTATATCTGAACCATCTACTCTTAATGAATTAACCCTTTAAGTGACAAATTAAGTTTAATTTTTCACTTGTGCTTCTAATATAGAAGCATAAGTGAAACAGTTGACTTTCTGAGGATAAACTAGCATGTTCTTTTTAAAGTCCATGCCAGTTTATCCCAGTCTGGTCGACTAGAGCTGAGAGGGTCCATAGTTTTTGCATGGCGAAACCCCTCTTTGTTTGAATTTTCACACGTGGACACAGTCAGTGTGCGCCAGCCTCCAGACCTGCTCTGTCTCAGCTATCAGACAGAGCAGGGCGTAAACCCACATGTATCTATTAAGATACACGGCTGGCATACTCCAGACCAGCAGGACATGTTTTTTAATCTTCAAGGATCCATGGGTTAAAGGACAACTGTAATCAAAACAATTACTTAGAAATGCTTAAATGAAAGAATAAAAAGATAGTACCTTTCTTATGTCATTTAGCTCTATTAAGGAGCAGACATGTTTGATATTTTGGGTCAGATCTTCCTTCATATGACCCAAGATGATGGAAGATTTGACCCAAGATTCTAAACATGCTCGTGCTATGCATGCTTTCATTAAAACACCTCTGTTTAAAATGTCTACATATAATGTATTCTGTGATTTAAACATAATTTTTTGGCTCCAGTTGTCCATTAGACTAACTAATGCAGAACATTTCAAAGAAATACAAGTCATCACTCTCTATTTATTTATACTGATGGGATTATTTGTTTATAATTATGGGATTTAACACAGGACTCCATTAATTCCAACAATACAGAAATATTGCACCATTATTTCAACCTAAGCCATTTCAAACTCCTTCAATCTTGCTCACCCTCCAGTTGTTTTAGTATTTGACATCTCAAATGATGGTAATGGAACTTGTCACATTGCTTGGCACACCTGTTTGGCGCTAGCAGGGTTAAAAATACATCTATTGTCTCAGCATACTAAACTCTGAGGCTATTATAATCACACATGCAATCACAGACTATTTTCATTGTTAGCTGTTGATTGGTGTCCATGAATCAGTTGTATAATGACATTTGTCATCCCCAGGATGATATCCCTTTGGGTAACATTTGGGGTCACCATGCAGTTATTTCCCTGGTTGCTTGTATTTTCTGGTGAGATTTTTGTTAGATGTTTTTTTTTTCTATTTCGTTACATGACTACCAATGTACAGCGGCTAATGTGAAGCAGTATGCAAGTATATTTCACAGATAAGAAATGTCTGACATTTCATTCAGTTAATTGTAAAAAAGCTAATTGAATCTAGCTCCCAGTGATAAGTGTTTTTTGCTCTTTCCTCTAGATCACGTCCCCACCTCTGTTGCTTATACTCACACGTAAATGGCTATCCTGGACCTCGATTGCCCTGTTCTTTTAATTCTAATCGTTCGGACAGAACATCCAAAGTATAAATATTATGGTCCTTGAGTTCAAAATTCTTCAGGGTATTAAGTATGTAGGCGATATCAAGTGGAAAAAAAAAAATATATGATAAAGGCACTAGAGGGAAAAACATATATGGAGATCAGATGAATTTATAATACATAGTCGATGTGATGAAATAGTCTAGACCAGTGATGGCAAACAAATGGCATGGGTGCCACATGTGGCACTCGGGAACCTCTGAGGTGGCACTTAGCATTTGCATGCAGTGTCACCATCACCATATATGGAGGTAAGTGAGGCACGCGGGGAACACTGAGATGGGGCAACAAAAGGAAAGATATCAGAGAGAAGGGGAAACTAAATAAGCAGATTCTGCAATTGAACTGGGGGAGGGAAGCATGGGGTGCAGAGATTAATGGAAGCCAGAAACATTTGTTTCTTTAGCCTCATTTTGTCATGTTTATTTGCTAAAAGGGGGCTTCAACATACTTCTCAAACTGAAGCCATCTTCCACAGTCTTACTGAGACATTCACATTAATTCCGGTTTTGTTATTACTAAAGCAGGGGTTCCTTGTACACCAAATCTTCAGTGTAGTCAGAAACCCTTCTGTTTCTCTGTAGGGAAGGGGAATAGATGATACAAACAGCCCACATGGATGCTGCTGATACTGAACTTGACTATGCTACACTCCGAGTTTAAGCTCTTATTCATATATATATATATATATATATATATATAGATAGATAGATAGATAGATAGATAGATATACACAGGGCTGGCACTTCCTGAAGGTGACCTAGGTGTTTGCCTGGTGCGCCAGCTTAGTGGGGGTGGCTGCTGCCTGAGGACCGGGATGCATGTATCTTGGTGTCAGGCAGCCATGATTCTTTTTTAAAAGCCTGTGTAGTGCTGCCAAATCCAGTGGTGGCAGACTGGTGCCAAGGGGGAGATGCCAGTCCGCCCCTACGCAGGGAAGCGAGCAGCATCAGCTCTGTCCGTGCTGCTTGCGCTCCCTGCGCATAGTGATGATTTCCGGGAATGCAAGCAGCACAGACATTATGGGTGGGGGGGGGGGGGGGGGAAGAGACACCACGCATGGGGTGGGGGAGGGAAAGAGACACCGGGAATGGGGTGGGGGGGAGGGTAAGAGACACCAGGCATGTGGTGGGGAGGAGGGAAAGATACACCAGGCATGTGGTGGGGAGGAGGGAAAGATACACCAGGCATGTGGTGGGGGGGAGGGAAAGATACACCAGGCATGGTATGGGGGGGAGGGAAAGATACACCAGGCATGGTATGGGGGGAGGGAAAGATACACCAGGCATGTGGTGGGGGGAGGGAAAGAGACACCAGGCATGGTATGGGGGGGAGGGAAAGATACACCAGGCATGTGGTGGGGGGAGGGAAAGAGACACCAGGCATGGTATGGGGGGGAGGGAAAGATACACCAGGCATGTGGTGGGGGGAGGGAAAGAGACACCAGGCATGGTATGGGGGGGAGGGAAAGATACACCAGGCATGTGGTGGGGGGAGGGAAAGAGACACCAGGCATGGCATGGGGGGAGGGAAAGAGGCACCAGGCATGGGGTGGATGGGATGGAAAGAGACACCAGGCATAGGGTGGGGGGTAGGGAAAAAGACACCATGCATGAGGTGGGGATTGAAAGAGACACCAAGCATGGGGTGGGGGAGGGAAAGAGACATCAGGCATGAGGTAGGGTGTGGGGAGAGACACCAGGCATGGGGTGGGGGGGGGAGAGACACCAGGCAATGGGTGGGGGGAGGGAAAGAGACACCAGGTGTGGGGGGATAAGAGACACCAGGCATGGGGTGGGGGAAAGAGACACCAGGCATGGGGTGGGGGAAAGAGACACTAGGTATGGGGAGAGGGGGGAGAGACACCAGTCATGGGGTGGAGAGGAGGTAAAGAGACACCAGTCATGGGGTTGAGAGGAGGGAGAAAGAGATGGAGACATCAGACATGGGGTGGGGGGTAGGGAGAAAGAGAGCTCGAGACACCAGACATGGGAAAGGAGTGTAGTGAGAGAGACAACAGATATAGGGCCAATGAGAAAGACAGACTTGGAGGAGAAAGGAAAGACATGGGGAGAGGAATAGACAAACATGAAGGAGAGAAGCAAAATATGGGAAGATAGTGGAGAGAGGAGAAAGAAGAAAGGGGGAAACATGGCACTGGGGAGACAGACATTGATGGCATGGGGAAGAGTGAGACAGACATTGATGGCATGGGGGAGAGCAAGACAGACATTTATGGCATAGGGAGAGCGAGACAGACAGGGATGGCATAGCAGGAGGGCAAGACAGACATGGTTGGTATGGGGAGAGAGGGGCAGACAGGGATGGCGTAGAGGGAGAGTAAGACAGACATTGAGTGTGTGAATGTTTGTCTGCATGTGAGGTTGTATGTGTTACACTGTGTGGACATGTGGCTGCATCTGACATTGCATATGCTTGCATATGTATGTGACACTGAAAGTGTTATTGCGTGTGTAAATGACTGGGGGCAGTAAGGGGCAGCAAAATGTATGTTTGCCTAGGGCGGCAAAAGGTCTTGCACAGGCCCTGTACATATATCCTTAACTGGCTACAACCAACTAGGACTATGCCAGTAGCAAAGAAGCGAAGGTCTGATGATGCAGCAAAATACAGGCTAAGAAGCAGACCAAGTAGCTCACTTAGTAAGGGAACTAGATAAGAAATAAAAGTAATGCCCCAATTCTGAGTGTTTGCTACTTGATTGAAATCCTAAATAAATTGTCTATTTGTTACTGGCAGGAGAAGACCTTACAATTGGAAAGGGTGGATAGATAGCCTGACAAAGAATTAGAGTAAAAATGAGTACTACCTGGGATATATAATCCAACTCCCTCCCTGTGGGTTACCATGACAGCAATTTGTGTGGGTATGTTTTGTATTTATATATAGGGACATACAAAGGGTTAAGGTTACGCATCACTCTGGCATTGTACGAGGAAATCCTAAATAAAGACACTAGAGAACCTCTTGATTTTTCCACGTTCATCACTACTTACTAATGGACCTGAGGCAGAGCTGCAGCTATCAGTTGTGCACTCAAGGCAAGAATATTATATTGTCCCACCATAAAATAGTCTCCCACAGCCCTGTTCAGTGGTCCAAAATCCCACTTCCTGCCCCAGAATCACCTGTTCTAGATAATAAATATAGAAACATATAGAGCTATTTGCACACCTCCTGCATAGTTGCCAACATTCCAAAATTCCAGGGACACTTTGCAGCTCAGCTTCCAATTACTTACTTTAAGATTGACCACACCCACTGCCCAAAGCTCCGCCCACTCCACATAACTGGCATAATGTAACTCCACCTTATTGTCACAGTGTAGATTATATCACCAAGGTCCCCACACAACATTACCATGCATCCTTGTTATACAACAGATACATTAACAGCACAACATTTACATCAGGCAGTATCACTTTAACGTGAAATATAGTAAGACCTGGTGCAGATGTGCTTCAGTCAGAGAGCTGTGTTTACACCATAAAATATACATTAGTATGAACCTGCCACTTCTGCTGGAAGGTTTATACATGTATCCACTACCCTATCAGTAATGTAATACTTTCATTAGTCCCTGGTCTTATCTTATATCTGGGATAACCTTCTACCTATCCCACACATGCTTAAAGTCCTTCACTGTGTTTACCACTACCACTTCTACTGGAAGACTATTCCATGCTTCCACTACCCTATCTGTAAAGTAATACTTTCATTAGTCCCTGGCCTTACCTTATATCTAGGATAGCCTTATACTTATCGCATTAATGCTTAAACTCCTTTACTGAATTAACCTCTGCCACATGCTGGAAGACTATTCCATACATCCACCACCCTCTCAGCAAACAAATATTACATTTCTGACCACAAAAAAAACTGTACAATATTAAATATTTCCAGCCTTTTCAAAAGCTTGAGGTGGACCCCAAAATTATGTATATAACTAGTTGCATTTATACTTATATGAACTTTTTAACATTAAATTCAACTATTTTCATATGTAATAAAAATGTTATTGAAAAATGTTTCATTTCTTATTTGTATTTCGTTCCTCTGCACCCACATTACATATAAATGACTTAACACAGCACCATACAATACCCAAAGTACTTGGCTTGTACCGCCACAACATACAACGTTGTCTCTTTGTCCAACTGAACTGCCCCTGCAGAACATGCCACGGTGTCACTTTCCCCCATAGTACAAGTTATTTTGCCTCACAGAACATGCCACACTATCACTTTGGCCACAGCCAACTTTCCCATTATGCCACTATTAGCCTGCCCATTCATATGCCACAGCCAGATTGCCAATTAATATGCCACAGACATTTTCCCCATTAATATTCCACAATTAGCCTGACCATTAATATGCCACAGCGAGATTGCCAATTAAAATGCCACAGCCAATTTTCCCATTAATATGGCACTATTAACCTGCGCATTAATATGCCACAGCCAGATTGCCAATTAATATGCCACAGACAATTTCCCATGAATATGCCACTATTAGCCTGCCCATTAATATGCCACAGACAATATGCCCATCATTTGCCAGTATTTTATACATCATTTGCCAGTGTTATTTTGCCCATAATTTGCCAGTATTATTTTTTCCATTAATCATTTGCCAGTGTGATTTTTTCCATCAATCATTTGCCAGTGTGATTTTTTCCATCAATCATTTGCTAGTGTGATTTTATCCATCAATCATTTGCCAGTATGATTGTATCCATTAATTATTTGCAGTATGATTTTATCCATTAATTATTTGCCAGTATGATTTTATCCATCAATCATTTGCCAGCATTATTTTATCCATTATTTGCCAGTATTAT
Source organism: Pelodytes ibericus (assembly GCA_036172795.1). Taxonomy (NCBI): domain Eukaryota; kingdom Metazoa; phylum Chordata; class Amphibia; order Anura; family Pelodytidae; genus Pelodytes; species Pelodytes ibericus. Next base: position 32,036,276 of record CM069859.1, on the reverse strand, counting down.
TTTATCCATTAATTATTTGCCAGTATGGTTTTATCCATTAATTATTAGCCAGTATGATTTTATCCATCAATCATTTGCCAGTATTATTTTATCCATTACTTGCCAGTATGATTTTATCCATTAATTATTTGCCAGTATGATTTTATCCATTAATTATTTGCCAGTATTATTTTAGCCATTAATTATTTGCCAGTGTTATTTTATCCATCAAATATTTGCCAGGATTATTTTATCCATCAATTATTTGCCAGGATTATTTTATCCATCAGTCATTTGCCACCAGCCTCCCCCCGGTTCCCCAGTACTTACCTCTTGGCTGCTCCGTGTTCCCATAGCATCCTCCGTGCTGCAGGCTTCCCTCCTGCACGGAGGAGGGAAGTGCATTAGCCAGATATGACTAGCTGTGAACGAACAGCCGCGCTTACGGTGACGTGACTTTGCGTGTGACGTCACGTGTTCAGGTGACCCGCCACGATCGCAAGACAGTCCATTTTCCCGGGACTGTCCCGCGATTGCAATATTCACGGGACATTTGCATAGATGCCGGGACTGTCCCGGCGAATCCGGGACAGTTTGCAACTATGCTCCTGTTTGATCCAGGGAGACATCTGATTGTGTTCTGGAGTCAAGAAGGGTTTTCTAGGGTTTTCTAGGCCAACCTAGTTTTTTCACTGTAAGGCACAATAACTATTAGGTGAACATTCCTGTTTCAGAAATGGCAGGGCAACTTACATTCTTTCAATTACATGTCAATCTTACACTAAAAATAAACCAGCCCAAAAAACTAACAACACTGATGTGTTATGACTAAAATATTCAACTTGAACATGTCATTAGCTAACAGATCTGTACAAAAGGAAAGTCAGCCACTTATTATATTAACTTGAGCCAACAAAGTGTTGAATTAGCAGAATATTAAAAGACAAGGTATTATACTACCGGAGAAGGTAATCTAGCATAACTACCTACAGACTACACACATTCTTCTAACAAGAAGAAGAGAGATAGACATGGCTTTCTTCCAGAACTCATCACAGAGCAGAGGACACAGATGAGCAGATAAGGCTAACCTCAGACAATGCCTACCATTTTCCCCACTCATCCAGAGATGAACAGGTAAGCCACCTGCATCCACATGACATCACAGAAATAAAGGCCAAAGTGTAGCTGTTTGATGGGTACTGTTTATTACATATCATGTATCACTCGGGATTATATGAATCATAGAGACAGATAAAATTCATCTGTCATCTACAAAACAATATCACTGATTTCTCTCACATATTTTTAGGCATCAAAAATGGTACGCAAGAATCCACGTAGTAGAAATGATTATTGTATATTTAATAGGAATACATGCTCTATTGCCTGTTTTTTCTTTTCCTATTATTTTCTTACTTAAAGGGACACTCCCACCAAAAAATGAAAAGGTTTTATTATTTTTAATTTGTATCGCTGATTTCAGATATGTCTTTTGTTTTTGTTATTTGACTTTATTTAATAAAGTATGTAACTAAACAAGTGTGACTGGGTGCCGCCATTTTGTGAAATATACTATTTGTGGGGCTGGGGACGCAGAATGCAGTCCATAAGTCAGAATTCAGATCATAGACTTGCATTGAATGGGAGGGTAATGTAACTTTTACATCACAAGGGGCGGAGTTGTGATCCTGTTTAATCAGGTTAATCTGCTCTCTCTATGCTGGATGGCAGGTAAAAAAAAGTTGTGCACAGCCACCTAGTCCTGCCCATTATGATACACAGGAGTCAGTAGGAGAGCAGGGAAGTATCTTATGACATCATCATGCAGGCTTTGGCCAGACCTGTAAAGACATTTTGGACGGTGTTTGTTTGCAAATATTCACAAAATGGAGCCAGGAGATAAACACAATTTTATTTTTCATTTTATATGCAATTAATTCAATCATATTAAAAAAAAAAACAGTGGCATGTGATTTACATATGTTTTTGTTTTAAATGACCAGGTTATCTAGTTACATCTTATGTAAGTGGTATTGTCCCTTTAAATTTGATACATTTTTATGTGTAAATAAGGGAGGAACATAGCATGCAGGTAATGCATTTGATATTTCTAAAGTTTTACACAAAATAAGCAAATATCCAATTTATTCTTTGAGAACCTAACTGGGATGAGTTGACACTTTGCGGAAAAATGTAGCCTGATTAAAATATATTTTTTCAGCATGATCATTTTGGCCTAAGTCAGTGGTTCCTAAACCAGTCCTCTCGGCCCACCTAACAGCCCAGGATTTAAGGATTAACCATTTGTGTTAAAAAAAATATTAAAATCCAAGTTTTTTCCTCCCTTTATCACTATATTTTATAACTCTATAATCTACTGGGTTTTTTAAAAAAAAATAAAGGAGTTATATTTGTAAGGTGTATGTATTTAATCTTGTTGTCAGTGATAATAAACCAAGTTATAAAGTTATGTTTAAGCATTAGTTGTAACATATAGGCCTTTTGCATTGCTTAATTTGTGAAATTACAGAAGTTTGCAAGACGCCAGGACTACCCACACTAGCTGAGTACAAGTCAATTTCCTCATATTTATTTTTTTGCTGCAGGAACCAATGAGAATAATGCCATTCAAATGAATGGAATATCCTGTTTCTTTAGTGATGTCATCAGACAATGTTAAGAGATCATACTTGTACAAGAGCAAGGTCACTTAGTTTCTACACAATGTGTTCTATTCCACCAGCAGAGCAGCAGAGGAAGTGTCTAATTGAAATAAAACTTATACATGTTCAGTGCCTACACACAATCAGTGTGGCAGTACCTGTAGGATAGGATGTAGGGAGGGCTTGATCAGAATTTAAAAAATGGGATTTAAGCAGAATGCCTGCATTAAATCACACTGCAAAAAAGAATTTAGAAAATGGAATAGTAATGCTAACTCCATTGCAAATACACATTTCTTTAAGCATTTATTTGTAACAATGGATTATAGACAAAAGTGAAGGGAATTTTGTTTTTTCTCTCTCACTGTGGCCGTTTACAAAGCAGATCATTAACTGTCCAGCAAATCGCTGTCCGTCTGAATTTATTGCATCAGTAATGTTTAGATAAAGGGTCAGCAACCTTGCAGATGGAATGTGGCATATTTTAGGATATTCTGCATAAACCAAATGATGTATGTGCAAAGAGCAACACGCTAATGATATGTAAAATATCCGCAACCGTCCGCTACGTCTGTCATTTCAGAATACGCAAAAAAAAAGTTATTTTTTTCCTTGTGTTTCTTCATGTGTGAAAGAGGAGAAAATCATAAAGATTAATCCTGGATGTTTATGTAATATTGTAATTCAAACAATGTCAAATCACTGTCGATACTATTTCCATAATCTGCAAGGAATAAATGAATATTGTCACTTGATGCATGTTTTAGCTATATGATTACATGTGTGTATTTTATGTATGCTAAGCTGAGACACTGGGGGCTACGGATAAAGAGCAGAAATAGTTTTCATAGTAAATGTTCCACTTTTACAAGTTTACTATTTATACACCCCCATACATACAGAGTAAAGTATGGAATAGCCTTCCAGTGTAAGTGGTAGAGGTAAACACATTGAAGGAGTGTAAGCATGCGTGGGATAGACACAAGGCAATCCTAGATATAAGACCGGGAACGGGGGACTAATAAAAGCATTTAGTAAATTGGGCAGACTAGATGGGCAGAATGGTTCTTCCGACACGTTTCTATGTTTCTATGTATTGCCAGCTTAATGCACACTGATATTCCATTGCTACATTATCAGATCTGTTGTGAAAAAGGAAACCCCTGATTTACTCAAATTCATGGAACTATAACTGTGATTGACGCTGCCTAATAATTTTTTACACAAACCTACCATTTATGTCTTGAAGGAAGCTGTCTTAATTAAAAGTGCAGTTACTAAATGGTGAGTTGCAGGTGAGATGAGGTGAGATTAGGTGAGTTGAGGTGAGATGAACATTCCATCTCACCAATTTAGTGATACATTTTGCACTGGTGAGCTTGTTCAGCAGGGGAAACCTGCCAAACGTGCTTGTCCCTGCACAAATGTTCATCTCACCTTAACTCACCTACAACTCACCTTTTAGTGAATAACCCCAAAAGAGTTGTTTTGGAACGTTAGAGCTTGTCTATAGATATTTTGAGCAACAACAAATTAGTAGGCTTTAGATGTTTCTCAACTGGTAGTTACAAGGAATCTTAGTTCACAGACGTATCTCTATTCACAGTAACTATCTAATAATCCATCCACAGTAGCCTACCTCTCACGCTCCAGGACTTATAGCAAGGTGCTTAAAGGGACTCAAACATTGTCTGTTCTGTTAATGTAGAGAAAGCAAAATGATAAAATATTATCTATACATTATGTTAGCAAAATTCCAAGCAAATGTATAAAATAAGAACAATATATATCTTAATTGTGTCTGTACTGTCTCCTGCTTATGACATCACCTTGAGGTTTGATATGTAAATTACACATTTCCCATTGAAAATTAGTTAATTTACATATCATGACACAGGTGATATAATACACAAAAGACACCACAGATATGTTTCAACACACGTGTCTTGAAATTGTTCTAAACAATGGATACATCATTTTTAATTCACAGTACAAACTAAGTTCCCTTTAAACAGAGAAATGGTAATAATATCGTGTTATCAAGTTACTTTGGCCCAACATCTATAGGATGTATTTATTACCTAATTTCATGGTACTCACTTTGTCTACCTTAGAAGGATGAAAAGCTGAGTGGATCCTTCCAGGAACTGAACCTGCAGTCCCCGGGATTTAACATATTCAACAGTTAATTCATTAGCCCATGGAGTTATCTCACCAGCCTCTTTTAATGCTTTTCAATGGTCAATAAATATAATCACACCAGATTATGATATAGCCCAATTTTCTGTGTTAACACATTAATGCCAGGCTTCCGCTAACAGAATACAGTATCTCCTTCTCACACACCACCCTGTCCGTCATACAGCCATGAATCAGGTGCCATGTTGTAACCTATTGTAGATATGAGTCCTAGATTAGTGATAGCTGGTGGCATTAGGCAGTGAGGATAATGGAGTACAAATCTAGGTTTTAGATAAAGGGTGTGTTGCTTATTAGGAACATGATCCGTATTAGGAACTGAACCATCATTCTGAAAATGGTCATATATCACTCTCCCGATATATACATCTCATTTTCTCTTTTCCTCCAATCCCCATGGTTTGGCAGCCAAGCTTAACACAACATAACAGCTGGCCCTACACTGTAGTTATAGCTAATGAACTACATTGACAAAAGCTCTCACAGAACTGGGAACAATTTAATAAGTGGCTTTACCCAGTAAGTTCTCAGACCCAGCATCAAACACTAAGGAGAGGGATCTGCTTAGGATGGACCGAATGGTTCTTATCTGCCGACACATTTTATGTTTCTATCTCCAGGGCTGATTAGCTATATCTTCCATTCTCATCCCTACCGGGAAAAAGGTCAGATGAAAACATTGAATTTAAAGTGCTCTACTGCATATACGGGATGCGGCTACCCCCCACATACACCACCAAACTTTAATACATAGTGCAACAGAAGAAATTGTGAGGGTGCGCACGCTTAAATGAAAAATACTTAACTTATCTGGATTTTGCTTGTTAAGGCCTGATTTTTTAAAATAATTTGAATAATTCCCAACCATGCACTACAGTCACAGGAATCAACCCCCATACTGAAACTCAGGGCTCCGTATCCATTACAGCCAGCTATGAGTTATTATGCAGCGCTATGAGCAACTTGGCCAACTATAAACTCCTTAAGTTCTCTCCTAGCTCAAGTCTTCCTGAGTTGCTCTCCAGTGGTCTGGATTGTTCGCTTCCTAAATCGGCTGTAGACTCTCGGGTGATTAAGAGAGCAGATCCCTGTGAATAACATAACTGTTGATCTTTCTTTTGTTCTAGGCTGAGTTCCAGGTATCAGGATGATCGATAGATGCACTTCACTTACACTTTTAGCATTATTAAAGCTGAGAATGATTACTTTATCCGGGTCATGTCAGTGTTTCATTTTTGTAAGTATTCTGTTCTTCCTCGTTTCCTTCTGCTATATATGGCCATAAGTTACCTTGTAATACATGCTTTATGAGACAGCTAGAAGATCTGGATTAGAATGGCATCTGAAGAACTGAGTCATCGAAACCTTAGGACCCAAGTTACTAAATTACAGATTTGACAGGATGTGAAGTACATTTCCCTTCTACTGATGTAAAGGAGACACATTTGTGTTTATTAAAGACACATCACCTACAATAAAAAGCAAATAGCCATCCAAACCCCCAGGGCAGATGTAGCATTAAATATGTGATTACAGTGAGATAGCTCAGGGGATAATGCTGCATCTAAAGAATATGTTCAATCCTCGGGGGTTCTGGCAGGATATAACTCCACCCTTCAGCTTTCTGAGGTGGACAAAATGAATATCATTAAACTGGGCAATAGTATTAGGAACTGGATGCTGGACAAGAATAACATCCCCAGGATATACTTGAAAGCCAGAGACTGATGTACCTTTCCTGGTTAAACACATTGTCATTATCGGCATCTTGTTCTCGCAGACGTGTTTTTCCTTAATATTAAAGTAAACATTCACTGAAAAAAACTGTCTTTTCAGCAGGATAATCTCACCATGATCTGATCTGGGCATTCCTGCTCCCTTTATTGTCCTAGGACTGTATTTGGCGAAAGCACATTATTGATTCCAATATGGCACTGGTCAGTTGTTGGCAAGAGCTTTGGAAGTGATGTTGTTGCTAGACTGCATCTAGAGGCAGTCAGCTACATTAAACTATAAAATATCTACATTAGCCCTGGGTTTAGGGCCAGAGTTAGAGTTGAGATAGTGTTAGGTTTAGTGTTGGGATGGAAAGGTCAGTGTCACAGAAAATGGTTAATAAAAAGCAATGTGTAACAAAAATGGTGAAAAAGTGCGCTTGAACCAACACTTAAATACAACAAAAGAGAGGGGATTACCCTTAATGTGGTAGTAATGTGGTGTTTTGTTTTTTCCCTCCATGTATTCACCAAGAGGATTACTACCACATTAAGGGTAATCCCCTCTCTTTTGTTGTATTTAAGTGTTGGTTCAAGCGCACTTTTTCACCATTTTTGTTATTTATTGTACCGAACCAGGAGTGGAACACTGGTTGATTTAGTTGCTGCTATTACTATCACATTTTGGCGCAGTGTATTTCTTGTTTTACCAAAAAGCAATGTGTGACTTTCAGTTATTGCCCTATAACTTGCAATAAACAACATTTTTTTCTTAGCATTTGTAGATGTCTAAAAGCTTTTAATCATGTTTTAATTTTTTTTTTTAGATTAAATTATATGATATGATTAAAATCATGGTACCGAAAGGAAGTCCTTCTTATGCGGAAAAAGGAAAAAAATGTGTGTGGCTACATTTAGTGACAAAGAGGAAAATTACAGCTAAACACAAACACTGCAGAAGTGTTAAAACTGCCATTGTCATGAAGGGTACAACATTTTCAAAAACTCCAGTCACTAAGGGGTTAAAACATATATTTCTCTTAATTTATACATTTGCATGCGATTTTGTATAGATCATTTTTCATATTTTTTTTTATTCACAGCATAAGCAGTGTTTAGGTTGACAGAGTCCCTTTAAAATTTTCAATTTGTAGTTATCAGATTGTGTAGTCATTTGACCAGACTGATAGCAATGGGACATTACTGAGCACTAATCTGATTCTGTTGGCTTTGCATGTATTGTTATGTTTATGAGCCAACAGAGAAGGGCGGTTGTGATGCTAGAGACATAATAATACATAATAAAGAAGAACAGGATGTACAGGACAGAGGATATGAAGAGGTCACTTCCTGGAAATTCCTCATAAGCAGTCACTGCTTTTCCAAAAGGGATTCAATGCTTATGGAGAAAGAAAGATATCCAGCTGCACTCAATATTTACAACTGGCCCCATGCAGTAGTAACAGCTCATGAACTACCATGAAAAAAGCTCTCACTGAACTGGGTACAAATTCATAAGTAGCTTTACCCAGCATCAAACACTATGGAGAGGTTGATTAGCTATATCTTCCATTCTTAGCCTCCCTAGGAAAAGTTCTGATGAAGACACTAAATACATAGAAACATAGAATGTGTCGGCAGATAAGAACCATTCAGCCCATCTAGTCTGCCCAATTTTCTAAATACTTTTATTAGTCCCCAGTTCCCTATCTTATATCTAGGATAGCCTTGTGCCTATCCCACGCATGCTTAAAATCCTTGACTGTGTTTACCTCTACCACTTCTGCTGGAAGGCCATTCCATACATCCACTACCCTCTCAGTAAAGTAATACTTCCTGATATTGCTTTTTTATTGCAAATCATTGCCCCTCTAATTTTAGACTAGTTGTGGTAGTTTTTCTTCTTTTAAATGTGCTCTCTTCCTTTACTGTGTTGATTCCCTTTATGTATGTAAATGTTTCTATCATATCCCCCCTGTTATGTCTTTCCTCCACGCTATACATGTTAAGGATAATTTTCATTTTTTTTTTTTTTATTGTTTTGATGATTCTCATTTATGGTTCTTTGTCTGATCGCAGAGCTTACAAGGGGGCAATGACCAATGGAACCCATAAGGGGCTCTACTCTACGAACAGTAAACTATCAAGCAAAACTCTCTCCAGCTTGCCTATCATTCCAGCACAGCTATTAAGGTCCTGCTTTATACGATTCCCTTGAATAATTCACCATGGCTTACTACAGTCAAAGGAATCAACCTCCAAATGGAACTGCAGGGCTCAGCTGGAAAAAGAAAGACACAGTAATGTACAAACCTTGTTCCTACATCACAGCTCCATGTTAATCCAATTGCACGAATTTGAACTAGTTACCTACAATTTAATACATTTGCCAAAACATTTGCCTTGTATACGGATCCCATCACAGTGCCCAGATGTGTTTCAATACAGGTCAATAAAAAGGAACATTTATTTCCTTTCTTGGGGGAGCTTGGGTTGGTTTTCTAAAACAGTCTTCGTTGTCTTACACACAAGAAAATTACATTCTGACTGCAGAATTGTGATCCCAAGGCCCACTGAGCTCAGTGAGGTCCTAAAAAGCAGGCCAGAGGATGACCTCGAAGGGATAGCGGGATTGGCTCCCAAAATCGTGACGGCCTTGCACAAAGCGGGATTGTTAGGAGGCATGTAATACAGCACCTAAACATTGTAATGGTCTATAAACATGGTCTATACATTGTATTTGCTGAATTGTAAGCAAATTACATTATATTACCAATTATTGATATAGTGCCAACAATATACACAGCACTTTCATACAGAGCATCACAAAGGAGATACTGACAAAATTAAACAGACTCATCCTAAACCATGAGTTGGAGGGCCCTGCTCACAAGTGCATTCCATCATATAGGAGTGTGTTTTCAGTCTGGTAGTATCTCCTGTTTATCATTATCACATTCTGTCCTGATATGAAAATAGACTCATTTCAATGAAAAGTGTGTAATTCCCATTACAGGCTACAAGCTGATGACATCAACACGATAAAACCCATTTTTCTCTCAATCTATGGGATTATTCATGGAAGAGAGAATTGCAGGGAATGATACGGGAAGTGCAAACTTCAGGCCAAAGTAGCTATTTTATAACCTCCAACCGATCCAACATTTTGGGGTTCCGTCCCGCTAGAGATTGGTGGGACAGAGAGATTTAGGATCACAATCCCTCAGTCCTGATTGCATTCCTCAGTGTCTGGGACACCAGAGATGCCTACTGCGCTGTCACTCTGACTTACCAAGCTCAGTTTGAGTGACAGCGCTACTGCCCATGATAGGTAGCGCCGACACTCAACCTCCCAAGCTCAGTTTGAAAGACAACGCTACCGCGCTTGTGTGGTACCACCGATACTTGACCTCCAAAGCTTGCATCCCTGAAAAATTGGAAGGTATGCTATGCTATTTTGGCGTTTGTTTCGCAATTGCAACATTTTACTGTGCAAAGTATCCCATAAAAAACATATACTAAAAACTTAAAAAGAACATAGACTCTACGAAGGTAGCCACAGTTTTTGGCACAGAAATTGTCCTTCCGAATTGCGGACGTTTTCAAATGGGGTGGCAGATTGGGACCTGCATTTTGAGCTACTCGGGTGTAGCTTCGATGTGCTCTGAATATGTCGATTCCACACCAAAATACACCAAAACGAAGAGGTAGCTTCAGCCCTCCCCACAGGCTTCTATGGGGATGACTTTGGCTTATCTTGGGGCCATTTCTGGAGGACCTCCACTATCACGAATATAACCACATTCTTCCCATAGGATTCAGTGGCAGGACTTAAAGCCAAAATCCAGTGTATTGTGGAAAGGTTGTGGAATTGGATCCTTAAATTTCAATTGTTTGGTATGTATCTTGTTTTTTGTTTTTTTCACAACTGCACATAATATCTTATCACGGTCATGATAGGACCGTTTTATTCATGAAAGAGAACTGCAGAGAATTGAGATGGCAATTGCAAACTTAAGACCAAAAATAGCTGCAAAAATTCTCCAATTCAGCTATTCTGACCAATTCTTTCTAACCTGGCTACTTTGGCCTTAAGTGTAAATTCCCTTGTCAGTTCCCTCTTTCCTGAATAAAGTCCATAGTATTTTTTATATGTCTACATTTAGTAAAAACAATATTTAGGTGACAAAGCCCATCTAAGGGATTCCTTATAACACTGCTCATACTGAGAATGAAGAGAATGAAAAAATGCTGGAAAATGATCTGTCTTAGCAAATTAGCATGCAAACGCATACACAAAAATGTGTTTTAAATATGTTTGTCATGTCTTCAGCTTATGACATCACCTAGGGCTTGATATGCAAATGAACAAATTTCCAATGGGAAATGTGTGATTTGCATATCAAGCCACAAGCGGATGTCATAAGCTGAAGACATGAAAAAAAAAACAATAAAAACACACTGTACCTTTCTCTTAATTTATGCACAGTTTGCTAATACAATGATTAGATCATTTCCCCCCATTTTTTTATTCTCTACATTTGTGGTATAGGCCATGTTTAGGGTGACAGCGAACCTCTAACTTACTGTTCACTACACAGTAAAAAAAAATGTTTGGTAAACTAGGAAATTAGAATTCTATACCTATAGTTTGATATGCTAGTGTATGTTTTAATCAGTGTGTTGCTGTATTTTGTATGTGCTGCCTTTTAAAGCGTTTAATTATAGTTTGTTTCCCTGTGCCTCAAGGAGAAGATGTTTCAATTAGGATATATTTTCTCCAAAAACAATAATATTTAAATGATTTACCACTGTATTGTATTAATTCGCAGACACAATCACAGTATCCTGGAATGTTTAACATCTAGTGAAAGATGACGCTATCATGATTGTTTGGTGATCCCATTCAAATATCAACCCAGTCTAAATTATTGTCAGATTTCATTAAAATAATACAGAAAATAACATTCAAGATAAACTTGTGTTTGCAACTATTTATCTAATTATGTGCTAAGAAATGCCATTCTAATTTTTTTCCCCTATTCTGCTTCAAACACTTATATACTTGCCAACATTTAACAAAATAAGTACTTCTGTTTAAAAACATCTACAAAATGAAAACCATAAACGAAACCATTTTGTTTTAAAAAAGTGAAAGCGATGCAGCGGTCTAAACACAAGCAGTATGTTGAAAAATAAAGACTAACTTCTGATAAAATATGGCATTTAATTTTCTTGAATCTATAAGTGGCAAGTGCTAAAATAAGTAATTTGAAATAAATAATAAGATAACAAGCAGTGTCAATTTGTAGAGGCAGATTAGTGAAAAATCTACCACCAAAAAAACAAATATAATGCTTTGGATATTTGCTGTTCTTGGAATAAATGGAAATGTATTTATTCTTTTTGTTGTGTGTGCATAATACTTCATTATATCTTGAAGAAGAAAAAAAATCCCAAAACCTAAGCGCTATGAAACATTTACATTATTATCTCTTCAGAAGTTCATTTTTGGACAAGTATCTTTCGGATAGGGATTAAGTTAATCAGAGATTTTGAATCTTCTTTACGTTCATTTTAATCTCTTTTTTTTTTTGCTTTTTTTTGTTAAATGCGCACATGAATCTTAAAAAGAGCTAAACCTGGAGTCAAAAAGAAATGTCTTAAAAAAAGCAAGTTTTTTTTTTTTTTTTAAACACCAGCTGTAAGAGAGATAGTGAAGGCAGAAGATTTGTGACACAGTATAGCATGAATGCCATGAGTTGATGAGCGAAAATCCCCTGCTTTCTAATTAATGGAGGTACACAGGCCAAGGGATGAAGAGGATCAGGGAAATGAAATCAGGAAAAAGATACCATCAGTCATTTCTAAGGGTCATTGTCATACTTCAGAATCTGCTGTAATGAATCACTCACGCATTCCACAGATACATTCAAATGGTGAAAAAACGGCATTGTCCAGTGAAGAGCGCTTGATAAAAATCTTTCTTCCCTCCCTCTTTGTCAGAAGCCTATGATCAGAAAAAGGAAATACAGACAGCACAACAGGTGTGCTTTTACAAGTCCGCAAAAATCTGCAAAAGAAGGGAAATTTAAAAGAATGTTTTGATGTGCAAAAATTAAAGGAAGGGAAAAAAAGTAGAAAAGATTCTCTAGCGCAGAGAGATGTCTGTTTCGCTGCGCATTTAGGGATTCATGTTATATTGTATCCTGGCTCTCATTCTTACCTGGAGAAATACAGGATGAGATGTAAAATTGTCTCTTTTCAAAAAATGCTAAAAAATATTCTGTTTATTTATAGGATCCAGGCATTTATTCCAGCTCCACAGAGATCAGCGGATGTGAATGGAAACAGGCCGTGGTAAATAGGCATTGGGGAGATTATAAAGTATGCTACGACATCATGAGTAATAAGCCAATGTTTATCATACCTTATCATAGATTAAGGAAATTGTTTAAAAGCATGCTACTTGATGCAAATTAGAATCTATATTTTAAATTAATTTTTTTACAGGGTTTCACAGAATGGCTGATGGACAAGAATAACTCCTCACATAATTAGCTAACATCTTATGTAACAGTAACAGTGGTTTTCTTTTACATAGGACTAATATTATATATAAAAATGTCTTATAGCACTTAAGCGATGTATTACTTTATTAAAGGTTTTAACAGTTTAGCTGTAATACTTTTATTATAAATATAAAGAATTTCCTCACGTCATTTAAATAAATCAGTTTATGCATATTATATGTGTTGTGTATAGAATATTGTGTAATTCCCTTACATTATCCACTTTTAACCACACGGGGGCTATTCACCATAACTGAACACACGAGCGCAAAATCAAGAATGAATTGCTCAGTTGGATTAATTCTCCAACTTGTCCATCATTCCGACTAAGCTATTTTTTTGCCAGCTTTTTTTTTTCTTTTCTATGGTTCATTTGTAATTCCCTTTCTGCATACCTCCCAACAATGTGGGACATCAGTGGGTGTGGCTTAGCAACGCGTCAGTAGGAAGAGATTGGAGAACTCCGCACTCGCTTGCTTGAATGTTGAACGAAATATAAACATGCTTACAGAAACATGTGTAGACAAATACAGGCTGGATCCAACTTAACCCTTTTCACGTTGTTGCTGGCACCTAGCCATACGGTCTTACTTACTATTACTCTAATGAGTAAGTGCTAGCATGGGCATGTGAATCTTTATCCAGCTCATATTTGTCTGCGCATGTTCCTGTAAGAACGTTTTAAATATTTAAACAAACACTTCAAGCAGCGGAGTTCTAAAAACATTTCTTACTGACTTCGGTTTGGTGCTACCTTGGAGGCGCCTGTTAACTCAAAGCACCCTGATGAACCCATTCAGAGTGTCTGGCCAATATGACTAAGTAAGCTAGATTTACTTATTTTTAGGAGGGAGGAGTCAGCATGTGTATGCCAGCGCTGTCACTCAAGCTTCTGTGCATGCGCTATAGTCATTCTCCTGTGTTCCAAACACTAGAGACTAAAAATATGGATCCTGAGAAGGCAGGGCAACAATAAAAATGTATATGAGGCCTACTCGTAGCTTGAGTTGGAAACAGGTGAATTGGAGAATTTTCCCAACTCATCTATTTTTGGGATGATTTTTGCTACTCAGCCATCACGGTTCATTATGGGTCTCAATATGTTTGCCAGTGGCCTAGATGTTAAATTAGAAAGTTCTAAAGCAATCTTCATAGGAATCCATACACCATATGGTGATCATTTCAAGATTCCTCATTGAAGGTGAATATGCACATGATCTCTCTGATACATGGCAATGTGTTATTTATAGCATATCTTGCTGAATGTTATTAAGATATGTACTATTTCAGTGGATTTCAATACATTCAAATGTATTCCACCCCATTTGCATATGTAAATCATTTTTTCATGTAGTCGAATACATTGGCATTAATTTGAATGCATTCCAACTCGACTGCATTCGATTATTTAGATTTCTTTCAAAGTAAATATTTTGTTTTGTATGAAAGTAAAGTTTATAGAATGAACATGTAAAGGGATTAGTTTTGATCATGTTCCTAGCCACTTTTTGGCAGATTACAAACCTGGTTATTAATAGGATGAGCAGGCCTCAGACTTAGCTGTATTGGAGAACTTTTCAAACTCGCTTACTGTATCAGAGTCCCACAGCAATAAAACACATAGGGCCTTATTCATGAAAGAGAGAAGTGCAGGGAAATGAGGACGGAATTTTAAACTTCGTAGTCATATTATCAGAGATGGAAAAATTCTCCGAACGGAATGTAAGAATTTTTCCAACTCCGGTACTTTAGTCTTAAGTTTGAAATTCCCCTTTCAATTTCCTCTTTCATCAATAAAATTAGATCTATGCATGTGATTAATCCCTGAATAAACCACAATGCCCTGTCATCATTTTTTACGCGAAACCTTAAGATTTAAATACCTAATCCTCAGTAACTTTCTATTATTAGTTCTTTTCAAGGGGGAAGATTCAAACCCGTGTTTAATCTCGGGTTCCTCAAAATGAAAGTCGACCTCCAAAATCGACCTCCTCCAGCTATTCTAATATTTAAGTGACTAGACCCATCTGTGTATATAGTCATTGAAGACCCACATTTTGTTATGCCTTGTTACTCCAATCACATGTGTAGTATTTTTGTTTGAAATGGCATATTTTGCCCATTATTGTACTAATTACTCTTTTATCCCTGCATACGCCAAGTACTGAACATCTACAGTTACTCTAAATAAAAATTCTGATAATAACAAATCAATTTGCAGTTTGATGTCTTCATTCAGTTACAATGTATTAAATATATATATATAAAAATATAAAACTGTGTTCAATTTATGGCCCTAAGTCAAGCATCTGCTGCCCTGTGATAGATACTTAAAAAACATAAAAATAATTACGTATTTAATTCACCCAACCAACTTTTTGACCCTGACTAATTTCCATGGAAGCGTTCGAGAATTAGGCCTCTTTATTGACATCAGAAGATAATTGTTTCTAAGTAATCAGGTACTGTACTGAGACGTGTAACGATTGCTTATTCATTTTAAATTTAATTACCATAATATGGGGTTTCTCTCTCGTATCAATCACAGAAACACTTTCTAGTTGATAAAGTTAAAATGGCAATAATAATGAGAATTCTACTTCATGAGGAAATGGCTAGATTACAAACCCATTTATAGTTTTGGTTTCAGAGAATTTCATTATCTACCTTCTCCCATGAAAGATATTAAGAAGTTCTTTGCACACAAGACATTATCTAGCTTTATTGTTCCTACGAAGTTTCAAGCTATATGACAAAAAAAAAATACGAACCTGTTTCAAATGTAAGAAACTGTCAAAGGCTTTATTATTAGATGCCGGTAAATACTATCGATATGTGAAGTGTTTTAACTGGATTTCTTTATTATATAACTAGAATTGTCTGCGGAAATATTGTTACCAAAGCAAAATATGCGCCGTGATATAGATAATGTAATTATAACAGCAGAGATGTGATGTTAGAGTATCTATTCAATAAAGAGAGAATTAATGGGAATTGAGATGGGAATTTCAAACTTTAGGCCAATGTAGCCGAGTTGGACAAACTCTCTAGTGCAGGTGAATAGGAGAATGTTTTCCAACTCAACCTTAAGTGTGAACTTCCCACCTTGATTCCCTGCAATTCTCTCTTTATTGAGTAGAACCTTAGATGTTGATCAGCTTGGAATTGGGTCGTCAAATGGTCTGGTGAGTTAAATAAGTCATCTAATGCTCAATTAATTGAATAATTTAAGGAAATTAATTTTGAGTGGCAAATGAACACATCATTTTATTTCAGAAGAACCCTCAAAGGGAAATGTGTAATTTGCATATGATGCCACGAAGTGATGTCATAAAACATTAAAAATATCATTGATCGTAAAAGTAAAGTGTTAAGTGTTAAAGTGTTTTGACTTGGTGCGTGTCATGGGAACTGAAAGAAAGAAAGAAAGAAAGAAAGAAAGAAAGAAAGTAAGAAAGAAAGGGAAAAGTCAGAAAAAATTATCTGTTAAAAATATCAATTAGAGTTATTCCCAGAACTCAAGAGAGAAGATACAGATGGATAAATAGCGGTATAAGCGCACATAAAGAATGAAAGACTATAAACAGTATATTGTATAAATGTAATCAATGAATAAACAAAAATAATTAAAACACATATACACGTAAAGGTTACACCAGGTAGAATGTTGTAGTAGAACCTTCTTGGCAAAATTTCGCCATCAGGATTCCTCAGAGGGTTCCAATTTCCAATGGTGAAAACGCTATTTGCGTGTGGGAGCTACTGCTTGCAGGAGCTGTCTGGCCAGTGGATAGTAGCAGGTTACACACTCAGTCCTTTACAGGAAGTTCAGGAACACACTATAATTACACTGTGCAGCCCAAATCTTATCTATATTTCTGCCAGCAGGCATCTAGGCCTGGCTGTCATGCCAATTCAGTGCATTCAGGAGTCCTCTATCCAGCAACAGCATTTCTTGCTAAATGTTGCAATACCCTGTCAAATAACCGGATTCCATTTGAAGGGCAGGCAGAACAGATATATGCTATTTCACAAGCTTAATCTGTGCTCATCATTCTATTACACATCCATCTCTGAGAAGAGTGTGTATGTACCTACTATCCACATGCAAATAGTGCTTTCACCGCGACACCTTGGCTTGCCTGGGTGACCCCATGATTGTTGCACCAACAAAGCTGGTACAGGGGACACTGGGGGTGTTGTGTACTGATTGTATCACATATGGTTGTACAGTGACATACATTATTTTTCACACCAACATAACAGCTCTTGTGGAAAAAAATAACGGTGATGTTATGTCAGCTATAAGTTGGCATACTGGTTAAGGTACCTTGCTACTGTTAGGTTATGTGTACCCTGCACTGGTGGTATCATGTGGTGATGTGCTATGTTGTCAGAGGGTTTATATTCACAGCCCTGCCCAACATACTCACACATGTTCCAGTATCCTTTCATTTCCACAATGGAGAAGGTTGCATTGCCAATCAATGTTGGACATGAATTGTTACTGTGATACACGTGACATGATGGTGGGAGGGTACATATGACTTAACAGCTGTTGGTGATGAGGAATAACTGGGGATGGGATTCCACGTGTGTGTGTTTTAAATGATGACATTAAAAATTACAGTTTTATTCATGTGGGAATTGCACCATTTATGCCAAAATTGCATATTTTGAAAAAAATAATGAAATCATCCATTGCTTTTTTCAAATATGCTATTACAACATAAATGTAGTAATTTCCACATCAATTAACCACTAGTTTTTGGCCCTAACATGTCAAATTCTCCAAACAATTTTTGAAAACTGAAATCCCTGTACTTCAGAAATAATTTATGAATTAGACTGAAATGCAAATTTGTGGCCAGAATTTGGGGAAAATCAACAAATTAAGATCGGAATCGGCTATATGGGACTGAAGAATTGCATATATTTTTTCTGCTATATTTCCCTAACTTGCCTCATTCGGACTTGTTTCAGAGCTACATGAATAGACCCCGCAGTAACATGTTGTGTGTCTGAGTGTATCAGTTCCACAGCAATACAATACATCGCTACACATAGAGCTACTTTGGCCTTACGTTTGATTTTCCCTTGTCAAGTGTCTGCAATTTTTTCATTCATGAATAAAGTCCATAGTAGGAGTGTGATTTTTGGGATATATGCATGAGAAATATATTTTTTTAAATTGGATTTTTCAGAAAATATTTGAAAGATTACATTTGTTCCATGTATTATTTCATGTATAGTATTTTATAGCTAAATGTTTATTTGCTCATATAATATTCATTTAAAATTATCTTTTGTTTTTCAACCCCTTAGTGACAAGACATTTTTACCTTGACTTTCCTTGGTGACATGGGCTAGTTGGACATTTCTGGGGTATTTGTGTTTAGCTGTAATTTTCCTCTTTCTCACATACTGTACCCACACAAATTATATGTTGTTTTTATCGTCATAAGAAGGGCTTTCATTAGATACCATTATGTTCATCATATCTTATAATTTACTACAAAAACCAATCATAAAATATATGTTTTTTTCCTATATTGACTTGTGACCCCAACTTAAACCCTAAATTTAACCCTAACACTAAATTTAGAGGTTAATCATGGTCAACTCTAACCCTTATGCTAACCCTTAATATATTTTAATTTAATTTTAACCCTATCCCTTATGCTAAAAATTATTTAATTTTAACCCTAACAGCTAATGTAACTTTAATCCTAGTTTTAAGCTAATTAAATCTTTTTTTTTTTTTACATTGCAATGTTGTTGACTGCCTCTAGAGGCAATCAATCAACATATTCTGAGTGACGGAAGTGAATTTATTTTCACTTCCGAAGCTCTGACCACAAGAGGGCATAGCCATATTGACAGAGCATGCTGCTCCGTCAATATGGCGCCCATGAACGCTCAGTGGGGCAATCGTGGGTGCCCCAGAGAGGAAAATTCAGTGCTGGCTATTGCCGACATTGAGGCAATAGACCAGCTCTGTTAGAGAGTGCCTGACACATCCATTGTCGCGTAGAGGTTAATCATGGTCACTTTATATTCAAGCAAATATGGTATACTTTACCAATAACTGCAGGCAGAAAATCAATGTATGCTAAAGTTTGAGTGTAGAAATCATCTGTACTGCACATTGCTGTGAGTTTTATTGCAGTGAAGCTCTGTGATACACTCACACACTGCACATTGCTGTGAGTTTTATTGCTGTGAAGCTCCGTGATACACTCACACACTGCACGCTGCTGTGAGTTTTATTGCTGTGAAGCTCCGTGATACACTCACACACTGCACATTGCTGTGAGTTTTATTGCTGTGAAGCTCCGTGATGATACACTCACACACTGCACATTGCTGTGAGTTTTATTGCTGTGAAGCTCCGTGATACACTCACACACTGCACGCTGCTGTGAGTTTTATTGCTGTGAAGCTCCGTGATACACTCACACACTGCACATTGCTGTGAGTTTTATTGCTGTGAAGCTCTGTGATACACTCACACACTGCACATTGCTGTGAGTTTTATTGCTGTGAAGCTCTGTGATACACTCACACACTGCACATTGCTGTGAGTTTTATTGCTGTGAAGCTCTGTGATACACTCACACAAAGTACTTTTGCAATTATAATGGTGATGTTCTTCAGTTCCAATACATTGGTATTAATGTTTTTTTCTGCATTAATGAAGTTTGTTTAAAAAGATGTTCTGTAACTTTTTTGTGAAGGAAGTATGATGCAAGAGTATCATTTCTGGAGTAATTACAATTCTGTTATCACTAATATTATTTGGATCCAATATTCCTGAATAAAAGGGCAACCCCAGTATATATGAATAATACCTCCTTTTTCTTTTACACACCTCCAGTATCTGTCTGATTCTGTACTAGTCATTTTATTTACATTGGTTGGATCTTTATACCACTGTGTTATTATCATGTAGTATGTTCTCCTGGATGAGAGTCAGCATGGAACATTTAAAAGAAAGAGTAAATATTTGTATCCATTGTGATCTATTCAGTTTTATTTTTAGATATTTGTTCCCAATGATTAACAAAAGGAGAAGGTTTTCAGATTGGGAAGATATCAATACGTATTGTGGATAATTGAGGCTCAATTTTTTTTGTAAATATATTTCTTAGAATATTTTTTTTTTTGTTTAAAATGTTTTAATGAATAGTATGCAAATTATTTTTCAGTGCATTATTGTTTTCTTTCACTAGGTTTTTAGAGCATTTTATATTTCCATTTTCTATCAATTGTCCCATTCTTAGAAACTTTACATCTCCTAATATATTAGATTTTTAGGTAGGAAATCATAATTGTAAGATCTAGGTGTTAGAAGGCCAATATTTGATATTAGGTTAATATACATATATTTATGTTAATATATATTTATACTGTAAATACAATTGGTATTTCTTTTTTTGTACACTTTATGCACTCTTAGCTCTTGATTCTCAGTCTGAAAACCCTTTGTCAAACAGTCACATTTTTTTTTTGGAAAAGTAAAACAAAATAAACTATTTTTTCTTAAGTATGCATTTATAGATAGAAACATGCTTCTTTTTGATATTTTTCAAATGTCACAATGCAAATTTTATCTGAATGTATGTAAATAGAGGCAAATAATGCTTAAATATTGCTCGATTTTTTTTATTCATTGAAGAGTAATCTCTGTTGCTACCAAATCTAAATAGATACGAAGAGTGCTTAAAGTGTATTCAACTCATAATATAATAAATAAATCCCCAAAGAAAACTCTGCATGTATGCTAAGAATGTGACTTCTTACCCCTGTGGGAGCAATAATATGATTGACATTAGCCTTAGAAACAGGTGCTAAATATATTCAGTCTTTTCTCCATTTTGTTTGTCTAACAATAGGATCTATGAACCTCTATCTAAAATAATAATAAATATAATAATAATAATAATAATAAAAATAAAACTTATAAAAACACATATGCTAATATTTTAATTGATGTAGTGTACCTTCTCCAGCAATGCTACATATGGTGATGCACATAGGAGAACCATTATTAAATAAGGCATTTATTAACTAGGTAAAAACAAGAATACATAGAAATAAACATTAGCAGAATAAAAAAGTAACACAAATTATATTTTTCAAATAGTTATTAACGTCTTGTGAGATGTCTTCAGGTAAGCACATGGGTTTTTCAAACCCTTTCTTCTAGGCAATCTAGTCATGTTGTGTATATTTTAATTAATGTGCTTTATTTGGCGATACAAGGTATTGATGAACTAAACAAGGTGCGCATGGATAGGCAACGTGTCGGTACAAAGACAATAGCATCTGTGGAATGGTGTGTGAAAGTCTGTAGAACATCATTAAATTGTCCATCACGATTTCCAGGATGTCCACCATGAAAGGTTTGGGTGCCGACTCCTGCGGGCTTGCTGGTGTTGAAATGTATCAGATTCAGTTCATTGGATGCACTCCAAGATAGGATCGTACACCACTAAGGGAATACTGCTTGACAGAAGTAAAGTCAGGTTTCTGGCATGAACAAGGCAGTTCTCAGCAGACCTCTACACTGATTTTTAAGATGTGGTGCTCAAAGAAATTGGGCCATATTGAAGACTGCACATGATGATTCATCAGTCTAGCAGCCTCGTAAGGCACCACAGTAGACGCTTCCATGGTGAGAAGAAGTCTTGCAGGAAACGGTCCTGTTGGACATGTTGTGTCACAAGCGAAAGTGACATAAAGGTCTCCTGGTGCAACAAGTTCAAACTCCTCAAAGAGGAGTTGGAAACGTATACTGACTCCTTTCTACAAGCTTCTATGAAGCATGGTGGTAGTGGTGGTTCTGCTGTGGACACAACAATCACCACCACATAGATTAAAATCTAAAGTTTCTTCCAAAGTTGGGCTCAGAGGTTTGGAATTGGAAAGGTTGCAAAATGACATCATCAAATAATCAAATGGCCAGTTGAAATATTACATCATCAAACAATGAATAGCCAGTTCCAATAGTACATCATCAAACAATGAAATGGGCAGTTACACTATTACATCATCAAACAATGAAATGGCCAGTTGCACTGTTACATCATAAAACAATCAAATGTTCAGTTGCAATATTACATCATCAAACAATTAAATGGTAATTTGCAATGTTACATCATCAAACAATCAAATGGCCAATTGCACCATTACCTCATCAAACAATGAATAGCCAGTTGCAATAGTATATCATCAAACAATGAAATGGCTAGTTGCATTATTACATCATCAAACAATGAAATGGCTAGTTGCATTATTACATCATCAAACAATGAAATGGCTAGTTGCATTATTACATCATCAAACAATGAATTAGTCAGTTGCAAAATTACATCATCAAACAATCAAATGGTCAGTTTGAATAATTTGGGGAAATTTACTTAAAAAATAAACATCTAATACTTATGCAGATACAAACAAAACTGAGACCTACATAGAATGGCACACTACAGAGGGGAAATTAATAATACTACATAAAGTAGTTATAGTAAATCCCATAAAACGCTTGAAAGACTTTACCTTTTCCTTATGACTGATCTTAGAGATGCCCGGTTATTTCCAGTGCACATCTATGGTGTCATGCAGGTGCACACTGGAAGCTTATCACCTCTATAGAAGCCTGGTGATTGGGTCCAAAGAAGACGCTGGGTGCCTCTCAGATGATATCAAATGGAATTGAAATACCTGCAAAGAAAGCAGCAAATGGTGAGTTTTAAAGGTAAGTACTACACAAATCATTAAAAAATACCCTATGCATTAAAAACATGTTTTATTATACATTAAATATGTTTTTCTATTTGAGTCTGATGTGTCTCATTAATAAGGCAAGATGAGCAGTATTTTCATAGAATTAAAAAGTGCTGCACTATAATACAGCTACACAACAAACCAAACAATACATAAATAAAGCTTTAAATCTGACAGAGTAACATGTCAGTACAGCTCCAGGACAATTCAAGCAATATGTCAGTAGGACTACATGACAATCTAAGCATTATGTCAATAGTGCTACAAGACGAAAAGAAAAAAACAATACATCAATAGAGACACAAGACAAAAATGAATAATAGCTCAATGGAGCTTTATAACAATGCAAAAAACGTATAAGAGTTATATGACTAACCGAGCAATATGTTAGCGTAGTTACAAAATAAATCTTCGTAATATAAAAATTAGAGCTATAGGACAAACTTAGAAACTTATGTCAACAGAGATGCAAGGCAAACTAAGCAATATGCTAGTAGAACTATATGAAAATCCAACTATATCAGTAGTGCCACATGACAAACCAAGCAGTACATCAGTAGACAAATGAAGCAAAAGCTCAATAGTGTTAGATACCAATAATATATAAATAAAGCTACATGACAAACCAAGCAATACGTTAACAGAGCTACAAAGCAGTCCATTCAGTATGCCAATCAGAGCCAATGACAAACTATACAATAACCCGAGAATAGATATCTATTACTAAAAATGCCTTCCAACCTGCCCCACCATTGCAATAAAAATGTGAAATAAAAGAATAGACAGTTTTTTTTTTCCTGCTCTGCTGATTAATGTAAAACAAAATAATTTTTCTAACAACTCCATAAAAGAGCTCTCCATATCATTAGCCCATGGTTATATTCCAGTGATATAATGGACCAAGTCTGACTAGACTTGACGTCACTGTCAGTTCCCATCAGACTATCATGGAGCATCCCCTCTTCTCCGTTTCAGCCTCAAAAACCTTCTCTAGTTATTGACTCTACCTGACATGCTTGTCGGTTCAATCCAAGAGCAGAAAAATTATGTCTTGTCGGCCTACTGCACTCTTTATCACATCTGACAATGGCATCAAATAAAGTCAGTATTCTGTGATTCCTCCAAGAGATTTCCATACTGGCATTTAATGACCTTTAAATTGCCATTCAAAAGGTCTGGTGTTAGCACAATTGTTTATGGTGGGCAATAGAACTTTCACTTTCTCAATAGATCTGTTCTGTAGATAGTGATGCTTTTTTTTATAGGTTCAATTTATCTAATATTGCTCAATCCATCAGTATGGAAAGTGCTTTGTGATGAAAAGAATAATTACTCATCAAATCTATTATTAGTGAGCAGGACCACATTTAGGATTCAGGATAGATGTAATCCTCATGGCTGATGACACCAAATAGTAGATTTGGCTAAGATCATCACTTTTGGGGGGGAGGTATTAGAAGGTAAATACATGTAAACATGTGAAGGTAAATAAAGCATCTTAACATGTATAGCTTGGAGGAAAGACGTAACAGGGGGGATATGATAGAAACATTTAAATACATAAAGGGAATCAACACAGTAAAGGAAGAGAGTATATTTAAAAGAAGAAAAACTACCACAACTAGAGGACATAGTCTTAAATTAGAGGGGCAACGATTTAAAAGTAATATCAGGAAGTATTACTTTACTGAGAGGGTAGTGGATGTATGGAATAGCCTTCCAGCAGAAGTGGTAGAGGTAAACACAGTCAAGGATTTTAAGCATGCGTGGGATAGACACAAGGCTATCCTAGCTATAAGACCGGGAACGGGGGACTAATGAAAGTATTCAGAAAAATTGGGCAGACTATATGGACCGAATGGTTCTCATCTGCCAACACATTCTATGTTTGTATGTGGGTATTGAAAATAATTAGAGAATAATACAAAAAAAGTCTTTGCTTCTCACCTTAATAAAGTTGGCAACAAATATATAAACATAATATAAATAAGAGGTTTTGGTTATATGAATTGGCAAAAGCCATATTTAAGCTCTCAATAGGGCGAGAACCTACTCTCACCTCCTATCTAGTGGGCACATAAAGCAGTTTATACGGCTACCAAAACTTTTTTAATGTGTTGGAAGAGGTGCAATTAAACCTCCTCCCAATTAACCCTATAACAGCAAGCTGCAACCAGACAGTGAGGAGTCAGCAACCTCAAATATGTGCAAGCAGGAAAAAGAAAAATGTCGGTGCGCTACGCTAGTCGCAGGCTCAAATAATACAAATGTATAAAATGATGCTTACCAAACAGGTGTGAGCATGCAGTGTGATTGGCTGTACAATGTTTACAAATGCTTAGCGCACTGACATTTTTCTTTTCCCATTAGAGAATAATGTTTAAGATGACTTAGAATGATCTGTGATGGAGAGACACAGGTTACTAAACTAAGGTGACTGACATTAATCATGGGATTTAAAGAGCCACTAAACCATAAAAATAATGTGTGCATCTTTAATTTTTATATTATAGAAACACAGAAACATAGAATGTGTCGGCAGATAAGAACCATTCGGTCCATCTAGTCTGCCCAGTTTGCTAAATACTTTTATTAGTCCCCAGTTCCCTATCTTATATCTAGGATAGCCTTGTGCCTGACCCAGGCACGCATTAAACTCCTTCACTGTGTTTACTTCTACCACTTCCGCTGGAAGGCTATTCCCTACATCCACTACCCTCTCAGTACTTCCTGATTCTACTCTTCAACCTTTGTGATAAAAATATCACTAGTAAAAATATTAAAGAGAATGGGTCCAAGTACAGATCCCTGAGGTACCCCACTAGTAACAAGACCTTGCATCGAATATACTGCCTTGACTACAACCCTCTGTTGCCTGTCACTCAGACATTGAGCCTACAATGGGGGTAAATTGCCATATACCAGAAAAAGACCCTCGCTGTCAGTGCTAAATTGTAAAGTAAAAATTGATTATTTGCATGTAGCGTGCTGATGTCTCCCCCATCATCTGCAATGTGTGCTGGAGAAAAGTGGTGTCTACTGTAGATTACAATATATAGGAGTTACTCTACCTGTTTAACATGTGTGCTTTGCCCATTTCAAGTTGTAGAAGTAACTGGCAAACGAGGTCTCAGGCAAGTGCCTGTTTTAGCTCTACACAACCAGAAAGGGGCAGCTAGGGTCCAGTTTGGATCTAGATATCTTATGCCCACCAACACATATTTGTTCTTGTTATCTAGCAGGTTTGTGGCTGGCGTATATCTGTACATTGAGGTTAATGCAAAAACAATGATTCTGTTGCAAACGTTCTAGATGTAAAGCAATCAACAGGACTCCGTTTTGCTATTTATACAACTCACAAAATTCCAGAGCTAGGAGAAAACCCTAGTTCTAAAGGTATTGCATTTGTGTCTCATAAGTAAGCTAAATCCTCTAGGGCTTAGGTTTCTAATAGCAGTTTCCTGACTACAACTACCCTAATTCTCTGCCTTTTCTAGTACATGTTGAGGGGTTAAGGCAACTTTCAGCACTCAGATGCTGTTGACTACATTTCCCTTGATGCTTTGCCAGCATTACGTCTGTAAGAGATATTACGGGGAAATGTAGTCCACAACATGTGGAGTGCTGAAGTTTTCCTACCCTTGATCTAGAATGTATGATTGCAAGCTCTACTCTCTTGGCATGTGTATATGTATGTGAAACTAAATGTGTACTACTATCTACATACTATGTAATGTTACATTTTGGAGCTATACAAACATTAGCATTTAATAAGGGTGTTGATTCTGAACCTCTAGCTCTCTACATCCCTCTGCCTTTAACCCCTAAAGGACAAGATGTTTTGGGGGATTGTTTGTTATATGTGTTTTTAACTGTAATTTCTCTCTTTCTAATTTAGTATATGAATACTGTCATGGTACTCACTGTGCCTCTTATCCCTATCGGGATCCCGAGGGTTTATGGACCCTGTCCAGGGAAGAAACCTCAAGCTCCTGAAAGAGCTATGATCACTGACCCCATCTCCAACCCTTCTCTGCCACGCTTCCCCGCATGCCAGTGTTAGTCTGCCCCACTCAGTACCTTTTCCCAATTTCTAGCACTGATGATGCTTACAGCAGTAAAGCAGTGTACTATTAAAGTAAAAGCAAACTATCTATCTGTTGTAATACATTTAAATATACATATTCTTACTTGGTAAATAGGGTTGCAATATAGCAAAATCAAAGATGGCACAAAGAAATTAATGTTCCCCTCCTGACACTATCCAGAAAAAAATAAACACTGCTCAGCACCAGTTGTGAAGGGGAGTTTAATCCAAGGCTTGATAAAGACCATTTGGTCGCAATGTTGCCTTTCTTGGATTAGACTCACCTTCACAACATTGGTGCTGAGCAGTGTTTCTTTTTTTTCTGGATAGTGTCAGGAGGGGAACATTATTTGTCTTTGTCACATCTTTCATATTGCTTAATCGTTGCATATATATATATAGCAGAATAGATAGATACCACAATGCTACTGTATAAACAGAGCTCTAGTACCTCAAAGTAAAAATAACAGATCACAATATGGAAAAGGAAACAGAGAAGTTAGCACACTGGGGGTTTGACCTGTGAGAGCAGAAGGATAGGGAAAAAATAAAGAAGGGAAAATTAAATAATAAAAAAAGAAAAATAATTAAATAATAACAAATGAAAATTACCAGAAAAAAAGGAGAATCAAGTGCAGATAAATATAACAAAAAATAAACAGCATATGGAAAATATATAATAATAGCATTAAAAAGTGCAGTGATTATGCTCTTAAGTCTGCTTCAAAAGAAGCTGGTTCCAGCTGTTAGATATGGTGAGAAGTAGAGTTGAGCGGACACCTGGATGTTCGGGTTCGGCAGGTTCGGCCGAACTTCGAAAAAATATCCGTCCGTGCTCGAACTTGACCCTGAACTTGACCCCGAACCCCATTGAAGTCACAAACTTGTGGCCACTAAAATGCCTCTACAAAAGTCCTGTAAAAGGCTAGAGGGCTGAAAAATTAATTAAAATGTGTGTAAGAGTGTCCCCATTCATACGAATAGGTCAATTGACTTATTCGTATGAATGGGGACTCTATTTCGGTTTATAGAAAGCCAATAGCCATGTAATGCTATGGGCTTTCTATAAACCGAAATAGAGTCCCCATTCATACGAATAGGTCAATTGACCTATTATTATGAATGGGGACTCTATTTCGGTTTATAGAATAGCAATAGCATTACATGTATTACATAAACCGAAAGTCTATAAACCGAATGTCTTTCGGTTTATAGATTTTCAGTTTATGGAATACACGTAATGCTATTGGCTTTCTATAAACCGAAATAGAGTCCCCATTCATAAGAAATTCTTATGAATGGGGACTCTATTTCGGTTTATAGAATAGCAATAGCATTACATGTATTCCATAAACCGAAAGTCTATAAACCGAATGTCTTTCGGTTTATAGACTTTCGGTTTATGGTATACATGTAATGCTACTGGCTTTCTATAAACCGAAATAGAGTCCCCATTCATACGAATAGGTCAATTGACCTATTCGTATGAATGGGGACTCTATTTCGGTTTCATTGTTGTGAGTTTGTGTGGGATTTTCCACTTCACCATTCAATTTGACTCAAGCACGTTTGTACTTAAAGAGACTGTACCACCTGAAAATATTTTTTACTGTGAATGTAGAGGATAAAAAATGATTGAAAATGATCTACGTTGAAGCAAATGCTTACATTAGGATTTAAATGTGTCTGTGGTGTCCCCTGCTTATGACATCAGCTGTGGCCTTATATGGAGATGAACTGTTTTTGATAGCACATGTGTACTACAGGTCATAAGCAGGAGACTTTACAGACACATTTAAAACATATTTTTCTCCTAATTTGGGAATTCAATTGCAATTTTGCTAACACGATGTATAGATCATTTTCAATCATTTTTTATTCTCCACATTCTCAGTAAAAACAATGTTTAGGTGATCCAGTCCCTTTAATGTATCCCTTGAAGCAGTACCAAAGCTTCTTTCCTGGTATGGAGCGATAAATCGGGATAGCTTTGTATGTCTTTATATAGAGGGTCTTGTAGTAATCCATCTCTTGTTTTGTCTCCAAAACACTTTCTTTACAGTGAAAGGAGAGAATATTCAGTATTACTTCTCTTGGGATGTCCTCAACAATATGTTGTGGTTTTCTCAATCACTGTAATCTCTCCAGCTGAACTTCCTAGATCTCTGTAGGGAAGCCCATTGCTTTTAACACCATATATATCGGTCAGGGCAAACCGCACATGACTGTGAATGGATTTGAAACTAATGTGAGCTAATGGCGAGGCTGGTAATGAGAAGGCAGTGCACCATTGGGGTAAAATAATTGGAAAAGAGTAGCGGAAGCTGAAATGCCCGGCATGTGTTTCGCTGAGTCAGCTCGTCAGGGGTAAAATAAAAGTCGCTGTACTCTTCCCAATATGTGCAGTTTTCTCTCCTCTATCTATCTATGTTGGAGTTACTTCCAGCAGTTAACCGGGAGCCATCAGTAACTCTTGCAAACCATTTAAACATGAGACCCAAAGGCCAAACACCAAGGAGAGCGTACGGTGTCACAAACGACTTGTGCCAAATTTCCGACCCCACTGTGCAAATCACCAGGGTTCTAAATCTGAAGCAGGGATCAGTTAGGGTAATAAATACAGAGCAAACATACTTTTCTCCTCTTTAAACCAATCAGCCATCAGCTTCGTTATCCCACTTACTCACTACAGGCCAAGCACCCATTCTCCACATGCGTGATCATGTCATCACACCTCTGCAGTCCATCATCTAGTGGATTTTTGAACCCCGTATTATGGTACGGAGTTAAAAAAGGTAAAGTTTTCCAAGTTATTTTTTTATACAGATACATTTCTTTTCTCAAAAAAAAAAAAAAAGGGTTAAATGAACCAGATCATCATTTTAAATAATAATCCAGCATATTTTACATATGAATTCTCAAAGCTCACTTTTGAAATTGTAGCAATTACCAATTTGGCAGAAATGATAAGGGCATGCAACTATTGTCTAAATAATTGCAGCAGAAAGTGGTTTTTACATGCTATCTTTTTTTTTTTTTTACTTGTTAACTGAAATATAAAAATACTTCCCTAAATTAGGTCAAAGGCAATGCATGATCATCTGGAGTGTAGAAAGCTTTCATTCTGGCAGGGTTCTTAACAAGTAATCACACTGTATGGGTTTAACTATACTGAACATGGAAGACGTCAGTGTAAATTAGATATGGTGTTGTTTTTTTTTCCGTAGTAGAGCAAAAATGCCTAAACGGGAAAATTAAAATTGAAAATAAAGTTTATCCTACACATAAATAACAACAACAAAAATAAGAAACAATAAACCAATTTCCCCGTGAATGAATTATACTATTTAATTATTGTATATATTCTTAAATGATGATCCGCGTACGCAAGAGGGAAGCCCTGGATTTAGGCTCTAGTTGTTTCCAGCAAGATAAGCCAGGGGTGTGGAGCGTTTGGATGCCGAGATGGAATGTTACCTGTAATATTAATCTCATGCGAGCTGCATGCTAAATAAAAAAAAAGTGTTGATACCATAAGACAAAAAAAAAAGAGGGGGGGGGGACCCAGAAAACAAAAAATAAACGGGGACATGTAACACTGCAGAGCAGAAACGGACAGTCCTTGTTCCGTGCTCTATTATCCCACTGCAATTATTTTGTGGACACCCACTCCTTGCCTGCACAGCAGATAGGGCTATAATTGTATGTTATTTTTTAATTACAAGGGGGTAAAAAAAAATGTGATGATGGGCTGGAAGGTGCCATTTCATTGTTATTTTTTTTTTTTTCCCTTCGTTTGCTGATTATGTGAGCTGGGCTCCTTTGCTAGTCGATGATAAGCAGAATTTCCATGTTCTCTGCATAATTAATCCATCTCTGCCTCTCTTCATGCCAAGTCGCCCGTTATCGCCAGCACATGCCTGAATTGCAAAAGAATCCACTCTTCAATTGGAACTTATTGATATTCTAAAAAAAAAAAAAAAAGGGGGGGGGGGGAGAGGATGGGAGAGGGTAAAACTGGAAATTCTTAAGTTTAAGCTGCAGATTTTTAAATGGATTAATTTCCCTGCAATCACAGCCATCTAAGAGAAGGAGGCGGGCAGAGACACATTGAAAGCATCTCCGTGTTTTGCAGAATTGGGTCCCGGACACTGAAATACATTGGCATGGCGTCTCTTTTAAAATCAGAAAATTACCATTCATTTACATCACATGAAATTCTTTCTTTTTTTTTTTTCTGCGAGAAATATTCAAGAGACGTTCTTTAAATGCCTGCTAATGCTTGATAACATTTCCAACTTTCAACATTTTTTTTATTTTTTTTTTGCAAGACTTTGATATGACATGATAGGAATGCCTGCCTCTAAGGGATATTATATGCATCAGTAATCTCTTTTTATCAAATATTAGATGATATCATTTTCTCTTTAACTGACCCAAAGTAGCATTTAAACAATGCATTTCAAATCACACGTTCAGCTTCATTATGCAAAGCCTTTTTAAAGATGAGAGATTCAAAATTGTCTTTAATAAAGTTTTTTTTTTTTTTGTATTGTAAATGACAAACATCCTGTTTTACTGCACACACCTGTCTTTGATTATCCCTAATTTTACAGGACTCATTTTCCTTGAAAATTGCCTCCGTAAATATAGTTACGAGAGAACCGGGTTGAGATCCATTCTGCTATAACAAGGATCAGCTGCAAAAAAAAAAAAAATGTTTTACATTATCTGTACACACCGCATGAATACTAAGTGCTAAGGTGGATTTTAACTCTGAGAATCAAAGAATAATTGAAAGAATATTTCCGTTAACACTGTAGTTGGTCACAAAGCGAGAGTGGTGCTGGTGCTGGTGCAAGGTAATATGGCTGTACATACAACTGACATAGCCGATAAAACACATGACGGATGAAGATGTTTAGAATCATGATGTAGTCCTAGCACCTGGACCCCTGTGGACAACAAAACCAGAAGGTTGTGAGTACAGTGAAATAACACTGTAGTTGGTCACAAAGCGAGAGTGTTGCCCGTGCTGGTGCAAGATAATAGGAAAGTAACATAGAAACATAGAAACATAGAAACATAGAATGTGTCGGCAGATAAGAACCATTCGGTCCATCTAGTCTGCCCAATTTTTTTTTGAGTACTTTTATTAGTCCCCCGTTCCCGGTCTTATAGCTAGGATAGCCTTGTGTCTATCCCACGCATGCTTAAACTCCTTGACTGTGTTTACCTCTACCACTTCTGCTGGCAGGCTATTCCATACATCCACTACCCTCTCAGTAAAGTAATACTTCCTGATATTACTTTTAAATCGTTGCCCCTCTAATTTAAGACTATGTCCTCTAGTTGTGGTAGTTTTTCTTCTTTTAAATATACTCTCTTCCTTTACTGTGTTGATTCCCTTTATGTATTTAAATGTTTCTATCATATCCCCCCTGTTACGTCTTTCCTCCAAGCTATACATGTTAAGATGCTTTAACCTTTCCTGGTAAGTTTTATCATTCAACCCATGAACCAGTTTAGTAGCCCTTCTCTGAACTCTCTCCAAAGTATCGATATCCTTCTGGAGATACGGTCTCCAGTACTGCGTACAATACTCCAAGTGAGGTCTCACCAGTGCTCTGTACAATGGCATGAGCACTTCCCTCTTCCTACTGCTAATACCTCTCCCTATGCAACCAAGCATTCTGCTAGCATTTCCTGCTTCTCTATTGCATTGCCTACCTACCTTCAAGTCCTCTGAAATTATTACTCCTAAATCCCTTTCCTCAGATGTTGAGGTTAGGACTGTACCAAATAGTTTATATTCTGCTTTTGGGTTTTTACGCCCAAGGTGCATAATCTTGCACTTGTCCACGTTAAATGTCATTTGCCACTGCTCTGACCATTTTTCTAGTTTAGCTAAATCATTTGCCATTTGGCTTATACCTCCATGAATATCAACCCTGCTGCAAATCTTTGTATCATCAGCAAAAAGACATACTTTGTCAACAAGACCTTCTGCAATATCGCTAATAAAAATATTAAAGAGAATGGGTCCAAGAACAGATCCCTGAGGTACCCCACTAGTAACAAGACCTTGCATCGAATATACCCCATTGACTACAACCCTCTGTTGCCTGTCACTCAGCCATTGTCTAATCCATTCAACAATATACTGTAGAAATCCAAACTCAAAGATTTCAGTTTATTGATAAGCCTTCTATGTGCGACAGTGTCAAAAGCCTTACTGAAATCTAGGTAAGTACACACAACTGATATAGCAAACAAAACACATGACGGATGAAGATGTTAGAATGGTATTAACTCATGATGTAGGCCTAGAACCTGGACCCCTGTGTACAGCAAAACCAGAAGGTTGTGAGTACAGTGAAATAACACTGTAGTTGGTCACAAAACGAGAGTGTTGCTGGTGCAAGGTAATATGGCTGTACATACAACAGATATAGCCGATAAAAGGCCTAGCATCTGTGCACAACAAAACCAGAAGACAATGAGTACAATGAAATACTACTTCGGTGATAGAAAAAAAAAAACCGCACTTGACATTCATTCCTAAATTGCAAACTTTGATTTTAGCTGCCTGAATATTCTGGCAGAGTCTGTCCTGTAATGAAATTACAATGCAAATATGCATTTCAGAAGTAAGCATTGACTTAGCAATGTAGGAGATTTCAAATTCACACACGTCTTCTTGTATTTGGGATGAGCATGAAGGCCCTTTATTTGTTTTGACATGACTGCTAGTTTAATGCTTGTTGAAGTCGTGGGCTGGCTATTTTTAAATTCCCTGGTTTTGAAGGAGGCGAGGGAGGGTACATGCAAATTCAGATTAGCAACCTCAGAGACCATTACCATAAATATAACATGCATAGTATGTATTTAGTATGTGTGCGTGTGGCTAGACGTGAATATGTAAAGAACACATTCATCATTTTACTCAAAAACTATTTATTCGAAAGGTATTTTGTCAGGAAGAATATATTGTTTTTTCTCTCCTCTTCAAGTATGCCCAGTATAGCACATTAGATACAATTTAACACACTTAAGCCTATAAACAAATGAATATACATGTAGGTGTGTCCTGGAGAGAGAATGCAGAATAATATTACACATTTAAACATATAAGATTAAAATGCATGTACATATACAAGGTAGTCATACTTTAAACAGGTGCATTTTGATTTCAGGTATTATCTATAGATATGCATCTGATAAATATAACTGTTGGAGACACTGTATGGGCAAAGCAGCATCCATCCTTATATATGCATGTGCAGGTAATGGACAAAGAAAAAGAATCAGCAATGAGGGATGAACCTGCTTGCAAGTCCAGAGAAGCTGGTATGCATCATGGTATACAGTCTATCAGTGTTGTATATTCAAACAATAAAGCTCTTGAGAAAATCACTCTCTTGGTGATATGGTAACCATAATTATATCGTAGATAACAGGCTTAGCAACAGTGCTCAATGCCAGTCAGCAGCAGCAAGGGCCAATAAGATACTGGCATATATAAAACGAGGTATTGATTCACAGGATGAGGATATCATCTTGCCTCTTTATAAGTCCATCGTAAGACCTCACCTTGAATATGCAGTACAATTCCGGGCACCAGTAATTAAAAAGGATATCATGGAACTAGAAAAAGTGTAAAGGAGGGCTACAAAATTAATAAGGGGATTGGAGGACCTTCGTTTTGAAGAGAGACTAAAAAACAGAGGATATTATAACATTACATAAATATGTGCAGCGCCAATATAAATAGCTCCCCAGTGACCTGTTCCTTAACATAAATGTACAAAGTTACTTTTCCCACCTTTTGCTGTGAATCTGAATCTGGATTAAAAGCCACTTTGACACATACCTGCTTCCGTGAGTGCCATTTTGTTCTGCTCCTTTGGTTCATTTGCAAATGTACAAAGAAGCCTGGAAGAGCAAAGATTTCATCAACAACAAAGGAAGGGATTCTTTACAGTAAGAGAAGTGGTGCTATCAAATACAATAGATGAATTAGAAAAAGGGGTCTGGATTTTAGAAAAACAGGACATACATGGATATTAATAAAAGAGTAAGAATTAATAATAGAGCTTCTTGATCTCTGCATATATTGATGTGTCCTTGCTTTGCCCATTAACTTTATATGTAAATGAATGAATGTATCAAAGGGGTATTGACTTGCGGGTGTCTTGACTTTACAAGTCTATGATAAGACCTCCACCTTGTGCAAATCTAGCCACTGCTTCTTAAAAGGGAACTGGGAACATTGCATAGGAAAATAACAAGGAACAATGGAAGATCTTAGTTATGAAGAAAAGTTGCACTTGTAAATGCTGAAAAAAATGACATTTTAGAGGGGATATGATATGTTATATAAATATATACAGGACCAATTCAAATGGCTCTCCAATAACCTGTTCATTAACAGCACTGTATACAGTAAAAGAGATGTTATAAAGAAGATTTCTTCTACAGCAGCAGCAGGGATGCTTCATGGTATGGACAATAAAACACTTATAGAGAGCTGCTGTTACTAAATACAATAGATACTTTTAAAGGACAACTAAACCTTCAATTTCACTTGTGCATTTAATATAGAAACACTAGTGATAAATGAGTTGCCCCTAGTGAGAGGATAAACTTTAATATACATTGACAGCTACCGTATTTTTCTCTCCATAAGGTGCATGTATCTAATGGAGCGGAGATAGCCGCGCGGCTTCAATAAAGTTTAAAAAAAAGCAGGAAGGAAGACTGCACGGAGGAGTCGACCGGAGACAGAGCAACAACGAGGTACGTACTGGCGAATGGGGGAGGAGGGTGACATGAAAAGAGCAAAATCCTGGCATACTGAGTGACATTATACAAACATACTGAGTGACAAAATACTGGCATACTGAGCGGCTAAATCCTGGCATACTGAGTGGATAAATCCTGGCATATTGAATGGCTAAATACTGGCATACTGAGGGGCAAAATCCTGGCATTTTTAATGGCTTAATCCTGGAATATTGAATGGCTAAATCCTGGCATACTGGATGGCAAAATCCTGGCATACTGAGTGGCTAAATCCTGGCATATTGAATGGCTAAATACTGGCATATTGAGGGGAAAAATACTGGCATATTGAATGTCTAAATCCTGGCATATTGAGGGGCAAAATCCTGGCATATTGAGTGGCTAAATCCTCGCATATTGAGAACCTAAATCCTGGCATATTGATGGGCAAAATCCTGGGATATTGAATGGCTAAATCCTGGCATTTTGAGGGGCAAAATCCTGACATATTGAGTGGCTAAATCCTGGCATATTAAATGGCTAAATCCTGCCATATTGATTGGCTAAACCCTGGCATATTGAGTGGCTAAACCCTGGCATATTGAGTGGTTTTATGGTGCGTCTTATGGAGCAAAAAATACGGACGTTTATCCTCTGACTGGCAGCTGCCATGTGTAGCAGGCAGCCCAGTCTGGTCGGCAAGTACCGGTCTCTGCTAGAGCAGAGAGGAGCATTATTTTTACAAAAATGACGGTCTCTCTTTGTGCTAGCAAAATACAGACCACACTCACACTAGAGGGGCGAGCACCCACTCTGATTGGCAGTGCGCTTGCAGACACTAAAAGGGAGCACCAGACTGGTTGTGACTCAGCCAAGAGTAAACCCGTGTGTATGTATTAAGAAAACATGTTGGGTTGACTAGATGAGCCGAATGGTTCTTATCTGTCGACACAGTCTATACTCCTATGTTTACTTGGGAGAAGCAGGAAATGTTTTTTCACAACAAGTTTCAATGTGCTTCAAAAAGGGTCTGAGTGCTTGTTAAAGAAAGCAGATTGTCCAGGCTATAAATGTTGATATTGACATTAATATTTTGAACTTGCTGGTCCAAGGTGAAATCTGATTATCAAAAAGGAATTCCAACCAAAAAGACAAAATTCTAAATCACAATGATGGGGGGCTTGCTTCGTTTTGGATCAACAGCTGCAACAAGACTAGGAAATGGGTTGAATTTGATTGACTAAAGTCTTTTCTCAATCAAAATGACTATATTACTTTGTTACATACAGACATGTATGAATAGACAGCAATATTGCATCAATAGCAGTGCATACTAATTAGTGTAAATGAAATTCAAGAATTATTTTAAGCTTGGTAATTGCATAAACATCTTAATATGAGATTAAAATTTAATGTACCTTATAAATACTATTTAGTAAATGTTATTCCTTAAGGGGATATATTAATATATTAGACATCTAACAAAATACCGAATTAGCTAACTTAGATTTCATTAGATTTCATTAGATTTCATGTCCCTCTAGCAGCCCCATAATTAGAGAGCAAAAAATAAATCTATTCACTGAAATCTAAGTTGAGATGGGAGAATGAGATCAACTTTGGTTAGGTTGGGGGCAAAGTGGGCACTTGCCCAGGACCTACCGGTTAACAGGGTACCCACTGGCCCAACATGCCCCCGCCACTTCCTGCCTGAAGACGGAGACAGTCACGTGTGTAGCAGTCACCAGCCGCATCCAGCGGATATGCTCCGGCTTACTCTTAGTGTTGCCAGATATGATATGACAGCAAGTCATATCCGGCAACTGTTAGTCCCTCCTTCACGCACACTACACATGCAGCGTGCGTAGAAAGAAGACTGGGGAGGAGGCGGGCGAGAGAGCAGCAGCAAGGTAAGCACTGGGTCCTGGGGAATATTTTATTGGGCATACTGGCTATGGCATATTACTGGGCACACTGGCTGTGGCCAGGGCCGGTGCAAGGATTTTTGTCTACACAGGCGAAGGTGTATTTTGGTGCCCCCCCCCCCCCCCTCTGACCCGCCACACCTCCCACACCACCAACCCTCCATACATTTTATATAAAAAGTCTAATGTATAGTGTGAAAAACAAATAAATCTAAATATTCAACTCCCATGCTTTACATTTGTCCTCTATTTCAGGGGTTTAACATGATAGGTATTGTTAAAGGTAGGAAGTGGCTTGCAAGGGACTATGGGAGATGTGTTTACAGGCACACACTATGCCATCCTCACACACACTTACACTATGCCACCCTCATACACACACACTTACACTATGCAACCCTCATACACACACACTTACACTATGCCCCTCTCATGCACACACACTTACACTATGCAACCCTCATACACACACACTTACACTATGCCACTCTCATGCACACACACTTACACTTTGCCACCCTCATACACTCACACTTATCCTATGCCACCCTCACACACACACTTACACTATCCACCCACTGTCAGCCACACACACACTTACCCTATGCCACCCTCATACACACACACTTACAGTATGCCACCCTCATCCACACACACTTACCCTATGCCACCCTCCTACACAAACATTTACCCTATTCCACCCTCACACACATGTACACTATGCCACCCTCATACACACACTTACACAATGCCACCCTCATACACACACACTTACACTATGCCACTCTCATACACACACTTACACTATGCCACCCTCATACACACACTTACCCATTACCACCCTCATACACACACTTACACTATGCCACCCTCATACACACACTTACCCAATACCACCCTCATACACACACACTTACACTATGCCACCCTCACACACACACTTACCCAATAGCATCCTCATACACACACGTACACTATGCCACCCTCATACACACACTTACCCAATACCACCCTCATACACACACACTTACCCTATGCCACCCTCATACACAAACACTTACCATATTCCAGCCTCACACACACACTTACACTATGCCAGGCTTGTGCTGCCTTATTGTAGCACCGGATCTGGATGTGGCATATTACTGGGCATACTGGCAGTGGCATATTACTGGGCATACTGGATGTGTCATGTTAATGGGCAAAGAGTGGCATATTAAAGGGCATACTGGCTGTGGCATACTAATGGGCATACTGGATGTGGCATATTAATGGTTAAATTAAAAGTGAAATATTAATGGGCATACTGGCTGTGGCATTTTAATGGGCATACTGGTTGTGGCATATTAATGGGCATACTGGCTGTGGCATATTAGTGGACAAATTGGCTGTGGCATATTGATGGGCATACTGGCTCTGGCATTTTAGAGGGCAAATGAGCAGTGGCATATTAATGGGCAAATTGATTGTGGTGTATAAATTGGCTGTGGCATATTAATGGGAAAACTAATAATAGCATATTAATTGGCAAAATACCAGTGGCTTATTAATGGACAAACAGTGCCACATAGTAGTGGACAAACTGTGGCATATTGTAATGGGCAAACTGGCTGTTGCATATGTTAATGGCAAACTGATTGTGGCATGTTAATTGGTAAATGTCTGTGGCATCTTCTGTGAAGCAAAATAACATGTACTATGGGGCAAAGTGACACTGTGGCAAGTTCTCCAGGGCCAGTTCTGTGAGGGAAAGTGACACTGTGGTATGTTCTGTGGGGCAAATTGGCACTATGGCCTACCAAATCATGTGGGAGAAATATGAGTGCAAGTCAAGTGCTGTGGATACTGTATGGTGTTGTGTTAAGTCCTTTAGGTGCAATGTGGGTGCAGAAAAAGGGAATAAAACCAAGAAATGTAATTTTTCAATAACATGTTTATTACATATACTACATATACATATTACATATATTTATTTTAGTGAACAGTGTACTTGGGAGGCTGACTTTTAACGTCTACTTCACACTATTCTCAACCTTTGTACTAACATTTTGCTTTAAAAAAATATTAATGAATTATATGCAATGTTACCCCTCTATCTCCTGGGCACACCTTAGATTTGAATAGAAAAATGGTCTTAAGCAAGCCCTAAACAGATAATGGCAGATATGATATCGCAGGAAATGTAAATGTTTCTTCCTATTCCTCCTGTTATAGTTATCTAACATGTCTATTTCTATTGCCAGTGAAATCTGATTTTATTGCAGACAGGGAGCAGCAATTACTTTACTTTACTCTGCTCTGTGCTTTGTCTGGTCACTGACCATGATGGGAATTCTAGCTATTAGACATGTGCAAAACTAACATTTTCGTTTCGTTTTCGGACAATTACTGCATTCGTTTCAGACTAAATTCGTTCATTATTTTCATTTCGTTTTATTCGTTCGTATGAATCAATTGACCTACACATTCCATAAACCGAAAGTCTATAAACCAAAAGACGTTTGTGATGCTATTGGCTTTCTCTAAACCGACTCTATATCGGTTTATAGAAAGCCAATAGGATAACATGCATTCCATTAACCCGAAAGTCTATAAGCCGAATGTCTTTCGGTTTATGGAATACATGTAATACTATTGGTATTCTATAAACCGAAATAGAGTCTTCATTCATACGAATTGACCTATTCGTATGAATGGGGACTCTATTTCGGTTTATAGAATACCAATAGCATTACATGTATTCCATAAACCGAAAGTCTATAAACCGAAAGACATTCGGTTTATAGACTTTCGGTTTATGGAATACATGTTATGCTATTGGCTTTCTATAAACCGAAAGTCTATAAACCGAATGTCTTTCGGTTTATAGACTTTCGGTTTATGGAATACATGTAATGCTATTGGCTTTCTATAAACCGAAATAGAGTCCCCATTCATACGAATAGGTCAGTTGACCTATTCGTATGAATGGGGACTCTATTTCGGTTTTTAGAATAGCAATAGCATTACATGCATTCCATAAACCGAAAGTTGTTCATTATGTCGGTTCATGGAATGTATGTAATGCTATTGGTATTCTATAAACCGACTCTATTTCGGTTTATAGAATGCCAATAGCACGAATGGACGAATGCCTTTCGTTTATTAACCATTCGTTCATTTGGCTTTCGTTAGTTTAGCATTTTCGTTATTCAGTTTTCGGACGAATGGACGAAAATGCTATTTTCGGACGAAAATGCATTCGTCCGAAAACTAATGCACATGTCTGCTAGCTATACTCTGATTGGGTGAAAACACCAATCAGCTAATCAGAATATAGCTTCCATTCCAAAAGGTCAATTAGTTTATTTTCTCCTGTATCTCATTGCAGCTCTAATTGCATAGGCAGATGGAATAACAAGAAAGTGCTAAAACTTTCTCACCCCAGCCTTTCATATTACCATGCCTTCATATTAATACATTAGTGACTCTTTAAAGTCCAAATGTCATTAAATAACTAAAACACATGTTTCTGATAATGATATACACACTCTTAAGATTCATAAAGTTTCCCTGTTATGTAATTCCTGGGATTAACAACATGCCTCTGGCTGAGTTTGAAGTTTTACAACTATTCAAACAAGTAGAAAAATGTTCCCAGTTGACAACAACATTTTAAAGAATTCCCCACATGTTCTTTCCAACAATAAATGTATTTCATAGAATACATTTATTATAATAAATACAATACAATACAATACAATAACAAAATTATACATTTATATAAGTAATATCAGGAAGTATTACTTTATTGAGAGGGTAGTGGATGTATGGAATAGCCTTCCAGCAGAAGTGGTAGAGGTAAACACAGTCAAGGATTTTAAGCATGCGTGGGATAGACACAAGGCTATCCTAGCTATAACACCGGGAACGGCGGACTAATAAAAGTACTCAAAAAAAATTGGGCAGACTAGATGGACCGAATGGTTCTTATCTGCCAACACATTCTATGTTTCTATGTATTAGATCTAAGGAAAGTGTTTCAAACTTCTTCCAATGGTACACTCTAAATAGAGGATTCAGCACCACAATTCATAATGATTTGCATGTGTTGATCAGTCTTTAAATACATATTACTCCTCCAAAGAAAGAATAAACATACACTGTGATTTAAAAATGAGGAAAAACAGTTATGTTTAGCACCAATTGTACAAGAGGTGACAACACTTGTAAATATCCTGTAATAAGAAACAGGTTGCAAACATGTGGTCATCACACCTAGAAATACTAAAAAGTTTAAATCTCTTATAAAACTTTGTAACGTTTAATAATACCTCACTGCACTCAAGCTGAACATCTGACTGCAACTGAATGGGTCCTCCATGGGTTGTATCCATACCAGATTCCAAACCCATTATATTCCTGTTTCGCAGCATGAATACATTATACAAATGTTCCTAATAGAAGGGAAATAAGAAATAATAGCCAATAAAATAATTAAGTTCTTTGCATTTGCAGGTGCTTAGAACTTCCGCTAGTTCAAAAAGCTTAAAGTGCTACTAAACTTTGAGAATGAACACCTAATAAAAAAATAATTTTTCAAAAGTAATTTTAGCTAATAATATTTCAGTCCTATTATCTGGAATTTAGACTGATGTATTAATATCAGAAAAGATCCGATGTCCAGCTATATCCCAGAAAAGACATGAATATGTCGATGCTTAACCAGAAATACTATAAATAATAAAAGGGCCCCGTAAAGTCCATAAAATATATATATACGAGTTCAACTAAATACTGTACATATGAAGATCACATTCTAATCCACTCGGAATACAAATTCCTCTTAAGATAACACTATAGGCTTGTAATAAAAGTAAAGATACTTAATGAGAGGCAGCAGTGAAAAAGGTGAAGCAGGGAGAAAAAAAAAGAAACTGAACTTGGGTCGTAAACATTTCAATGGATTTTTGTTGCCGCTCCTGAGAATTGCAAAAAAAAAAAAAATACTTAAAGAAAGCAGGAAAATGATAGAAAATGATGAATAAATGGACTTATTTTAGCACTTTGATTTCAATTGCATTATCCACACTTATTTATAGTATTATACTAAATATTGATATTTGACATACGTAATTGAAAAAAAATTTAATCTAATTTCCCAATGTTGCGCTTGCACTTTTAGGGTTTGTAGAATCCCTGAGCACAGTTCTTAATTCAGAATTCTCTTTGTCACATCTATAATACCTAGGCTTTTATCTTTGATGATCTCCCTTCTTATACACCACTTACTAAAAAAAAAAAAAAAAAAAAAAAGCCTTTTATCTTTCACATACTTTTTAAAGTGATTTCCATCTTTTATTCAGTAATTTTCAGCTACACACCATTGTGCATGAACCATGATTTTTCAAGATATGTAGAGGCAGAGAGGCAGATAGCTGGAACGAACAGAGGGATAGAGATTGGAAAGAAAGAAAGAAAAGTCAATTTTGTTAAAAAAAAGGGGGCACAAGAAAGATGGAATGAACAAGGGTATGTCAAACATATGGCCAAAATATTAAAAGTTGGAAAAATTCTCCATTCAAGCTGTTTCGGAGAATTTTGCCAACCTGGCAACTTTAAAAAGGGGATTGATTCGGATCCGCACCATATAAGATCGCAGGTGCCGAGGTCCCCAGACGTCACCCAAGTCTTCAAACACCATAAAAAAGATAAAAGACCCAGCACTCAGTGAACAAAGTTTGGGGGGGGTTTCTTCTGACGCAGGCGACGTTTCAACCCTTACGGGTTTTCTTCAGCTTACGGGTTTTCTTTTTGTAGATTTACAAGCAAGGTACTGGACTTGTTAGGAGATTTTCATAGCACCTTTCTACCAAATCCCTTCCACTCTACTGGCAGATTGCTTTGAGGAAATTAGCTATAAGTGGATGTCCATACTTTCATCTTCTGACGTTCGTATGTTGATACATGTATTGCTGTTTATGTGAACTTCTAAGAAATTCTAATTCTGTGCCCCTCTACGCTAACATTATTATCCTATTTTTTAAAAGAGGACATTGTGATTTGTTGGTTTCCTTACATATATAGATTTTTTATCTTTTTTTTTAGTAGGGCTCATATGTTGTTATTAACAATGCCCTTTTGATGCACAGATATTTTGTGAGAATTGATTTTGGTGCGTCTTTTACTTTTTATTTTTCTGGTTTTCACTGGGGAAGCTTGCATCAGTCCCCCCCACATTTCAAAGGTTTTAGGTCCTGACTTTAGACTCGGCTATTTGACAAATTCGGTCTATTCACTAGAATTCGAGAATAGCTCAAGAAGTTAAACTTTGGAGGTCGACTTTAATTTTGAGACTAAGTCAAATTTGGCAAAATGGTCTAAGCTATTTTTGAGACTCTGGTGCCAAATTTGACTCAGTCTCAAAATGAAAGTCGACCTCCTCGAGCTATACTCGAAATATAGTGAATAGACCCAAATGTGTCATTTCTTATTCCATGGCCATAGTTTTAAAAATCTCTTTATAGATATTAACAAACACAAGCATGATCACCTGCAGCTTTTAGACTGATGTCAAGACAATCTTCTCTAGATTAGTACCATCAACCATCACACCCAACGGATGTCATCCACAATAATTATTATTCAAGTGCAAAAACACTGTAGAAATGTTCTTCTTGTTTTATTAGTCCACACTTATCCACAAGGCATGCAAGTAGAGATATCTAACTCTTTTCCAACAAAGCCCTTGGATGATACAGTGTAAGATCATAATTTATTTTATTAACTTTTAAAAAAATACATTAGAAAGTTATATATGAATTTTAGTTTTAACATATAAGCTAAATAAGATGAATCACGGTTTTAGTTTGCTGAAAAATGATTTCTTAGAATGAGAGGAAGTGCATCTTTACCAATGCATAATTACCATTTTTATCTATAGGACATGCAGGCTGTGCGAAAGACTTATATTAACTACCGGATATTGCCCCCAATATGCCATTTTAATATCCCAGGATATTGCCCCCAATATGCCATTTTAATATGCCAGGATATTGCCCCCAATATGCCATTTAATATGCCATGATATTGCCCCCAATATGCCAGGATATTGCCCCCAATATGCCAGGATATTGCCCCCAATATGCCATTTTAATATGCCAGGATATTGCCCCCAATATGCCATTTAATATGCCATGATATTGCCCCCAATATGCCAGGATATTGCCCCCAATATGCCATTTTAATATGCCAGGATATTGCTCCCAATATGCCATTTTAA
Organism: Pelodytes ibericus; assembly: GCA_036172795.1. Lineage (NCBI taxonomy): Eukaryota > Metazoa > Chordata > Amphibia > Anura > Pelodytidae > Pelodytes > Pelodytes ibericus. Next base: position 31,991,299 of record CM069859.1, on the reverse strand, counting down.
TATGCCAGGATATTGCCCCCAATATGCCATTTTAATATGCCAGGATATTGCTCCCAATATGCCATTTTAATATGCCAGGATATTGCCCCCAATATGCCATTTTAATATGCCAGTATATTGCCCCCAATATGCAATTTAATATGCCATGATATTGCCCCCAATATGCCAGGATATTGCCCCCAATATGCCAGGATATTGCCCCCAATATGCCATTTAATATGCCATGATATAGCCCCCAATATGCCAGGATATTGCCCCCAATATGCCATGTAATATGCCAGGATATTGCCCCTTAGTATGCCACCCTCCTCCCCCCCTTCCCCAGACCCCAGTACTTACCTTGTTCCTGCTCCGTCTCCCGGTGCTTTGAAGGTGCGTGGCTGTGAGGGAAGCGTTGTGAGCTTCCCTCCAGCCGCGCGGAACAATAAAGTTTGTTTTAAAAAAACACACTTAATTGACCGCGCGGCTGGAGGGGAGCTCACAACGCTTCCCTCACAGCCACGCAGCTTCAGAGCACCGGGGGACAGAGCAGGAACGAGGTAAGTTTTAGAATTTTTTTTTTGTGACACCCACCGATCAGCGTAAAACACGCACCCATCATTTGCTCCCTATTTTCAGGGAGAAAAAGTGCGTGTTATACGCCGATAAATACGGTATTATGATATTAATATAATGGATCTAGATTATATTTTTGCATCACCTAATCCTAACCCCTAGATATAGATACTATATAAGCAACAACACATAAGAATTCTCTATCTGACTGTGTCACACTACAACATGTATAGGTTGTATGTAGCTGTTTGCTGAGCACGCATGTGCAGAGTAACAGGAGCTCTTTTGAACCAGCAGGGGGCGAACAGTTAATCATACTCGTGAATGGCAAAATCCTGTATAACAGAATAACCTTAGGTGCTAAGAGAGAATATATCAGATATGTGAATTTTATTTTTAAGAGAACTATTTGAGCACTGTGTAAGTGGACCTTTATATATTTATATATATGTATTAATATATATGATTAAATAAAAAAATATATATAAATATATTCCTGAAGGAGAACATACCGGGAGTTTACAGGAAGAAATTTATAAAACTTTAAGTACTTGATCTCTGTGTTTTGTGATACGTGGTGTAATTTTGCTAAAATATCTGTAGCCTCCCGTTTTTTCCTGTTGTTATTTATAAATATTAATACACATGCCAATATTTTATTTGTATCAATTAACAACATACAAACCGAATGAACCGAAGAAAAATCGTTGTTTTTGTGGTTACCAACCTTTGTCTTCAAAATAGCATACAATTTGTTATGTAGACAGTTTCTGCGTAGTAGATTTGTCCAAATATCTTTTTACTCAAATATTTAAACACCCAAGTTACTGTGTTTTTTTGTGTATGCATAGTTTATTAACTTAGTCTTGTTTCCTTGTTGGAGGTACAGCTTTTCGGCTGCAAGTCTTCCTTGAAGACCACTTCTGGCCAGACTTCTCCAGACAGGGTTCTACTATTTTCTGCCAAGTCTTGGTCGATGGCACTGCTGGACATCTTCTGATTGTGATGGGCAGTAAGCATGATGTGTCTTCCATTTGCTTGGCCGACCACTGCGTCTACGGACTTCAACCATGCACTCTTCATTCTTCAATTGCAGGAGGTCCTGTGTGCATTACAAAAGTATATTTTTCCTTTCTTGCTGGCTGTCTCCTTGTTTGGAGCTATGGAAAGGCAACCTGGTCCCACAAGCTTTACGATCTTATAAACAGGAGACCATGACACATTTAATAATCATCTTTCTCTTTCCTCAACTCTCCCAGCACATATTACCTTTTCTCTACAAGGTTTAGGTAATGAGCACTTTAAACTCTGTATATATATTGTTTTCTTATCTTGGTAACCCTTGTACATCTGCATGCCTCCTAACTCTCCCATTATGCCTCCAAACATTCCCGATTTAGAGTCTGTGTACCACGCTCTACATTTCTTGTTGTAAGCAATTGGTGAGATGGAATCTTGTAACCATTGCTGCAAGCAATTTGTGACGTGGAATCTTGTAACCATTGCTGCTAGCTTGGCTTTAACCATTGCTGCAAGCTATCCATGAAGTGGGCTCTTGTAACCATTGCTGCAAGCAAAAAAAGGACCAATAGTTGTGTAGCTCTGGTTTTATAGTTTGACTCTCAGCCTGCTCACCACTGGTGTGACTGTCAGATTTGTCAACCTCCTGCCAGCTTTTGACTTTGGTTGGCTTTCAGACTCAAAACTCAAACTCATCCTCCTGTATGATTCCTGAATGTGTTCACACAGGGCCTGATTTTCAATAATGCACAGTGGTAACTTGCATGGAGAATCACCTTATGAGAACTCAGTGTGCCCATTTCTACACATTCTCCCCTCTATTTTTATTATTAACCCTCTTACGTTTACCAATGCTTCATAAAGCCTAAATTCCAATCACAAAATTCTTAATTCTATTTATTGAGTTGTAGGAGACGTGTCAGAAAAATTAAGTAGACTTTCTAGCCTGAATAAAAATGATGAATACATTATTGTGCATTTATTAGTTTTTACATACCTTACTTACCCTGAGTAGATCAGTAGATCAGTAGTAAGAAAAATACTTCCAATGTGCTTCACCTTCTGCAAAATATTCAAAAATGGAGCAACGATTTTTCACAAACAAAACATTATTCCATGAACCCAAATAATGAAAAGTATTGAGGCACACACACATGCACACCTACCAATTGTTGGCACGGGACAGCAGGGAGCATGGCCTCAGAGGGGAAGTGACATGCTTTTCTGCTTCCTGAGTAGTGCTGTCAGATAGTTTGCCAATGCAATCGTGCTTGCACAGTACACTGGCAGAAGAATGACATCTGCTCATGTGCGATTTTATTGCCAAGAAGCATCGTAGATGATAATTAAATGCCAGACATTGAACACGTTGCCCGACATTGTCCCCCCAAAAATCCATGACTGTGGGTTGTTTCTCATAAAGTGAGAAAGAAAAGGAAGATGCACATGTTATCAGAAAAAAAAAATGTTTATTAGGTAGGTTATAAAGTAATGTTTTAGTCCATCTTGTGGATATTGAAGATGGATTTTACACATTTAAAAAGACACAGAGGGAAGTGAAAACAAATACAGTGACAATTGTATCATTCTACTTGTGTTACACACAATTACACACTCTATTACATTGTCTACCTACCTTTAAGTCCTCTGAAATGATTACCATTTTCCTCACATGTTAAGGTAAGGATTGTAAACATACTCTATATTCTGCTCCTGGGTTTTTACACCCAAGATGCATTTATCCACTTTAATTATCCGTTGCCCCAGCTCTGACCAATTTTCTAGTTTAGCTAAATCATTTGCCATTAGGCTTATCCCTCCATGAACATCAACCCTGTTGCAAATCTTTGTATCATCAGCAAAAAGACATACTTTACCAACAAGACCTTCTGCAATATCACTAATAAAAATATTAAAGAGAATGGGTCCAAGTACAGATCCCTGAGGTACCCCACTAGTAACAAGACCTTGCATCGAATATACCCCATTGACTACAACCCTCTGTTGCCTGTCACTCAGCCATTGACTAATCCATTCAACAATATTCGCAAATTACCACTCTTTATTAACACTGATCGGTTTAATAAGTCTGTTAGTAGCTTTGCTATTACACTACTAACTCTTTTAATAATATCGGATCGATCCAATCAGCTTATTTAATTTGATGTTACTGTAGAAGTAGAACCATTTCCTCTGTAATTCCACTTTCAACAAATTACACCTTATTCTTTCTATCTGTCTGAGGTCCCTTTGTTGAGGAAGTCAGCTAGGACTTTATTTTCTTCCAATCATTTCCTTTTTTTTTTAGTCTGACTATTGCTTGACTGACCGTTCTTTTACATATAAGTAAAATGTTTTATTCTTTTTTTTTTTTTCTTGGACTAGTTTTTTCTCTGTTTTTGCTTTGGAAGCTCTTATGACGTGCTTTGACTCTTTCCGTCTTATAGATCTGCCTATATTCCTTGCATTTTTTTGTTTTTTAATCATTAAATGTTGAGTATCCCTTATCCAAAATGCTTGGAACCAGAAGTATTTTGGATAACAAATCATTTTGGATAACAGATTTCTGGATAAGGGATATTCAACCTGTGCTGAATTCTAGATTTTAGTTTTTTCACTATATTGGCTACTTCTGCGGAGTGGTTTCTTCAGCTACTTGCTCTTCCTGACAAGTCTAATGCAATTTTCTGTTGCCTTTAATAAAGCAACTTTTAAATAATCCCTTTCTCTCCTAGACCCCATTTAATCCACTCCAGTCTGATAACACACGTACTAATCTCCCCTGCTTATTCATCGGTCTGTCTCTGTATATCTAATTAAATCCTTTACGGACTGTACCAAGTGGTGCATAAAATGTAGGCGCTATATAAATAAGCGTTACAATAACCTTCATATATCACAGTTTCTTTATAAACAGTCAAGAAAGACCCTATTTTTTCCAGCTATACCTGTTAAATCCTTAAGGACAGATTGAGGTGGAACAATAAAGGGTGCCGCAGGGGCTCGTCCCTTTAAGGGTGTCCAAGACAGACGTGGTCTCTTGTATCATAGCCACAATTAGCCATACTGGCCTAGTGGGGAACCCAAAAATTGTTTCTGCATCAGGGATCATAATGGTCTTTTTATGCTGGGACAGATTATTTGTGCCACTTATATAATCTAGATACAGCGAAGAGTTAATTTAACAAATATATTAAATGTAAGACTAAGTACCTTTAAATTTAATTTGCCAATAGAGGATTTTTTGGGAAAAATAAAATATATGGAAAAGGAGGTGATTTCCTGCTCACATAACATGCAAGTTAAAAAATGAGCAGTGTGTTAGTTTTCCCCTGGTGAGCCAGGTCTGGCGGGTTGTCGTCAGAGATGCTGGCTGGGGAGATCAGAAGATTTCCCCATCACCAGCATCTCCGTGGCGACAAGGCAGCATGGTATCTGTACAATGACCTTCTGGTGCTCCAGCCAGATCAGTGAGGGGGAGCGCGAGAGAGACAGCATGGAAGGAGGGAGGAGGGAGTTAGTGGGGAAGGGGGGAGGAGGGTGTTAAACTGGCTGTGGCATACTAATGGGAAAAATGTGGCATATTAATGGGCATACTGGCTGTGCCAAATTAATAGCAAATCAGTGGCATATTAATGGGCAAACTGGTTGTGGCATATTAATGGAGAAATTGTCTGTGGAATATTAATGGGCATACTGGCTGTGGCAAATTAATTGGAAGACAGTGGCATATTAATGGGCAAACTGACTGTGGCATATTAATGGAAAAACTGGCTGTTGCATATTAATGGGGTAAGTCCTGGATGTGCAATATGTATGAGGGGGCATGTCATGGGGTGCAGGGGTAAGCCCTGGATGTGCAATGTGGGCGTAGGGGCAACTTACCATATTACTTTGTTCCAATAGAGGCAAATCAATTACTATAGTTACTACTTACACTGACTACTACAGTTAGATTAATTGCTTAGCTATGATACCACAAGGTGATATCATAAATAGGAGATAGCACGCACACATTTAGAACATGTTTTTTTTCCTCTTAGAGACACTCACATATGCAAACATGGGTTCTGTTCTGTTCAGTATTGCTTAAACTCCTGCACTGTATTAACATCTGCTGGAAGTCTAATCTATGCACCCACCATCCACTCAGATATGTAATACTCTCTGGTGCTACTTTTAAACCTCGCAGCCTCTAATTTAAGACATGGTGTATGCACTGAAACGTGACTTGCAAGTAAGTTGAGTTGAACATTTCATCTCACCGACACTATATTATGCTACATAGAAACTTAGAATGTGTCGGCAGATAAGAACCATTCGGCCCAACTAGTCTGCCCAATTATCTAAATAATGTTATTAGTCCTTGGCCTTATCTTATACATAGGATAGCCTTGTGCCTACCTGAAGCATGCTTAAACTCCTTCACAGTGTTAACCTCCGCTGGAAGGCTATTCCATACATCCACTACCATCTCAGTAAATTATTTGATATCACTTTTAAACCTCTAATTTAAGACTATGTCCTCTAGGTGTGGTAGTTTTTCTTCTTTTGAATATTCTCTCCTCCTTTACTGTGTTGATTCCCTTTATTTATATTACTGTTTCTATCATCCCCCTGTCACGTCTTTAGTTCAAGCTATACATGTTAATATTCTTTAACTTGTCCTCGCCAGTTTTATCATACAATCCATGAACCAGTTTAATAGCCCTTTTCTGACTCTCGCTATGTTGCGCTGGGACAGACCTGGTGAGCTTCTCCTACTAGAAGAGGGCTGTTGGCCATTGATATTGCCTAGTTATATCTTTTTAAAAATCACTTTTTCACAATGCATTATTCAGGGCCTACTCTGGTCTTCTAGCAAGAGGAACTGGCCAGATTTGTCCCTGCACATTGCATAGTTAAACATTTGCATTTTACTTCAACTTCATAAAACTGAGCCCTATGTTTTTCTAATCCAGGTATATTTCCTCCTTTTTAAATCTATTCTAAATCTGATTCTCCTCCGTTAGTGTGGCGATTCTCTTATGTATGTAAATATTCCTCTGCCTTTTCTTCTCTCCAAGCTATACATATCAGGGTCTGGTCCTTGTCCCCGACCGCCCCCCCGCCAGGATCATATTAATGTTCTGCGTTCATGTATGAACAGGAGAAATTGACTGGGAATTTACTGGATGTAGAAAACCCCTAGGGAGGATGGAAACAGGTGGGAATCCAACTGGAATCAGAGAGGCGTCAGTTTCTCCTTAGCTGGGCTGTCTTACATCAGTGCCGAGATTACTGCATGTAATCCGTTCATTCAATATATCAGAATGCAATTAATATAAATTAAGAGGACATCGCTAGAACCACATTCATATTAAAAACACATTTATACACCAGCTGTTCGTTTTCCTAAATTCTCTAACCAAATTTCAATAGGTAGCGGCCAGCATGTGCAAATTTACACTATTACACAAATCAGTGCTATTCCCTGAGGAGTGTCTACTCACAACATTGAACAAGACTGCAAACTACTGAAAGAGACCAAGTCGCTCATCAGCGTTGTCTCACTTAAGGGTATAAGTGCATTATCAATGATTGCATATTATTTATGGCCTTTTATTGGAAACAAATGGAGGGGAAGGAACACAAGCACGGAAAGAAAGATCTCTTTAATTTTGCTTTGAAACAGTCTAACAAAATGTAAGCTTGCCTAAATCTCAATTTGTTATGTTAGCAAATATTGTCTGCTTCGTTTAATGGGACTGTATCACTTAAACGTTGTTTTTACTGCGCGTTTAGAGAATAAAAAATGTTTGAAAACGATCTATACATTGTGCTAGAAAGACTGCAAGCAAATGCCCATAAATTAAGCAAGTATCTCTATGAACCATGTCGTACTTCCTGACAACGGCTTTTCGATTCGTCCGTTTACAATCTGGGAATCAAGGGAAGGTTTACGAAATCAAATCCCCACTCTCGCTCTTCTAGTAAACCTGTGTTTAGTATAATGGAGCAATAACCAGAAGAGGCACAGACCAGCAGGTCCCCTCTCACACTAACAGAGGGCTTCCACTGAGTTGACAGCATGGTCACTGGGAAAAGGAGCCCTGCCAAAAATTACCAATGCATTGACCCCATTTTGATGACTAGTCACTTTTTATGTTGTCTTTTATATTAATATCTATCACTGCTATATGCTGATGGAAGTGCTTCCAATGTATCTATAAGACTAACAGACAGAAACTGGTTCACTGACCTCTATTAACAAGGCCTCACCTGTTTGAATGAGCTATTGACAGACCAATAATGGGCATGTCTGTTGGTGATAGGCCAAAACGGGGATGGGACAATTCATCGCGGCTGCATTAACGCAGCAGCTTCACCGTCCCCTCTCGCGCTTTGGCCAGGATATCGCGGGACAGTTCATTGCGGGATGGCTGAAGGTGAGTATTATTAATGTTTATTAGGGGTTAATTTAAGTATTAGGGTTTGGGGGGGTTTCGGTATTAGGGTTCGGGGGGTTGGGTATTAGGGTTCCGTGGCGTAGCATTAGTATTATACTTAATTTTAGTATTAGGGTTCAGGGGTGTTAATTTTAGTATTAGGGTTCAGGGGTGTTAATTTTAGTATTAGGGTTCGCGAGAGGTAATTTTAGTATTAGGGTTTTGGGGGGGTTCATTTATTAGGGGGGGTCATTTATTGGGGGTGTACGTTCGTAAGCGCTTACATTGCCGCAATGAGGCGTCCGCGTTCATCTTTACCGCTGACAGTTCAGCGTTCAAACTGACTCGCTGAACTGTCAGCAGTGAAGCAGTTGCGAAGAAGTTTCCTAGACCCGGCCAAACCAACTAGTATAGATCCAGGAAATCAATCTCCTACTGCTTGGTTTTCCCCTACTAAACTAGTGATCTCTCAACAAAACAAGATAAAAAGAAGATGTAATAAGCAATTAAATCAGCTTTTTGACATTACTTCAACTGTTACAGGGTTAAAATGGCCCTTATCTGTGATCCATACAATTAACAAAGACATAGGTTTCCTCCATTGCAAATAGTGAATTCAGCACCCATCCATGATGCAAATTAAAAAAAAAAAACACTTTACTGGAAAATAAGATTGACTAAGTGCACTTATAAACATGGTGTTCCCCACTAAGCCCCCCACCCCCAGTTATTGTCATTTGTGAAATATTTTTCATCTAACTACAAACTTTTTGCTTGTTGAAATTATCTATTTCAACATAATCAAATGTCTGTTTCTTATTTTTATATATCATTTTATAAAAAATTTCTAATCACTTCTAAAACAATTTTAAAAGCATCTGCCACGAGGTGCCTCAACTTGATACAATGCATGTATTTTCATAAACAATTTTTATGACCCATAATTTAGCTATTTTTTTTTAACATAATCTGTAAACTCTGTCATCTGGAATCCCACAAATGCTGAAAGCGGTATATTAATTACTATTGCCATCTGCGCTAAACAAAGGGAAAAACAATATTTTAGTCCAGAGACTTTAATCACATCAGTTATGTTTGGCATTATTTTCTGTGTTTGTTGATTGACTTTATTACACTTTACCATTGAATAATAAATTTGTAGACAAACATGTATCCATGATGCAATTATGCATAATGTTTAAAATCAAGGTAAGCTTATGCAGTATATGCATATTTAGGTTGGTGGAATTAGTCTTCAACATAATAAAAAATAAGTTAAAAATAATTTCCACAATTGGTGATTGGAAATAAATCTAGGTAATTTACTGGACTGATTGAAGATCTGTCTCTATAGCAATAGCAGAATGTAGTGTTCTTCTTAACACACGCACACATGCATATATATATAGAAAGAGAGAGAACCAACAATTTACACAGAACTTGGTCTAGACCATAAAGGGGAATGCAGACTAATCTAGGTGAACAGAAACAGATCAATATATGAGTAAGAGAGCCCTGCTCGAAAGTTTACAATCTACAACCTGGGAATGGGCGTGGTCAGAGAGGGGCATACAAAGATTGGAAACTAGGGGTCATGGCTAACCACCAATGCGAGCAGACACATCTTAGATCAGCTCTCCTGTCAAAGGTGCCTAATCCTTTTGATATCTTTTGTCAACCGGCTTGCTCCCAAACAGATCTTTCCTCTCTACATGACCAAGTAAGTGTGCAACATAGTTTAAAATTAAATATCAGAACTTAAAGCTGACCTTCAGCAACAAGGTCATTTTTTACAAATCCTGGAGGATGAGCAATCTTCTTCTTTCCCTGGTGCTCCGTTCTATTTGCTATATAAACACTGCTATGTCCACAAACCTCCAAACCCTGAAGAAGACTGAGAAGTCGAAATGCGTTGGCTGGTTCGCCTTTGTTCCTTCGTGGACACCGTGGTCCTCTGCTGTTGGCACCGCCTGTACTACAATCCATAGACAATCTGACACCTCAGCTATCCACACCTAACCTCTTAGTGACACTGGGACGTTCAATGACTTCCTAATTTTACTGGTCCTAAAAGACGCGAGGACGGTATAGAACATCCTGTATTTAACAGCTCATCGTGGCTCCCCATGGTGAGCTGCACTCAGACCTGGCTGCAGGGACTTGCAGCGGGATCATACCTACCTACTTTAAGTGGCCTCAGTCTGATAGGGAAAATGTAGCCGGTGCTCACAGCAAGCACCGGCTACATTTTACCGAATTGTGCTATGCCTGAACTTCCGGGTTCGGACACCCCTCCGTGACATCACACGTGATGTTGGGAGGTATCGCAATCTTTTAGCAGGGCCCACAAGGTCTATTAAGACCCTGATTGGGTCTCTGCCATTATGTTCCTGGTTACCGATGACCTTGTGATCAGTGGCCAGGAACTAAAAGTGGCGTTTTGGTGCTTGCGTTGTCTGGGATGCAAGCACCATGCGCCATAAAATATGTTATCTCCATTAATGCCAAGGGGCTTTGTTCTCTTAGTAACAGGTGCAGATTACTCCACTAAATGATTTTCCTTAAGACCAATTTCGTATTAGTTTAAGAAACTAATTTAGAGTCCCAAAATTCTCATTCTACAAATACTCCCGTGCATAAAAACAGGGTTGCCATTTGCATCAGAAACAACACACTATTTGGGTATGGAGATACAACACCAATTTATGAGTTCGATGCTTAATAAATTGAAGAGTTTTACAGAAGATGACTTTAACCTGGCCCTGGATTCTCGACTTGATCATTTCACCGGCTCCACTGGTTCCAGATGTTATCATTTGAAGAAGGTTAAAAAGCACTTCATTCTATGGAGCTCTGGAACATGGCGAACATTCCATCCTGTGAGTAAGGAGTTTACATTTTACGTAGTGACGCATGACAAGTTCTCTCATAGACTCATCCCCCTAATTAAGGGTGCAACCATGGGACATGGAGTGTCCACACTCCCATTACTTTAAAACCATCAAACTCTTCCTCTCTACTAACTCATTGAATGGACCACTGGAGACTCAACTTGAATCTCACTTAAAAAATTATTTTATGGACAATTTGTTTGAAGAAGTCCCCATTCCAGTAATGTGGAAAGCCCACAAAGCTGTACTGAGAGGACCCTTTATAAGCACAGGGTTCCATATAAAAAGAAAAAATGTAGGTTAGTGGAGATTAATATAAACATATTAACAGGGCCGGCCTTAAGTGTTCCTTGTCTCTCACCCCCTGTTCTGCCTCTCTCTCCCCCCTCCACCTGATCTGCCTCTCACTCCCTTTTCTGTCCCTCTCTCACCACCTGTTGTCTCTCCCCCCCCCCCTGCCTGCAAATGTGGTTCAAGGGAGGGGGCGGAGCTAACCGGCTCAGCGGTGTAGCTCCGCCCCCACCCTGTGAAGCAGGGAGCCACAGACAGCAATAGAAAGTGTTGCTTGGCTCCCCATGCCTGCATTAAGCATGGAGCCTGCACTAAGCATGGGGAGCCTGCATTAAGCATGGGGAGCCGAGCAGCACTTTCTATTGCTGTCTGTGGCTCCCTGTGAAGCAGACGCTGCTCTGCTTCACAGGGTGGGGGCGGAGCTACACCACTGAGCCGGTTAGCTCCGCCCCCTCCCGGACCCAGCACAGCATGCCGAGCAGAGGGCTGGTGAGGGGGGATCTTTTGATCTCCCCCAGCCAGTGCCACTACCGGCTTTTTTTTTTTACTTTTTTTTTTTTCTCAATGGCTGGGCAGGCGTCCCCTGGAGTGTTGCGCCCTGTGCAATCGCACAGGTCGCACACCCCTAAAGCCGGCCCTGCATATTAAGCACCACACAAGGCAATAAACGGTATACCAAAGCCTTTTAGCAATACACTCAAAATTAATGGCGTTACTCACACCTAAACATTCAACATCGCTCTTATATGCAAAAAGTTCTAGGAATGAACTAACACAATTGGTAAATCCTTAGCTAGTGCACTATAATAAAAACAACAGACCTCTTATATACCAAATATTGGAAACAAAAATAATCACATTTGTAGAATATTTTCGTGATTACTATGACACCGTATACAACTTGTCAGATAATGCACCTCCACACTATGATATGCCTATCCCTGAAAACATAGCTAAAAACCTTACATTTAAACTGTCTTTGACGGTGCCATCACCTGGGAGGAGTTAAAAGAGGCTCTCAAAACCCCTCTATTGGTAAAATCCAGGACCCCGATGGGCTAATCATTAACGAATCCAACCAATCCTAACCCTGCACCTCCACGCAGACATTAAGTCACTATCTCTGGGACGAAAGCTTCCGTTTCAGTCAAAAGAAGGCCATATTTATGTAATACCCAAGCTGGATAGCAATTTGGACTCCTGTGCTAGTTTCCACCCAATAACATTATTAAATACCAACATCATCCTTCCAACCAGCTAATAGAATCAAACAGTTCTTCCGGATGCTATTTTTGAAGACCTAGTGGAATTATTCCCTGGCCGCAAGGCGAGGGGCAACACCACTAAAATCTTTAATTTGATCCATTGGTAACAACAATAGGACACGCTACTGTCCACAGACGCATATAAGGCATTTGACAGGGTGAGCTGGCCATTCCTTTTTTTTCTACTCTCTGTGGATCCTCTTTGCTTAGCTTGAGGTGCCCTCTTCCACAAGCTCCAATGCCATCAGAGGGAAACCAGTCTCCACTGGAATCAAAATTCTCCATACATCCAAAGACTTCAAGAGATGTCTTCCGACAATGACTGCCATGCTTTCTGCATTGCAGGAGTAAAGTTAGCAGTGTTTGCAGATGACCTCCAGGAACCGGGGGTATTCATTAAACTGTCATCCTTCAAAAGGAATTTGCACAAATACGTATACCTAAATCTTTTTTCTGTACCCTTAAAAATCTGCATTTGGAAGGGAATCAAACCCCTGGCTGTGGAAGAAATATCTTATTAAACCCAGGGTACTCTTGACCAGATGGTACCTGGTTCCGGGCTGACCTACACTGTATCTTCAACAGTCAATCGGACCTTTGCGGGAGATTTGTCTTTTTCACCCTGGGACATATATAAATAAATGGTAATGTAATATAATATATATTTGACGGAGCTGTCCTTAACTCACACATTATAAAGTGAGTTTATCAGACAGGGGGGCAGGTCAGGTGCAACTATGCAGGTATGAATGTGCAACTGGCTCGGAAATGCTTTTTTTTCCCATCAGATTGGCAAAAGTCAACCCCTTACTAAATTTAAACATGCCCAGCCTATTGTGTAAAACACACACTATCTAAACCATTCCTTTCTACGGTCTAGTACAACCCTACCACGCCTTCTACTGTATACACATATGTAAATCATGAAATCTTAATTAAATAATGATAGATATTGGTAATACACCTTGCACTCCATCATCCCTTTGGATATTCAACAATAAATATCCTTCTTACACTCGTCCACTGTGACCCCATGCTTCCCTTTAGCAAGTCTACGTCCAGCCTGTCCACTATGTGTATGTTTGTTTTCCTCTTTGCACAGAACTGCCGATGGTACTTTCTAAACAAATAATGAATAAACAATTATGACATACAGCTACAAAGTAATCTAATGTTGGCCATATATGCATGTGTAAAACTAAATGTATGGAGTACCCATTTATCAGAAAATACATGTATATTTGGAAAACCTTTGGAACTGCACAAAAAAAGCTTTCGCAATATACTTTCAAGCACATTTTCAATCTTGTGTGAACCACTAGCTCATTCTCCCTTTTCTGTTGAATTTCTAGTAATGTTCTGGTGAAAGACAAATTATCCTATTCTGAAAGCTTTAGGGGTTTGCATAAAAATATATACTATTGTAGGCTATATTGACTTACAGGGCAGTTAAGCCTTGTAAATCATGTATTGTTGGTTTTGGTTATAGTCTTTGAAATCTCACAGATTTGATGTTACCAGGGCTAGACCTTTGTCAATCACATGCATATGTAAACAAAGCAGTATTTGGTATTCATGTACGCAGTAGATAAAGGGTATTCAAATTCACTGCTGCAGAATATGCTGGTGCATTATAAATGAATGCTAATAAAAATGAAATAATATATTTAAAAAAAAAAATAATAATAATACATGTTTGGACGGTGTTGGGGATTTTGTGGAAAATGATCTCGGTCTTTGCAGTGGCAAGGTTTGCAGTTTCCCTCAAATATTTCCGCATGGTTAATGACTAAAGTATATGTTAGTTCTATGTCGTAAGGGTCATTATTTTCTTAAAATGAACGCTCTAGTCTGAATAAAACAATTAACAAACGCGACAATCACTCGGACTTGATCACGACCTACATTTTTTAATTCACATTGAAATGAAATAATTATGAAGATGTATGTATTTATTCAATTCTGAATATCTGTGTATATATTTCATTTACTCCCAAATACCAGGTTTGCAGCATCTACTGACCCTTCCACTCAGCTCTTAGCATTTGGCCAAAGACTATGAGGGGAAAAAAGCTACATTTGAAAGAGGGACTAAACCCTAAAAATAAAAATCTGCCATATAAAAGACTTCACTTAATATTTTCCTTTTACATTGTTACAGTGCAGTTGAGATTGAAAAAAGACTTGCTTGGGTCTATCAAGATCAAACCCCTTTACTATTTCTTTAATGCTGTTTATACTGGTCTAATGTGCTAGAACAGTGCAGACATCTTGTGTCTGTCTCACTGTCTGCCTGCTCCCTTCTAATACAGTGTCATACTTCCTAGATATTTGATTTATCATTCACACTCACTCCTGCTCCACTGTCTTCTTTAATAGCTGTTCATATTATCATTCATTTACACATTCCCATTCACAGATGCTTTCATTCCTCCCATCTTTCATTAGTGCTTGTGAATCCAAAATAGCAACATAAGGTGAGGGGAAAAGAAACCACTTGATGCGTTTCGTGTTTTGCCAACGCTTTACCAACCATTATTCATAATCATTGGTAAAATGAGTTACGCTCTTTGAATTTACAAATACTAATGAATGCACCCAGTTACTTTTCACTAACTGGGAGTGCCGAGTGTTGGGCGAAATAAAGTCTGCTATTTCATGCATTCCAACTCTGCAAAACTTGGGTGGTCAGCGTTTGAGTGCGGGAAGCATTCTCTGGTGTCTCAGACGATGAATGATATTGAGATTGCAGTGACTGTCCTGAAAATCATAACGAAAGTAGAGACGCAGCCTCCAAATCAGAACTGCCAAGCAAATAGGTAGAGACGCAGCCTCCAAATCAGAACTGTCCAGCACAAAGATAGAGACGCAGCCTCCAAATCAGAACTGCCCAGCACAAAGGTAGAGACGCAGCCTCCAAATCAGAACTGTCCAGCACAAAGGTAGAGACGCAGCCTCCAAATCAGAACTGTCCAGCACAAAGGTAGAGACGCAGCCTCCAAATCAGAACTGCCAAGCACAAAGGTAGAGACTCAGCCTCCAAATCAGAACTGTCCAGCACAAAGGTAGAGACGCAGCCTCCAAATCAGAACTGTCCAGCACAAAGGTAGAGACGCAGCCTCCAAATCAGGACTGTCCAGCACAAAGGTAGAGATGTAGCCTCCAAATCAGAACTGTCCAGCACAAAGGTAGAGACACAGCCTCCAAATCAGGACTGTCCAGCACAAAGGTAGAGACGCAGCCTCCAAATCAGAACTGTCCAGCACAAAGGTAGAGACGCAGCCTCCATATCAGAACTGTCCCGCACAAAGGTAGAGACGAAGCCTCCAAATCGGGACTGTCCAGCACAAAGGTAGAGACGCAGCCTCCAAATCAGAACTGTCCAGCAAATAGGTAGAGACGCAGCCTCCAAATCAGAACTGTCCAGCACAGAGATAGAGACGCAGCCTCCAAATCAGAACTGTCCAGCACAAAGGTGCAGACGCAGCCTCCAAATCAGAACTGTCCAGCACAAAGGTAGAGACGCAGCCTCCAAATCAGAACTGTCCAGCACAAAGGTAGAGACGCAGCCTCCAAATCAGGACTGTCCAGCAAATAGGTAGAGACGCAGCCTCCAAATCAGAACTGTCCAGCAAATAGGTAGAGACGCAGCCTCCAAATCAGAACTGTCCAGCAAATAGGTAGAGACGCAGCCTCCAAATCAGAACTGTCCAGCACAAAGGTAGAGACTCAGCCTCCAAATCAGGACTGTCCAGCACAAAGGTAGAGACGCAGCCTCCAAATCAGGACTGTCCAGCACAAAGGTAGAGACGCAGCCTCCAAATCAGAACTGTCCAGCACAAAGGTAGAGACGCAGCCTCCAAATCAGAATTTTCCAGCACAAAGGTAGAGACGCAGCCTCCAAATCAGGACTGTCCAGCACAAAGGTAGAGACGCAGCCTCCAAATCAGAACTGTCCAGCACAAAGGTAGAGACGCAGCCTCCAAATCAGAACTGTCCACCACAAAGGTAGAGACACAGCCTCCAAATCAGAACTGTCCAGCACAAAGATAGAGACACAGCCTCCAAATCAGAACTGTCCAGCACAAAGGTAGAGACGCAGCCTCCAAATCAGAACTGCCCAGCAAATAGGTAGAGACGCAGCCTCCAAATCAGAACTGTCCAGCACAAAGGTAGAGACGCAGCCTCCAAATCAGAACTGCCCAGCACAAAGGTAGAGACGCAGCCTCCAAATCAGAACTGTCCAGCACAAAGGTAGAGACTCAGCCTCCAAATCAGAACTGTCCAGCACAAAGGTAGAGAGGCAGCCTCCAAATCAGAACTGTCCAGCACAAAGGTAGAGACGCAGCCTCCAAATCAGGACTGTCCAGCACAAAGGTAGAGACGCAGCCTCCAAATCAGAACTGTCCAGCACAAAGGTAGAGACGCAGCCTCCAAATCAGAACTGTCCAGCACAAAGGTAGAGACGCAGCCTCCAAATCAGGACTGTCCAGCACAAAGGTAGAGACGCAGCCTCCAAATCAGAACTGTCCAGCACAAAGGTAGAGACGCAGCCTCCAAATCAGGACTGTCCAGCAAATAGGTAGAGACGCAGCCTCCAAATCAGAACTGTCCAGCACAAAGGTAGAGACGCAGCCTCCAAATCAGAACTGTCCAGCACAAAGGTAGAGACGCAGCCTCCAAATCAGAACTGTCCAGCACAAAGGTAGAGACTCAGCCTCCAAATCAGAACTGTCCAGCAAATAGGTAGAGACGCAGCCTCCAAATCAGGACTGTCCAGCACAAAGGTAGAGACGCAGCCTCCAAATCAGAACTGTCCAGCACAAAGGTAGAGACGCAGCCTCCAAATCAGAACTGTCCAGCACAAAGGTAGAGACGCAGCCTCCAAATCAGGACTGTCCAGAAAATAGGTAGAGACGCAGCCTCCAAATCAGGACTGTCCAGCACAAAGATAGAGACGCAGCCTCCAAATCAGAACTGTCCAGCACAAAGGTAGAGACGCAGCCTCCAAATCAGAACTGCCCAGCACAAAGGTAGAGACGCAGCCTCCAAATCAGGACTGTCCAGCACAAAGGTAGAGACGCAGCCTCCAAATCAGAACTGCTCAGCACAAAGGTAGAGACGCAGCCTCCAAATCAGAACTGCCAAGCAAATAGGTAGAGACGCAGCCTCCAAATCAGAACTGTCCAGCACAAAGGTAGAGACGCAGCCTCCAAATCAGGACTGTCCAGCACAAAGGTAGAGACGCAGCCTCCAAATCAGGACTGTCCAGCACAAAGGTAGAGACGCAGCCTCCAAATCAGAACTGTCCAGCAAATAGGTAGAGACGCAGCCTCCAAATCAGAACTGTCCAGCACAAAGGTAGAGACGCAGCCTCCAAATCAGGACTGTCCAGCAAATAGGTAGAGACGCAGCCTCCAAATCAGAACTGTCCAGGACAAAGGTAGAGACGCAGCCTCCAAATCAGAACTGTCCAGCACAAAGGTAGAGACGCAGCCTCCAAATCAGAACTGTCCAGCACAAAGGTAGAGACGCAGCCTCCAAATCAGGACTGTCCAGCACAAAGGTAGAGACGCAGCCTCCAAATCAGAACTGTCCAGCACAAAGGTAGAGACGCAGCCTCCAAATCAGGACTGTCCAGCACAAAGGTAGAGACGCAGCCTCCAAATCAGAACTGTCCAGCACAAAGGTAGAGACGCAGCCTCCAAATCAGAACTGTCCAGCACAAAGGTAGAGACGCAGCCTCCAAATCAGAACTGTCCAGCACAAAGGTGCAGACGCAGCCTCCAAATCAGGACTGCCCAGCACAAAGGTAGAGACGCAGCCTCCAAATCAGAACTGTCCAGCACAAAGGTAGAGACGCAGCCTCCAAATCAGAACTGTCCAGCACAGAGACGCAGCCTCCAAATCAGAACTGTCCAGCACAGAGACGCAGCCTCCAAATCAGAACTGTCCAGCACAAAGGTAGAGACGCAGCCTCCAAATCAGGACTGTCCAGCAAATAGGTAGAGACGCAGCCTCCAAATCAGAACTGTCCCTTGCAACGGTAGAGACGCAGCCTCCAAATCAGGACTGTCCAGCACAAAGGTAGAGACGCAGCCTCCAAATCAGAACTGTCCAGCACAAAGATAGAGACGCAGCCTCCAAATCAGAACTGTCCAGGACAAAGGTAGAGACGCAGCCTCCAAATCAGGACTGTCCAGCACAAAGGTAGGGACGCAGCCTCCAAATCAGAACTGTCCAGCAAATAGGTAGAGACGCAGCCTCCAAATCAGAACTGTCCAGCACAAAGGTAGAGACGCAGCCTCCAAATCGGGACTGTCCAGCAAATAGGTAGAGACGCAGCCTCCAAATCAGGACTGTCCAGCACAAAGGTAGAGACACAGCCTCCAAATCGGGACTGTTCCAAGAAAAGGTAGAGACGCAGCCTCCAAATCAGAACTGTCCAGCACAAAGGTAGAGACGCAGCCTCCAAATCAGAACTGTCCAGGACAAAGGTAGAGACGCAGCCTCCAAATCAGAACTGTCCAGCACAAAGGTAGAGAGGCAGCCTCCAAATCAGAACTGTCCAGCACAAAGATAGAGACGCAGCCTCCAAATCAGAACTGCCCAGCACAAAGGTAGAGACGCAGCCTCCAAATCAGAACTGTCCAGCACAAAGGTAGAGACGCAGCCTCCAAATCAGAACTGTCCAGCACAAAGATAGAGACGCAGCCTCCAAATCAGGACTGTCCAGCACAAAGGTAGAGACGCAGCCTCCAAATCAGGACTGTCCAGCACAAAGGTAGAGACTCAGCCTCCAAATCAGAACTGTCCAGCAAATAGGTAGAGACGCAGCCTCCAAATCAGAACTGTCGAGCACAAAGGTAGAGACGCAGCCTCCAAATCGGGACTGTCCAGCACAAAGGTAGAGACGCAGCCTCCAAATCAGAACTGTCCAGCACAAAGATAGAGACACAGCCTCCAAATCAGAACTGTCCAGCAAATAGGTAGAGACGCAGCCTCCAAATCAGAACTGTCCAGCACAAAGGTAGAGACTCAGCCTCCAAATCAGAACTGTCCAGCACAAAGGTAGAGACTCAGCCTCCAAATCAGAACTGTCCAGCAAATAGGTAGAGACGCAGCCTCCAAATCAGAACTGTCCAGCACAAAGGTAGAGACGCAGCCTCCAAATCAGAACTGTCCAGCACAAAGATAGAGACGCAGCCTCCAAATCAGAACTGTCCAGCACAAAGGTAGAGACGCAGCCTCCAAATCAGAACTGTCCAGCACAAAGGTAGAGACGCAGCCTCCAAATCAGAACTGTCCAGCACAAAGGTAGAGACGCAGCCTCCAAATCAGAACTGTCCAGCACAAAGGTAGAGACGCAGCCTCCAAATCAGAACTGTCCAGCACAGAGATAGAGACGCAGCCTCCAAATCAGAACTGTCCAGCACAAAGGTAGAGACGCAGCCTCCAAATCAGAACTGTCCAGCACAAAGGTAGAGACGCAGCCTCCAAATCAGAACTGTCCAGCACAGAGACGCAGCCTCCAAATCAGAACTGTCCAGCACAGAGACGCAGCCTCCAAATCAGAACTGTCCAGCACAAAGGTAGAGACGCAGCCTCCAAATCAGAACTGTCCCTTGCAACGGTAGAGACGCAGCCTCCAAATCAGGACTGTCCAGCACAAAGGTAGAGACGCAGCCTCCAAATCAGAACTGTCCAGCACAAAGATAGAGACGCAGCCTCCAAATCAGAACTGTCCAGGACAAAGGTAGAGACGCAGCCTCCAAATCAGGACTGTCCAGCACAAAGGTAGAGACGCAGCCTCCAAATCAGAACTGTCCAGCACAAAGGTAGAGACGCAGCCTCCAAATCAGAACTGTCCAGCACAAAGGTAGAGACGCAGCCTCCAAATCAGAACTGTCCAGCACAAAGGTAGAGACGCAGCCTCCAAATCAGAACTGTCCAGGACAAAGGTAGAGACGCAGCCTCCAAATCAGAACTGTCCAGGACAAAGGTAGAGACGCAGCCTCCAAATCAGAACTGTCCAGGACAAAGGTAGAGACGCAGCCTCCAAATCAGGACTGTCCAGCACAAAGGTAGAGACGCAGCCTCCAAATCAGGACTGTCCAGGACAAAGGTAGAGACGCAGCCTCCAAATCAGGACTGTCCAGCACAAAGGTAGAGACGCAGCCTCCAAATCAGAACTGTTCCAAGAAAAGGTAGAGACGCAGCCTCCAAATCAGAACTGTCCAGCACAAAGGTAGAGACGCAGCCTCCAAATCAGGACTGTCCAGCACAAAGGTAGAGACGCAGCCTCCAAATCAGGACTGTCCAGCACAAAGGTAGAGACGCAGCCTCCAAATCAGGACTGTCCAGCAAATAGGTAGAGACGCAGCCTCCAAATCAGAACTGTCCAGCAAATAGGTAGAGACGCAGCCTCCAAATCGGGACTGTCCAGCACAAAGGTAGAGACACAGCCTCCAAATCAGGACTGTCCAGCACAAAGGTAGAGACGCAGCCTCCAAATCAGGACTGTCCAGCACAAAGGTAGAGACGCAGCCTCCAAATCAGAACTGTCCAGCACAAAGGTAGAGACGCAGCCTCCAAATCAGAACTGTCCAGCAAATAGGTAGAGACGCAGCCTCCAAATCAGGACTGTCCAGCAAATAGGTAGAGACGCAGCCTCCAAATCAGAACTGTCCAGCAAATAGGTAGAGACGCAGCCTCCAAATCAGGACTGTCCAGCAAATAGGTAGAGACGCAGCCTCCAAATCGGGACTGTCCAGCACAAAGGTAGAGACACAGCCTCCAAATCAGGACTGTCCAGCACAAAGGTAGAGACACAGCCTCCAAATCGGGACTGTTCCAAGAAAAGGTAGAGACGCAGCCTCCAAATCAGGACTGTCCAGCACAAAGGTAGAGACACAGCCTCCAAATCAGGACTGTCCAGCACAAAGGTAGAGACACAGCCTCCAAATCGGGACTGTTCCAAGAAAAGGTAGAGACGCAGCCTCCAAATCAGAACTGTCCAGCACAAAGGTAGAGACTCAGCCTCCAAATCAGAACTGTCCAGCACAAAGGTAGAGACTCAGCCTCCAAATCAGAACTGTCCAGCAAATAGGTAGAGACGCAGCCTCCAAATCAGAACTGTCCAGCACAAAGGTAGAGACGCAGCCTCCAAATCAGAACTGTCCAGCACAAAGGTAGAGACGCAGCCTCCAAATCAGAACTGTCCAGCACAAAGGTAGAGACGCAGCCTCCAAATCAGAACTGTCCAGCACAGAGATAGAGACGCAGCCTCCAAATCAGAACTGCCCAGCACAAAGGTAGAGACGCAGCCTCCAAATCAGAACTGTCCAGCACAAAGGTAGAGACGCAGCCTCCAAATCAGAACTGTCCAGCACAGAGACGCAGCCTCCAAATCAGAACTGTCCAGCACAGAGACGCAGCCTCCAAATCAGAACTGTCCCTTGCAACGGTAGAGACGCAGCCTCCAAATCAGGACTGTCCAGCACAAAGGTAGAGACGCAGCCTCCAAATCAGAACTGTCCAGCACAAAGATAGAGACGCAGCCTCCAAATCAGAACTGTCCAGCACAAAGGTAGAGACGCAGCCTCCAAATCAGGACTGTCCAGGACAAAGGTAGAGACGCAGCCTCCAAATCAGGACTGTCCAGCACAAAGGTAGAGACGCAGCCTCCAAATCAGAACTGCCCAGCACAAAGGTAGAGACGCAGCCTCCAAATCAGAACTGTCCAGGACAAAGGTAGAGACGCAGCCTCCAAATCAGGACTGTCCAGCACAAAGGTAGAGACGCAGCCTCCAATTCAGGACTGTCCAGGACAAAGGTAGAGACGCAGCCTCCAAATCAGGACTGTTCCAAGAAAAGGTAGAGACTCAGCCTCCAAATCAGAACTGTTCCAAGAAAAGGTAGAGACGCAGCCTCCAAATCGGGACTGTTCCAAGAAAAGGTAGAGACGCAGCCTCCAAATCAGAACTGTCCAGCACAAAGGTAGAGACACAGCCTCCAAATCAGGACTGTCCAGCACAAAGGTAGAGACGCAGCCTCCAAATCAGGACTGTCCAGCACAAAGGTAGAGACGCAGCCTCCAAATCAGGACTGTCCAGGACAAAGGTAGAGACGCAGCCTCCAAATCAGGACTGTCCAGCAAATAGGTAGAGACGCAGCCTCCAAATCAGAACTGTCCAGCAAATAGGTAGAGACGCAGCCTCCAAATCGGGACTGTCCAGCAAATAGGTAGAGACGCAGCCTCCAAATCAGAACTGTCCAGCAAATAGGTAGAGACGCAGCCTCCAAATCAGAACTGTCCAGCAAATAGGTAGAGACGCAGCCTCCAAATCAGGACTGTCCAGCAAATAGGTAGAGACGCAGCCTCCAAATCGGGACTGTTCCAAGAAAAGGTAGAGACGCAGCCTCCAAATCAGGACTGTCCAGCACAAAGGTAGAGACACAGCCTCCAAATCAGGACTGTCCAGCACAAAGGTAGAGACACAGCCTCCAAATCGGGACTGTTCCAAGAAAAGGTAGAGATGCAGTCTGCAAATTGGAACTATCCCACGCAAACCTATTTGCAGCCCTGAAAGTTTTAGTGAATAAAATGCCTTATGTGGCCCCATAAATCAATGTTGGTGTCCTAAGCTGCTGCAGTAACTGCTTATACTGTAGCACCACCTGTACAAATTGCATATATGAAAAAAAAAGTGGAGCGTAAAAGAAACTGTCTACATGTGTTAACATTTTTAAAACATGGTTGAAGAGATATTTTTAATAATAGATTTGTCTACCTGCTGTGAAAATCACCATATTACGGTACTTTGCACACTTTATAAACAACATCATATTGCCCGATGTCTGCAGTTTTACAAAACCTACTTAAAGGGACGCTGACACCTAATTATTATTTAGAATTTTAATCTGGCAAATAAAACATGATCATTATCTGTACCTTATCGCAGCAGAATTGCAAGCGAGAATATGAGTTTGTGGTGTCCTGTTATGACATTACTTGATATCTATAGGCAGATTAGACATTTGCATTGAAAAGTAGTTCATTTGCATATAAAGACACAGCTGATGTCCACAGAGGCGTTTAAGACACATATTCCCACAGTATAACCACTGTTTATACTGCAGAAATACAAAATATAAATACCCACAAATTCCATAGTATATAAATAATATCTAGTCTGCCTCTCCTTCAGAGTTTATTAAAAAAAAGGGACCCCTAAACTTTTTTAATGGCCTGTGATGGTAACCTTGAAATTGTTGCACATTCTAGAGCTATAGAAATCTGGCAATTATATCCAGAGTAGATGAGCAAGTTTGCAACTGGCAGGTTGTCATAGATTTGGGTTTAGCTGGCTATAATGATAAATAGTGTTAAACTATATGTATGTTAAATAGTGATAAACTATATGTGTGTTAAACAGTGATAAACTTTATGTGTGTTGTTTTTGGTCAGTGTTAGCTTAGCTGGGTGGGTTACTATGTAGATTGACAGTATCAGGATCACATCTTCAACCAACTATTCTAGAAGAGCACATATCCTTTAAACGTATGGTTTTAAACCTTTTTCCAGAGAGAAAGGTGGGTACAAACTAACTGTTGTAGAGTGTGGACACAAATTTTTCTCTTGCTTCTCATTCATAAGAGTCTGTCTTGGGAAATGTAGTCCACATAAACTGGAGTACTGAAAAGATATTTATTTCAGCCTCTGACAAACCTTTTTCACTGCTGCTGACTATATTTCCCATGAATTTATTGCCTCTGTTACTTTGTTAGGATAACTATATGGGAACTGTCGCTATACAGTATATATTTCATGATATGGTACAACATAGCTACCAGCCACTGAAAAAGCTGTGTTCCTCCCTGCATACATCACAGGATGAAAAGGAAAATGATAATGTTATATAAAAAATATAATATAACATTTATTAAAACCTTACTCATTTTATAATGAAAGTAGGGGGGGAAAGTGTAAGAAATATACTTGCCCCCTTCCATGCACTCATAATCACCGTGTCTGTTAAACTATAAATCTACGCACTGATCTTGTCTCATTTTGCCACAGTTGTTGAGTCAGGGAAAGGTGTTTCCAGACACAAATATGTATATACATTACCATTCCAAGGTTTGGAGTCTCTTAGAGATGTGCTTGCTTGCCATAAAAATATATATCAAATAAGTTGCAAAATCAATTAGAAATACAGTCAAGACGTTGGCATGGTTTGAAATAATGATTTATATTATAGAGAAGGACAGATTTATTGGTTCTTTAATCAGCACACATTTTACAGTTGATTTTTAATGCTATATCTATCTATATATCAATCTATCTATCTCTATTTATATTACAGCTGGGAACTGTTGTGCTATATTTTCAGTGTCTGTGTTTAATGTTTTCAGGGAAGCAAGGGTTAAAAGAATAGTGTTCCTTTACAGAGTAAACCCAACATGTATTTTTTTTAGACATGCACATGGGTTTACTCTGAGCTGGTTGGGAGGCTGGCCTGAGCTGCGCTGAAAGTGTCAGTACACACACAGCCCATCTGAGCGGGACTTGCCTGGCACGTCTGTCTATGGTTTTTCAGCTGTTTTTACATGATTTGGGCAGAGGGGACCTAATTACCCTTAGAGGTTGAACCAGAATAGAAAGTCACTGAAGTGACCTACAGATAGAAAAAAATGAGAAACAACCTGTATATTTTGTTAGCAGATTTGCATCTGTGGAGTTTCCTGCTTCTGACATAACCATGAGCATTGATATGCCAATTGCACATTTCCCATTGAACTGAGTTCATTTGCATATTTACCCCCAATGTGATGTTATAAGTCGGAGACACCGCAGATACATTTAAAACACATTTTTCCTTCTTCATTCAAGCCTTTTCTTGTAAGTCTGCTAACATGATGTATTCATTTTTTTCATATTTGTCTTATTCTCTACATGTACAGTATAAACAATGTTTTGGTGATATGGTGATGGAGTGCCTTTAGTAAAAGAATGATATAACCAAGTTGCCAAAAAAATCGTTATTGTTCTAATATACACCAATCAGCCATAACATTATGACCACCTTATATAGTGTCGGTTGCATTTTGCACCCAAAACAGCCCTGACCCATTGAGGCATGGACTCCACTAGACCTATGAACGTTTGGTGTGGTATCTGGCACCATGACGATAGCAGCAGATCCTTTAAGCCTGTAAGTTGCAAGGTGAGGCCTCCATGGATCGGACTTATTTCTCCAGCACATCTCACAGATACTCGATTGGATTGAGATTTGGGAAATTTGGAGGCCAAGTCAACACCTTGAACGAGTTGTTGGGTTCCTCAAATCATTCCTGAACCATGTTTGTGGCAGGGAGCATTATCCTGCTGAAAGAGGCCAACGCCATCAGGGAATACTGTTTCCGTGTAAGGGAGTACATGGTCTGCAACAATGCTTAGGTGGGTGGTACATGTCAAGGTAACATCCACATGAATGGCAGGACCCAAGGTTTCCCAGCAGCACATTGCCCAAAGCATCACACTGCCTCCGCTGGCTTGCCACCTGTCAGTGATCATATTGTTATGGCTGATCGACCTATACCAAGCCTTGTCCTTAAGGGGTTAAATCTGGACACAGCATGTTGATGTGCATATAATAACAAGACGTACTGTACAGCTTGGGATTTTAAGTAAACACATTCTTCATTGGCAAGAGCAATGTGCAGGGCTCCGGTATGCCAACTGCAATTATGCAGCATACATGGGTTTTATTTAGCAGGAAAAAATGTTTATTCACACACAAGTGTTTTGTGTTTTTTTTTTGTCCATTCAGTTGGCTGAGCACCATAGGGTCAGTAGTTCACAACATATGGAGAGAAAAATGTTAAACATAATTGATCTGTAGTAACTAGAGTTGAGCGGACACCTGGATGTTCGGGTTCAAGAGGTTCGACCGAACTTCGGAAAAAAGTCCGGGTCCGTGCTCGAACTTGACCCCCCAACCCCATTGAAGTCAATGGGGACACGGACTTTTGGCCACTAAAATAGTCATGGAAAGGGCTAGAGGGCTGCAAAAGGAATTAAAATGTGGGTAAGAGTAGGACAAGTGCCCTGCTAACAAATATGGATAGGGAAAAAACTTCAAAAAACATAAAATACATACAAATTAAAAAATACTGTACTATTTAGCACCCAAAACTATTAGAATTTTTCAAAGTGCGCTGTAAGCACAGTATTTGACGGTTCTATTTGACTCTCAGATATGAAGTGCACCGCAAGACGCAAATGTACTATTTACCACCCAAAACTATTAGAATTTTTCAAAGTGCGCTGTAAGCACAGTATTTGACGGTTCTATTTGACTCTCAGATGTAATACATGTAATACTATTGCTATTCTATAAACCAAAATAGAGTCCCCATTCATAAGAATAGGTCAATTGACCTATTCTTATGAATGGGGACTCTATTTCGGTTTATAGAATAGCAATAGCATTACATGTATTCTATAAACCGAAAGTCTATAAACCGAAAGACATTCGGTTGATAGACTTTCGTTTTCTGGAATACATGTAATGCTATTGGCTATTCTATAAACCAAAAGTCTATAAACCGAATGACTTTAGGTTTATAGCCGAACCTCGAACTCCAACACGGACATACAGTGAAATGTCCGGGTTCGGGTTCGTGGCACGGACACCGTAATGTCCGGTACGAACCCAAACAGTGCGGTTCGGGTTCGCTCAACACTAGTAGTAACATATCTTACTGACACATTGAACTGAAAACACTATAATAAACAAAATGTTCACTGAGCATGATAATAATAATACAGTATTTTTTTTTTTTTTACAACCAAGGATGCCTTCAGATGTCACTGCTTTCCAATTATGGGGATGCCATTATGGCACAGCATCCGGGCTAGCTGTCTGCATTAATGAAAGAGGCAGTGATAAAAAGTCTTGAGCTAATCTATAAAGAAAAAGTTGTAAACTTTTCAGTCATCTTGCTTAGAAGTCAAAACAGGTGACAGTGAAACAAAACTAGCTAGTAGTGCAATACATAAAGTATGGAAGTAAACTATATAGTAATGAACTGTACATTATTTAGGAATGTTCCTATCTCTTCCATACTTGGAGAATTTGAAGGTACAGGTTGCTTCCTACAGTCTTGTTTTATGAGACATGCCAGTATCCAAGGTAAATGTCCCTATAAAGAGTGCTCTGGTATTGATAATAATAATAACAAGCTACTAGTTGTGCATGTTTCAGTGTTGGAAGACTGGAATGTTTATATTATTAGCCACATGTCCCCACATAGCTACTTATTGGCTGCTGTCCTCATACATTCTTTTGAAAGGACCTGTGACAGTTTGGAAGGGCTTCCCTCCCTGCTCATTCCTTATCTCCCTCCCCTCCAACTGGAAAAGTGCTCCTTGCTCCTCCTTGTCCTTCCTCCCCCTCCAGCAATCAGTCAGAGAGTGGATGTCAGCACTAAGGGGACAAGCAGTGGCTGCAGCATCATCATCCACCCTGGAACTACAGTATAGGACTCTCCCCCAGCCCACACCCCTGCACTATACCCCCCCCCTCCCCCAAACACATCTCCCCTTCACTGCACTACACCCCCCTAATCTCTTCCTACAGTATCTCCACCTCTCAATGTACTATAACCCCCTAAACCTCTGCACCCCTCTGTACTTCTGACACCCCAAACACTACATCCTCTCTAACCCCTCTACACTAAATTCCTTTACCTAGGGCTCACTATTCCTCCCTGTACCCCACTCCCTCTTAATATCCTTCTCCCAGTGCTATATCTCTCCACTTCACTCACTTTTCACTATCCCTGTCTCTTTTCTTCCCTCCCACTGTCTCTCTCCTCTACATCCCCTTACACTACACCCCTCCCACCCTGCTCTCTGCACTTCTCATACCTCTGACTGCACTCTAGCGCTCGCTGCCCCCCCCCCCCTCTCTCTCTCTCTGCACTCTATTTACTCCCCTCCTACCTACCTCTTTCTCCCTGCCTCACACTGCACTCCCTTCGCCAGTTCACTTCCTCTCTCCCTCTCCTCGCTGTTGTCCCCCTCCAGCCCCCCGTGTATCATTTCATTTGACTTTGAATCAGCAGGCATCGATCGGCTCTTCTATGAGACAAACCGATTGATCTGTCACTCGGGTACCTTGGACCAAGTGAGGCATCATGTCCCGGAGGAAGCAGAGCAAGCCCAGGCAAATCAAACGTGAGTGTCATGGTCTTGGGCAGAGGGGCTACTGGATGATGGGATGCGAGGGATGCGCGTAGATCTGGATGATGGGGTTGGTAGTGCATGAAGCGAGGATGCTGGGGGAGCATAGCGCTGATGCTGGTGATGACATTACATGAATGTGCAGAGAATGATAGTAGGAGACATGTCCTAAGTTAGCATGCATGACATTACAGAGTCTGTCACTGATCAGCACTTCAGTATCACCACTTTTGCTGGACTGACCATGCAAGGTGAAGTGTGGAAATACATATACAATGTCCATTGATATAGTCCTCATGCTATATCTGACTTCTTCAAATTATTGTGTACAGGCTAAATAGGTTGCAATTGATGTACTTGCAGTTTGTAGTCTGTGCAGATTTAATACTGTAGCTATTATTATACTGGATGTAGTTGCTTGTTATAGTGACATTGTATGCACTATAAAAGCCTTGTATAGTATGACACTCAGTTTGGCCAACTTTTTTCCAAGTCCCCACCTAGCTAGTGTACCTGTTACCTAAATTTCAGATATTAAGAGTTCAGTTCTGCACTTTGCATGTGCCTTTTTAAACCCTGATAAAGCAGCAAGTTTAATTTATTTTAATGGTGACTGTTTAGTATATTTTAATATACGTTGCAAATGTTACTGTTATTATATCTTTAGCAGTGCCCAGTCAGCTCACTGTCTCTCATTTCTTCTTCACATTACAGTTAGATTTGCCATCTGTGTTCTGATTTTGTTTCGGATATTGTACTGTATTTTAAGATATTCTCCTGAAACATAAGACCAATAATTAAATAGATGATGCTCCCAGCAGTGTGAAACTGCATCAGTTTACAACCAACTAGTAAATCATAAAATAAGATTTTTTAAAAATATATATAATTCTCCTATTGATTT